>OU744349.1:14477993-15717096 GCA_916610135.2 Macropis europaea | reverse complement strand
AATAAATAGTGATTGAATTTGACTTTCACCCACATGTGGGTGACTTGGCAAAGTGTTAAAAACGTATCATGGCGAGTGCTAAAGAGCGTAACATCTCAGGAGTATCACCAGCGTTTCCACCAAAGGTGGGCTGAATGCGTTTATTTTGAAGCTTATATTGTTGCTGTATCGAAAAATTGAAAATAAACATTTTGTCCCCAGTTTTCGCGAACTTTTTGATCGCACCACGTATTCGTTTCAGCGACAGCGAGGTCGCGATTTTAATGAATTTGTTGTTCGGTTAACAGGTAGATAAGGTAATGGCACCCTTTTGATTCGTCGGTTAGTCCGATCCTGGTCAAATCTGTTGCTAACCGCGCCGACCGCCGAGTCGACGCTCTACGAGGGCCGCGTCGAGACGCCCGCGCATGCAACTGTCGTTCGTGACGGTGCTCGTTACACGTATTACTATATATGCTGGTTGCAGGTATATGTAATCGCGAGACTGCAACCTACTACTCTTTTAATAGACGACGGAATAGATCTATAGACACACGCTAGACGTCGTCCACGGTCAATGCTTGGCACATGGCGACACCGAGGCTGAACGTTGAATGAAATATTTTCGGAAGCGTATCCGGTTGCCTTCGCAGGCAACCAAGAATCGACTGGATTCGATGACGATTTTGATGTTACCAGTTACGTCGGGATATTGAACTTTCAATCATGCACAATTTTTAATCTACTTCAACCTCTGCGGTCCACAATATATCCGATGTTTCGTTTCAGTTCACGGATCAAACTGCTTTATGGTTTATCTATATTTTCGTATTCTAGTGTTTAGTAATGTATTTATATTGAATGAAATATGGATATACTAGGTGCCCCACCAGAGACCGAACACCTGATTCATTCATTCTTAAGAACGTGTAAAATATTTCATATGTAATTTAACTGGTTTCGAAGAGCATTTAAATTACAAAAATAAGGACTTTTTTATTAAGTAAATATCATTCATTTTGGAAATTAGAAAATTGAAAATCTCATGAGGAAAAAATTTTTTCATTCGCTTACACATACTCGGGTGTTCGGTTTCTGGTGATATACCTTGTACACATAAAAATATATTTTATTATTGTCCATAATTTCTAATTAATTATAGTGTGATCTTTTAAAAAGTCTGACAGGCAGTCCAGGTTTTTTTTCAGATGTCCTATCCCGCGACCTTTACGATAAAAGAATACTCCAAAATCTTTATTTTCCTTGTAGATATGGAATAATTGCATGTATTCTTTTGTTTAAACTTCGGTGTTTATCAGATAAAGAGGGTTGTCCACTTCTTGTTTCGCGATTGAAATTTTGTTTTTGAAATTTTTTACATTTAACATCTTTTATGTTTTGACTATGTGTACATAATTGATATGAAATGTACACATTTGTTATGGAAACTTGAAACCCTACCAAATAGAATATTTACCGCTTTAGGTGGAATTGGGAAGTCCACAATATTAAATAAAAATGTTCATGATCTTTTATCTCTTAATCTATCGGAAATTTATAGCTGTTTTGTCATACCTTTTATACGTACTGAAGTGTTAATTTAGAATTTCGTTAATCTGAGTGCGATTTCTAAATTTTTGAAAAATATATTAATTTTTGGAGAAAAAATTAAAGTACACAAGTATCTGAATTTCAAAACATGGGATTCTATGCTATAGTTATGCTTCAGTGGGTATATTAGAGTCTTATTAAACATATTTAGAATTTTCAACAATCTACCTTTTGTGGTTTCATGGATAAAGGAACAAGAGTATTGATAAATTTCGATTTTCAGAAAACGAACATGCTATTTTACGCATTCATTTTTTTCACAGCTTTTTAAACTGATTTAAAACACTCGGGCGGATTTCTGTGCTTTAAACTTACTATTACTCCAAACTGTAAAAATTAATTCATTTTTGGAGTAGCATTCTACTGATAAGAATGATAGGTACTATTTTATTGCACAAAGACGGTACAATTTTAATTTATTCTTAAGTCACAATTTATAATAATTATTTTTTGAAGGGGAAATTATTTTAATTAATTAAAAAATTTGAAAACTTAATTTTTTTATTTATTTTCCCTCAAGATAAATATGATTCATAATTTGTTAATCTTTTGTTCAGGCATTTGCATTTTTATTTGAATTTAGAATATTTTGAATATTGAATAAATTAATATTATATTTTCTATTTACATGTCCACTATGGCGATTCTAAATAACTAAACGTTTCATAACATAATTTAAACAGTCTAAAATTAATAATATTTCACTGACAAGCGTGCGATTTATTGTCATGAATAAGCATGCACGCATCAAAGTTGTTGATACTTTATTCTTTGCGATACGTTCTTAAAACAAGTCACCGTTCTTAGTATTTTACGAGGATCTCGCCACGTTTGCATGTTTATGCGTATCACAACTGTTACCAAGCTCTCGCGATTTTTCACGACGCTTCGGAATCGCCTTTAAGGTCTTTTTGTTTTCAGAATTGTTTTCGCAAAAACTTCCTGACCGTATGTCGTTTTTTCTTCTTCTTTTTGTTTTATTCAGTGTCTCGTGCGGCGTACTCTCCATTTTGGAGTAGACGTACTCTTCCATGGCATCGAAGTGAGAAAAGTGATGAAAGATTTATTTTCAAACATGTCTTCAAGATGAACGCTAAAAGTACGAATTTTTTTATGGCATAATATAGTCTACAGGATATTATAAAAGTATTTAGGACTTACAGGGTAAACAGTGCTCAACAAAACGAATAAAAAATATATAGTAAACACACATCAACGTGTTAATATCATCCGAGGTATAAAGTATTTTTTCAATACAAAGTTGTTTACATCTTGGATGGTATTAATTTTTCCTCCTCCGCTTTTTTCCGTAGTTACCGTATTTTTTTTAATAGTCAGTATACACAGGGATTACTAAACTTCATTTCGTCCTTAATATTTGTTTATTATTGGTAATAGAAAGTATTAATTGTACGAAGATTTGTTATATACAATCGTTTTGATAAAACTTACTGTTACGAGATCTATTGATTTATTTACTCTGAAAAAAAAACAACTTGGAAAAATAAAAAGAGATTCCTATTTCAGTGTTTTCTTGATAGATACATAGTATTATCAATATTCAAACAGATTATAACATAATAAGCAATTTTTACTTTTTATTTATTGTAACGCTAATAAAAAATAGAAGTCTGGAGGATGTACAATTAAATCTTTCGGTTGATAACTCATCACTTAGCTTGTCACTTAACACTTTGAGTGCACGTCACCCATATTTGGGTGACAAGAATTCAATGATTATTTATTTGATCATGTATAGTATTAATAAATATATCTAATAAGGTTTAATAGAAGGAGTCAAAAAATTATGGATGTTATTGATATTATTAATTAAAAAGATATAATTTATGGTTATATTAATTTTGTATATACTTTAGAAAGTTTGTCATTTTCACCTAGTGCAGCGTGGCACTCAGAGTGTTAACAGGAATAACAAATTATTTTATGCGAAGGGAACATCACGAAATAAAGTAGACCTTTTAAAAAGAACGTAAATCATACGATCGGGGGGGATCGTTCTACGCTTTCGATATTTATTTTTCTTCGAGAGAGTTGGATTTTCTGTCCTTACCTTGAAGGTGACTGCGCACGAGTTCGTGTGTAAAAACCGCGTAAGGGACTTTTTTTTTAGAACGACGTCAGTCGGGACGTTCTTCGATCGTGAGATTCAATTGAGGTGCGTCGCTGTATACTCTAGTGGGTGATCAAACAAATTACATTATGTGGAATTGCAAGCTGAAAAGCCCGTCTATTAACCACCGCCTGCTGGCTGCATTGGTGGACGTATGTGGATATGAACGAGATACGCGTGACGCAAATATATAGAGACTTTCGATTGATTCTGCGTGTAATAATAGCACAACGGGGTGGTGCTGCCGGGCAGTCTGGTAGTGCGCAACTGATTACGAGGTACAGAAGTAGTATCACCAAGATGACACTGCCAATTACCGTCATCGACCGCACCATGTAAACGGAACTATAGCTCGGCAAAATTTACTATTTTGATCGGTTACGCGTAACTCGCAGCGATATTGCAAGCAGATTGCACAAAAAGGGAAAGAAATCGATGAGTGTGTAAAGGCGCGACAGTCGAATTATTAACATCTTGGGAGTCCCATTACACTATTTGTAGGTCAGGTCAATTTTTATTCAAGCCTTCATTGATTAACCCTTTGACCTCCTAATTTTTTTTAATTTTCTTTGCAATAACTTACTATTATTTTAAGTGTTTCATTTGAAATGTACTTCAAAAGACGGTCTGTTGATAGGAACCAATTAGGTACAAACAATCATGTACCGGAACACTTTAAGGACTTTTTTTGTTACAAAAAAGGTCATATATGTCAGAATCACTCTATAAGGCGTGAGGATAGAATTAGGAGACACGTTCCTGGACGGTTCTGGGGTAAGTGTCGCGTGGTCTCAAACAGTCCTTTTACCAGAAGGAATACTCACCTTCCCCACTTCGTGGGCAGATCCTTTAGGAACAATGTCCCTTTTCATGGAAAATCAGTAGTGCGACGTCGGGACACCTGCCACCCTTAAAACTCTCTCTCATGTCTCTTTCAAACAAACAGCTTATGACACTCGATAGCCATACGACTTCGAGTTGATGGTTAACGTCTGGTGCCCATCCATCAAGCCATACTCTCAACATACGGGCACAGACAGTCCTCAATGCAATCATAAATAAGGCTAAAGGGAAATAGCATCCAGCTATCTGCCTTCGACCCCTTTTAAAATTTGGGTGACGCTAACATACACATGGAATATTGCTTATCTAGGTAAAAGAAAATATTGCGACATACAGGGTGTCCCACGTAACTGTCGCCACGATTTTAAAAAGTTAATCAGTTTTCAATCGGCTACAAATTCCAATGTAAGAAATATCCAACAAATTGTTTTTTCGATAAAAAGTCAAGGTCATCTTGACTTTTTTAAATGTCACTACGTAATTTTGACTCCATACTATTGTAACTGATGTTAAGAGGAGTTCAACGACCTACTATACTATGACCTTGAATCTACAAATGTCGGCGTGAACAAGGGAAATGTTATCGTTAAAAATTATTTTATTTCGATCAAATTACATATTTCAAAATGGTGAGCTCCAACAGGAAAAATGTTAATCATGCATACATTACAAAAGGAGCATAAACTGCGTACAAAAATAAACATACCGTGTGTAGTGTTGCAGTACCTTTGTGTGTTCAATTATAATAAATGCTCAAATTGTAGCCCATAGTTTTGTAAGCACAATTCCAATCGATGCAGAAAATTTGTATTGGTTGTATTGGTATCGCCATAGGAGTACCTGTGAATAAAATCGATGTCGAGTCACACTCGACAAAGGAGTTCAAAGGGTTAAATACAGAATAAATATATATAAAGTAATAGTAGAACAATGAGTGTTACATAATATTGTAATATTCTCAAAGGAAGTACATTGTTTCTTGTGAGATACTTTTATCGGTCCTCTGTCACTTGTGCCATATGGACACTGAACGTGTTAATGCCCATTCAATATTTGCGATTGCAGGTGTTTATCTTCTATGTTTAATTAGCATTTAAATGTGTCTACAAGAAATTGTTCTTCCGTTTGAAGTATGCATCAGTGAAGAGGATTATATATTTATTCTTACATCATCAGTAATACTGATGTGAAAGGTATTCTGGTAAATGTAACATTTGTCCGGACTGTTTATAACTCCGGCGTTTTCTGGATACATTCGTTGATACCGAGTCATCTCGTGCCTTTTGAAATCAGTTTGATTGAAACTTGATTTATTGCACGTGTGTGAATTAAATTCACATACACAGAAAGGAAGAAATAATTTTTGTCCAGAGGTAAACTACCATTGGCAAGCAAGACATTCCTTTGAATGAATACAGAAACTGATTCGATTTCCGCGAGATCCGAGAAATAATTGAATTCGAATGTACGTATTCATATCATCAAAAGATTAGCTTCCTCGTAGAAATGCAAAAGGTCGAACGTTTTCTAATCTGAAATCAATTGGGGCTAGCTTATTATTAGCGTATGATCAATAAGAGATGATCTACATATCAGACTCCCGCAATTTTTCTTCGATAAGTCTCGACATGTGTGCGGAGGCACCTCAAACAGATACGTCGGTAAACACGACAGCGTACTCAATGTCGATTATCTTAGACTCCAATTTTTTCCCCGTTATGTCATCGAGGCATGAGACACTACATGTAGTGGCAGTCACAAAGTCTACGCACTACTACACGATTATGATTATCGATATATTCGAATCGGTGTTAGTAATTAGATTAGAAGTCGTTTTCGACATTCAGTTGCAAGTATACTTACACCAATTGTCATTGCACTTAAACAATTTTATGAATCAATCAGGAAGTAAAGCACTGAAGTTTACATATTAAGTTTCTATTACTGTTTTTCGAAAGAGCAATTTTCTTGAAGTTATCAACGAATTATGCGTTGTTGTAGCAGTGCAATGGTTTCCTGGTGATGCTCGCAATATTCTTGCTGCAAATAGAACACTGAACAATGATAAGGTGCTGTTTAAGGATAAATGATAAGGATCGTGTGCTCAATAGCAGTAATAATTAATCGATAATAAGTGTTTTAAATTGGTTTTTAACGGACATAATGCTCGAGAAACTATCGACTCCTTCACTAGTTCCATGATTACGTATCGTCGTGTGTCGCTTACACGTTTGTTTGTGATTTTCATTCATAAGTACTGGTAAACGCTAACTGTAACTTATTGACGTACCTGCCAACGCTAATAGTAGTTTTTCAATAATGACTCGCCGGTGTAACGTAACCTGTTTTAACATACATCATTTTTTTTTTCTTAATAAACATCATCTTTTGTCAAGATACAATAACCAGTTATTGGTTAGTTATTACGACCAGCGAAGAAGTAAAAAAAAAGACACGCGGTGTTGTTACTGTTGGACATCTGTGCAAGAAGCAGGGATTTATTATGTAATCTGTTTCTCGTCTTGGGACGTGTCGTAGAAACGATTCTGTAATCGTGCGATTATCGAGACGATGGAGCCTTGATTGTGTCATCGCGCCAGACGTTATTTTAAATGCGAGACACTGATATATTTGAAACTTAAAACGCTTCTGAATCGATACCCCGGCTTTTCGAAACTCGAAAGTAATTCAGATTGCCAAAATTCAAAGTGATCTCGGGGAGTTGCTGGTTCCCCCTTTATTTTCTCCTGATCTGTTGAATCATTCAATTAATTTTACCAAATGAACTGTGGATAAAACATGAACAGTATAAAAGTCGTAGTTTGTATTTTTCGTACGTGTACTATTATTTGTTAGCATCGTTCATGTTACTTCGACGACCAACGCGAGATCTGCAGCCCAATCTGTTACTTTCCTAATTATCGGTTACATTAACGCATACTTGTTGAAAATCTATAGTGAAGTTGCAAATTAGGCCATTTAAAAAGCTGGCATATGTGAGAATCAGAATAAGTGGTGACGATAGGTAATAGTCACATAAGGATGCAGACTACATTCAGGGTCGAACGAAGAATTTCCATTCTGAATCGATTTCCCTTAATCCCTCTATTTTTAGAGTTTAAAATATATAAATTTTGAGAGAACAATTCTGGAGATACATAGTGTTTCTTCGTATGATATTTACAACTGACATTCCTTTGTCTCCTATCTTTACTTTAATCATCATCTTTTTATCTCTCGAATATAAGAAATTGGTGTTTGTATACGGCCCTGTGGTCATCTCTTTCTAATGATACCGGCATTCATATCGTGTTTCGCATTGGCATCGCGTAGAACTTACGATTTCACTATGTTTCTTCCAGCGAGTACACGTCATATGATCGGTCAATATTCAATGAACTTACGTCGACTACGGCCATTACTCATACGAAGGGATTATCATTAGTTACTTGTCTATACCAGTAAAAGTCGCAATTTTTACAATCAACAAGATTAGTTACATTGAGTGAAACGGTTTACATCATTGCAGATAACGTTCAAATAATTGAATAAGATTATTATTGATAAAGACGTAGCACAATAGTATTTTTATCAAATATAAAAGTGGAATATATATTACATTTCATACCTCCAAAGTTGAGTAACTTTACCTTTTAAATTTATAGTATTGTTCCTTGATCACTTTCCATCATTTCCTTTATTTATAATTTAATGTAAATAAGCAAAAATAAAAATATAAGAAATATTTTATATAATAAAGTAATGATCGTTAAGTATGTTTCAGGAAAAAAGCTTCAACTCGTATTTTTCTAGAATTAATAACGAGAATATTTCAGCCACTGCGTACATGCCATTTGACACATTTATTTTTGTGCTTACCAAAAATAAATTTAGAAACTATTAATACAACACGTTTGCGGGTATGTTATAGTTTAATTTTCAAGTCATCCATTAGAGTATGATTTGTAACGTATAAAATAGTAAGAAGCTAGGAGTAAATCCTTGTAATACCAAATGCTCGATTATATAAATGACTGACTTTTAATGAGAGTGTATCTAGCAGCTTTGTGATTATGTTTCAATAAGCAGTTATTTGTGCATTTTTTGTGAAGAAAGTAAAATGCGCTTGTGTAGCAATTCTCTATCAAACCACCCATGCACGTACAAACATACGCAGACCAGTTGTGGCAGAATGAATGTCTAGTGGTGTGCACGTGACCTGAGACCAGCCAATAGGCCGCGGCCCATTCAACATTGCTTCGGCTGCAGTATCGTATCTACTCGCACATTGTATTCTGAATTTGAAGATAAATCTGATAGTCGGTCGTGCATCCTTTCATTGAATTTTTCACATGAAATTCATAGAACGTCGTGTCGTAAATTGCTCTGCTTCCTTTTCATCTTTACACTATCTTTATTAATTCGTATTCCATCTCTGCATTGAGAAATTTTTACATAAGACCTTTGTGTCAGACATTTTCGAAACGAATAAAAATATATATTTTTATGAAAAAACTAATTGTATTGTCATTTTTTAAAAAAAATGCTTCATGGCGCATAGTACGAACAATCGATTGCCTCAAAATTTACGCGTAACTTATCCTTCGCATTTGTGTCTTTACGTAAAATAGTATATGTTGTAAAACCAAAAATTGATTCTAATTTTGTATTGTAATTATTTTCTAGAGTTGCAGTATTATATTTTTAACTTTAATGAAATATTAATATATCACTGTATAGTAATTGTATATCATTCCAAATATTAGTCAGTCCTAATTTCTTAAGGTATATTCTGTTGCTATAAATTTTATAGTAAGCTATGTATCTTCATTTTGAATATCGTTGGAACTCCAACAATGATACATAATGTTTTGAAAACATAATTTAAATAAAGTAATAATATATTTTGTAAATTATAAATGAATATGTAACAAATGATTCACAGTTATATACAGTCGTATGTAGCCAAAATCTGTGCACGAAATCACATACAGCATATTCTTTTTGCATTTATGAATTATGCTATGTAACTTCTGTACACAGTTTCTTCGAAAATCATGTGTATATTAATGAAAGTGTCAAAAAAATGAGCGCATCGTTATTCTCACTTGCATGTGTCGAATTTCTGAGGAACTTTCTTCGCTTCTCACGTGGAGTTAGTGATAATACAGAGCTATCCACGTGAAGTCCCATAACGAGGTTACGCCATTCATCGACAGCGCACGAAAGTCTATGAAGGGGGAACTGCAGAAGGGGAGCCGAGTCACTACAAGGTACTCCGCAATACCTCATTGATGAAGTCTCTACCAGACGTATTCTACCTCTGACAGAGAATTAAAGCGGAATTCATATAACCGTTTTAAATGGCCTTCGAATAATAGATTTTTAAATCCGGAGATTTAATACCGTGACAATACGAAGACGTTGTACACTTCAGTGACTCGTGCCTTGGAAGCTTTCTTTGCATACGACATTGTATATCTTACATAATGATTCATCTAGAATCCCAACATGTTCTACATTTGATTTACTTGGCCTCAGGTATTTATCTTGATTTTTACGGTCAATTCTCAGGGAAGTGACTTAAAATTGTAAAGAAGTCGAGTTTATGAATGAACCCAGGTGTATTATCATATAATAACATTTTATAAAAATTAATTTTTACATAATGCTTATGTTTACAATAAATTATGTTTTTCTTAGCAAAGTTATAAATATTAATTTTACATGTAAGACATTCGCGTAATAGAAATCAGTGAAATAATTAACGATCTAAAATCATTTAGAGAAAGTGGATCTGATTCTTGGGAAGAAACGCGTAGAGAAATTGCTTCCACGCCAATGAGATGCACGCTCGGCACTATACATATAGCTACGTATGTGTACGCATGCACCGAGTCTTTCTTTCTCTCTTTTCGTTTCTTATACCGTGCATGCACGCTTGTGTATGGATTGTGTGCAGGGCTGTAGCCAGGCACCACTTGTTCAAAAACTTTTTTCATTGAAGTTTATATACAAACATTAACTATTATTAAAATAAATATCATGCATTTTATGGCTAGATATGAATACATTTGAATAATTTATATACTAAGAAGTACTTACTAATTTACCAGCATGTAAAAAATCAAGTTTGTTTGTTTTTAATTCTCTAAAGAAAATATTAATTCTTCGGAAGATTATCGTATTACTGGTTAGACGCTGTTAATATTTCCCACATGATTTTTATATATTTAACGTAATATGTGCCTGTGTGCCGTCCCTGCGTGGTGCTGCTTCTGTGGGCAGTAAATATGTATGTACATGCAAGTGTATGTGACGCACGAGCCTTCTACAAACGCTTACGCACGGGATACGAGAGGCTACTGTTACGCCAGATGTCTACTATGCTACGAGGCATGCGTAGATTTTAATGTGTGATCATGACACTTAGCAAAAAACACCTACACCATTTACAAATTTTCTACACCTTGAGATGACTAACACTTGCTTTTTAAATTAATCTTATGACTATCCACTTAGTAAATTCCTTGGTATTAATCCCGCTTCTTATACATTTTTTTACCTCGGTCGCTATGAATAATAACCTTTTCCGTTATTGAATTGAAAAATGCAAATCCAAAAATAATGATACAATTATATGCGCAACAAAAGTGGTACACTGTACAAACGAGGATTATGAAAATGGTGATACTGTTCATTTGAATTTGATCGTTCAATTAGTTGAATATGAGCGATGAATAATAGTGTTGACTTAGAAGTTGCCGTGTATAAATGAGCAAATAATCATCTCTCACAAACGGTTTGAGTATGTTGAATAAATATTTGTAATTTACGAATAGCGCGAAACTGTGGACGAGATGAAATATTTTATCAGTGCAACAATAGTACTGGTTAAGAATTTCAATGAATTAAAACTTGTAGATGCAATTATCACCAAATATTGTGTACCTTCATGGAATTGTAGAAGAAATACCGAACATGTGGATTTTCGAATATATGTATTGAATATTACATTTGCGGTTGACAAAGTGTGAATGAAATTGAAACAAATAGATTATTGAATATCATGAAAGTATCTTGTAACAACGTCTGTCGTTATAAATAGTTGTATGTAGAATATATTTCTTATGTACTTTTTATGCAATACATCGTTTTTTATAAAATACTCTTTTTACTTGTTACACATGTTAAACACGTGTACTTCAAACTTTATCGAACTATCGATCATCATTTAATACCAATGAATTAGTATGCGCTGCTTGTTCGTTAAAGGGTGAGTCAAAATTGCTTACTGCGAATACCAAGAATAGATTCTGTTACTCCTGTATCGAAGAAGTCTAGACAATATATTTCATTGTTATCTGGACGTTGAATATTAATTTTTCTACATGAATTTATAAACATATTTTAACGTACAATTTCAAATGCATAATACAATCCACGATATACATAAAAATTTCTTGGAATAAACAATTTTAGTGAAATTTCAGTTACACGGAAGAGCAGAAAAATATAAAAGAAAAGTGGAAATAAATCGTGAAATTTACACTCGAAAATATTTTCAAGAACGTAGTAATTGCAGAAAGCAAAAAGCCTATCGCGGCAGCATTAAATCGATTCGAAAACGTAATGAATCGTTGGTGAAAGAAACGAAAGAGCAAGGAACAGACGCATCGACGAATTCCTTGAAACGAAGGAGGCGGTAGGAACGCGAGCCCACGGGTCCGCGGGGAGCGTGACGACGGTCCTGTGAGGCTACAGTCCATCGGCGGTGGTGCTCGGTAGTGTGCGTAGGTGTGCTCCGGGTTAGAGGCTTCTACACGTACGAGTCCGCGTGCTTCTGTGAAAGATCGTTCCGTACGGTTCGCTCAACAGTGTGTGAGTAAGGTAGCGAGTATCAGTGAGGAAGCACAGTTTCGTTGTGTGTGCGTGAAGTAGCGGCTGTCAGTGAGTGCGCGCGCGCCGTCTCCGCTCGCTCGAACCGTTCAGTGGTGTGTACGCGGCCGTGCGCATGTGTGTATCCGTACGTGGTTGACGAGATACGAAGCAAAGGCGGTGGTGGAGGAGGACGAGGAGAAGAAGGTAGTAGTAGCAGCAGCAGTGGTAGCGGCGGCGGTGGTGGTGGTAATAGTAGCTATGGTAGTAGTACCGCGATAGAGTGTGTGCGTGTTGCCTGGTCGGCGGTTACATGGCTCGACAAGTCGCAGGCAGTTCAGTTGAGCAACTGAGTCCATACGCGTGCATGTGACGAGAAAGAGCGAGGCGGAAAGAAAGAGAGAGGTACCGTGGTTCAAGTGAGAAAGACAGAGAAAACCAACTACGAGGCGCGTATAGTCGACGAGGAAAGATGTCAATAATTCGGTGGTACAGTGGCGTGGGTTTACACGAACTATGGTAAATAAGAATACCGTGTAACGTGCACCGATGACGACGTCATGACCGTGTCGTGGTATTGTAGTCGCCATCTCCTCCCGGTCGGTCGGTCAGTCTACTGTGACGGATTTTCGTGACGTGAGTGCACGCGCATTCGCTCATTCGAGCCGACGAAAATTACAACAGTAGCAAGGGCAGCGCAAGTCTCGGTCGTTGTGGCGCGGTGCCGATAGTCCCCGGGAATTCTCGTCGATTCTTACGTTCGTCGTCGATACTCGCGGTATAGGTGACACGGTGGAGTGGCGGTCTACGAGACCACGACGACACGGTAACAATACAACGACAGGAACAGCGGCATTCACAGCCCTAGTGTGTATATATACATGCGTGGCTACGTGCGCGCGTGTGAGGTCGCTCCACGAGAATGTTCTTTTGTGTGCGTGCTATTCGTTTGCTCGGCCGCTCGCGCCCGCTCGTGTGCTTCCTTGTGGAAACGTAGTTACGTGTGTACGTGTATGCACGTGCGCGAAGCTCTTGCATTGTGTGTCAGTGACTCTCCGTACTCATGGTGGAAGTAAGTGAGGTAGTTTCATCGCTGTCATGAGCATCTACTACCTGCCCTAGGAGTTTTACTATGCGATACCTATATCGTCTCTGGTCTATTTATATGACGACATACACGAATGCTACTCACCTCTCCTCCCTCGCTTCTTCAATCTTTTCTCTTTCTCTTTGTCCCCTCTCTCGGTCTTCTTTTCATTCGTCCTCTGTCTTTCTCCATCTGCTAGTTCCATTGTCTCTCTCTTACTTTGACTCCGCTGCCCCACCAAGTTTCCCCTTTCGTATCGGCTCCCTTTCTCCCTCCCCTCTCCGCGCGTCTTTCTCTTCTTCTGTCTCTTCCCTTGCCTCGTGACGACATCCGCGAACGAGCGAGCGACTCGGCTCGAGGCGAGTCGAGGCGAGGCGACTCGAGCCGAGAGAGCCGCGCGCCGGACCCGGACTCCGTCTCTCGTACACCCTCGTATCCGTACTTACGTACACGCGGAATGTGCTGCCAAGAATCCTCTCTCACAATGGATTTATTGTGTTAGTGAGTAACAGCGGTGGTGTGCGCGGTAGTATATCGTGAGTGAGAGACGACGAGGAGACGCTGACCAGAACAACGACGACGACCAGAACGACGACGACGACAACGACGACGACGGCGTCGGCGACGAGGAGGACGACAAACAGAAAGAACGTGCGCGTCCGGCTTAACTCACGAGTCAAGATGGAGCTAGTAGACACAGTACGTGAATTTCGCGAATTTGCTGTGATTTTTAGTAAGAATAGTGTGGCCAGGGTTCGCAACGTAAAAACGACCATCGCGGTCTCTCCTCACGTTCCTCTGTGTTACTAGTATCACTCCGTTTGCTCGCTCCTTCTCAACACTGTTCGTGCGTTTCGTTCGCGTTTACATCTTCCATAACACGTTTTCGTCTAATTTTTTTCTTTCAAGTTCGCCTCGTACCTTAGACTCTTCCATAACCTTTCCATGTTCCATTGTACGATCGGTTCTCGATTGATTTCGATTGTCGCGTTCAGACGCGCGTACTGTTGTCATTTCGTCGTTATTTCATTTGCATGTGCTCCTCTACTGGTTTTCTCAAAGTGTTTGTGCATTGTTGAATGCGTTTCCAGAACCCAGACGTTAGTGTACGTACGTAATGTCGGCTTTGCGCGGTACGATTGATCATGCTGCGGCGAAACTACCTGAATGGAAAGTAACTCTCTTGGTGACTTGGGATAATAATTAAGCAAGATGGTTCTGTGTGCACAAAAGAGCTGTAAACGCGACCAGCGGGCAAGGATTATCAATTCACTGTAATCCTTAACGATGCCAAGCCCTAGTAAGTGTTGTGTACTTTCTCCAATATTAGTTTATACGTACCAAAATATAGTCTTTTAGATGGTTCGACCGTAGAAGTACTTTTTGGTGAAGTTCGGTGCAGCGCGTAGTATATAAAATTTTCCACTGTGTGATTTTCTGTAATAACCTTACTGAAACTTACATTTAAAAGACTAGTTGAAACAAACGCGCGAAATTCTTGTTTTTATCGTTCGGTACTGCTCCATTTTTCCAAATCTGTAAGTAAGATTTTCTACAATTTTTTGTATTAAACAATGCGATGATTTCGACTGTTATATACTGTTTAGTGAATTGTTATTCATATACTTACGTTTATAATTACTTAACACTATTTTAAAGTTTGTAGAATTATTCGGAGCACTATTTAAATTACGTAATGGCTGTAAGCTAAAAAATTTCATTTCATTATGATTTTCCAATATTTTCATTACCTGGGTCAGTTTATACCACATGAAATTTTGCCGAGTCGATCATTAACTGAAATTTCGCAGCTTTGACACTCATTTGTATACGTTGTAGGAATTAGTCGTTAATTGGCAGTTTCGAATATCGTAAATGTTAAGAGGAGCATTATGATACTATTTAGTCGCATTTAGAACTACCATGCTCCAATATCTGCACAGCTTATTGCATATCTTATATCAGTGATGAGCTACCATTAATTTTTAATAAACGTATGATGATCTTCATGTATGATCATATAGCTTTTATAAATATGTATACCTCTAATTCGAGATATATGTTTCTTTTAAAAATGGACGAAAGTTCAAAGTTGATTCACAGAATCATCGATAAGATTACGTTGCACACGTGCATCGACTTCATTCTTCCGGAACGTTGTTGGTAACTTTACAAGATCTTTGAACGTTCCTCATTCAGATCGTTGGCAGGTTGAAATTTTAGCAATCATTGCCTTTTTAATATATAGACGTGTTCAGGTTACGATAAGTAACTCATCGTTCATTTTCATTTATATACATTATAACATAATGAAGATTTGCTACAAAATAAATGTTATCTTTCGAGGTTTTGAGATAGCAGGCTGTAATCATATTGCATCATTTTTACGAGTTGATTGACTCATGACAGTAACAATCGAATTTCAGTACAACGTCATTACGTTGTTTCGCGCGTGAATGTATGTTGCAAAATACATGCATTATTCATTCGACAATACCGATTTTAAAAGAGTTAAGTTAAATTGGAAAACACGCGTCATATGCTTGTATTCAATTCAAGGATCAGACGCATACACTTGAAAGTATTATAAAAAAATTGCTATAAAGAAAAATAATATTCTAATAAGTTTTGAAATGGTTCACGTTTACGAATATAAATTGCTAATTTCACATGCTACTGCTAAAAAGTAATTAAAACATTTTTGTAGTTATTATAAACAATTTTAAAATTGTTTTAAGATGTAAATCGTTATTTTATTTGAAAATGGCTATGCACAATATCAATAAAGAAACATGAATAATCATTTACCCTTTAAAGTTATACATCGAACAATGGAATAATTTTTACATGCAATATAATTGCGAGCATTGTACGTACACGAAACAAGTTATTTGCTGGGTACGTGCTTAAAACATAGATATATTGTAATCGCGGTTGGCAACTATAGTTAGCGTCATTCTGCTGCTGGATTTTAGGAAAATAGCGTGATGTTACCGCAGGATAAGATATAAGTGGAAAGTAAATGTAAATGTAATTATTTTCTATTCAACGGTTTATAATTTTATGATGCCAAAACTTGTATGAATATACTTGTGTCAAGCTTACATCTTTATCAGTTCTATTTATTCTCGTTATCATAGAACTCATTACAAACGCATGAATGAGTACGGTAAACAATCAGCAGAAAAAACCATTCACGTTTTTCTAACTGGAGGTCTAACGTCTTTTTCTGTTGTTATTTGCTAAAAGTCTCTTGCTATAAGCATGAACAAAACAACTATCAGCACCCTTTGTATAAAAGAAAAGAAAAATCAGCGTCTCGATGTACGTTGATAATGTGAAAAAAAATTGGTATCTTCGTTGCACGGGTCACGATAAGACCGTACTGTTTAATGATTTTTTAAGCCGACCGCAATACATTTATATTTATTACGTTATCTCCGTATTCTATTCCGACAGCATCTAGAACATCTGCTTTTTAGACATTTTGACATATTGCTTGTTCGCTGATATGCTGCAGCGGAAATTGCGAATCTTTGACTTTTTCCAATTTATATCATTTCAAGGGAGAATACTATGCTGGTTCACGAAGGTTCACGGTATTCGAGAGTCCTTATCGGTTTCACGTTATCAGTTGTTGGTAAATGCACGAAATATGTGTTATTCCTTCCGGACTGTAAATCCTAAATATTTGTAATCAATTATTCAATTAGCCAGAGTAATTATTGTCATACTTACGTAACCAGTGTGAGATTAATAATTAATAAGATCAAAGATCATTATAACTCATGTGTTATCAGTATGATTTAAACACGCACTTGTTATTCACGATCGTTCAACATAAATGCAAAGCGGAAAACGTTCGCTTTTCGTAAAAGTAGTTCTTAAATTTTTAATTTTAAACGCAACACAGTCACGTTTTCTTATAATTTTTTTAGTCGACACCAAAATATTGAGAAATTTCTTATTATTTTCTGTCAACTACACGTTAGTTGAAATCTCAGTACCTTGTTAACCTGTAACTACTACCATCAGGCCCCACGAACCCAGTGCTCCAAAAGTACAATTTGTCCAAAATGCCTTTAATAATATTTCGTTCTCTTTTATTGTTATTATAGTTCATTTAATATTATTAATCTGTTAGCTGTGTATGACGAGTATACTCGTCATTTCTTCACTCTTGCGATACATCGTAGGTACACACTTTTTAAAGTAGGGCTACACAGATAACAGGTTAAGAAGAAATAAATTTTTGTTTATGTAAAATGTGACTTTTATTGCAAATTTCAGGAATGGGTTCCAGGTACTATTAGCGAATAGTACTTAAGTTATTCATTTTGGATAGCAGTAATTACGGGTTAAATAATTCGCAGACAAATGCACACATTTAATATTTAGAAAATGATGTAATTGCTTTCAAAAGCAGGCGCGCTAGTAAAAATATTATGAACCGGGCATCGGTAAAAACTATGTATGTAATTAGTACATTTTTAAATGAACGTAATTATTCCTTTCAGTGAATTGCAACGTATAGCAGCGATACTGAATTTTGCAATACATTGTTCAGTAATGTATGCACCTATTTCATAAAGAATAGGTTCCCTTTCTCATACAGTGATTTCGTTTAAGAGATTATTCATTGATATATTAGAATATCTTGGTAAAGCGTGCCACGCTACCGCAACAATGAATGCAGTGGCACGAAAAACTTCTAACATATTGTATTAATAGGGTTCTATCGCGTGTAATACGTACACTTTTAAACTTCTCACTTGGTATGCGCGCATTTATTTTCTTGCACTCTATTCAGCTTATGTTAGTTAATTCGATGCAGTGCGGCTACTAGGATTTCTTACCCGTTGCCGTTGATGAAACCGGCCGATACGTTATCGTTGCGTTTCTTGCTGGAGCGTCGTGTTAATGACTTCTTCTTGCAGAGTGTCGTTGCATATTTCCAAGCAATATCGATAAGCAACCCCAACTTATGTCACATTCCTTTTATCGCGGTCCGTCGCTCCATCCTCTGCAGCTCGATGCTAACCCCGTGCTGCCTTTGTAGTTTAACTTCACGACCTCTGACGACATCGTAATAAATATTGAACTCCTGTACTTGAGAGCCTGCCCTACGTTTAAACAATCCTACCCGCTTACACGCGCTTTTATTTGACCACGTACTATGCACGCTCTCTCGTTGCATATGTCGCATACGATGCACATCACGACCATACATTGGCGCCTTTCTGATTCCGTTTGAGTCTTCTGCCGCTGTCTGTGCTACGAACTTCAAACGCGTACTACACACTTGCGAAAATTCTCCTCAAAACATTGCATTGCCGCGCGCAAACGTAAAAAATGCGAGGAACTGTTTTATAAAGAGTTATGAAATATACAGGGGGTTTGAAAAGATAGAGGACAAATTTGTACAGCCTGTTAAGAGGACTGAATGAATGAAAAAACGTTTACATGAACCTGTGTTCAAAAAGGTTTTAGTGAAACGTTGTATGTGTTTAAAAATTTAGTAACAGTGGTGTTCGTTTCGATTTTTTATCGTATTAAACAAAATTACTACGTTCAAAATAAGCGACGGTTTCCACATCTGTGTGACCAATCCTTTTCATATGGTTCCGTTGCGTTAGAAATTCTGCTAAATGCATTTTTAATTCACTCCCACAGTTCATCCTGAGTTTCTACCAATTTCTCATAAGTCAGCTGTTTTGCATATTCCGTTTAAGGAGTTATAAAAGTAACACTCGAGTTCTGCTATTGGAGCTTTGAATAGGTAGCATTCGTTAATCAAACATTTTTGGACATAAGTTCATATGAACTTTTATATACTCACTCCCCTTAACGCACCATGCAAATTTGGCTCCAACCTTTTCATATACCCTGTATATTACTGCATGAATATTATGCAAAATTTTTCAGAGTTAAACTATCAAACTTTATAAATATATTGTATGAGTAGAAATAAAACAAAAAAGTAATATGAGCATACGTCCAAAAACGCTTTATTACAGACTTGTAACAAAAGAAAAATGTTTTTTGTAAAACTATTTGTAGACTGAATTAATTTGACATTTTAAAACACAATCACGAAACTGTGCAGGCAGTCTAGTAAATACTACAAGTTATAGCACTTTCCTACTACAAAATCTTTGTTGATATTTCCTTAACTCTTTCACTGCTATCGGCGCCCATAAGTGTTTGTCATAGCCGCTCACCGTGTACTGTCGACGCCCATAGGCGTTCGGCATGATGGCTTACTACATACGTACCACTGCAGCTCGCAGTCAAAGGGTTAATGAAACTAGTGCAATTTGTATTGCGGAAACCACGAATAAAAATCATATCTGGGTACTCTTCGTTGGCAAGTACCCAGGGTATTTTGATACCAAGTTGTACTACATAGTTAGTATTAATGCGACTTATGGTATGATTTCAAATGATAAACATATTGGATATCGTGGTTATGTCATTAATGCATCAACATTGAACCCTGCTATCTCTTTCTTGATATTTAAATTTTTTGTTACAATTCTATATTACAGTGTCTTTGGACCTACGTTTATACAATTTAGTTTTATATTTGTATGTCTATACTAACTCTGGGACACCCTGTACTTTTCAATCAAGTTGATACATGTGATTGCTTTTATTATATAAATGTGACAATCGAGTATTTTTTTAATCTTCTAACAGAAATTTATACGCGATTCTGAGGAATTTATTCGGTTGAAAAGAGTTTGTTAATATCTGACTCAAGACTCGGTCCAGTAAATTCAAAATTTTACATTTAAATCTATTCTGTATCAAAATTGTTGTCCCGATAGTGGCCCTTCATGCTCTGTCCTAAATTATTGCAAATATGAAACTATACACTTTAGGATTCATGCATTCTAAATTAATAAAATAACTAGGGACAATGTGTTAATGCATTATCGTAGTTTTGACCCTTGACGAGTATTTTTTATACATTCCAACAACAAGAAGTTGATCGAAATTGAGAAACAAAAATAGTCACGAATATTCATGAACTTTTTTAATTGTGTTAATATATAACCTTTATTTTCCACCCAAACCCGAAAGGGGAGGACTATGTATAATAAATAAAAATAACCTTTATTTTACAAAAGGTTTTTTATACATGATAATAATTAAATTAATATTTCCGTCTCTTGCGATACTATCGTGAACTATTTCAAATACTATAAAACTATTAAGTACCTTATAGTGTCATATAATTGAGCAGTTGCCCATAATTAGGCATCTATAATTAAAGTTTAATCCGTTTATATATCTTCCTAGGGGATAATATTGATTTTGTATTTTCCTCGACTTTATTTTTAGTCTAAATGGTGTGCTCTTAAAATATGAATCAATTCTAAACCGCTTTAGAATCAAGCATGTCTATCCAACTATTAATCTTACATTAGCTGTAAAATAAAATGTTTTAAAAAAAATAGATGGAAAATAACATGAAAAAAAGTCAAAGCTAAATATATGTACAAAACAAACTAGCTCATTTTGAACAGGCTTAATTAGAACAGACTTAACAACATATTACAAGGGTAGGCGCAAAACTGATTGCAACAATAATATTAGAGATGATTTGAATGTCAGTAACACGTATCTTTCCAATCGATGGTTTCGACTTACGCCATTGGCATCTCTGCTACACAAAGCACTACTTGTGTGTATACGCAATTCAACTTCATGTCTACGCGGGGCATTTCATGTGCTTGTCTCGCGCAAAGTGTGACGTCACATCGGAATAGTTTGCACGAGTCCGTAGTGTCAGTCAATCTGTTTATGGAAGAGGGTTCCTTGCGTGTAACTCGATTGTGGTTCGTTGCTGAACCCGAATAGCTATTCTGGTCAACATTATACCAGAACGGAGAGCAGTGTCTCAGACATTCGGCGCTTAGGTAAATAATTTCGGACAGTGCGCATATCCTATATAGAGTTGAATTAACCGATCGATGGACCTCGGCGTTTGCTCCGCGGTTAAATTTTAATCGAGTCTATTTCGTGGCCGCATCTCGACGATGAAACTAACTGCGAATTGAAACGTCAATGATATCAAAATTCATTCTTGACGTGCCCGACGATATGATAGGCTGAATTGTAAATGGGTCTGCGATATGTTCGCGTACACGATTAGATGGACACTTGTAATTAGAATAACGCTCGCTGGTAAACATTCGGGACCTCAAAAAAATCCTTAACGATAATGTGTATTTTTACTCGTATTGATTTTCCATGAATACGAGACATTTCAAGTTTTTGAAATGCTGTCTCAAAGCGATTTGCTGTTGTCTCTAGCAATTTTTTATTTACTGAACATATTTTTTCTATAGAGGCAGCAGTTGTTATAGGGTGCTCCAATGAGAAGTAGTCGATTTGAATTTGTAGTAGATTAAGAAATAAATTCGGGATTTCATATATATTTTATTAAGACTATACCATTAGACATGGAATACAATATCGCTTAAAATAGCCGCCTTGGTTCCTCTGGCGGATAGGCGTCCTTTTACGACGTTTTCCATCACAGTTTAGTATAAATGTGACTGTATTTCTGCGATAACTGCACGGATGTTGTCTTGCAGGTTTTGAATCGTCGCTGGGTTATTCGCATAGACTTTTTCATTTACGCATCCCCAATGGAAAAAGTCTAAAGGGATCAAGTCGGGATCTTGACAGCCAATGTATTTCAGATTTTCGGGAAATAATGCGTCCGGGAAATTGCACGACTCCGATTCGTTGGCTTCAATCTTCCAATCAATTGGACATTGAATGCATGAATATGCAGATCGTAGGTCAAAATTTGAAGTAGTGTGGTTGTTGAAGCTCACAGTTGTTGCACAGGTCGTCTGATGGAGATGGTGTTATGTGCTGACACATTTTCACGCACTAATTCAGTGTTTTCACTTCAACGTCATTCACGATTATGTGTAGATGTTTGCACATCAAACACAGAGTAGTTCTTTTAAATTTTGTTTCTTTTAACCCTTTGAATACGGGGCACTTGGAGACAAGGCGAACGCTGGGTGCGGTCGAGCTCCAGTAGTATAAGGAAGCCATTCCTCTGAACGCCTATGGGCGTCATCAGTACACGGCGAGCGGCTTTGTAAAGCGCCTATAAGCGCCATTAACAGTCAAAGGGTTAATTAAACTTTGAATTGTCTGCTCAGCAGGTGCATTATACCGACCGAAAATAGCGCGCAATTTTCTTTCAGAAGCAATATTTAATCCTTTACTGTTTTAATATATTTCAACAGTACCTATGTGCTTCTATATTGTCTACTTATCAGCTGCAAAGTTTCACCTCCTGAACACCATCGTGAGAGAAATGATAACAAATTCAAATGAGCTACTTCCTATCAGAACACTATAGTTTTTGAGGTAACTTCAAGAATAGCTCTATGTATCTTAAACAATTTATAAAAATAATCTCGAATTTGTAATGCATTGCGTATTGTTTCGTGTCACCTGTTAGGGGAATTTATAATGACAGTAAATAAGTAGTACCAGTGTTTTTACGCAACGTTTAAAATATTTCGCATAATCTGAATAAAAAAGAAGATTACCTCTTGATTTATCTACTTAAGCATCTTATTGCATATGGCATAATGACGTGAAATATTATATGTACACCTGTATACGTGAGTTTGTTACCTGAGGGTGGTAACTTTGTACAATTTTTTTCCGGTACAAATGCAGCATTTGCAGTGTCGAAAAAGGTATTGTTGATATTTTACAACGGAGAACTATTGTCCATAGTTTGGGCCTGCCGTTCTTGGCGCAGACCCTTCGTATCTGTTTCAGGAGACAATTGTCTAAACGTGGAACTTTGAACTAACAAGGTGCGAACAAGATCACCACTGGTGTTTCCTATTCGGCCAGATTTCTTCCGTTGAAAATCAGTAAATTTTTAAAGGAAATATCTCGAAAACCAGTTACTTCTTTGACTGCTAACAGCGCCTATAGGCGCCTGACATAGCCGCTCGTCGTGTACTGTCGACGCCTATAGGCGTTCGGTCCAATGGCTCACTGTGTACTATTGCAGCTCGGCCACACGTAGCGTTCGACTCGGTTCCAAGTAGCCGCAGTCAGAAGATTAAAATCAGGTGTATACATTAACAGTCAGTGAGTTCGTCTTGAAAAGCACTATCAAATGTTCTGAACAAGAATACATAGTCTATTTAAAAAAACGAACTTGACCTTCGTATCTCTGAAAATAGTAATATAAAAAAAGTTCGCCTCTGTCAAGAGATGTGTCCCCTCGTATCGTTCAACTTCCATATAAAACATTTTTTGTATCTTCAATAAGTTAGGAAACATCGGCTTGTAACAGATAAGTTGGAACACCATGTACATATCGATGGAACATTAAAGGGTAATGTTATGCTGTTATGAGCCCGTAAATTAATTAATACCCTGTTAAAATGTTATAAATGTCACTTGACGCCCATCGCACATAATTTCCTCTTTTGTGATCATGTTTTTGTACTTGACATTAATTAAAAATTTGTATAATACACACTTGATGAAAAAATAGGTTGTTTCATATAACAATCAAAGGTTTCTTCATCTTATTTTACTTTCATATTAGCAAGATATTGCGCTGGTTCTCACCAGTCGTCTTTTTAACCAAACACAATTCAGCAAAACTTGAGAACTCCTCTGTGAATTTATCAATTAAAGGAAAATCTAGTTGTGTTTCACAATAGGCTTCTTTATCCGCAATTTTATTCACTTTTAATTAAATTTCATGCACATCGGTTTCGTTTCACTTATATCCTGTTTTAGGAGCGTGACATTCAAAAATTTCGCACTGGCAATTAATATATTAAACTCGGGTAGCATCTCGTGATGAATTAAGAGTATTCGAGTCGATTACGAGAACCGCGACTGCATTTTTTCAACCAGCCGTGCATTCCAACGATACTATTATCTTCAGAACACGCCGGAAGTCACACCATACTCGTGTAGGCACAAGTTGCACGAGAATATGTGGTGGCTGACACAGCAGGCGTACCAAATGTCATATTTGCTTGTAACTCGTCCGATATAGTGTAATTAATGTTTTGAAAAGCACATGCAAGTAAGACAAATAATTAACTCTGTCGGACTTTAGTTACTTACATAATACGATTAACAATCTCGGTCTGATTTACGGTCGACTGCACAACGAATACGGTTGTTTTCGACGCTCTGAAATTGTTGCATTTTTGCCATTGAATAACTCGTACTCCCATGGAGAAAGACAAATTTTCTCATTGCTTGTAAGTTCCGTGCACAATATACCATTACAGAGCTCACGTGTGCAACGCAGGAAACGACGTGATCTGAATGGATTACTTCCCGTTGAATCTTAATTTTGCAAACAATAATAAAGATATGGTTATCTCGCATTGTTCGTCAGACTCGATTAACCTTCAGTTTTTTTGTATTGCTTTTGAGCTATGGATTCACCATAATATTGTATATTATTTCCTATTGTAGCAATAATTATACGTGCATTGGTGTTAATCCTATTCTTAATATTCTTATTATGAGGAAATTAATTATGTTGTTTTTAATTGTAAAAACTGTACATGTCAGTATGTGCAACAATATTTGTCATCTTTAATTATTCACTAGTTATTCGAGGAATCGGTGTACAATGGATTATGACTATTGATCTACATCGTAACAATATGACAAATCGCTGAGCGTAAGTAGCGCACTTTTGTCATAAGCGATCAAGGTTTCGTGAAGTTTTTATGCTCGGGCGTCACCTACTCCATATGTGGTTAAATTTAGTAATTGATGTCATATATATGACGTAGTTTACGAATTACTATATTAATTTCGATCAATAACTGGGTTGCTTGTATGAATGAATATTCCGCTTAATCTTACAAATACAATTGTCACGATAATATCGTAATCAGTACAAAGAGATACTAAAATTCCATACAGCTGTAAATACATAGACCATTTCCAGCTCAAGGTGTTGCTCCAACTACGCCGGTATGTGTAAGTTCTCGAAACGCCTGTCGTTCGTATCTCATTGACTCGGCTATATCTTTCGATCGTACGTTTATCATATATTCAAGGTCACCTACACGAACCTTAAAAAAAATGTATTATCTTACGTATCTCAAATATAACCGAGCTTAGAGTAAGACAATCGCGGCAATACCACGCGGCGCGATATCAGCTGAAAAAGCAGGTGTTTCAGAAGACGGAGATAGGGATGTACAACAATAGCGTAGGAAACGAATAGACGGACAATTGTCACGGAGGATCCCCGCCTTTCTACCTGCCACAGCGTAGTAGTACCATCGTATATCTGATTTATGTCCGAACTAGCTGAGGACGAGCCCCAACCCCTCTGGACTCGCGTTCCATTGTGGCGAGGTACCTCGTGGATCGGCCGACAGGCCACGTATACAATATTCGCGCGACGATTTGGCTCCTTTCATTGAGGCCATTCACCATAGAGAGAAGAAAGAAAAAAGAGAAAGAAAGAAGGGGCACAGGTATCGGTTACAAGTTGTTAAGGCCCGTTAAAAGGAAAGCTCCTCGGGGGCCTTGCGAGTGAACGGCGGATCCGCGGGTGGTATACTCCAACGGTGATGGTCGAGGTATCATCCACTGTTTTCTTTTTCACGCGTAATTCGTGTAGCCGATGCGCCGGCTTTCAAAGCATCCCTCGTCGTTGACTCCTCCGCTCTAAAGTCAGGAAACTAATACCGAGCTATAATACGCCCGGGACGGTGTACCGTACTTGAACTTGAATGGCACCTGTACACGATGCCGTTTCCGGGAGAGACGGGAAAGTATCGGTTGCAGGCTCGACATTTTCACCGGGGATGGGATATTTCAACGCGGTGACGTCATTCCCGTGGCCATATAATACCTATTGTGCGTATCGGTGGGCAAAGTTGAGGCGCGGAAAAGGTTGAACATCGAAAGGATGTCATCGATGGGAAATTATTTTATTACCGTACGTACTTATGCCACGATATGATATACGATACGATTGAAATACTTGCGTAGATACATATTTAAAGTGTTTGAAGAAGGATTGTAATCGTTCTGTGTTTTGGATAACATCACTATTTATCAATGCTAATAACATCGTTGTAATGAATCATTACATACTCGAAGGACATTTCTGAGGAAATTTATCTCGTCAAACACAGTTATCTAAGAAATAAATATACTAATCTGTGGATTTTCATGGAACCATGTATAATTGCAGTGGTTGAAGCTTACCAGTTGAATTAGCATTTCTTCTATTTACATTGCAACAATTGTTAGGAAATGCATTGAAGAGGCTTGAAACGCGAGACTCTAGTAGAAAGCTGCTCGCAAACACGTAGTAGGAATTGATTAATTCCTGCTGGATGGTATAATGTTATGATCGCGATAAATTAAAGTGGAAACAATTTTTCTTCACTCCGCTACAACCATTGCACAGTGGGAAAGCGAACCGCTAATAAAGACGTTGCGCAAATAATTTTTTTGCACAATACGCCATCGCATGGGCGTTCGTGTACAACTGTAGTCGGATTTCCACGTGTTATACTACGCAATGTTGTAATCTCATGTATACACTGCTTTTCGAATTTTCACAATCTTACAGAAATCTGACGGCAATCCCAGAAACTTTGTTGAGTTCACACAGCGTATTGTGCAGGCTTATAATACACGATTATTAGTTGGTTTAATACTTCTTTATTGACGAAAATTAAACTATTATCTTTGAAACGTTAGTGAATGCAATATCAATCGCGAGTTGTAAATTAATGCTATTAGAACAACTTGCACATAATTTGGGTTGACGTTGAATTGTTTATATTGTAGTTTCTTCTAATATGATATTTTTTATTGTTAATTTGATTATTTTCTAAAAAGATCATTTTAGCATTGCATTCTTCGTACATAGGGTGTACCGTACGTTAATTCAATTACAGCGGTCTTCTCGATACGCCTTTTTCAATTACCATTGGGGTAATTTCGACCCTTAGTCGTCTGTCCTAAAGAAGTCTCACATTTTGACAGTATCGAATGACCAGTAACACGATACTCAAGTAATATCGACGTAAATAAGTGAACCAAAGAAACTCTTAAAAATTATTTATATTGTATTTTTTCGGAAATGATATTGATGTAATTTTTTATTTTTATTAGTGTTAGTAACATAAATGGATGTGAACTAATTAAATTTGTTATATTTATGGATACCAATGCAGAATCCACATGTTATTTTAAATTATATCTTTATTGGCATCATTTAGATTATACTTTTTTTCATTTCATTTGATGATTCCATAGCCGATGTATAGTATTTTCAGTAGTATGACTATACAACAATTAGAAACCTACTTTTATCATGTTACTCACACGCGATGACTCATTTCTACGTTGATGGTAGCAAGTTAATCTTTACGATACACTCCTGTATCCATATCCAATTCACTGGTTTACGTGCAACGACATTGTGCAAATAATCAGTGATTACAATTATGTAGCCTACATGATTTACATCTTTCCTAAACTGCACCACCGTATTTCATTATAATCTACATAGCGCTATCTGTGTACAGTGCCTCGCAATTTTGTACAGTTTAATTTTAGATAATAATGTAGACTTTCTTGCAATGCTTCTTACTCGCTACAACAAACGACATCTTTGATAAGCTATTTTTGTAATTCCCCATGAGTGACAATACTGTTACGAAGACTGGACCTTTCCCTGCTCTTTATGTCTTAAAATAGTATACTCTGATACGCAGTAAACACTTGTTCATCGAAAGAACCATTTTCTTTTCTCTTGCCTGCGATGAGGTAACGAAAATTCATAATATCGTAAATCCTCAGTTCTTTTATCTAAAATCATTTACAGCGTGTAACAATGCATCGAAGTTTTAGGATTAAGTGAAAAAAACGAAAGTTCTTTCTTGCAAGGGGAAAATAACCGATTTGAGTCGGGGATGGATGGAAATTTTGAAGGGAAATGGGCGAGTTGGGTTCGGACAGTGAGCGGTACTATCCTCTCGGCGTCACGTAACAGGTTTTGAATTTCAACCCAATACACATGTAGACATTCGGCCACCCTCGTGTACCTGTAAACGCGCGTCCACAACGTATATAGCGTGCTCGTGAAAGAGAGAAGAGACACGAGAAGCGCGAGAGGGAGTCGACTGACCGACCGACCGATACGACAATGGCGGAGTCTTTCGGAGCAGGCAAGGCAGGCAACGTGAGTCAGCCTCGTGGTAGGGAGTAGCGAGGTTAGTGCATTCCCCCTTAGTCCTTTACCCACACTACGCCGATCACGAGAGCGTTGTTTTCCTCCGAGAAACCCGGGCCACGCGGCGAACTCGGCTCAGTGTCAGTGCAGTGATCGCGTTGAAGGTGGTAGGACGCGGAGAAACGTGGTAACACCTCTCTCTCTCTCTCACACACTCCCTCCCTCATCCGTGCTCCCATCTCTTTTCTTTCTGCCCGTCCCCTCGGTTCGCCGTCTCGCTTACTCGAACACGAGATACGAACGTCATGCATACACGTCCTATCTTTGTTTCGCGGCTAGCGTAGCCTCCCTCGTCATTCTTCCCGTTCTTTCGCCTCCTCTTCGTCGTTTTTCTATCCACGGAACGCGATCGGGGTAGACGTGTACCACTCGGTGTTGCGCGTGATTTCCAATCAATCAGCGAGATCGACCTTGTCTCACCTCGCCTCGAGACTCTCACGTTCGTTCCTTTTCGCGAGTGCGTCTCCACCGCGAACGTGCGTGCCTGCCTGCCTGCCTGCGTGCGTATGCCTCGTCGACGGTGCTTGTGTGCGCTCGTACTTCTCCGTAATTCGTGGCGGCGGTGGCGGGCACCAAGTGCTTGTTGACTACTCGTTAGTCGCCCCTGGAATCTTCGTCGGAACCGCCGCTGAACAACGGAAGTGAGAGCCGGCTGAAAGCGCCGATCGTTTTTCTCTGTTTCTTTCTGCGAGAAAGGCCGTCGAGCGCGATGCCTCGAATAGGTTATGTCGCGCGTGCCGATCTCCGTTTCTCGTTACCGCTCGCGCACACGTGAATCGACTCCTGTGTATACATTCGTGTCGTCGATGTGTTTTTTAACACGATTCCTCTGTCAGCTCTGAAGGTCGAGGCGATATTCGACCAACGAAAAGCCCCGACGACGTCTCGCTCTCTTGCCCCGAGCTCCACTCCTCGCGGATCGAGCGAAAACGCGAATATCTCGGTGTCCAGCCCGAAATGTACATCGATTCTGTTTGCGCAATTGTCGGCCGGCGGTTTCCTGAACCGCTAACGCACGAGGTTCGTTGGCTTCTTCGCTTGTGCGTCAGTCTCTCAGTGTGCGTACCTGTGTGCTCGTGTGTTGTGCGAACGTTCGTTCAGAATATTCTTCCGCGTATCGGTGTGTTAATGAGTCTAATTATAGAGTAATCAGTACTACAAAGAATACATCAACTCCGTTTTGACTTATCGATACGTTACTTAACTTAACAATCGTGCGTATTTGATTTCGTGCAATCTGTATTTATCTGTTAAATACGGAATGATTGTCTCTTATAGCGATCATCTTTCAGTAAAGCTATGGAACATAATTTTTTTTTTCATTCGATAATTCTGATGAAAACTTAATTTTTTAGTTAATACGCGCTCATTTACGAACTTATTTTCGCTTCATAACTTATACGTGGGCTTGTTTTTATACAATATTTAATTATGATTTTTATTGAATTTATGGAATCATAGAGACTTGTGTCGATTCTCTTAAAAATCAATCACGTTGTAGTGTTTATACTAAATTCACATTTAGAAGGGTAAAAGGGAGTACAAAAAGTAAGAAGGGGGGTACGAAAAATGGTTTGAAGGACACGATCAACAGTTGTTTCATAAGCTTCTCGATTGTTTTGTAACGGCATGCGTAAAATCTGATTATACAAATTGAATACTTTCCGTGATACGTCCTTGCTGGACGTGTCAACCGAGCAATTGAGAATTCGTTAACTGAAATTTTATCCGATTTCAATACAAACACAGATAACGCGATTTTGTTGAAAGCGATTCATCGGGTTTGGCGCGTACAGTTTATCATTCTGAAAACGATAGGTGGTGAGTGTCGCAGGGTAACACGAGTAAGAAAAAATCCCGGCCACGGAAGATAACCATGATATGTCTCGTAATTCGAGAGCAATTCCTGTAATTCACTCTACCATTAAACGGAGTTTAACTGTGAAATCTTTGCATTCGAGTGGTCAAGCTACGCTTTAAGCATTAATACCTTCTCTTATCTCGTATTTACTGGGCGACTGTAGAATTCAGCCCGTAATGTTGTGATTATTAAAGAATGGAACCCGCGTATTATCGTAATAAACCTGAATGACAGTTTAACTTATCTGCCAAATTTTGCGCAAGTCCCTTCGCTGTTGATCGCTCATGGAAATCTTAATCATTCGGAAGAAGATAGAACTAAATTAAAAGATAGTTTTTCGTATTACACTGGTATCCATTTTCTTTTTATCCATATTTTTACTCATGATTAATGCAACGGGTAACTTTAGGCGCTCAATTTAAAGTATTCATTTTTTTATACCAAAGTTAAAAAATTCCGTTTGTGTTACGTGAACAAATTTAATTTCTGTTGATCGACATCTTCCTTAATTGGATGGATAAAAACTAATGCCAAAATGTATTCTGTGTGATCTTTAGTTTTTATATTTAAATTATTTCTCCTGTATCTAAGAATTTGAAATATTCTAGTATGAATCTGTAACTCCGTTTTATTCACTATAAACAATTTTAAAAACTACAAAAAATCTTTATTTCTACCTATATGTTGTTGTTTACGAAAGTGACAACGAAAAATATTCCGTAACAATTCTTCATTGCATTGCACAAAAGTTTCAGTAAACATGGATCATAAAATTAGTTCCCGAGATATAAAAAACAATTTGAGTGAACACCTGTTATGGCGAAATACCATTTTCCCGTATATCTCGGAAACTATTAATTTTCCAGTACATGTTTTCTAAAATTTGTTGTCTATTTTGTCGTGTACTACACGTATCCAAAGTTAAACCACCAATTTTAGAATGTACTATACATGGTGCACGCGCTTGCATCGAGAGAAACATACAGAGGGAACCAAATTAAGTCAAAACATTTTTCTTTCTCTAGAAGTTTTGAGTAGTGAATGTAACGAGTTCTCGCGTGAGAATCGAATTCACAGAACCCTAGTAACCATTCCGAAACACGTTTTCTTGTGCAGGACATTGACTAGAGGTACGAAGCAATTAAGAAAGAAGAGAAAAGTGTTCGCCTAAGAGGAGAATTTTTGGAGGAGGATGCTCGGCAGTTGGGGCTGGGAAGAAGAATTGGAGTTGGGAGTGGGAACAGCAACCCCATCGCAAGATAGACAAAGACGAGAGAGCCCAGACTCGACGCATCCTGTCCCCGACAGCCGGGTGCTGAGGTATGCACCCAGCCGGTGTCACCACCCTCCCAGCTTCAACTCGCCACATTTCAGCACACAGCCTCCTCTCGACTGTACGGACTGTAAGTATAGCCCGATATGCTAATGTTCAATCGCGTAGTTTTGTGCGTACGGTAACAGGCTGAATCAAAATGGAAACTCGAGTATTTTACCATTGGATTCTGGAGCTTGATTTGAGTTTCAAACACTCAGTCGATGTACCCTAACGTTTGACAGTTGTGTGGGGCATTTACTGAATTAGGAAATCGTTGAATAAATAATATTATCACTACAAAAGTAAGTCGATAATGTAGAATGAAATTCATACCAGTGTTCGTTTCAAGAAAGTGACTTTTGAATGTCTGCTCAATACATCAAACAGAAGACGTCTTCTAACAATTCCTCATTTAATGGAGTAAATAATTCTTAGGTGTAGTTCGTGGTTTTTTGAACCTAAGTTTGAAGTTGTGTACACCTTTAAACACACGTATCTGTCTATAGTTCATTCGTAACGGGGCCTTGTGAGAAGAAATTTTATTGTATGTTTTCTAATTATTCTGCATAAGGAATCAACCCTTGTTGCACTTATACCACAAGTACGATGGAATCCTGTGTAATGAGAGATACACGCGATCAGTGATACATTAAACATTTTATCAAAGATGTAATTTAGTATTCAGAACTTTCATTGTATTCCTCGAACAAGAGTTACCACAGGTGTGCTTCAGGTTTTGGACACCTTTTTTCTTTTGTCCGGTCATTTTACTTGCAGTGCATCCTACGATTCCTTAACGGGGTTAAGTTTAAGAAATCGAGGCAAGTCCATATTTTGTAGTTCGCTATTTTGTCGCGCTCATTCTAAACATGTTTAACATATTTTTGCTGCACATTTGGTAACATTGACAGACACGTAAAGTAATTTTTATTAAAAAGGACGAGTGTCCTAATACTTTTGAGTGGTAATTATGTAAGTCTCATTTCCAATGCCTACCGATATACAAGCATTTCAATATTTGAATTTATTAATGACGAACAACATGGAAGAAAATTATTGAGCGCTCGTGTTGTATAGTTTTTTATAGCTTTGTTATGAGGACTCGATGGATCGATCCGTTGCAGCGCATATCGAAGCATAACGTGTCTATTTTAAAGAAATAGTCAACAAGTTTACTGTAATTTCTGAATAATAATAGTTTATTCATTAATGATCTATTATGTAGTAATAAACATTTGTTAAAGCAACATATAACTATAAATAATTATGTACAACTAGACACATGATTGCATAAAATATTAAAATACTCAAGTTTTAATAATTATCGATATTAACATGATATTTTTCATCTAGAAGTAGTTCTAGAATTCACTGGCAGGGGTTTTGCATTTCTTTATCAAAATGTGACTCCTGGACATCGATTTTTTCCTTTGAAACAAACATTGAAAAAAATAGATCAAAAATACTTTTCGCTTTTTGATGTTTAAGTTTAAAGTCGCATCAGCTTTCAGTGGTTAAATGCGTTTTAAATACAGTTTTTTATTTTTAAATATTTTTATATGCTTCTTTCAATGCATGTTACTATAATTAATGTATTTTGGTATTCGCTAGCAATAAGAAGCAGTTTATCAAAATGTTTTTGTACTCGATATAATAGTTCCTATTTCTGATAGTATTTAAGAAAAGGAATTTGTTATTGCTGAATGTAAATCCGAGTTATTAGTACAAATTTATGTTATAAATAGAGGATTTGAAAAATAGTAAGAAAAATTTTATGGACGGCAGTAGGAGGGAAATTTTTTAGAGTTTGTAACCGAGCAAACTAAATGTGTGATTCATTGTTGTTGCATTAGTTTGAACTGTACCAAGTCGTGACGTTGTTATACAAACACGAGTTTGTGTTTAATTAAGTGCACACGTAACCGTCAGGCATTCAGACTCCATTTTCTCGAAAACGAAGCCCCGTATACAAAATTTCATTGTTCATTTTCGACCACAAATTACGAGAAATGGCGTATGCATTGTACAACAATTTCCAATACATGCTATATTTACCGTATAATAAATGTAGCGCGTTGAAGGTACACATTATTGGTTTTACACTATTAAATATAATCAAGAGTTATGAAATTTATAAAAACTACACGACTTACGAAAGGTATATTATACATAACAGGTCGGTATATTATTATTCCGTACTGACAGAAATGGGATTTAAACAAAAATTTGTTACCTCGCTTAAAAGCATTAAAATATATTTTTGTATGCTTTAGACTTGCATGCATAGTCATACTGCAATCACTACTAGACGCCGGCTTATATTAATTTACGTTATTATACTTCAATAGTTTTTAGTTTTAATCTAGTCAAGGAAGCGGAATCTAGACAAAAGTTGATTTCGTCATTTAAAATCTTTAAAAATGTTTCTCTGATTTCGTGTACTTAATCTTTCCGCGGTAGACGATGTACATACGTATATCAATAAATTTAACTACTTTCTTATGTATGAACGGCCACTATAATGGCTTCAACGATTGGTTGTCAGTTCTGAATAATATTCAAAAATCCAGAACTGAGTTAGAATATAAAAATAAATAATAAATGTAGCATAAGAGCAAACCGTAATAAAATAGACGAACAAAAGAAATCAATCGTTCTTGCTCAACTATTATTATCCCGTACATAACAACCGGTTTTTATAGGAACTGTACCGTAGTCAAAGGGTTAAAATGTGTGTGTCTTAAATACTTGTAAATATTAAATTACATAAACATTCGTAGCGTAGTCATTACTTTCATCAATTATACAAGAGCAATACATAATATTGCAAAAATTTTGTTATTCGTTTCATCATGACTATTAAAAGTATTGAATACGCAAGCAAACAAATGCACGTAAACGGGGTTATTCTAATAGTGTATTTTTAATTTACAGAGCAGCGTGAGGTGGCCAAAATGCTGACTGCTCATTCTGAGATGCACGAAAAACGGGATCCCCTTGGAGGCGGTCAATATGGGGCAGGCGGGGGTGGTGGCGGCAGTTCGATTGAAGAAAAATCTATTCCGGACCAACCACCCCCGCCGCCGGCGCCTCCTCAGCGGGATCTATCGGATCCAACGATCAGTGCTAAGAAACTTCCAAAGAAACGAAAGTTCGATCCATCGGAGCTCGAGGAGATGGATAAAGCCAGCAACGTAACGAGCAACATAAATAATATGGTTAACATACGGGCACCAAATATGCCACTCGGTCAATCAGGTTTAGTTCAGCAGTCAACTTTAGTAACTCGGCAATCTCCGCAACAGCAAGAATCCGATTGTTATCAAGTATGTACGGGTATTCGCAGAAACGAATTTACAAGATAGCTACCATGGCATATAGAAGCCGAGGACGTTCTCCCCGCACGAAAATTTGATTTTCTCGGATAAAATTTCCAACGTTAAATAACTATTGTTGGAAAGAAGTAAATATAACTATTTAGTGAGAAAATTCTGTGCAAAAACAGAGTGGAAGGTTACATTATAGGCTTTTGTTTCTATCAACTCTGGTAGCTGTCTGTATGATTTTGTTAATTTATTTGTTTCATTTTATAATAAATAATACTTATTAATCCTCAGTGAAAGGAATTATAAAAACATTTTTTCCTTTCTTAAAGAATACATTCATTTCTTTAATTATCTGTAAATAAATTCTAATCTTTGTAAAAAATGTATGTACTTTTATTCTTTACAATTGATATAAAAACTTGTCAAATTCAGAATTAATTTCTGTTGAAAATATAATTAGTATTTTAATTAGACACCTTGGGTAATTTATAAGTTGTATGTTATTAAATTTAGTTTACAATAGTGTGTAAACATTGCAAGTAACTCTTTCTAGAATTTTTTAGTAATTTAATACAACTGCATTTTAAAAAGACTTAATCCATTAACTGGTTCGTTTATTATTTAGAAACGTCTCATGTCAGTAGTTAAAAATGAGTTGGCTTGTCTTGTCCATCACAGTTACGTTTCTAAATCGTCTTTTTCGATTAATCGGTTACGATATACGAGCACAAATACTCTGTGAGCAATTGTAACTTATCTTGCTTATTGCGGAGACATTATCTTGGGTTAACTTGTTTCCGCCAGTTAACAGATTAAAATACAAAATTATAATATAAGCAACTGTCTATAAACACATATAAAGTTTAATGTGTGTTCCTTAGGTATCCTCGGCACATTCGGTGGTAGTCTTACCGCCTCAAAGTACAGCAGTGGATTATTCTCTTCGAGAAGAACCTTTACGTTCTCGTCCTCGGCCTGCTACTGTTGCTATTGATCTCAGTGAGTGGCGCGACCACAGAGTGTTAGCTTTAAGGGATTCATATTATTATCCAGGTGTTATTCGTAATGTTGTTCAAGGAGAGATTTACATAGAGTTTGACGGGGAAGGAAAACTAATGCGTTATACGGACGTTTTGGGTGCGGGAAGGTTCGACGTGATAGGTGATGCAAGTCCGTCGGTAGGACAAGTGACTTTAGATGCAAAAGTTTGTATCAGGTGTCCAACGTCAAACAATCACATTGACGCGGCTAAAGTGTTTGTAAAGGGGACAGTGTGCAAGATTTTAGCAAAGCCTAAGCGTTTTGTAGTTAAAATACCGAGAGAAGATGATCAGAGTGATAGTTATGTTGTGAAACGTGCAGACTTACGATTAGTGCAACCTCCATGGTGGGATGAACTGGAAGAAGGATTAGAAGACTGTGATTCTTCAAGGGTTGAAGGAATTGGTATGATTTCAATATATAATATAGTCATTAATGTTTCTTATCCACACCCATTAACTTTGTATGCTCTTGTTTTTCTCATTTCAGAACATGGCTATCGAAATTCTTCTGATGCTTCAACAGCAGTGCCAATTTTACAACTTCATCACACTTCTCACCACACATCGCATATATCAACTCATAGTGACACAAGTGGTTATTACAGAACAACTGGTACCAGTCCTCTCATGACTTTAGGCACATCTGCACACTCTGCTAGTGCAGCATTAAGTAATGGAAGCCGACCATATGATGATCTAGAAAGTGAAGATGACTTAGACAGGGAAGATATTACATTCCCTTCTGATGCAGGTTAGATGAAATTTTGTATATGTTTGCATTTACGCATTTTATAATATGTTATATTAAGTTAGTAAAAGGAAGACTGAAATTTCAGAGTAAAATCATTTAATAATTGTTAAAATACTAATGATAACAGTATAAGTGTTATTAAGTATATAAGTCTTGTATGAGTTCTTTATGTATGTTTTGTATATATTTGTCTTTAAGTGATACATGATTTTTACTATATATGTCTTGCTGAGTATATATCAGTAAAAACAATAGTATAGTAATTCAAATATATTCAACTGACAGATGCAAAATTATCAGGGAGCAGTAAAAGAAGCAGCATGCAAAGTCGGGGAAGTACCAGTAGTTTAGTTGAACAACGCAGTATAACTCCTCGCTCTCAAGCAGCCACACCCAGGTAATAGCAATGTATACACAGTGATTTAATTAAGAACAAAATATATTATATAATGTATATTATATTATAAAATATAATATATATAATATAGGTCTATAAATCTTTCATTAAATGTTATATAGATCTCAGGCGGCAACGCCACATAGATATAAAAAAGGTGATGTAGTGGCTACACCAAGTGGAGTTAGAAAAAAATTCAATGGTAAACAGTGGCGTAGACTTTGTAGTAAAGAGGGATGTTCCAAAGAAAGCCAACGGAGGGGGTATTGTTCTCGTCATCTTAGTTTGAAAGGATCTGGTCTTAGAGGTCCAACAAGTACTTTTCCTGGGTAAGGCAACTTGCAGTTATTTTAAAAATGATTGGAAAGAGTTACAGATATTTAATGTTTTACCACACTTTACAGTGGTAAGATGGATGGTGAAGAAACATCAAGAGACTCTGACACTTCTCCAAATTATGGAGATAGAAGAATTGCTGGTCGATTTGATCAAGACGAAACTGAAGCTGCTAATATGCTTGGTTGGTTTCTAATTTATAGTAACATATATAAACATTTTTTAATATTATTTGACAACATGCAATTACATTATATTTTTTTATTGCAGTGTCTTTAGGGAGCTCTAGATCAGCAACACCAGCCTTTTCATCGCCAACAGGACAATCATCAATATCTCCTTGTATCAATCAGTCTCCAGTACCACCATTAGGTCTTATTCAAAATGTGTTTATGCCTATTTCAAGTCCTGCTCATCACCCAGCTCCATTAATTTCGCCTGGTGCGAAATGGAAGCATTCACCTACTCAATCCACTTTTGTTACTCAGTATCAGCAACAGGTGATAAAACCTGAACCTAGTCGAGTTGTCAGATCAAATCGACCAGCTCCAACTGCCCCTGTCCCTGCTAGTATAGGAACGAGCGTGATAAGAATCTCTCCTGTTAGTCGTGGTATACCTGGACCTAATTCAACTTTGTCATGGTCGGAACAAAGCCCACCGCCGCGACATCCTTCAGTTGTGACGACCATAGCTCAGCAACAACAAGGCATAATCCTTCAACATGCACTTACGACGAATAACGGTTTTCCCAGTCATTCTGAAATTCCAGAACAAAATTCACAAATATTAAAACCATCTCACTCGCCACATATGCCACTGTCTGCGCCAGCACCTCAGAACTTGACTCTTCTGCATAAGCCACTGGAACACCCAGTTGATTATGCACAACCACAAACGCAAAGTCAGCCAATTTATGTGATGCAGCATCAACCAGAAAAAAAGTATCTTGTGACAAAAAATAGTACGGATATATCTACAGCAGGCCATATAACTAATCAAGATGATAAATATAGACCAGGATTAATGAATCACTTAGGTCAGCTTCCAGCAACGTTACATCAAACGCAATGTCAACCTCCACAGTCACCTGCTGTTTCCGTCCATATCGATAAATTGACCGTCTTACAGCAAGTAAGTAATCTGTCATATTATAATAAGTAAACAATTTTAGTATACATTTAAGAACTATATTGTTTAAGCTAATACAAAATGCACAAATAAAATAATAATTTGTAATTATTAGGCAAGTAAAGTGGCCACCCACGCGTCCACGCATATGGATATGCAGAGAACTCAACCACCACCTGCTAGCGTTGTATTGACAGCCACTACAGAAGCTTCAAATCCATCTACCCCAACAAGTGTCTTCCAGCACGTAATCGTTCAACCTGGACATTTGGTGCAGATATCAAAAACTCAACCATCCAGAGAAGAGAATTCAAAAAACAATGGAGTTCTATGTAAGTTTGGAGTATTCATGTTACACTCAACCTTTCAACACAGGCGCAAGCTTTATATTTATTACTGCATCTTTCCTTTTGTTTTATGTAATTAAGTATTTATGTTTTAATTTATACGTAATATGTGGCACTTGCGTGAAATATGTTTAAAAAACATTATTATGTAGAAAATAGATACACAAGTTTAATTTGCACAAAATATTGTCATTATACAAGTTTTATACATATTGCCAGTTTTTTACAAAGTGATTGTATTTATGTTTTTCTTATTAATTCCCATCATTTTACATTATTATCATTATAATACTGGTGAATTTGACTAAACTGTAAGGCTTTCACAGATGGCAGCCATGATGTTCCTCCTGTATACCAGCCCCATCCCCCATCATTACTGAACAATGCAATGCGCAACTGGAAAAAAGGTTTGAGTTCTTACTGACAAACAAAATGTATGATTACTCTTATATTTGTTGTAAAGTATTTTGCCAATGGTATATATGATTATATTTTTTATACTTTTTAAATAAATAACTGATAATTTTGATAACTTAACGAATATGTATAAATTATAATACACAGAGTAAAACTGTTACGTAGTTACAAGAGTGATCGTAGAAAATAGAGCTAATGTTTAATATACGATGTGTGTATATTCTTTTTATATGCATCATAAATTGGCATTAGAAGTAAAATAGTTACCAAGTACAATTATTAAAGTACATTGTTATTTATACGTGGAAAACATTATCAGTATTGATACCACCAATAGCAATTTCAATACTTTGTTTTATTTCGTATCTACTCAGAAATACGAATGATTTCAAAACGCATCTATTGAATATATTTATGTATAAATATGATGTGTACTTATATCAGTTTTGCATTTTTACAGACTCTTAACAAGATTTTTTAAATGTCGATTCGATGAATTGTTACCAAATTTTTTTAAATATACCATTCTCTATTTTACAACAAATGTAACTAATAAATTTTTTCGCTCATAGCTTCACTATATATTTCATCTCATTTTATTCTCATTAAAGTACAATTTGTATTTAATAATTAACGTTACTTTAATGTTGGGGAAGGGAGTTTTCACTGATTTTTTGTTTAACCCTTTCGCTATGGCAGATTCCAGCCGAAAAACGTTCATACAGTACAGAAACCCGAGACACTTGCATTAAAAACCCATTTACATAAATCGTAATATTTAACAATATTTGATACATCATAATTCAAAATTGATAATGTGAATCAGTATTTGGCTTGAAATGAGCGACTAAAGTCGGTCTTAGTATGCAGGTATTGAATTGTGGCGGTCAATTATAGTTGCATGCAGTAGCGAAAGGGTTTATATTATAATTTATTGGTGAATGAACAATTTATATTAAACCTCGTGCTGCTTGAAAATTACTATTACAGGGTTTCAAATGTGTGTATCATTTTTATACATTATAATTTTTTTAATTGGTATTTGAAATAGTATCTTATGATAACATTAATGTACTTCACCAATTTAATTCATACACTTTAACACATTTCTTCCTCACGGATATAGCAGCAAGTTTAGCTTAGTAAATTATAATATTGTTATTATTTATACTGGCTGCTATTCCCATATCATTACTAACAACTATCATCACGACTAACTCACGAATTTCATTACAGCTTTTTCCTGGCAGACGACAGTTTTGGATCAATCAGAAGTGAGCCCTCCACCATCTGCACTGAGTCCACCTTTGAGTGCACCTCCAATTCCAATAAGCATGAGTACACCTGGTGAAGATGGGCCTGGTCCTGGTCCAGATCCTATAACTCCAGCTGAAGAAGAAGATGATGATGTCTTTGAAGCAGAACCAACAACACCAGCAGAAGTTGAGGCTATTGCCAATAAAAGACGCAGTCAGTCCCTTAGTGCATTGCATTCCAAAGAGCCTCAGAGTCCACTTAAAGTAAGCCGAATTTAAAATCTGAACATAAAACAATTGACTAACACTACATTATTTAGTATTTGCTAAAATTTATTCTAATGCGTTGTATTTATCCTTATGTTCAAAATTGTAGTTAATAATATAATTTTACAGACTAAGGACAGAATACGTCGACCCATGAACGCATTTATGATTTTCTCGAAACGACATCGTGCAGTGGTACACCAGAGACATCCGAATCAGGATAATCGTACAGTTTCCAAAATTTTGGGAGAGTGGTGGTATGCTCTGGGTCCTGAAGAAAAACAGAAGTATCATGACCTAGCATCAGAGGTGAAAGAAGCGCATTTTAAAGCACATCCAGATTGGAAGTGGTGTAGCAAAGATAGACGAAAATCTTCAACAACAAGTTTCAAAGGTAATGAATCTCGAGGGAAATTGAACAGTACTGGGGAAGAAACGGACATGGGACCACCAACAGATGACGTACCACTGACGCCAAGAGCTACTGACGAAGTTACTGTTCCCGTTACTACAATCTATAATGAAATACCCCCGATTGAGGTAAACTTAATTTAAATCACTGATAAAATAGAAAATTTAATTTCCATCTACTATATTTGTACATTTTTCTTATTTAGGTTATTAATCAGGCACATACACATCGGATAATGGAAATGCCTTTACCCATGGAAAATACAGAATCTGATTTAAAACAGGACGAAGACGGTAACGCATCAGACGAAGACCAAATGGTAATTTGTGAAGATCCACAGCCTGAAATAGATTTGAAATGCAAAGATAAATTAACAGATAGTGATAATGACGTACAAGATGAAGACCCTGAAAAAAAATGTTATACGCAGTCACGGTTTTCACCTGTGAGTGGTGGTCAAAAGAGGGAGGCAGTAAACGTCAAGCAAGAAATTACCTGCAGGCCTAAACCTATAAAAGGTTTGTTTTGGTTAATTATTAATTGTAATGTTTAGTGACGTAGGATGGTATGGTAAAACCAATTTCTCCGTTTGTCTAGCACGAATACCTTCAACAGGTATAGAGACTACGACGAAATATCATCACACTTCTATGGACAAGGGAGGAACAGTGTCCGTTTTATCCAGCACGTATCCTTATCACAGTCCTGTGAACCCCACAGGAGTATCAGGTTTTCAACCTACTGGTGGAGCATTCATAACCATGCCAATATCCCCAAAAGTTATTAAACCGGAACCAGTAAAAAACGAACAGCAGTACAGTACTCAATACAGCATGAGCAATCTTGTAGCGAGCATTCATGAAAATGGAAGGAACATGCCTAAATTTACGGCTGCTCCGGTGCTACATTCTGTAAGTTTTATAAACATGACTGATTAAAAATACTTCATAGTAACACACATACCTAAAATGGTCCGGATAACGGATAGTAGATACGAATACATAAAGCTGAAAATTTATTACAATGGAAGAGTGTCTAAAACATTTGATTTCTTAGAATGTTTTCTAAAGTGTCTCTTTTTATTTAGGCATGTGTGAATACCTGAATATTCGGTACTTGTTATTCGCGCGAAAGGTACCTAAAAACGTACAACTGCATTTTGAAGCTAATACATTTGGTACAACTTTTTTGCATTCGTAGTTTATGAAAAAGTAAAAAATATAACGTATAATATTTAAATATTAATTTATGCTACAAATATATAGTGCAGAACAAAAAATATGAGAGAATTTTTCTAGGAGTATTATAAATACAGAACATGAATCTGAATTTTTTTCCGAAACGTAATATTACAGTTGTACTGATAACATACAGAAAACCTATTTTCGTAATAAAGATGAAAAAATGTTTACTATTTCAAGAATATTCATTATTTTTTAAAATTGTCTGCAAATAAGGTATAAATAATTACTATAACGTTACTTAATATAATTCGAGTGCTATTCGCACGTGCCTACTTACCTTTAAAGACTTAACTTGTTACAATTATTATTAATCTTTTTTAATACTGAAACCTGAATTGAGGAAGCAATGAACTTTTTTAATTCTTCTAAAGGGTTAGATGTAAACACATGCGAATAAACTCAAAGATTAAGATACAAGTCTAAAAATATTAACATATTGGATCAACATCTATGATGGCTCTGTTTAAAAAACAGCAGCCGCTACAGTCTTTAGGCACTATTCTTCGCCCCCTTACTTCAGCTGTCCCTTATCAACCATCGTTCACTCTAACATTGCTCGATAACGATTTGGTGGCTGTTTCCAAACCGCAGCAGGGATCGCAGTACCTTGGTCCAACGCCGCCGCATCCCCGGATGTACTGTGGATTCCAGATCCCTATTTCCGGTAAGCTTAGAAGGAATATAATAATTGTCTGTTTTAAAATTAATCTATTTTTTTCGTATTTTTCTTACCACGTATTCTAAAATAACAATGTGTATTTTGTGCGTTTAATAGTAATTTAGTAAAAATATACCTCATTCAGAAAAATGCTTCTTACAGTTCTTAAGAGTGTGTGTAATATAAATACATTTTGTTTGTTATAGATACTGGCAATCGTAACACATCTTCGCAAGGTTTAATTTCCGGTAATAAAATGGAAACCCAAAGTGTTATTGTGAGCAAACCTTACTCGGTTTCAACTACAACTACGCCGTCTTATCGAGGAATCGGTCATTCAATAGCACGACTTGCAGAATCTGAGAAAAATGAAAGTCAAGTCGGAAACAACCATGCTCAGTTTTATGGTACATTATGAATAATTTTCTCAATAATTTATGCTTATACGTGTGGTTTTGAACATAATTTTGATTGCTTAAAATATGTATTTCAAACAAAAACCGGAAACCATTGTTGAATTTTGTTTCAGTTACCAATATCAAATCTGACCAAGACAGGAAAGATACAGTGAACATTCTTCTACCTGCCACAAACGATAAACACAAACAACCTTCTACTCCACATACTCCTCATACACCGCTTAGTAATCATGGTAGTACTGAAATCTGTGGAAATAAATCGTATTCCATGGATGAAGTTCAAAATGATATCGGTCCAAGCAAAGGTCCTTTCATGCTTGCTCCCACACCAGCACAACTTGGTCGAGCACCATTACAAAGGAGACAATCAATGGGTATCATTACATAGTATTTTTAAGAAAAATAAAATAGAGTAATTTTCAACATTTAAAATTACATGCATGTTGCGGGTCTTTTTTATAGCAATGCCTCCCACATCAAATGCAGGAGACCATGGGCCTCTGATGTCTCAACATTGTGACAATCGATCACAAACAAACACATCTCAAGCTACAGAACAGATGCAACAACAACAAAACTTCTCGGAATCTCATGCTTCGCCTTCGCCATCAACCAAAAAGGGTTCTTTCTTTAAGAAAAATGTTGAAGATGGAATGGACAGGTATTTAAAGATTACTTTCAGGTAATGATTAATTCCACCATTTTATGATTTATATGGAATGAACAATTACAGAGTTCTCGAACAAGTTAATTTCCAAGAAAAATTCTCGTCCTTGCCGGAATTCAAGCCAGAAGATATACAAAGTCCAAGTGCAATCAGTATCAATACAGCAGGTTCATCTGGCCATGGTTCGGTAGTGTCTTCTGGCTTACATTCGTCAAATTTGCAGTCATCAATGCAGATGCAAAGTTATCGTAAGAAATCTGGGCAAGGACCTCATAGGCCCACAAGTATGTATTTTTATAATTGGAAAAATATATATTTATTGTTCAAATTTCCTGTTTTATATTAATGGAAATATTATGGTTTTAAATAGTGAATGAGGACGACATCGAATCAGATACATCAGTGTCCGCTACTCCAAAATCAACTTCCAGTGTCAAGTTGACAGGAAATACGTTCTTTGGTCCAGATTTTAATGTTGATGCGTACAGAGCTAATACCGATTTAGTAGGAGATGTTGATGCCAGTTCTCCTAGGACGCCAAAGACCCCTGGAGGAGGTGCTGGAAACTCAGTAGGAATTGGTAGAAGTGAAAACGAACGCGGCCACAGAAAAGTGTTAGAACAACGTCGTCATCTTGTAATGCAATTATTTCAAGAACATGGTTACTTTCCCTCAACACAAGCTACTACTACTTTTCAAGCAAAACATTCAGACATATTCCCTACTAAAACAAGCTTACAGTTAAAAATTAGGGAAGTCAGACAAAAATTAAAGGCTAATTCAACACCAATGAGTGCTAACAGTCTGGTTAGTCCACTACCTGTTTCAGAATCTTTACCTAATGTGACTGGTAAGAATATTAATATTTTTATTTCTCCAGTTAGTATCTATATTGCAAATGTATTACAGATTATCTTATTGTAGGACCATTGACTGCTCCTCCTACATCGATGGGAGCTCCACATTCACTGCCTGTAAGCAGTAGTGGTAGCTAGCACCCACGTGCCAACTGTGATACTATGCATCCCCTTACTCCACAACACGAGTACATCATTATCCTTTGAAAAGGAAAATTTGTATTGGGAAAATTTGTTGATGTACAAGTTTTTGCGAGTTGTAAAGTGCTGCAAGGCTTTAGTGCAATTCGAACTTTGATGTAACCTGATGCAGGTAATTTAGACAGGCATATCAAGGTGAGTTGATGTACACATATCAGTAAATCTTTCATATTGTACATAAAACTGAAAAAGTATCGAGTGTTTCTCAATATTACTAATGTTGACTTAATGTGTGTTCGGGTATCTGTGTTCTATTGGATAATGATATGTAAAATTATGAAATGCTCGCAGAGTGAAAATTTACTGTATTTTAGTAACGATAATGCTCATTAGTAAATTAGAGGCTCAACTTTCAGACTTAATCATATTACATTCTTTGATAACAAAGTGAAAACAAATAATATAATCACTTAATAACTATTTCGAAAAATGTAATTCGAAAAAAGAGCTTTCTTCTTTAAGACGGAAAGACAATACTATTCTACATTCTAAATCCAAAGATGGTTTATGAAAGGGTAATGATAGAAGTGAGGAAATTATTTTACTACATTATGAGATCACAATTCATAGTTACTTGTACAATTCCATACGCGTGACCGATATTTGTACATCGAAGCACCTTGGAAGGATTATGGAAGGCCTAAGCCATTGTTAAACATTGTTAAAAAATACTATGATGAAAATGCTATCATCCAGATAGAACGAAAGAGTATGCGTGATATCGAAAATGAAGTTACGCGTGTGTGTAGGATGTGTATGGGTGTGTTTGAAAGAAAGAGGAAGAGAAAATCGTAATTAGAGAGTATTAGAATTAATGAAGCATTATGAAATGAAATCAGAGTTTATATACTTTAGTTATACTTTATATATGATATAGATGAAAAAGAAAACTATAGAATGGGAACTGCGATAAACATTGCACAAAATTTATGTAATGCAGTCAGCAGATATGTTTATTTTACTTGTAAATACTATGGTATGACTCGGAGTGGGAGATATCTGAAGAGTTTAAAGTATCTATCATGCTGTGTCTGCAAATTTTTAGACGAAAGCATTCTTTGGTGATTCATAGATTATAACAGTGGAGATAAAAATCGTGCCATTGTGCGGCGACAAACAAGGGAATGCATGCGTAATATGTCCCTTGATAGTAAAGAATTAATTGTTAGATACCACTTGATATAGATAATATGTAATATGTTTCCAATATTCTCGAAAGTACTTATCTACTTATCTACTGTTTTTAGAGCTCTGCTCAAATTCAACGCGTTCGTTTATGTTTTATAAATGCTTGAAATTGGTCTACCTTTTTTTCTTTATTTTTTTTTCTGTGGCCAATTTAGATGTAAGCGTTTTTATGCAGGCCGTATATTTTTTTTTATTTTTTTTTGGCCTTGACATATTGTTTGATTTTATCTTTAGCCTCGTCGTTAAATGCGTATGATTTAACGAAAATAAAATATATTTGCAACTTAAAAATTAATACACCGAGCATCGAGAGAGGAGAAAAATGCCGAGAAGACTTAACGTTAGACTTATTGAATACGTTGTTGTGATTCGAATTTTGTTACTACGCTTTTAATGGAACTCGTTGTTCATAATGCAAATTATATATTATATTCCATTTATTTTAACGCATTTTATCGATAAAATGATTACTTTTATGTTATAGAAATTTTCATATTATATTTAGAAACGCGTTGATTTTCAGCAGAGATTGTTGAATTTGGCTGTAAAATAGATTATGTAATTAGTAACATGTTTATAAAAAGCGCACCTTGAAACGTTTAAAGTCTCGCGCCACGGCACGCATATTGTAGTTAGGATAGGAACAATCTCTATTCTACATATTTTGTAAATAGAATACAATACACTAACTGAATATATATATTATAAAGTTTAGGATACATCCGAAATGGTAGAATATAGCATTGTAATTTGTAGAATAATAATTATAATGAAAATGCAGGCAGGATTAGGATAAAATAATTACAGATTGTGGGCCTTCGTATGACGTGGTCTTTTGCGCACGGGACGGTCCCCCCACCCTCCTCCAAAGTTAACCCTTTCCTAATATTTTAGGATATTATTATTTGTATATAATATAATTACATTACTCTCTTACCATTTCTTGATTTATTATTTTCTATGGAGCGTTTAACGCACCGGTGGCAAGCGATAACTTAAGAGAAGAGACACTTGGAATCTGCACTGATCACTCCTGAAAAAGATACTCCAAGAAGATAATTGTTTTTCTTTTAACGATATCTTTTTCTAAAAGTGTATTTATTGTGTAAAAATAATAATGTATTGTATGTATTCACACATTCATTAGGCAAGTTTATTAGAAATCACTATTCAGTGCGCATATTGCACATTTTAAACAAAAATGTACACATTAATAGATCACAGCGTTTTCTGTTCTCTTCATTCCTATAAGATGTTATATCGCATCTATTTTATTACCAATAGTGATGTTTTTTAAATTACTTTATCAATATTTGATGAAACTGTGTAGAAGAAACTCGAGCGTACTTATGATTTACAATAATTTGATAATAGAATGGTTTCACTTAAATTTAAATTTTGAAAATACATTTTATGAATTGCATTGGAACACAAATATTTTGAATTTAAGGGTACTCAACCTTTTTTTGTAATTATATTATTTTATTACAAAAAAACATTTTAAACATATTGCATACCTTTCTTTTAGTGCATTAGGTTCTGTAATGTCCATTTTATGTTAATCATATAATTTATATTTGTTACATTGAATTCATATAGAAAAGATAGCAAATGAATAACAATGATTTTTATTAAAAATTACACAAATGTCAATTTCTGTGTTACAAATGTTAAGGAACATTTTAATACATCTGAGTTTATTCTGTGAATAATTACACTATCTCCTATAATAGTTTTTCCCATACAGGAATAGATCATAACAGGGATCGAGTGTCTCTTGCACTTGCCCCTCTCAAAGAATTTAAGTGAAATATTATATTTTGTACTTGTGTAAATTAGTGAACTATTTTCCAGTATTGATAAGATTTTGAGAATACTTTCATATTTTCTTCCTCTTTTCTTTTTTCTTTTTTGTTAAAAATGGTGATGAAACATGTTCCGTGATTTAGCAGCCATACATGTGACTGTGATCTAGGAAAACAGAAGTAAAGTAAAGTAAATTGGCGGCTATTCTACTGGCATTTTCTTCACCACATACAATTCTCTTCCTGACTCCTTCCTCCGTGTATAAAGAAACATGCACTCGATCAGACCCTTTTTTTTGCATCTAATTCTTAATTTTTGTATTCTTATTATTATTTGCAATAATGTATTTTTACTATGTTTTAAGTTGCTATCATCTATTATAGTCATTCTATTATTTCTTGTTTAATACTGAAATATTTTTAAAATTGTTATATAATTATATCAGTCACGGATGGTGTTATAGAAATATACCGTACATAGGAAAAGTAATACCATATGTAGAAGTGGTAAAATGATTTTGCGTATAACCATACAGTGAATCTTTGTTATGTACTCCACTGGTGCACTGCGCCATGAAGTACATGCATGTATATGCGTAGGCAATAAAGTGTAATTGTATGAAAAATCATGAATACCGTCAAATGTTTGACACTCTCAAATGCATATACATATATACATATGCATATATACATATATACATATATATACATACATATATATATATATATATTACACGTAATATAGAAAAAATAACATGGCAAAGGTATTAAAATCTGTATCAATCTAGACAATGCAGTCTGCAAAAGGTTTGTCGAACGTTGAAAATATTCTTGTTAGAATTTTTAACTTCACATTTTTTAAAACTAATTTTTAGCTTTTATTAACAAAATTTATGATAACAATGTTCATACGATTTAATGTGTACATAACTTTTACATAAGAATATCATTGTCGGTGTCACAGTAGAATCTACTTAAATGTCGTTCTGCGTATTGACATTACATTTCTCAAATTTTAACAATAAAAAAGTAAAATTTCATGAACTACAGTACAGTGGACCACAGCGCATTGTCATGCTTTTCCCCTGTGGGAGGTCTCGCATCCCTACCACATATCCCCCTTGCTCCGCTTTTGAGAAACATGATGTATTATACTTTGTGTGAAGAGTAAGTCATCTAACAAAAATAAAAAAATGGTTGTTTTTCGTTGCACATTCATGAGAATATTATTCATAGATAGATAAAGTTTTTCCAATTGAAATGAATCCAAACACGATCTCATTCAGACTATTTCCTATGAAACATTTCGACTATCGAATTTTACCTCGTGCAAAATTTTAATAACAAATGAATCGAATGAAATCGTGTTTGGACTCATTTTTCTTGGAAAAACCTTATCTATTCATTTGTAATATTTTCATCAATGTATTATAAAAAAATAGAAAATTTTTCATTTTCGTTATACGATGACTAATCTGCATCGACAGAAAACCGGTGCTCTGTCCCTCTTCCCCGAAGAGTATCTCTTCTCAAACTCGAGAAGGCGATGACAGCTTGCCTTACCCCGGTTTTCTGGAATTTCTCGGTCCTAAACGCTGGCCCAATGTGCCGTGGAACATTGTAATTTGCTTGTAAGTTAAAATGTTCAGTATGTTCCGTCATCTTATAGAGAACATTCACATTCTCCATTACGAAGGTTGAGAGCATTTTAAAAAGCTTATATAAAACTTGCTTAATTATGTTATTGTACCCCAAATAATATACTTATAATGGTAAGTTTTAAAACAGAATACAGAGAATGGAATACTGCACATGTTACTAGTATCATTATGTTGCTAAAGATGCTAATTGTTAAAAAGTAATATCCTAATAGAGACAGCTATGAAAAGTGAAATTTTAATACTACAACAAAACCCAAAATAAATGGAAATATATTCGTAGTCCAATGGAACATTGATTATTTACTGGCAAATACAAGCATGGAGAAGTAAATTTTAAAGAGCATTAAACATTAACTGCTTTACACTTGTTTCTTCTAGAGTTATACCTAAACGGTCAAAATAATATACGTTACACATACATATCCATTATTTGTTCAAACAGAAAAATCACATTTCAGTGTTTTAACGAAGAGAAAAGTGAGAGGCGTGAATAAACGTTTCGAAATATTCTAATCCGTGAATTTTAAATTATATCGCGTGGATGATGAGAAAAGGCATATATGCATATACGCACATCAATATTCTAAGTATCACAGGCAGTTAGACTTACTATTCGCTTAATTTTTATTATCGTAAAGACGAGAACGTAGGACCATAGTTTTATAAGTAAATTCTACTTCATAATTTTACGCAGTTGAATATCATTCATCGTATTAATAATTTATTCTTAAGTGAACGTTGTTTCTATTTAATCCCGCAGAATTCCTCTGGGAAGAATAGCTGCGTCTATTACACGGAGACTGTTCCGAAATGAGTATAAAAGTTCAGCATAATAATGTCGTTGTTATTTATCGCACCAATGTAAATTTAGCATACAAACTGTATCAGGAGTTTTAATAATATAATTAATTTCTATGCTTTCTCCATTTCGATCGCATGATTTTAAAGCACACAGAATATTGTACAGAATTGAAATTTATTCTATGTATTGACGTTAAATTTCAATTAGTATTTCAGTTGTCGTTACATAAGATACACCTTCCGATGTACTCATTTTGGTACGTTCTGTGTAACATGTATAGATATATGAATTGTAAATCTGCAAGTACGGTATGCAGACGATTGATTGCGATTGTCAGATTTTAACTCCGATGCCCTTATACGAGAACCAGTTGTTGGACCAAATTGCCGATGTGGCCATCTTTGACTTACAAATGCGTTACTTTTTCTAAAGGACGATTCAAACGAACACGAGACATTAGTATAAGAAAAGAAAGATACGGAGCTTGCCCGAAAGCACTGTGACATTTACGGCGGACATGTATTTAAAGGATAGCGTACATAAAAAATGAGAATCTTCTCTGAAAACAGTGTACGTTTCATGACTGGCGTTACTACGGTAGAGACAAGTAATATTGGCCGTTCAAGGCCACTGAACAGTTTCCCCGACGTATGATTTAATTATTTTAATTTAACTTTACTATCATTCCATTTCGAGGAATTACTTAAACAGCTTGTGGTATTAACAAGCACACATAAAACTATAAATTTGCTGATTGTGTCTACTGTAATTCACAATCTACGAAGTGGCCTTCGGCGGTCAATGCTTCGTGCCTTTACTATCATTTAATTTAATTAAACAACTAATAACTCTTATCAATTTCTGGAAAACATTAATATCACAATAGTAATATAAAATAGACATTATACAATCAAGTAAAGAAACATTCTCGCTTCTTGTTTTATATTACAAAAAAAAGAACAAGTTATAATGAGTCTGACTAGCTTTTTTGTGCTTTCGAAATATTTCGTTCATAGCGATATTGAAACATAAACAAGCTAATATATCATTCTTAACAGATATCTGTAACTCGAAAAATACTTGTTCAGCCACTATTTATTCACGCTTCGTACAGCGAGTTATGAGAATCGTTACAAGGGGATACCGATGAAGAACTATTCTGAAGAAGGAACTTTTAAAAATCACGAATTATTTGTTGCTCGTGATAATTGTACAGTGTCACATTGCTAGCACTGTAATCCGTACGGGAGGATCATTAAAATTTCAGTGTCAGATAAACTTCACGAGGCCGCTCCGCCGATCATGCTTCAAAGATTTTCATTCTGTTCAGCGATATAAAACAAATCATGATGTGACCTTCAGACTTTAACCCTTTGCGACGTTGTGTCATTGTATAAAAAAAGAGCAAGCGTGCACTGAACTATTGTAATCAATCCGAAAAATACTTCTTTGTGACGTTAGTTCCCTATTTTGTACCGTTTTCGTGCTGTTACGTTTAAGAAAATGGCAAATCGAATAGAATTACAGGGGGTTGTTAGAATTGCATGAAAACTTCAGAGCTGTCTGTTAGAGAATGATTTTCTTGTAGGACTGTATCCACTCACTCCTGGACACGCGTGTACTATTGTATTCGAACAAAGCGGCGCGTTTCAACGACGATTTGTTCCTTTGTACGCTGTCTGACAATGCCACGCATTGACGGGCTATTCTACTTGCTGTTAGGGGCTTCACGTACGTAAAGACCTTAAGAATATAAGACACACGTTAGTGTTATTATATTGACGCCCGAGAACCTGGGATATTCGTGTACCCGTGAGCTATTCGGGAAAATGAACATTATTCTGGTATACTGTACCCTGACGTTATGTCTGAAACACCCAAGTACCCAAGCAGCTGATGCCATTCCGTCATTTCGGTTGTGATGATGACTGAACACGGGTACTATTCAAATGATAAAAATATTACTAATAACCATTATATTAGCGTTTATTTACTCGAGTATCTGCTAACTCAATAAACGTAGTTACTTTCATTTTCCCGGATGTTTCACAAGTACCCTTTTTCAATCAATAGCATGAACCCCTCGGACTCGACGTTTGAACACCATGCTGATTGAAAAGCTCTCGCGAGGCACCGATAAAGGCAAGGTGTTCGTTATAGCTGTTGTTTATTAGTGAAATCAATAAATTACAGGGCAGGCTGTTTAATGTCATCTAAATTTACAGAACCTCACAGCCGGCTGAAAATAGAAAAGAAATCGCGCCGTGAATGAGGGGTTTCTATGCGCTGAACGATTTATCAACAATAAAAACTATCTAACGAAATAGCATTTTAACGAGACTTCCGTGTCAAATTCAGATTTATTATAATTTTAATACACGTTGTAAGATAATGGATACCGACGCTATAATATTTATATATTAAGTATAAATATTATAATAGGTATAATATTATTGTTGTATAAAATATTATGTTAGTGTTTGTATTAAGATTATAATAAAAACACTTGCTGACAAATCAGGAGATAGACCATCATAGTCAATCCAAAGTTTTCTAGGTGCAAAGAGTTCGTTAATCGACATTCTTCTTCTTTTCGAAAATTGAAGTGAATTTTAATTGATGCGAAGACGATGGTGATTTCGATCGTGAGCACAAAGATATGTTGTTCCAACGTACACGGAGATGATTGTACTCGGGGAAACATTATGTAAGGGCCTCTGTACATTAGTATTATTAATATTAATCGCTATACATACATATATATAAAGAGAAGGGAAATCTAGCAATTATCAATTACGAATTTCCAGAAACCAGATAAATATGAAATATTATGCGCAAGAAATATTCTTCATGAAATATATATTAAAGAATCATATATATTATATACTGATGTCTGATTATAAAATATTGAACAAGTGTTATCAAATAAAAATGTTGTAATCTGTGTTGACAATCGCCGACGTTCTAAGCCTGAGAACAACCATCGAACAGGTGTAACCATGCCTTCACGATATTTTCGAACGTTTACTTACGACACCGGAAGGTGGAACTTCGCAAACGTTAATCACAAGGTGCAAGGATTGCCTCTGTCTAGAATAGACGATTCACGAATTACAGTTTGAGTGATTACGATCGAAGAGTGTCGAAATCGAAGCAAGCGGATACCGATCGTTCAATCCTTTGCTTGTATTTTATTATCGCAACATTGAAAGTTTGGCGATGTTTACGATTAGAAATATGGAATTTTAATCTGTACATAGTTGAATTACTTGCTTCAAAGGCATGTGAGATTGTCTGTGGAAGAAATGGGTATACAGAAGGAACACATTGTTAGAATTTGTGGGAGATTAGATTAAGCTACTTCAAGACGTGTGCTCATAATAAATGCATACAATCAATACAAACATTTATCAAAGACATTACCAATAAGTTCTTTTAGGTTTTTAATTGAGAGATTGTTGGTATATGCCAAACGTCATCATGTTTAGTCATTCGTTTTGTAGATAATGCACGTAGTATAAACTGGAATATAAATAAATATGGTGGGACATAAGAAGAGGAGATGCATACTCAACTTTTTGTTATTAATTTTGGAATACTCGCGTCTAAAATAAAAATAAGGAAGCATAAACTGTGACGTGCATTTAAAATTATTCCTTTAATATCGCCAACATACGTTCAAATATATAATAATAATGTTAGTTATCGCTGAATTAATATGTACATCATACTTTGTATAACACAATGTCAAGAAAGAGCTTCATTTTTCTTCTAAGTTGTCCATATTTGCCACATTATATAATTGTAAGATTACAAATAATATAAATTGATCATGAACCTTATATTCTATTGTCTCCTTATATCTAGTATGTATAATTTAAATGTTTTAACGATTTTTTATTTACATGTATGTAGCTATTACTATGACCCTTACAGTCCATAATACTTCAGAACAATAAAAAATGATATAATATAATTGTTGCAGGAATTACAACTTATAGATAAAAAATCATTAAACTTCTATTTCATTATAAATTTTTATGTTCATATTTTATAACACTCTTTATATTTCACAATGTAGAATTATATACATAACATATGGAATGTTACAATGTTATTTTACAAGAGTTTTATATTCTTCAAAATTAGTTTATTATGTGTATCCTAACAGCAGGATTAATATTGCCATATGAACACATTATTAACACTTTAATATTTACACCCCCCAAATATCATTCGAAGCACCAAAAATATAAAGATTTGGATAAATATCAAGAAATTTCACTAACAAGTTAATTAATAATCTTTTTTGTATATTTTATCAATGTTTTACCTTATTTAATTCATCAGAAGTAAACCGTAATACTGTAGAAATAGCATTTAACATATGACGTTTGCTGGAAGCATCATTTGTGGTTAAGTAGTTTATAAAAACATTTTTTAAATATTCAAGATTAGCACCTTCTCGAGATTTGCACGCTTCAAGCCTAAAATATCAGTTACGCATGAGTGTACATTTCATGTTTTTTTTACAACATTAAAAAAACATATATTATTTATCAATACTGTTCATATTTGTATAAAACATAAGTTTACCTTGCAATCTGCGCTTGCAAAGTTTTAATTTCTTCTTTTTGTTTTTCCCTTGTATGGACAATTTCTCTTTGTTTCTCTCGCAAGGTAGCCTCTAATTCTAAAAGTTTTCTTCTAGAAGCTGATACCTGAACTTCCTTTCTTGCTAACTCCTGACTGTAGTGTAATATTGGAGGACTATCGCTTGTTAATAATCCTGTTACTAAATCCGTGACTGATTCTGCTCCGTTTTCACGTTTTGATACACCCGTTTTATTCTCTATAATACTGTTTTCCTTTTTAGGCAATAATGCGTGGAAGGACGTTTTTAAAGTTATAATTTCTTTGTCTTTTTCTTCAATGAGAGCCATGGATCGTTCTCGTTGGCGTAATAACTGCTGCTCTAACGTAGATATTTTACTGCGAAATTCGTTATCTTTTTGTAATAGCATGTGCTCCAATTTTCTACGTTCTTCATGGAATGACTGTAAAAGTAATGGTTCTAATTATTCTACACTCTTTGCATTTATTTTTTATAAACCTTTTAAATAATTGATAATGTAAGAAAATATAGAAAACATTTATATAAGAACTATTTAATTTCGAAAGAAAAATAATTACCTTTTGCTGATGCTCTAGCTTTAATTGTAGGTCTGTTTCCTTTTTTAAGACTTCATTATTTAATACACGGATCCTTTCTTCCAGATTACTATTGTGTGCCTTCAAAAGATGCAGCTGTGTCTTATTGTTTTTATCATGTGTTAATGTCATATTTTGACTTTGAATATTATGACATATGTTCGCAGTATTATATTTACACATCATTTGTTGTTTGTACTCTTCGAATTCTTGCATTAATGTTTCATACTTTTCTTTGTAGTCGGCAATATATTCTTTGTCATACAATCCTAACGTATGCAATAGTGCTAAAAACATAATACGTTTATAGCTTAAATCACTTTTCTAAAACTAATACATCACAATTAGTATTTGACTCACATTTAACATGCGCCGATTCGCTCTTTTTATTATCCAAATCTAACAATTTGGTGTAAAGACTTTTTATTTTAGAAACGATTTCTTCTGGTTCATTGTTTGATATGAAGTATTCATTATGTTCACTTTCCTGTAAGCTGACTAACTGGTCTTTTAATTTCTGAATAGCTTGCTGATCTTGTTGTCTCAATCTGTCATATCCTCCAACAATTTCTGAAAGTTCAGCCAATCGTGCTTCTAAGCCAGCTACTCTTGCTTCATGTGTCATTGCCAATGCTCTAGCTTGCTGTTCCGCAGTAGCAGCTCTCTTCTGTTCCTACAAAAATTTTCAGTTTTAACCCTTCTTTGGTCAAGTGGCGAACTAGACACATCAGGATACTTAATTTATTGCAAAATATCAAAACGAAATAGACAAAAATTGCTTTCAAAGGAATTGTATGAGTACTATCATCGACCGAAATGAGTTAAATCCTATCACATTAACTTAGTTTTATATTTTAATATTCTTAAAAGTTACTTCATGTATTGCATTTAAATGCTGCTTCTTCATAACAGCCATTTCAGACTGGAGAGATAATAAAATTGGTGGCGTTTCTTTAGCTGCTTCTTCAGCTTGTTTAAGCTTGTTTTTAGTTATTTCTAATTCTGCTTCGAGTATTTTACATTGTGTTTTATTCGCAAACTGACTTTTCAGTTGCGCTTCTAGTTGTTCTTTATTTCGACGTTCGTCAAATAATAATTTTTGAAGCTCTCTAAAAAGAAAAACAATAATAAGTGAAAGTGGTTAGTAGTACAGTACTTCAATCTTTGTTACAGAGCTATGTTTATATTTTTTCTAGATTTACCACATACTTTATCATTTTAGCATGATCAGATTGTTCTTTCTCTCTTTCATGGCGTTCCATAATTAGTTTACACTTTACATGTTCAATCTCTGTATAATTTGAATTTTGTGCTTTTTTTAATTTCTCCTTCAAATCCTTGATTACTTTCTCACACTGCAAAAGTTTAGTATATAATATACATAATGTTAAATTGGTGTAAATAGTAGTGTAAACATACTTCGTCCCGTTCATTCCTTAACTGTTTTTTATCCATTTGAAAATTTGCTTCCATTTTAGATTTTTCTGCAGAGAGAGTGGCTAGAGAATTCATTAAAGTATCTAATTGATTTTTTAATTGCTCCACCGTTTCCACATCTGCGGCATCTGTTTGAATTTCGCGTGACTGAAAATAAATATTTAAAATTAATATTTATGTTATATTACTAACGCCTTGTAATATTTTTATACTTTTCGTGTATTCGATGATTCCTTGTTTGTTGTATTCGTAGCTTCGGATTTATGCAGTTCCGCATTTTCGATATTTTCCGTATTTTCTACTCCAGGAGAAACATCGGATTCATCTGAAATGTAATTATTTATTATCATCAGAAAATTGTTAATGTTTAATAATTTTTATAATTTGTGCAATTTTAATGTTACTAATATTTGTTATACAACATACCTACTGTATTTTGATTTTCTGAGTTTACGGATTTCTTGTTTTCACTTTGTTCGGTTATACTTTCCATTATATCCCAACAAAGTAATAATATATTACAAAATTCCTAAAAGAAAAATATAGAAACCATATTAGTAAATGATATTCAACATTATATTTAGATTTCTTTCCTGTTATTATACATTCACATGTTTATTTATTAATTATAATATTTGCATCTACACTGGAAATGTCATCACAAATGAATTTGAAAATAAAATTTATTTATAAGCATAAATGATATCAATATATTATCTATTTTATGATAAATGTTATCAAAAAATATCAGAAATCGTAAAATTTTGGAGTTCAGTATAGCATGTTTTCTACCTTGGAATTAGTAAATATTTAACATTGCATGATTGTTAAATATTACAAATTATTATAATAAATCTAAATTAATTTATACTCCTATAATAAATTAATTAAAAACTATTAATAATATACTTCTGACATAAAGTGTTCTTAAGGAGATGTATACATATGTATGCAAACTTATGATATAGGATCTAGAATATTGAAAATATTTTTCCACTTGTGTGAATGACATTTAATCCCAAGAAGGAGTTTTGTATGTTGTACCTCAATTATAGTGAAAAGGCAATTTCTTAAACAATACAGAGATATATATGCATGTTTCTGTATTTGAAATGTACCGCGCTTCGCTACTTACTTCGGTACTGTTCCTTACGTGTGGCTTTCACGACGAAATACTTGCAACATTAATCGTTTTACGTCAACTTACTGCTTGTTTTCGGTGGATAAAACGATTTTCTAGGCACTACCGTGTTCTTCTTTGCGTCAAATAACATTTATTACAACAATATGCACAAATAAACATTAAAACTGACGTTTGTACATGCTTTACACTTCTGCACCTCCGAACGCAATATTTGTCGACCCCACTCTTGCCTCCCGAGAGACGATTCGAAAGACGGCATTCTTATCTACACATCATTTGATACGAGGTTCTTTGACGTGACCACAGCGCCACTGAGCGCAAGTAACGCCATCTCTGACAGGACTCCTGAATTAATTACCGACATTCCACATGCTGCCATCTTCGACGAAAGTCAGGAACTATATAGCGAAATTCCAAGTGGCGCCTTCTAGCAGAAGGGACCTGATTATTTAGAGAAAAATCTACCAGCGTGCGCCAAACTTCACGATTTGTTTAGTTCCAGATTCTGGCAGAAGATAGTGCTGGCGACTTCTTACTGGCGCGATCTAGCAATGCATTTGTGAACTGAATCAAAAGCCACACCTGCGCCATCTTCTGCCAGGATCCGGAACCAAACAACGACGTGACGTCCGGGGCGCCTCTGGCGGATTTTTCTGTAAATAATCGGGTCCCTTCCGCTAGATGGCGACACTTGGAATTTCGCTACTTAGTTCTGGGTTTCTATCAGAGATGGCACCACGCGGAATGTCGGTAATTAATTCAGTGATATTCTCGGAGATGGAGCCACTGACACTGTGACCCGCGCCACAGAACTCGAACGATAGACGAGAATACCGTCTTTCGAAGCGTCTCTCGGGCGGCAGGAATGGGGTTGTTAAGTATCATGCTCGTTGGTGAACTTTTAATAGCAAAATGCGTGTGCTCCAGCTGATTAAATGTTACATCTATAAAATAGTATCGCAGCGACGCGCGTAATATAAACTTACGGATTTTGTTTGCGGGAATATGTGAAAATTAACACTAAATAATAAAGAAAATTTTTTTTAAAGAAATTACGATAGTTTGTCTACATGTTGTTATGAAATACTGGAAAAAATTTAATATTCATAAGATTATTGTATATAGCAAACAATTTTTTTTTAAACGTCACAAGCAAATTTATCAGTAAAATATTAAATAATATGAAGGAAAGGATTCTAAACACTTGTACAATGAATGTTCTGGAATATATATTTAATTAACATTGATTTATATTTGTTAATATTAATTTGTATTTAATTGACTCCATTAGACAGATTTGATTTAATTGGGGATTCTATTTCTAATGTTACAGGTCCACTGTTTTGTATATTAACTTCCATCATTGCACCAAATTTACCATCTGCAGAAAACAGTTAATAATATGAATGTATTATTTCTAGGTGTGGACATTTAGTGAAATGTTGATAATAATAACCTTGTATATATATTTGTAAATTATTTGCTTATATTCATTCAAGATTACCTTTGATCAATTCTGGTTTATAATTTTTACCAAGTTCTGCAAGAAATTTGGCATAAAAGGATTCTGATTCTTGTGCAGGCATAGCCCTGTGAAAATCTAATCTATTTCCCTTTAAATTATGGTACAACGTGAATTGACTAATACACAATATTTCATATTGTTTGTCTATAACACTGGCAGCCCACTTTTTATTGTTATCACCATTAAAAATTTTAGTATTCAATACTTTTCTTACTCTAAGGAAAACAACAATTTGTTTCTTAATTCATGAAATTAAATAACATTCTTTAAAATTATACAATTGTAATATAAAATAAAAGCATTATGTGTTACATGTATTGCATGTCCTCCACGTTGTCATCTTGTTTTATACCAATTAATACGCAGAGACCATTCCCAATGCTACTAATAATTTCACCATCGACTGAAAAGTAATACTATAATCAGTGTTGCACAAATTACATATAATTTATACTAGCATAAAGCAGTATATACATCCTAATGTAAAATAAGTTTAAAGTGAAAATTTAAAAGGCATTGGAAGATTCACATTGATATTTTGTACATAAAGCATTACACTCCACAAAATGTACTTCAAGATACTTTATGTTTCATTGATATACTAATCTTTGTTGTTCTAAGAATTAAAAGGGGGAATGTATGTGCTGCAATTATGTTTTATTAAATGCAGCACAATGTAGCATGTTGATTTATTTCATAAGCGCAGTGACGAAACTTGTTTTCTGATTCTTACTCGTTTTTTAATGAACAATAATTTCGTTATTACAATAAGACACGTATAACCTAAACACATTACCTGAAACACTAGCTTTTGTCACTCGTTGTATCACTGCTTTCATATTAAAGGTACCTTCGCTTCTTATGGCGGCGAAGTAATCGTTACTAGTGCATGTACGCGAGTGAACTCTTTACAGTTAAATATTTTTTTTAAAGAAAATACGCTACTACGTCCACTAGTAATATTTAAGCAATGAACCAATAGGAAAGTCGGTGTATCCAGAAGGCTTACTTCCGCATATAGACTTCCTGTAATGCAGTTTGACTTTTCAAAGATTGTTTACAAGCAAATTCTGGAGTGCATAATCGTTCAGGAAATTTAATAATCTCGGTGTTGTTTGTAATGGACTTATTGAGATTATCAAAAAAATGACCTTGTTAAGACTTTGTAATCCGTTGCTGATCCTTAGATGGTAGTTCAAACTAATTTTCTGTGACCCACTTGTTGCGTTTAGGTTATGGTGTTATAAACAAAAATATGTTGGGTATAAATGTTTGGTTTTCATGATCAATTCGTGTATGCCAGACGATAGGGATGGAAGGCCCAGGTCTGAGCTTGTTTCAAGGTTCAGAAAGTATTCGACTAAATACTAGTGCTCAGGGTTTGGAAGAAGATGAAGAGCAAGAAGATATCAAGCGGCGCAATAAAGAGGTGCATCTTATTTTAAGCTAAATTGCCTCTACTACATTTCATTGTGGAATATTATCTTTAATATTGTGTTTGTTTGAAGAAATTGATTCAAAGGTATGTTGCTCAATCATTGGAATTATAATGTAAGTTTTAATGTTTTAGATTAAGGATCTCTTGACTAATGCATTTGATGACTTGGATGATGAGGATGACATTAGTTCTATCAATAGCAGTCACTATCAGGATAGTACTAAAGAAGCAGAGGGTGCTAATACCATGCTAAATTCCTGTGCACAAGGAATCATATCATCTAAAGGACAAACAGTATCGCAATTACAAAAAGAATTTGGTGTTTATGATCATGTTGAAAACTCAAATAATTATGATAATACTATGACAAATCATAGGTCAGAGTTAGAAACTGGTCCTTCTATCTCTGACATACAAAGGGATTTTAATGTATATGGTCAAACAGATACTCCTTATTCTAATAGTAATAGGAGCAATGACATGCATAATACTACAGCTGAATCACCTTATGAATTGGCACGACCACCGAATTCTGGCTTTCCTAGAGATTTAAGAACACAAATTGATGAAGAATATACATTTAATGAAAATTATCCATATAATTACCGAACACCATCTAATCATTATGATGCTCAGAATAAAAGTTATTCGAATAATGGTTATATAGATGGTTATGAAAATAATGTACAATCTAAAGAAATTCATGAGTTTGGTGGTGGCGATAATGTCACTTCTGATCACTTAAATCACTGTTATAAAACGAGTCCAAATGGCAGGCCAAGGGATGAAAATGTAGCTTATAAAACTGCAGAATATGATAGTAAAGAGCAATTAGAAGTATTATATACCGTTCGAATGAGAGAGATAAAACGATTAACAGATGAATTACAACAACTACAGATGGAGAAGGAAGAAGAAAAAAATCAGCTTGGTAGGAAAATTACACTTTTACAAGCAGAAGTTGAAAGAACAAACATATCTAGGAATCAAACACAGCATGCTTTAGGTGAGATTTTATACAATACATTCATAGTATAATAATTGAATACCCATAAAAGGTGTATAACAACTGTTACTTTCTTTTAGTGGATGCGAAAGCTGAAATTGCTGATCTTCAAAATCAAGTAACATCATTAAAAGAGAAGAATGCAGTTTTGGAAAAAACTAATCAAAATGTAAGATTTTTATTTTATAATCTGATTATCTGATTGTTATGTATGTTAACTTACTGTTAATTGTAATTAAACATTTTAGATGGTAGAAGAATTAAACGTTGCAAGAGATTCTGTAATAGAGTTACAACAGAAAGTAGTTGTATTAGAAAGAGTACAAGCATTGCAATCCAATGATAAGACACACGAAAAATTTTTGAAACAGGCACAAGAGAAACATGCAGTTGAAATGAAAAATATGCAAACTCAAATAGACGTCCTTACAGACAAACTCAATGCAAAGGTATTTTAATACTGTAGTCAAATTTGTATGTATTTTTAAATAGGTAGTGTTATATCCTAACGGAAACAAATTTCGTTGTATTTTCATTAGTATAAATGTATAAAATTACAATATTTCTCATAGCTGCTCAATGTGGATTCCAATAATCATTGTATCTGGGCAAGTTCTTGATATCGTATTTAGAAAATATTATACTATACTTTTGTGTTTATTTTTAGAAGGGCCATATACATATTATACAATGTATCATTGTCTTGAATTAATATATTTCTTTTCATATATACAAAATATTGCATGATATTTTATTGAAGAGTAAAATTTATAATAAGAAGTAATACTGTAAAACTTGTTGATATTTGTTTTTCTTGGATATTAACAGGAGACATCATATGTTGCTTTGGAAAATAAGTTAGCTGATGTACGAAGAGCACATGAGATGCTTATGGTGGAGAAGGGGGACACTATGAATCGTTTGGCACAAGCTTTAGAAGAAAGCCAAGCACAATGCCGTAATCTTATGGCTACAAATAATGCTCAACAAGCAATGCAACTTCAAGCTCAGATTAAACTTCTAACACAGGAAAAAGAAGAAATGTATAGAACTATTCAAGAATTACAGGTATTTAACATACTAATTTATATTTTGAAAAATAAAATCGATTAAACCACTATTTCATTCATAACTCGTTGTAAGGCATACATTTTAATTGAGTATGAATTATATATGTAAATAAAAATGTATTTGCAGAATAAATTAGAAGTCGCAAAAAGTGATGTTGCACAGTATGATTCATTGTTGGCTACAACATTCGAAGAAGAATCTGATTCTATTAGACAAATGAAATTAGGCGACCTCCATAATAAATCAAAGTCAAAACCAGTTGATGATATCACAAATAAATTAAGGGGAGAATTGCAAAGGTAATAATCTTTACATAAAATGTTTTGTGTCATATAAAACTAATATTTCATGAAAAACAGTTGCCCTTGATATTATTTTATTACTTTTAGATGTTTAGCTGGACAAGCCGTTAAAAGAAAAGAAATAACTCGATTAGAAAATACTTTATCACAAAAAGAGAAAGAATTAGACAAAGCCTTGGTGGTAGCTGATACGTGTCGACAAGAAGCAGCTCGATACGCTAAACGTGTGAATGAATTGGAACAAGAATTGAAATCTGTACTTACAGATCAAGCTATAAAAGCAAATGCTCAGATTCAAAAATTATCCAGTCATCTAGGCGATGTAAAAAAACAGTATGAATCATTGCGAGAGGAAAAAGTTGGATTAGAACAAAAGTTAGAAGAAACAGTAGCAATTAATCAAGAAACGCTTAAAAAGTTACATCAGGAAAGTATAAGTAAGCAAGAGAAAGAGGTAATCGATGAGTACAATAAAGAATATTTAGAAATACATGCTAAAGCTGTAGAAAGAGTTAGGCAAGAAGCACAAATCGAAGTAGTGCAATTATCGTAAGTATAGAGTTGTTAATGCAAGTTATATTTCAATCTGTAATATAGATAAACGTTTATTACAGTGCTTAAAATATTTTGTATGATAAGTATGTCTTAATTTACAGCGTGCAATTAGAACAAACACAGAAGGAGTTAGATCGCGTTAAGGAGTTGTACATAGATGTTTGTAGTACAAAGGAACAGTTAATAAGTGAACATAAGTCTGAAATCAAAATGTTAAAACAAAAATATGCTGCCGTAGAAGAACGCGAAAAAGATCTCGAAAGATATGAACACGACTTGCAAACACAAGTAAAAATATCAGAAAAATTGACACAAGAATGTGACAGTTATAGAAATAAGGTAATTGAGTTAGAAAAGGATATAAATTATGAAAGGAAAAAGAAAGAAGAGTATACAAAAAAAATTCATCAAGAAATTGAGAGAGGTGAGTGAAATCATACAAATAAATAGTGTATGCACGTTTTTTATTTGATGTATTTCTGAAATTAAATATTTTTAAAAATGTAATGCCCACAGCAAAACAAGAAGCATTGAATGAGTTACGGAATGCTCACCCCAATCAAGAAATTAGCGTACTCTTGCCAGATCATTGTTCTGAACATTTAGAAAAAATTAATCAGGTATGCATTTAATACGATACGTTTAAAGACTATTATTTTATCCTTATAATTTTCTGTATAATTTAAAATATTCATTGCATTTATAGCTAGAAGAAGATTGTAAACGTCTAGAGGAAAAACTGCACTCCGCTGTCGATGAACAGAAAAAAATGTCGGAATATCAGTCTGAATTAGATGATGCCAGATTAAAAATAGCACAAATAGAAATTTCCCAAGAATCGTGGAAAAAAAAGTATGAAAATGCGATTAGTGAAAGAAATGATCTTATTGCTAAAATCTCTAAGCTTGATTCTGAATTATCCAACATCAAAAGAAATTCCAAAGGCGATGATCCTGATCATGATGCAAAATTGAAGTTAGCTCGATATCAAGTTGAAAACGAAGCTTTAAAAAATAAATGTGAACATTTGTACAGTGAAAGAAATACTTGTAAGGATAAAATTTCACAATTAGAAATAGAATTATCGGAAACAAAGAAAATACTTGGAGGTTTAGAAAGTAGGTTAAAGAAAAGTAGTGAAGTGTCATTAAATTCAAAGTGTGAATTGGAAAACGAACTTTCTCAATACAAAGATTTGGTGACACAGTTAAGTTCTAGAATAAACCTTTTAAAAGCTGGAAGGAAAAGCGATTTGGTGTTAGAACAAAGAATCAAGCAATTAGAAAATGATTTACAAGGAAAGGACGAAGAATTGGAAAGATTAAAAGATTTTGAAAAGCTAAAAGAAGAAAGAGATCAACTTGTTCTAAAGCTGAAAAACCAAGCTAAGCAGTTTGAACAATATGTTAAAAATCAAAAACAGGTATCTGCTGAATTAAACTTGTCGCCTCGTAGTTCGAGTGATGGCACAGATTTTCAAAAGATAAAGGAGATTATGATAAAAGAGGTTCGTGAAGAGATGGAACAAAAAGTAGTAGAAGAACTTAGAGGTATAGAAGAACATCATCGAGAAAAGAGAAAGGAATTAGAAGAAAGGTATAAAACAGTCTTATTAGAACTACAAACTAGATGTAATGAAAAGACGCAGGAATTGGAAACTTTGAGAGAAGCAATGCTTGCGGAAAAGGTAAAAATTCATTCATCTTTCAAAGCAAAGGAAGAATTCGTTAGTCAAATGATTGAATCCAAACTTGAAACTTACTATAAAGAATTGGTAGCACGAAAGTTGAAAATCGAAAAGTTACAGGAAGAATTAAAGCAAAAAGAAAATGATGTGGAGGAGGAGAGAAATCTCATGGCTCAGGTAATGACTAAATGGGCTGCAGAGGTCAGGGAGATAAAAGACAAAGAAGTTGAAATGAATGAAAAATTACAGCAACTAAAAGAAAGCGAAGAAAGTTTAAAAGCAGAAATAAAATCGTTGAAAGAAAAGGAAAAAGAAATGAAAAGTAATATTGATACATTAAAGCATAAATATCAATCAGCAAAAAAGACGGCAAACAATTACAAGGTAATTTTGTAACATAAAAATACGCGGAAGTTCCATGTGTTCTTCATTAATTTTACATTTTTTATTTCAAATTTAATACACAAATTATTTTAGGAACATGCGGAAAATAAAGAAAAATTCTTATTAAGCGAATGTAAACGTATAGAAGATGGATACAAAAGAGCCATGAATCAAGTACAACAAAAACTTGAAGCAATCGTTAGTACTCAAGAAGAACAAGTAGCAACCAAGCTGAAAGAACTTGAGTGTCAGTATACAGAAAGGATAGAGCAAATGCGACTTACACTGAAGTACAAAAGTAAATGTTGAAGTATGTATTAATATTTTAGTATGCAATATAGCTTTCGTAGTTTAAAAGCAAATCGTAGTTAGAAGAGGCTAGATATTTTTAATTTAAAGCACTTTATTGTACAACACTTTACTAGAAGATCTTTATTTTAGGGACCAATAAGTTAAAATTGATATATGTATATTAATATTTGTTTGCTGTACTTATTAACGTAACAGCAAACTTTAATCTAATTATAAGCGCAAATATTAAAGTACAATTTCCCAGTTAATCAATAGAGAGTACTAATTATCTACTAAAATTTATATTCTAGTTGAAAACTAAATTGTAAAAAGAGAGAAGAACCATTTTTATACTTATTAATTTTCATTCGTAATTTTATAAATTATCTATATCTAAAGCATAAACAGGTACTCCCTAATAAGTGAGATAGAAACCTTTAGTCACAAGTTTTCAGTAAACATTATGACATAATATTCTAATGCAAGACTGGATCTTTACTAGATCTTTTTTCTTACGAAGTAAGTAGAATCTTTAGAGATTTTAAGAAAAAGTACAGTAAAATAAATATAATTTTCTTGTGACTGAAAATGTCAAAGTATACCTTTGAGTATTAAGAAACTGTTAACAATTTATACATCTTAACAAGAATATAGAAAAACTTATATTAAGATTGTACAAAATGTGACTCTAGAATCTTATGTTATGTATAAAAATTGAATATTTACACTTAATGTGGAAGACAAAGTTGCAAAATTAACGTACTAAAAATTATAATTAGAAAAATTCATGAGCATTTGAAATCTGAAAATTTAAAAATTCAATGTGAACAGTATTTTCTTTTGATAATTTTATCCAATTTTTGAACACATATATATATATATAAAATGTTTTGTACAAATTAGTACATTTAAACATTTTGTAAATGAAATAAGAAGCCATAATTTGTTTAATCTTATAATTTATTTTACAAGATTAACTATGCGTGTAATATACTCACAAGCAATTATCAAGCTACGGACTGCTGCGATTATTTTGTTTTATAGAAAAAAGTTTATTTCTTACTTTAGAAAACATTCTCAAAGAAAATGTTGTAATTGAAAATATATATTTCGGAAATATTTATCTGGAATAACATTAATGACATATTCATATTATGTATTGTACATTACATTTGATAAATTTTACCGGTGTCATCACTGTCATGCTTTGATAATAATGATCCTTGATAGTAGTATAATTATTAAATCATCACTGAATAGAGAGTATTATTAATATTAATTAGTTATGTATTTTTGTATGTAGAGTGAATTAATTTATTTTTTGTAATAAAGATTTTATGTCAGTGTCTATTAATTATTTTGCTTCCATCAAAATCCTATAATTGTTTTCATATTATAGATGAATTACTCATTAATTCTATTTGACACATCATTAAAACCCGGGTGGTGGTGTTGCATTTTTGATTAAATTAGAAAATCTATAAGAAAATATATTTGAGAATGTATGAAGACAATATTATTAAAAAATACTTTGCTGTAACAAAGACATCTTATATGATGGAAACAATTATGCTGTGGATAGAGATATTAAAAACGTCTTAAGGTTTTCATTACTTTAATAGGATTCTATATTTTCAATCACATAGAGTGATAGGTATTTTTAAGGCGAATTCCTTTTTAATATTAGATAACAATTTAAAAAATTTTATTTTGATACAAATATTGAATTAGCGTAGGTTTTAATTATGCTCCGTAATAAATTTAAAATGCATTAAAAATCCACAAAGCACATTTGTACAGCACATTCATGTAAGTAAAAAATCATAAAAGATACAGTGTCGTGCATTATTTTTATTACATCTGTAGTCAAATACAAAAAATGGTATTACAAAGTAGAATTTGCGATATAAAACACAGCGTGTTAAAAGACAATTTAAATATTGTTAAAAGCATTTACATCTGTCACAAAAGATGTGTGTTTTCAGTAAAAAGATATTCTACTGCTGCTTGAGAGAATACAATTAATAACAATTACTATAATAATGTTTATATCATCTTCTTCTTCATAGAGGTAGATTTTCTGGAATGTTGAAGTAAAATTGTGATCAGTTCAACATATTTTGTTAAACATTTAAGTATCCATTCGACTTTATCAATACTGAATTTAGTATTCAAATAATGATTAACAATATATTACTAAATAATTGATAATTTCTGTCATACAACCTGCCTTTCTATTATAGTTAAAATTACAAGAGCTTGTATATCCTTAAGATAACGCTTTGTACATGAAACTGTATTACTATCATGTTATAGTTAAACAGTTCTTGTAAAAATGGCAACCTTTTTTTGCAGCAGGTAGCCATTTATATTTCTATGAAACACTGGTTAAAATATTTAATCACAAATACATGATTTTTTGTACTCTCAGTTAATGAAACGTTTAACATTCATAATCTGTTTAAAGTTATGAAAAATATTAAAAATACTGATCAAAATGGTATCAGTATTTGGTTTTATGTATAAAACATTTATGTCCATAGTGCTGTTGGCATTATGCCTTCTACTGTACCAGCAGCAGGTTTCAGATCCTCATTACATAAAAAGTTTAATGGCATGTCCACCAAATGACCCTAAAACAACATTCAAGAAAATGATGACTCTTTCAGTAGTAAAACTCATAAAAATCTCTGCGATAATCAGTACCTTAATGTTCTGGATCATTTCTTGAGCTAATAGTGGGTCTGACAAACACAGCGGTTCCTCATCTTGATATTGTTTCAACATTGAAAAATTAACAACTTTGTTTGTAGGAATGCAATGAAACACTTCCTCATAGATTTCCGTGTTTTGTTTACTTCTAGCGCACCACACGTTTCTATAAAATGACTTTTTAATTATGTCAGTTATGTTTATATCTTCATTCGTTTCAAGCAATCCCAAATGTTCCGAAAATAACTGTTTGCGTAATGATCCTGCAAATTTACCACAAGGGAATGGTATATCATTCATTTTTCCGTCTTCGAAATCCCGATCCTGTAAACATTTGATGATATTTTTGAGTTATTAAAATCACTTTAATGGTTTTAGATAATAAAAATCACTTACATGAATTATTACTGCAATCTCGCTGTCTCTCGTCGCTATCATGCTTCTATCATTAATGTTAGCTGAACCACAAATGACTGTATTGTCGTCTACAATTAATAGTTTACTATGAACATAAATTAACTCAGTCACCAGTCTGCCATTTAACATAGCATGCGTCCTTAAACCGTGGAATGTGATGTATTCGCTAGGATCTTCTATTCCTGCCTCGATTAGCCGATTCAAAATAGCATTTTTACCCCTATTTATAAATAACAGGTCATACATTTTGTGTAATTACTAATTGGGTCAATTTATGTTTTTTACCTTGATATAGACAGATAATTCCAATGTGTTATCGCCCGTAGTGCGGTACCACTTGGACCTCCAACTTCACCTTCAAACCCTGGCAGTAGAGGTAATATTACAAATACTCTAAATACTGTTCCTTCTCGATGCGCTCTTAAAATTCGTTTTAATAATGTTTCTCCTATACGATTTCGCACTGCGTTTTGTTCCATAGACGCAAGGGTAATAAAAAACTGATTTTCTATATATATGTACCTAAAGAAAATACAAACATTAAGTTTACGCAATGTGCACTAATTTGCACCATTAGTAGAAAGAACTCCACCTTTCAGCTTTACTAATGGCTTGTATATAAGCCTCTTGTATACTTTGCTCTACAGTATCTGGATCAAGAAAACCAGCAGACCAAGAGCTAACTGATCTGAGAACCTGGCAGTTGACATTATGTATAGCAGCGCGATTAATGAAGGGCGCATAACTTTTGCAATCGTTGTACGATTTTGGAAGCAAAAACGGATAACATGAATTCAATTTTGCCTTTTCCATCTGTAAAGGTACAGTGCATAGATTTTATTGAATTATTCAGGTAATAAAAATGTTTAACTACTGACCTTGATCGCATTCCATCTTTGAATAAAATGTCTAGCAACATCTCTAGCTGTTGCACCTTGTACCATGACACCTATGTCATGCCATGGCATTCTAGGAGTCGTGCTTCTGTCTACTAAATCTTGATACGGTTTTTCGAGATCGTTAAAATCCTTAACAATAAAATTTGTATAGTCCTTACCGAGCCAAAGTTTGCCCGCTCTCGAGTATTTCGAAAACGTATCTTCGACATTATATACCATTGGCTCTACGCTTCCGGTTGGCGTTTGCACAAAATCACTAAAAGTGCGATAATACATTTTAATGTTGCATAAATTTTAGAATATTGTATGTTCTTTTTCAAAATAAGTTTACCTATCCTCACATGCATCATTACTTTCTTCAGGTGGATTGTGCTCCAAATTAATCAGCTCTTGCGTTTTCAATTTAATATTTTGTTTTACTTTGCCCATAGTATCTTTTGCCATATCAAATAGATTTTTTCGTTCTGCAGTTGGAGTATTACATTTCACAGTATCCAGTTCTTGCGCTGGCGGCATCAATAATAAATCTTCAGGGCTTAATTGTGGCAATGCTAGTGGCATCGATGCTTTATGGCTTACCATTGGCCTTAAAAAATAATTTTTCTCAAATATCTTACTTCGTTTTTTTGATTTAGTCTTGAAGAATATGTATAAAAGAACTTACAGTATAGGCACGGATCTTGTAGTAGCCATTACGACTGTATTAGTTGCAATAGCTAATGGCAGTAGAACATGCTTACGTATATTACAATTCGACTTTTTACTACTACTGTTGATAATTTTCCCTTTTGATGGAATATAAATACTAGGGTGATGAGGTGATCCTATAAGAACATGCAAATTAATGTAGTAACTATTAAGATTATTTATAGATGATTCACTTTCAAATTTAACTTACCTAAATCTATCAACCTGTGTTCATTAGTATCCCATCGACCATAACATAAATCAATGCCACCAAGAAATGCGATACTTTGATCAACAACTACAATTTTTTCGTGATGCGCCCAAAGAAATATCCCTACTCTGGCATGATCAGGATGACGCAATACTTTTATATTTTCTGAGCACTTTTCAACAAGTCTTTGTTTACTATAATAACTATTTATGCCAAGTGCGACTTCAACTTCTTTATAGATCATTACAAACACTTTTACTCCCTCCAACTGAATGGAAAGTTAATATACATGAGTATTCGTAATTTATTCAACTTTATAATAACAATTTACATCTTAATGAATATTATATCATTTTTACCGAAAATCCTAGTTTTTTGTGTCAGCATGAATGAAGTATAGAATAATAAACATTATTAAAATTATTTGATTAATCGATAGTAATAGAAAGCAATTTTTTTTATGAAACTTACAGCTTTTCTTTGTAAGATCTTGTCCAGTCGCCAATAATCACTCTCAGTTGCTGGCCTTTTCAAATAAATCTCAGGTGATAACCACCAGTCTGCAATAAAAATTTCTTCTTTAGCATTTTCTAATGCATCTGCCACAGCTGACATGTAATTTGATCCATCGACGAACCAAGTGGCTGGTATGCATGTACGATAAGGTGCAAAAGAATTATGCGGATTTGTTTGTATAAAATCTCTGCCTGCAATAAGAACATTTATTACTTTGAGTCCTGAAGTTTTACATTCAGGGCACATACAGACTTACCTTCCGTGTTACTAACTTCTTGTATAAAGTCCATCCATTCTTTGGCTTTTCTTCTAGTCCAACATTTAATTACTATATGCCTACTAAGATTTACTACTTGCATTCCAGTTCTTAAGCCAGTTGTGTACATGCCAAAGCTGATACCAAAACCATTATCCATTAAAATTACTGATTTTATGTTACCATCTTCAGGCCTAATATAGGCAACAAAAGTATCTTTAACAACAAGATGCCGTGTATTCCATTTTCCACATAAAGATGTACAAAATTGACTGCATCTAATACAACACATGCTTTCAAACAAACCAAAAAAATGACACCTAGACTTAGCACCTGATCCAGTTCGTTTTAAAACAATTCCTTCTTTCCCTTTCATTCCTAAATCTGCTATGAATGATAAATGTGAAACTTCCAAAAAGTCCAGCTGAAAATGTTATTAAAGGGCTTTAATATATCACAGATAACTCTTGTTAGATATTCAAAATTTATTATATTGCTTACAGTTTCAGGATGATGCATATATATTTTAATCTTTAATAAATTTGCCAAATATTCTTCTAATACTTTTTTTCTTTGATCCAACTGTTCATAAGATACGAGAACATCAGGTTTGTTTGGAAATCTAAATAAAAAAATTCACTTTATTACGAAATTTTGGAAAAGTTTGTTGTAAGTAGATATGTGTTCATACCTGGGCAAGGCTCCTTTGCGTCCTTTCTTTTCTTTCGTATCTGCCAAACTTTTCAAACTACTTCTTCTTTCCTTATGAGTTTTAGTTGGAAAAGGTATATTTAAGCTAGCGCGATATAACTTCAATTGATTATGCAAATACTGTATATGTTTATATCGTTTTTTAATTGTCCACGTGAAGGGGCCATGCCTAAATTCTACAGTGTATAAGTTTGGATTCAAAGGATGCGTTGTTATACTACGTTCGATATCTATGATGTTCACATGTACCTCCTCACCAGGAATAAAAACATTACGGTGTTGACTCTTAAACTTTCTTGGCAAGTCATGCACAGCACGGAAAGGTATTAGACCAAGACATTCTGGTATTAACAAAGAAATGTAACACACAAATGCATATTAATAACAAAAAAATTAAGGTAATAAGGGGATTAATGAGTATAACAGAAAAAATATAAACAAATAAAAATCACAATCTTACCTCTGTTATCAGTATCTTCTTTATCTTCAACATTTGTATCATTACCTTCGTTAATAGTAATTTCTAAAGAGTCAGGTACACCTAGTGCATCATCAAACTCAGAATCGTTAGAAACCAAGCGATCTATAATAGAGATCTCAACACTTTCTTCATGCAGTGTATGGTCAGACATTATTATTGATATGTTATAAAATTATCAATATGTACTAAATCCAGTTAAGTAAAATATTTCAAAGCATTGACACTTTCATTGTTTGTATAAATCTATTTGAAAACAATTTCAAACACTGTCTTTGTACACTAATTAACACAATGGTGAAGAGATTAATACAAAAAAAAGAACTGAAAGGTAATTCGTAAGTTAACAGGTGGGCGAAACTTTCAATTTAACAAAGGAACTGTTATGACACAAGAAGTCATGCATTTTCTTGAGTCAGAAAATGATCTAACGCATGGAGGAGGGGTTCGAAGTGTTGCTTATAAATCCATTTAAGTGTAATTTACCACAATGAGATCAGAATGAATGTTTCGAGACGCTTTACGATTTGTTCTTCAGCACCAAAAACATGATCGCGATAACTGTTGGGACGAACAGATTTCTCGAGATCTTACGAGTCACGAAAGCCGCGAACTTAAAATGATTTAAACAATTATACAATATTACAAAAGGATACAGCTTTTTATTTATACACTAAATGTCACATGTCACACTATGAAGGTTATAAATATAACGTTCTGCTCTCCATAAACAATATTAAGAGAGTGGATCTTACATGATATTGCGAGAGTTTAATACACGGTTTTCTGATAATTCCATTATCGTAAGAAATCGCCACAGCAATTGATTACACGCACGCTGTTATCGATGGTCATTATGACAGCTATTTACACACAAACACACAAACTCATTTTATTGTGATTGATCGAAGTGATCTATGAATGTGCGTCCCACCGGTATTGTAGATATTTTCTATCTTGATCTACAAAATTTTACTATAACCTGTTTTTTATTAACGTAAAATTGCACGCGTATATTTTTTGTCTGACGATACTTTAGGAATCAAATAAATCGAGTTAATCGAATTTTCGTACGCGTACCAGTTCCTGGATCTATATGATCCACGTATGATCATTCTGTTTTATCGATCGATTACAGAAATCTTTTGACCGCATCGTAGTTCATGATCAGACATTGGTGTAAATTGTTACAAATATCAAAAAGTTATAGGCATATATATGACAAAAAGTGTACGAAATAAACGAATTTTATTATAAACGCTGCTTATCCAGAGACTGTTGGTTATGATAACAGACAATACCGAAATATAAAAAATTAGAGCGACAATTTTGCACGCAGTAATTATATTAATTATACATTGTTACACATTGCTGGACTCAGAATAGAAGGAACCCTTTATCTGTCTGAATAGAAATAAACATTTCCAAAAAAGGGAGTGTGGCGTGAATTTTTGTAAAACAATTATGTTTTCGAAAACTTTTTCCTACAGTTATATAGGTCTTCAGAAACGGTATAAAATTTACTCAAATGTTTTTCGATATCTTCTGTAATTTAGGAGTTATAAGCGCATAAGTAAAAGGGGTGGTTTCTCCCTTAAACTGCAAAAGTAACACCAACCAAATACAGCATCCTTCTAAAAATCGGCGTGTGTCACTTGCTGAATGTCCCTTGTAGAGTGCACAATAAAACCACTGGTTTTGAGCGATGTTGAGGTAGTCTGAAACGAAATAATATTATTTAACAACAAAAATGTGTCAGTAATTTTTTGTCATTGTATTAATGTCTTTTTATGTCACTCCTGCAGATTCACACTTGATTTGTCAGGGAATAATATAGCAGCTTATTATTAAAAAAACATACTGAATAAGCATTGTAAAATATCAAAATAATCTCCAAAAGAAGCAGATGGGTCATTTTGAGATGTTCTCACTGCTCCTCTGGTAGATGTGCTGAGTGGACAGTAACAATATGGAGTTTATTATAAATCGATTATTAGATTACTCAAATTAACAAAATTGAAAGATTAAAGGAATTTAAGAAAATTAGAGGAATATGGGATTAACATGTTGAGCGCTACAGTGGAAACAGACTTTCCTAATCAGACACGATATAATTTTCTATTTTTTACATAAATTGTAAAGAAAAAAGGATTTGAGTACTCAGTCGTGTTCTTCTGTTCCTACATTATTGCTTCAGTATGAAGTTTGGTCAGAATTGTGCAACAATCCACAATTATTTAATTAAATTAAATTTGAGGTGTCGGTCACTGGTGACCGACGCGGCGTTCAACATGTTGAAGATTATTGTTGCTTCTTGGAATATCAATGTCGTCAATGTCGAACAGAAAAGAAAAGTAGAGCGCGTTTATAAAGGGTTCGAAATCGCGTAGCCTCATTCTGTGTTACCACTACACACACATAGTACGTTCAGTTTGTAATCAAAGAACGATATTTCTTGCATCACGGATTGTGAGCAGGAAACGATCAAGTAGTTGACAATCGGAAGATAATTATTTGTTTTGTGATCTGCTTTCGAAATGAAACTTGAATCATCGATTTTGTTCCTGGATCATAGCGTCAAGGGAAAGCAATGCGATGCATGCGTAATGCAAGAATACTAGAAAAGAAGTAGTATACTTTATTTAATGTAGTGGAATTTTCATTAACATCTGTTTAACACACTGAACGCCGTGGCGGTCACTGGTGATCGACACCTCAAATGTAATTTAATTAAATAATTATTGATTATCGCAAAATTCTGAGCAAACTTCATACTGAAACAATAATGTACGAACAGAAGAACACGGCGGAGTACACAAACCTTCTTTTCTGTACGAGTTACATAAAAAATAGTAAATTATATCGTATCTGATTAGGTATGGCCGTTTTCACTGTGGAGCTCAACGTGAAATCAGTTTTAATCAGTTCAACATTCTTTTAGGCGCACTGGTAGAACCGCTATAATTTTAGACAGAATCATGATTTTTGCATTAAATAATTACTACATATTCTTCAAACGCTGACTGATAAAGGTACAAAGTTTTAAATTCATATGTTTATTACTCTTCTTTAAAAAAATCCCAAAGATTGCTTCATTTTTCGATCGTCACACTAGCAGGACCCCTTAAAATCGAGACACAGGGCTGAAATTATTGAACGACTCTAAAAAAATTGCTACTTCAAATTTTACGCCATCTCGCAAATATACATGTACTGATAATTTACACATTGTGTACTTAACCATATTTTTAGTTTGTCGTGATGCTCTATTGTGTATATTTTGTTCTTCCTACATTCTAAATTCTATGAAAGTTATCGGTGACCGGAGCCTTAAGTCTTATTTAATTAAATAACTATTGATTTGGACAATGTTCTGAACAAATTTAACATTGCAGCACTAATGTAGAAACCTATGCTCACAATTGAATACATAAACGTTTGTTTCTTTTGTGATTTATATTGAGAACAACAATTTATGTCGCGTCTGGCCATGGCTGACTGTTTTCACTGTAACAGTCAATGAGTTACTTTTTTTTTATAGCTACGGACGCACATATGTGTCAACCGAAAATCATCAACACAGCTATGGTCGTATCTGTGTATATATGCGTTTGACAAATTTTTTCAGCTTATATTTTCGTCACTAGCAAAATTTTCAGTCTTTCTACTAAATATGTGCTCTTGTGATCTTGTAATTCTTACTGTAACTTCAACAAACACGATTCTTTTAATTTCTTCGTTTTTTATTGTATAATAATACAATTAGCGAAGTGTAATAAATTCGATGAAAAAATGAAACTACCCTATTTCCGCAGCACGTTATAATTGGTATTTACAAATATACAATATCGCTAAGGATACAAATATTTAATTATGTAATAGTACATGATATATATTTTAACAAATATTGTAACATCAGATTTACACAAAATTTCACCAGAGTTAGTAGTTATTAGACGAAATCAAATTTGGAGTCACCTGATACAGAACGGTTCAATTTAATTAAAAATACTGCAAAGCGCATCTTTAGTACTTATCAGTAAATATAAATACTTTCAGACGTTCGTCTTAATTGAAAACTCTGAAGAATCTCGATTAATACTTTGACTGCCATCGAATTGCATTATTTATTCGAAAGCTTTAATATTTCAGAACTAATTTCGTCCATAAGTCTTTCTTATCATTCAAGACTTCGGGCAAAACTTCCAAAGCAAACGAAAAGTGTGTACAGATTATCGTCTGATCGAGTTGGAGATATACAATTACATAGAAACATACTTACGCTTACAGTCTTGTTCTTTAAAATATTTATTTCAATTACACTTGGATATTATTAGTATCATATTCAGATATTAGATTGATGCAAAGCAGATAAATATAACAACATAAAATAATAAAATTGAGTCAAAGAATTGTATACACGTTCTAATAATCATTTTGCATAAAATCAGTAAATGTCCGGTGAGTTATGGGCGGGGGTGTACATTATTTCTAGTCACACAATAAAATAGAGCATATTGAGATTTATAATTTTAGTCTTATTTATGACAGTGTAAACTGAATTGTCAAAATAAATGAATCAATTTTGAATCATAGGTGTGTATAAATTTTTGTTGGAAAAACACTTTTAATTTTCAGAAGAGCACCACAAAAATGTCTTGGAGTAGATAATCGTTACATTAACAAGTTTCTGAAGTGCAAACAGTTAATAAAATAATCTCAATCTAAAAGGTACTATACATTAAAAAATCGCGCAGAACAAACACGAATTTCAGATGTTCCATTGGACCACTTGCTGAAATTTTCCGCGATAGAACACATGTTAAACTGAATATTTCATTATAATAATACATCGATGGTTCAGTTGATTTGGTGCTCTAAAACTGCAGAATGTGTAACAAACCATGCATTTTAATAAAATAAGCGATAATTCATCCGAAGACACAGGTTTATAGCGTACAATAAACAGCTGTGCCTGAACCAGTACAGTGCCCTGTAGCACACGATGAACGATTTTTGGAACACGTATACGCGTTCATCGTCCTCGAAGGGTTAACAAAACAATTCCAATTTAAAAGGTGGTGTGGATGAAAAAATCAATCAGAAAGAGTACGAATTTCGGATGTCTCTTTGGACCGTTTCGACAGACAAAGTGGCCCACTGTCGGTGTATCCGTGTACGGTTTCTCGGATCGCAGGAAGTCACGCAAATCAAAGTGGCTATCAGTCAGTAAGAGGAACGAGGCAGTGTGTCATGGAGGGGAGGCTTTCGAGTTACCTGTCAAGGGGTAGGGGCAACGCCGTGTGCCATGCAGAGAGGAACGTTGGTGGTGGTGGCGGAGCCGTAGACTCGGGCGAAAGGGAAAATGGTCGGGCGAACACTTTTTTTTCTCCCCCATTTCGAGGCAGGTTTTTTGACACGGCCGTCGTTCGATCGACTTCCATTTGTCTCCGAACATTTCGCCGACTAAGGTCTTAATCCGCGCTGCACCGGTGCAATCTTATGGTGAAGATGCGTGACGTTCGTGTCCATCTGACCTGATCAAGTCCGACCTCGCGAGCCACCGTGGAAAATCGTCCGACTCCGCGATTTCCATTGCGACTTCCTCCCCGTTAACGTCAGTGCCTATCGAGAAACTCTCGGTTACACACGAGGACTAGGATAACCGTTCTACCATCAAGTTTGACTTTTCCCGGTTTCGCGGTCGTTGTGATCTGGATATCTGTGCGCGATAATAGCTTACCCGATTGAACAGCTGAGACGATCTGTGCGCGCTGGTGAACTGAAATGAAACATTGGATAAGGCTCATCTAAGAAGTAGCAAGGTGAGTAAGAACAGCCAGAGGGTTCTTTTGTCTTGGCATGGGAAAACCGTGAGTCGTCTATTGAAATCAAACCTCACAAGGTCGTTCTTATAAGGAGAAAAAGATGTACACGGTGATTGTGTTCCAGTTTTCCGTGTTCCGTCATCGAAGGACGATGATAAAACACTTGGAGCGTCCTTAAACTACTTGACCAGTCGGTATGCCCAAACGGTGATTAGGTCTGCTCGAGTAGCTTCATGAATTTCAATGTTTGATCATTTGGATTGGAAACAATAACAAGCAAGTTCGATCGAAGCGTTTTAGGTGCACTCAAGCAAATGCACCCCTCTGATGCGCCAGTCAACCGGCAACTCGGCTTTTTCTCGCGCAATGCATCGTGATTATGGAAAGCTCGCGGGAAAACTCGTTCCAGCAAAAGATCCTCGGCAAAAAGCTGGCTGGGATTATGCTCTCTGTTCCGTGATCGCCACGGGAACCGGCTGGTGTTGTGGAATATTAACCGAGCGGCCGCGGAATTAACTGACCGTTGCCTGTAACTTGGTAGTCCACTTTCACGTGCACGGGCTTCCAGATGTTCCCGCCGTTTCTTACGTAAAACTCGGTTACCTGAGCGAACCGTGCCGAAATGATCGTTTCGGTGCGACGAGAATCTATAGCCCGCTTCTTGCGTTCGTCACGGAGCCTTAAATCGAACAATAATCCTGAAAATGATGCCGGGATCAGCGGTGCATGAGCACCGTGTCCACGATTTTCGTTTCCTTATCGCGGTGTCTTTTTTACGCTCTCGATTCTGCACGACTGAATTATGATTATACTTTCTTTCCAACACGTTCCTTCATTATAATATTCTTCTATAGTACATGAGAAATTACAGAGCTTCTTTAGATGAGAATTTTTTTGGTTCGGTCGAGGGGTAGCAATATGGAAAAGACATTTGATGGCACGTTGACAGTTATGTAAATGAAATTGATGTTGGATGATGTTCTGATACGTTGCAATTGATATATTATAGCTTATGTGACGACTGGATACAAGGATTGTATTTTTCAGCAAGTCTGAAATATTGCGGATTTACTTGGTACGGAATATGCTTTACAATCGCGAGCAGAACCTGATACGTATAGCTGTGTATACATATAGCGTCGAAGAGAATTTACTTTCGATTCGCGCGTAACCGATTCGTGCGCATGAACGATCGTGGAAAGGAATCAACGGTGGAACCGTGTTCCCAAGAACGTTTTTAGTCGGTGACCGTAAAACGGTTCCGAACAAATTAATAAGTCTCCGTTTCCCACCATATATGCATTCTAGTTGCAACATTACGTGTAAACAATTGTGAAAACTATCGATTACTGTATCCTTCTCCCTTTCCATTATTTACACAAACACGTTTGTTGTAATAATTAAATTTTTTTTCAAATTTAATTTAATCTTGTAATTACGAATTTCTTTTACAAAATTTTTAGCGATATTGAAAATCTAATAACAATGTGCAGGTACGGGTTCTAATTACGTATTTTTTTCTGAATGAATTTGATACGACAGTGGTAAATCTTGTAATTAGTCAAACGTAAAAAAATGTCTTCTTATAAACGTAAGATATTTTTGAACTATAGCTCAAGATATAACTCACTAAAAAAAAATTAAGAATGAACGAAATAGTCTAAACACTAACTGTTTTCGAAATATTCAATTTTTTTATTCATACAGTTATAATTTGTGCAATTATACTTGACGTAGATGCATTAATTAATATATTGATATTTTAACGCGTTTATTTAACAGTTTAGGTGTTAAAGAAAAAAAAGGAATTTTACAAGAATCTCTTAAGCAAATAGGAAAAAGGAAGCTATACAAAAAGATTGAAGTTATGTGGAACTTTAAATTTATCCGTTTGTATGCTTAAGTTCTTGATGAAATGCGTGAGTAATACAAATATATGAATATGATAGCAAATTTGAGGTGCATTAGTAAGTTATATTACAAGGTAGAACTGTACTTAAAATTGCTAGGAAACTAGTTCTACAAAATTGCTCCTGTTTTCCTTATAATATTAATTCGAATTTAAATGCCCTAATACAATTTGCCGTATCACGAACGGAGATTATCAATGTGGCTCTCAAAGTGCTAAATATTTACTACTTTTTGACCCCTTTATTCTGTATTCATAATCCTCAATTGATTGCTGTGGTCATTTTAGCCAGAGGACCTGCATTTTCAGGACAGTTCCAAGCCACCATAATAATCACAGTGGAACCTCGATTATCCGAACTTCAGTTATCTAAAAATTGGTTATCTTATGCCACTAACGAGTTAACATTATCACTAATAACAATATGCATTTAATTATGTACAATTATATATTTAACATTCTAAAATAAAATTATCATTTTTATGCGAAATCTAGTCACAGTGGGAATCAGTCTCTTATTAATTACAGTTCGGATAATCGACGTCTTCCTGTTACTATTATGAGAAATAGTCTGCGATGAAAATGGTCGTTAATTAACATAAATTTAATTAAACAATTTAGAGCGTTTGTGTGCAGGAAACGCAGCATGCAAAAACTGAATGGGCGATGATAATGAATCGTAATGCAACGCAATCGAGTCTAACGGTATTTCGTGTACGATCGTCGATCCATGGCTGGTCTTGATCTTCCTCCTCTACTCGAGTCGATCTTCGCGGTAGAGGAGGAAAGAGGATCGAGAGAGATCACGATCATCACGACTCGGCGTGTACTTGAGACGACCTCGTTAGATCATTTGTCAAATTCTTGTACACCTGAAAACCAGTTTTTTATTGCCATCATTTCGACGGCCTTAAACCGAGTTTTTGGACATAAACAGACGCATTCACAAACTGTAAACATCTTTCAGTTTCCTTTTCAGATGTTATTCTACACGAATACGTACGTTGGGTTTATTTCGAAATATAATTGAGATTATTATAAAATATGATAAATCGCGTATACTATAATTCGAATACGATGCACGCTTAATATTTTTTTCTCTTGACTTGTACACATATACACACACGTACAGTAGGCCAAAGGATGCTCAGGTACGTCAAGGAAAGGGCACGTAGATACAAAGTAACGTTCGTTCAGTCTACAACATAAACCAATATCACATATAATTAACTGACGTGAAAACCCCCTTGGAATAATAAAAAATCATAAATGATAAGTAATCATAAAAATCGTAAGTTTAAAATCCATTTACCATATGTAATGAAGTCATTTGATGTCTGTGTAATTTTTAAAATGTTATTAGACTATTTCATCTGTACGTTAAAAAAGTAAATAGTACAAGTTGAATTATCTACATTATATCCAACTTTTTTTGAACAACTTGTTTTCATAGGTTAAGCAAATTATCGGCAATTTTTTCAAAATATTCACCTGAGTTTTAATTGCAAAATTACGAAGATATAATGCGATATACACAGAAATATATGAAGTGACCTAATAAGAATAACATAGAAAATTGGAGAAAATAAGTTGATGAAAGTATTGTACAAAAGATGGCATTCTCCCTTACTTGTTTCTGTAGTTGGAAAAAAAAATAATAATAGAAAAGTTAAGACCGAGTCATATGAAAATACAAAAGTGCAAAATTTCAAGCAAATGAATTGATCATAGTTACACAGCGTTTGAATATCGTTCTTTATTGACTAGTACATTATTCAATAGTATAAATAATGCATATATTATAATAAGTAGACAAATTACTTTTCTAATAGTTAATATCTCTTTCTGTTGGAAAATTTTTTAACAATGCATTAAATGCTTTGGTAATAAAATTGTGCCTTCGAAATATAATAAATTCATGGATGGACCTTCGTTAATTTGTCAACGCATTAATTAAAACACCTTACGGGCAAGCAATGAAATCGTTAGAAATAAAAACCTCGAAGGAATTTTTTTTAAATTTATCCGTTCGAACAGTACAATTTTTCCCTGAAGAGTATTTTCATACCCTGCCCAAGAGTATATTTAGGTGATCTCATTCCACACCGTGTAATAGTTCGAGGATATAAAAGTTTTACAACCGAGGGTATAAGTCATATTATTGAGAAAAAAATAAAAATTCAAATGCTATCAATTCTTTTGCATTATTTAACTTGAGCTTGCGATATATATCATTTAAGAAACATTTAGAATCAATTATTATATATACAATATTATACAAAAATTGGTAGCTTGTAATACGATCATCGTGGGGACTTTGTACCCCTGTTACCAAACTTCGACAGGTAAACCTTGGCCTTCTTTCCAGATGCGCTGTCGCAAAGTGGTGCGCTTATTTGAAGAACGATGATCTTAAATAAAAAAGATTGATACACGAACTGTTACGCAAGAATAATTACTATCGCGTGTTTGCGATGTCGATTTTTATTTCTTATAATAGTACAGAATAACGATTATAGTATTATTAAGCGAGAGTATCGGGTCTCGTTATTTTTGTTCGTATAACTATGTCCGGTGACAATATTGCACGATAAAAATAAATTCTGATCGATCTTTTTCACGCAGAAACAAAGGGGATAATCGCGTATTCATCCTTGACGATACAAAAATAACTTGTCCGAGTACTGCAACACTCTACTGTATTTTAATATCAGAGGTGATTTCGAGGAAACATTTCTGTGGATACGTATGGAAATTATGAAGCTTCTGTCACATTCTTAAATGATTGTGGTAAGAGAGAATGATTTATTTTAAAATTGTGGGCAATGTTATGCAGCTTTTGAGAAGTATAATTAAATTTAAATCTAAGAAGTGGAATTTTAAGATTAGTATTTTTCCTATTAAATCAGGTTTCAAACATAGTGGCTGCTGAGCATACACAAATTTTAAAAGATGTCTTCAAAACATGGTTTTAACACTGGTTCTTACGTGCCATTATAGTGGCTTCTCGCTGATAATGTGTGATTACTTGGGAGTAAATGCCACTATAGAAGTTCCTCTATTTCACACATTTCATATATTTAATATCAGTTTGTTTAAATTGATTTATATTGTACAAATATTTATACGATATGACCGAGAAATGCTGCTACAAATCTATTAGTTATTAGATTTCGAATATTTATGCAATTTAATATATTTGAAGACGTAAGTGATGCATATTTTCTAAAGCAAATGAGAAATACATTTTTGAAATATTTAGGGGGCAAATAGTTTTGTCGAAGTACTGTTCCTTCAACTATATTTATATCAAAATGTTGTTATTACAATATACTGCAATCTGCAGCAGAACAATCTATATAGTTAAGTGTCATATTTTTTTCCTAAATTATAAATCCTAAAGAAAATAGTAGAACTTTAAGTTTCGTAGACGTGTATACTAAACTCTTAACAATATTCTATAACAAGAGTACAAATTCTAAAAAGTGGAAGGTCGACAGAAAAAAATTATGGAGGTTCACTTAATTAGCAGAATATAAAAGTAGATAAATTAAAGAAAAATTTTGTTTGTTTCTTTTGTAGAATGGCGCGGAGATTTTCGTGGTGCACGGTTGTGGCATTGGTGGTGCTGCTTTTCGTCACAACCGAAGGTCTTCGTGAACGTAACGCTCAGGTAAGAGGTCTTCTATAAGAACAAGCAATAAAACTATACATAAAGATAACATTTAAGACAAAAACTCAATTACGTATTATTTTATTTTTAACTAGTTAAGATATCTTACTTTTATAACAGTACGCTTATTAATATACACAATTGGTGTCGTTATCGAAGCCTATAAGATTATTAAAACGAATTTTATAATGCAGTCATGTATCAGTTAACGAGGAACTAATTTAATGATTCAGGATATTGTATCGAGAAATGTTTATAAACATTATCCTGAAAGATTCTTAGGAACAAATTGATTACCTTCTATTTTATTTATTTATTTATAGATTGTACGGGTGAAAACCCCAATATATATACATAATGAAGAATTAATAACAACATAAGGAATAAACAAAAGAATTATTTATTGAGGTTTTATGGAATTATAGAGTAATTCAGATCTTTCAAAATATAAAATGAGGATTTTTGATGTCTTGAACTACACTATCGTTTGAAATTATTTAGATAAATAATAACTCATAGTCAATGCTTTATAATTTTGTTGAAGAAATTTCATTAATAAGTCATCTCTAATATTTATTCCAGGTTAAACAATTTTTGTACACTAAAAGTAACTATATCTGAAAACCAAGTAGTTTTAAGATCCATATGCACTAGAACTGTTTTCTTTGGATCAAGATGGAAAATATGCTTGCAAATTTTTTGAAGAAATTTCAGATTCATCCTGTATTTTATGTAGATGTATCCTTAGGTTCAAAGGATATTATAACAAGTAAAATGTTATAACAAAAATACGGGAATCTTGCCCATTCACCATTTTAACTATTACTATATTTGTTTTTAATATATTCTCTATTATGAAGTAAAACATGATACAAACAAAATTTGATATAATAATACTAATAAGGGTAACACCATAGGGGATAGCATAATATGCTACTTTGGTGAGTAACGTCACTACAAACACAAACTTACATAATAAAATACCACCCTGAAAAATGGATTGCAAAAAACACCCACCACTAACAATACAAAATAAAAAAAATGGAAACAGGAAAATCACAGCAGCCATCCATGAAACATGGAGTTCGTCCAGTGGAAAGAACCGTGAAGTTCACCTGAATAATGATAACAATAATAAATTAGAAAAAATTTTTGAATTTTACAGAATTTCGAGTACTAACACATCTTACCGATTTTCAATAACGGAACCGTGATTCATTTCTATATTGTAATTTAAGAATACGTCAATTTCGTGTCAAGGATCCCGCGTCTATTTAACGTGGTGGCAGCGTTAATTTTTTCTTCCTGTCACTCCGCGAAGGCCTCCGACCTACTGGAACGGATTAATCCTTATAATTTGACCGAGGTCCTGTAATTGAAGACGCACGCGCTTAATTAACGATCGAGAAAGGAAGTAATTTGCAGAGTTGGTCCATGATGGATCGGTCGAAAGGAAAATTCCTAATTGTCGTTTGGAAACCTTATGGGTTTCATCGTTTTCTGGTATTTATTTGCATCTCCAGTACGCTCATTTCACCTCTATGCATGAATTTCTGATGCACACGATAAGGCACGACGTAAATGACTCGTATCATGCAATGCAATGAAGATATGTCTAATTAAACACGTGGATGTACCAATGCATGCACGAAACATGAATCTCGATATGAAATTAGTAGTTTTCACTACAGCGCTTAAAGTTGTAAGTCTTGTGTGGTATTATCCCTGAAGTATGTGAACGTGAAGAAATCATTGGATAGATCAGCTGAACGGTCAGATAGAAAAAAGTATAATAGGAATAGGAACTATATTAGCGGTGAGATAGGTAGCACGACGTTTATTTCTTCATAGAAAGTGTCTCAAACTGAGTCTACTTTCAGAGCCCACTTTCCATGAAATTAATGTTAATGTCGCTACGATTTTTCTACTTCATGGTAAAAGTAATCCTGTTGCATCTTTGATAAGACTTGTACATTTATTTACAGTTTTAATTTTTCTATTTAATTTATTACAGTATACGGGAAAATCCCCTTTTATGTACAATGGTTGAAAAGTGTAGAGACAGGTAGTATACATAATACAGTAGAACCACGATTATCCGAACACTGTCATCCGGAAATTAGTCATTCTATGTCACTTATAAACTTGACAAATTTTTAACAACACTGTGCACTTAATTTTACACTACTCTGTATTTTATATTCTAAAATAAACTTACCAGTTTTATACGAATTTAGTTACAATGTGAGTCATACTGTTACGAAATATACTTTGGATAATGGAGGTCCTACTGTATATGAAAAAGACTGTTACAGTATAGATTAACAACTCATTTTAAACATACTAGAGTAATAGCGAAACGCTAACTTAACGCAGTTTGAGTGTTCATAAACTGACCTAGCGATCTATAAAAATTGTTTTTGAAACTATCAGGAGAGCCGGAAAAAAGTCCAATTTAACGCTGAAACTATTGGCTAAATTACAAATTCTAGACAGTGGATCTGAATGCCCAAATTTTGAGGTGTAGATGGGCGAACGAAATAGTTGGACATGTCTAAAATGATGCATTAAAGCATTGAAGTTTAATAGATAAAGGAGGCTTGGATTGTTATAGTAGAGTTGTTGATTATCACTTTGATCCCATTTATTTTTAATTAGAAGATTTTATTAGGTTTGTGCAGTTCGCTATACTTTATGCTTAATACTTTGACTGCCATGCCACCCATATGTATATGGATGACACATACATTAAATCATTATTTATCTGATTAGAAATAACATGTGTGAATACTCATGATTGCATCTAATGGAATAAATAAGAAACTATGAAAATTTCTACCATTACTGATTAAAAAAGGTATAATCTGGAGTTGTAGTCATTTTGTGTCATGATCTAAAAAGTCTGTCGCTTTTACTAATAAAATTGGTAGTCAATATATTAAAAAAGTTTAAATGGAAAATAAGTAGTTCGTGTACATGAGTTCGATGAATCCTGCTTGTTAGCAGCACGTTCATATCAGACCATATTGTTGGAATTTATTTTGCCACAAAGCATGTGTGCAGTGTATAAAAGCGAATGTAGAAAGTGATACTATTTTAACTTACAAAACAGTTACAATGCTTTGGTATAATCTACACGTAACCCGCGTTTATCCATTTTGCTTTCGGATCATAATAAAACTTTCATGGGCAACTAGAATGAAAGCCTACTCGAATTTTTGTGCTACATACCCAAAGGTCAGCTCCTTTTACTTTATCTTCGGATACTCTGTTCCTGACAATTTTAATTAGCATTGTTTCAGACAAACTGGCTGTAAAGTTTTATCCTCCATTTACCATGAAGCATAAATGTTCACAATTTTTAAGCAATCTTGTTAATTAAAGAAAAATCTTGAATTTCTGTTCACGTAAATTTCTGAGCTCAGAAAATCATGAATGTACGTTTGAGCATTAGATACATTATCTGATCAGTAGGTACAATAGTTCTTCGATTACACTTGAAATTGACAATGTACATGTATCAATATAATTGTAACCGAGTTATAATTATTTGCATAACTTTCTATGTTTCACTGTTTATGAGAGGTACTAGGTTTCGTGCTTCATATTCAACTGCATTCAGAGATTGACGGTATAAAAAATATAATGCAAATAAATTATTTAATAATGATATAAAAGATATTTCACAACGGGTGGTAAATATTTTGGGGGATGATTTTACAAGCCAAATAAAATATTTACCATCTGTTGTGAAACATCCTGTATAATCCAATACAAACGAATACGCAAGTATTTCTTTTATTTTTCGTGATACGAAAAAATACTTCAGATATACTTTGAATGGTTTCAAAGAACCATTCTTCCCCAATTGTAAGACATATTTGCTTTACGATTTTTCTTATCAACGATACCTCCTTAAATAAAAGGTACATATTTCCTTCTTGCATTAATACGCAATATGGAAGCGTGTATAATAATATCACTATTAAATATCATTTGGAATATCTGAAATTATCCCTTAGACATTTTAGTGCTTACTTAATTTTGATTTTAGCGGGGCACCCTGCATCAAACTGATAGTTTTTAATACGTGAGATACAATCACATATTACAGTACACCGTTTTTTATATTAGGTGTGCCGAAAAGTTCTGTCCATTTCTTAAGTAAAGGAAAATAATATACGAACCCAAGCTGTCGGATGTGATCTGAAACTGTTTGTCGGGTTACATTAAGCTTTTCCGCTATCTCTGATGTTGATAAACATGACCTATTACTAAATTAAATTATTAATTTATTAATAAAGTAAATGTGCGCTAAACGGACAGAATTTTTCGGCAGATTTAATATAATGATATCCGCAGAGAGAAAATTTCTATACATACTTTACACAAACGGAAGTTAACAGAACTCTTAAACAAAAAACTCAATAAGAACGCATTGGCTTCAGAAGGAAGCGTGCCATAATGCAAATTAAAAATAAACGAGTGTTAGGTTCAATATGACAGAAAAAGCAAAAATATAATATTATGTCCCTTTTAAACCCCCAGCAGCAGCTTATAATTTCGTAAATTGTCTGTCTTACAGTTAATTATTTATTTATTGTTACTAGGCTCATTAGTGTAGTGTGAAAGAGTTACGGTAGTATTACGGCGAGTATTTAAAAATGAAATTTCTCCATTTACGTCCGACATCGTCCGGTTGATGAATCCATTTCTCGATGTTATCCGTAATTGCAATCACGACGAAGATCTCGGACGTTCACGTCGTTTATTTCACCGCAAAGGTTATCGAAACGTGTTTCCCCGTCAAAAAAAATGATCATCGCGGGATCCATTCGTGTTTGCCGAGTCATAAGCGCGAAGCTCATGCACATGCGAACGATTGGAAAGTTTTAATGGTAAATCGAAGTAACTGGAACTTAAACGTTACGATAGATGTATTTCTGTCATGCGTTTCAGGTGTTTGCTATGCGATTTTAACTCGAACGGGTATTAAGTACGGTCGTTAGAGCATTTAAGACCAATTCATTAACACCTGTAAGAATCAATCTCAAATTTTTGTCAGATTTAAAAATGAGTAAAATTCTTGTTTTACTTGAAACATCCTACTGTACGTAAATATTGTTGCGAATGTTGATTGTAAATAATGGAACGATGTTAAGTTAATGGTTTTATACGTCAAACGTCAGGAAATTCAATAACGATATTATTATTGTATTAAAATAGTTTTTAGATAATAAAAAGTGAGATTTTGTTGTATTTGAAACATTCTACGATAAACATCGTTGTGAATGTTGATTATGAATAATGGAACGAAGTTAATTTAATAATTTCATGTATCAAACGTTAGGAAATTCGATAACGATGTTATTATTCTATTAAAATAGTTTACATCCTCGTGTTAAGGATATAGGTGGTATCTTCTATTTTGTAGAAGATTTCTAATGAAACTATTGATCAGAGTGTTTTCGCAGTCGTGATCGACACCTATATTTTGTCCTTTCATTTTCTTTCGTAATTGCTTCCCTATTCGCGCCTTTCTCGTAAAGTGTTACTGAAATCCATCGAACTGTTACACGCGATTGCCGGAAGTATAGCATGGGATGTATTTTTGCATATCACTCATCGCGACATTGCATTTACGAAAAAGTGACCAGATATGCAAATACACATTTTTAATAAATCACAACTTAACTTTTAAATTTGAATGCGTCAATCCAAACGAAATCTTTTAAGAAAAATTGTTCCTGATCCTGGAGTCCTTCTTCGTCTTCCACTTTGCAAGATGTTTTAGGTTTCCCGCGAAATTGTGCCAATATATTGGTACAAACGAAAATAGAAAAAATGTTACACAAACATATACTCATACATTTCTTAAAAAAATATAAAAAAAATGAGAAATCAAAATCAGTATAGAACGCCATAAATATAGTTCGATGTTGTTTATTTAACGTGCTCATAATATAATGTTTACTATTTGGGTTTGCTGAAAACGATCAATGTATCTTTTATGCGTTTATTACCTAGTTAAATCTTGGTCTCATTTCAAAGTTCAAAAGTCTTAATACTTTAGTGCATCAGTAAAGAAATAAGGTCCAATGAATGTAACTGTATTGTTCATGACATGAAGTTATACTCTAATTAGGCGACAGAAAAAAAATGAGCGAAAATATAATTGTTTTACATTATTTTAATTTTTCTTTCAAGTTGAACACTGCAGAATAAAAATGGACATATTCTGTTTTTTCTCCTTAGCCTTCATATAATAAACATGGCTTGATAAACCTATAAACATCGTCCAATTATTTTTACGTTCTACCTTGTAGAAGCATTTCTTTACTCTACATTACTTTCTCTACATTTCTTCTTATTTTTATTCGTGAAATACACCGGCAGATCCTGTCTGAAGAAACCTGGTACACCCTGTATAAACGCGTTGATCCCGAAAATCGCAATGAATCGTACGATCGCGTCATGTTCGAACGTGGCCGCAAGTGTATCGTATTTTCAAGTGCCTTGATATAGCAGATATTCGAGAGATACAGACAGAAATGGAGGCGAGGGAAAAGAAAGGAAGAAGGAAAGAGACTGCAGGTTCGCGTGGACCACGCCTTGCTCGTGTGCCTTGCTCTCGTAACGAATGATACAACGGGTGACCATATATTCGCGCTTTTCCCGCCACTCCAGATGTTTTCTAATGACGAACAACAGCCGCTGCTGTTTTTACGACTGACTCGTAGCTGGGCGCGGGACAGGACTCGAATAGGGTCATAAAGTCGCACTTTAACCGGACATGATTATGCATAATATCGACCAGTAACATTATTGTGTAGCTGACTGAAGAACAATGGTCATACCTGCATCGTGTTTACTGGAAAATGATTAAATGTCGGGTGACTTGATAAGTAGCTTCAATCCTTTCAACCTGCAGACTTTTGGAAAATAACTATTATTATAGAAAATAATTATAATATAAATTTAATACTGTTCACTGTGCACTGGATTTTTTTACGGTACAATATGTGATAGATTGATTATTTTATTACTGTAGTGTGTGTGATGTCAATTGTTAAGCCATTTCAGTAGTATGGTACTTGGAAATATTTAACGATACATATAGATTTTATCACGTTGTGTATCACAGTGAAAACAGCCATAACTAATCAGACGCGACATAATTTATTATTTTTTACATAAATCGTAAAGAAAAAAAAGATTTGAGTACTCAATCGTGTTGTTCTGTTCCTACAGTAGTGTTTCGGTATGAAATTTACTCAGAATTTTCTGACAATCAATAATTATTTAATTAAATTAAATTTTAGTTCCGGTCACCGGTGACCTCCGGCATTCAACGTGTTAATAAGATGTCCTGTTGTATTAATTCATACATATACACAGGTTTATACTGTACAATAAACGTCTGCACACAGACTAGCATGGTGGCCCATAGCCCACGTTGCACGATTTTTTGAACGCATATCTATGATTGAGCTTTTTATGAATTAATCTGCTACGAACTATAGGGAAATTTTTCTAATTTCGTTTAAAAAGGTGGACACTTGCTGGAATTATACTTACAATTATTATAGTAATTATTGAATGTTTTTATTGAAATAGCATCTTTTTTGTTCAGTTTCTTTTTTATATGCAATATTATACTCAATGCTCTATATTAAAATTTGTCTCTCAATAGAATTTCTCATTTTCATGATCGAAACCAGTTTACAATCTGATAATCTAACAATTTTAGTAGCTTAGATATTAGTAATCTATCTGTTCCTACTCATGTGCTAATAATTATAATCATTGACATTGCAGAAATATATGTGATCCAGATGCAACCAGAAGAACTTAAAGTTCAGAATATTCTACGATCTATAAATAATGTGTTGATATTTAAAGTCCATATTAGTATTCGTGAAATATAATAAATACAGCGAAGAAGTTTTTGGAGTCATTATTTGCAGTAATAAGTCACATTAATGGAAATTATATGGAAATAATTAATCAACTATTCGCATACAATAATATGCATGTTTAGTTGTATCCTATTCACGTGACGATTCCAGTTTTTAATTATGAATATTTATCATGCTCGTTTCCTTGTAACGACCATCATATCGGCTACGTGTATACAGGGTGTTCTATTTTAATATTTCCACGTGAATATCTTTGAAATTATTAGTGGTATCGAAAAATACTTCAAACTAAAATTGAATGATTTCGAGGGAGACATAATATGGAGAACAAAGAAAAAATATTGAGAAATGGACACCTTTCGATATGGAAAATATCTTATCCTCAGATTACCTCAAAAATTATGTTTTTAAATAATAAATTACAAATGTATCTTGAAAATTATATCTTAAGATTACCTAAAAAAGAAGACTTTTTTAAATAATAAATTACAAATATATCTTCAGATTGTCTTAAAGAAGAAGATTTTGTTAAAGAAGAAGATGTTACCTAAAGAATAGGAGAATTTTGGAAAAGGAGGGCTGACATATCTATTTTTTAAATAAACAAATTGCTAGAAGATATTTGATTAGATTCTCATCCTGAAAACTGGTACGCAAGGTCCGAATGTTCTAAGTTTCGTTCACCCGTTGCATGAAGATCGGGTATCACGCGTTTATTAAACTTTAGACGTTGCTCCGAACGCATTCTGCAGGATTATCCGTTCTAAACTTCGATACGGTATCTCGTGCTCGTTGGACACGTTATATTTACGAAAACAAGCGACAACTCGTTTTAAAGTAGCAGCGTTCTACGCATAGTTATAGTTAGTCTAGAAGCTGCTAATTAATTCGACACGGAACGGGTGTGCGGCCGTTTCGGCATTTACGCGAGCTGAAAAGCAGTTGTTTTTTCTTCTATACCGTGTTTTTTTCGGACCGTGGTATTTCATGGCTAGTGATCATTCCAAAACAATTTTCGACACAACAGAAATATAGCTGTAGCTGAGCTGAATGTCTTTACACTCTCCGTTCGAATTTCGTCATTTTTTCCCTTCTCCTGGTCTTCTTACTCATCTTTCTATAAGCATTGTGAAAGTTTCAGCTGATGCTAGTATTCCTTAATAAACTCATGACATTTCGTCGAACTAGGTGACATATGCGTGAATACAAATGGGAATGCAATCTGCCAAAAATAACCGCTGGCCAACTTTCTTATTGATGAAAAGCACTTTCGCGTTTCTAGAGGCAAATGTAGTTATATTAACATTTTGACGGCCGCAAATATTTTGAGAAAACTAGTCACCATTGGCAACTTTTCACAAGACCCTTTAACACGTTGACTGCCACACTATACACGCTGAAAACAGCACACCTCTTTAGACTTTAATACAACATGAGAGTAATCGCCAATTATGGTCTTTTTAATCAATGATGTTAGTCATTCTTGATAGTTTCTTACTCGTTCTGTTGCACCTCTTTAAATATTTTTAGTAACACCGTTTGTAGTCCGATAAATAATAACTGAATATAAATGTCACTCACATATGGGTGACATGGCAGTCGAAGTGTTAAATAGCAAACGTTCTACGTTATTCTATTCATACAGGATATTTTATCAATTGCATTTTGTAAGTACTTGGATATTTACTTTTAATCAAGAATAGGTACGCCTATTCATTTGTTTTATATGAATGTTACACAAATGAATGAAGTCACATGTATATACGTGACAGCGGCTGTCAAAGTGTTAACAGTGTAGTATGAAATATTGTAATGTGATTTACTTCCTTTATCTGGTCGGTGAGGGATTTTATACATTGTTACGGTTGTTGTTGGATAAAAAATCGGTTTTTTATTTTATTTAAATAACCGAAAATTATTTGAATGAATCAAAATTGTATTGGCCAGTGACATTTAATAATGAGATTAATAGCATGAGATTTGGTTTATCAGTTGGAGGCCCCTAATTTAATGAACTATTTCAGACGCAAATTACTGGAGACGGAAAATGACTACTACATGGCATTTTGTAAACAAAAAGAAAATAAGTTACTTTGTGGTTAAATAGCGTTGCTCTATTTGTAATTTGAATTTCAGATGGACAAAATTTGATAGTGCTTTTATTAGAGGATACGAGTAACAAGAAGCCATTTAAAATTTGTATGATATTGTCAGAGTTTAATGAGAACAATTTGTAGTTGTTTAGAAAAATGCGTGTCTGTAAGCCTTATGTGGACATCTGGGTACAAATGTACCCGGAGATACATCTTCAGACAAAAAATTTAAGCAATTCCTGTTGAAATCTGAATAAATACTTTTAGATGCCTATTATTGTGATCTTCCGACGTCGATTTATCTTTTCTGTATGGAAATCGTTTAAAAAATTGTTAAATATACAGACGGGAGAAAAAAATGGTGTGCCCACATAAGAGTTAATATATTGATGAGACTGAGATCTGGCTTAAATTATATTATACTTCATGAAATTTAATGAATGGCATCATGATGTGAAATAACCAGATACTGTATTAATTTTATGTCGCTGAAACTTTCCTAGGAACTGTAGTCTAAAACCCAATAATAATATAAGTAAAGAAATTTTAACTCTTCCTTAGTTATACGTTTTATTAGATATGTACTGACTGAAATGAATTTCTTCATTGAATGTAAATTTCAATTAAAAAAATCTCTTACATAAATGAGATAACTGTTAAAGAACTTCCGCGTACGGTTGGTGATTATTAGTGATTTATAACTCGCCAAAAAATTTAGGTCCCTGCCTAATGACCATATCGGTCAAAGCTGATTAAACAAAAAACGAAAAAAACATGAGTATTTAACATACCATACTTTTCACGAGAAAGATAATGCAGTAGTTTCGCACAGTTTTTATGACAGAATATCAAACAAATTGCAGTATCATTCTGTCTGTAATTGTGTTGTACATTACCTAATCGTTCATGTCGGTCCACGTTAAAATTAGCTATTAATAAATATGTTATTCTGTAATAGTGTTTGACATATCTGACCACTCTCCCCACATTTAGCTTACAAGACGTTACGTTTGGTTAAAGTATAGTTTTAAGAGTTACACATAAGAGATTACCCCACAGGTACTGTGACATATCCCAAAATTAGGCCCTGCGAATCTTTCGATTATCTCATAAGTTTGATTAGTGGAAAGGTATTCTTATACCTCACTTTACGACTCTGAACTACTTTGGTATTAATAACATGATTGATTGACGTGTACGTTTGTTCCAAAATGCCAAGTTGTGAAATCAAATTTCCATATCCTATAAACCAGTTTGACATTGATAAGCGGTCATCAAACTATTTTTACGCGTATAACAATCCTTTTGTTTTTGACGAAAGTTATTTAATATGTAAATTAAAACATCAATATATTACGTAACAGCGTTTTTGTTAAGATTTATAAATCCTTTCGTTTTTTACACATGTTGCATTTTGGTTAGTGAATATGTTGACCTTCTTTAATCCATTCGTTTCACTATTTACATCCGTGTACCTGAATGTCACCGAAATTCTCTGTCGATGACTATACTGTGCAAATTAATAGCACGTTGAGTGAAACACGTTTTTATAAATAAAGAAGTATAAAAGTCGTTTTGCCATTTTTAATGCTGGGCCAGTTAAGCAAGAATTAATTAAAAAATTCATTTCGTGATTTGCGTCATTGTGACTCATATTTAGTACCTCTATTGTGTTCATAAAAACTTGCTCTAATTGTGTTCGGGTCGTGTAGACTCAGTGACAAAAAATGTATATACACAATATATTTCTGGAAATTATGTTGCAACATAGTACAGTAAATTAGCAAATACATCCTCAGAACAATTATAAAGAATAAAACAATTACATCATCTTGAAGACCATGATGGGTCCATGTAGAATCCAGCAGATTAGGATCTTTTTTTATAGTAAAAGTATTTTTTATACTAATAAACAAAACTGACTTGTTAATAGCAAATTATATCCCTAAAATATATAACACAATATAAAAGGCATGTACTCCGTAGGTAATTTTTATGTGTTTCAAATGAAACTCAAACTTTATCTAACAATTTTTAGTTAACGTGTATTTTAGGGATATAATTTACTATCAACAAGTCAGATTTTATTTATTATTATAGAAAACACTTTTACTATAAAAAAGAGAGAATACATGGCTGGATTGGGTTGGGCTGGAGTGAAAATAATACTTCATTCGTACTTTAACGGCTTGATTCAGTTAATGCTGACAATAACTAGCGAATGCTAGCATTAATGATAATTCGCACATTAGCGTTAACATATACAATCCACATTAGGTATAAAATATTTCGAGTGTAAAGTGTTAAAAGATTAAAGCAAGGTAGAAAGTATAATAGTTCTATCTTTCGCAAACATATCGACTTTTACGTCACTTCGATGCAATCATCGAAAACTAGGAGCCGAAGAATCGGTTGCTCGTTAAATAATCAGGCAACGTGAAATCTTGAAATATTAATAATCCTGCGGGCAGTTCGTTGAAGAATGTTTGAACAGCACCGGAAAAGGTCGAGCGATCTTACTGAAAGTTAATGCACATCATCCACAATCCTTAATCTAAATTACACATCTATTACAGTCGTTGCTTCCCGTGTTACGGCACTTTTGTATTCATTGCTCGGTTTTGCGTAATCCGATCGCAACGTGAAAAGAAGAAGCCCCTATGTACTGTCCATAATTATTCGAACGCCTCGGTCCGTCGAGAAAAATCATGATCACAGACACTGTGAAACGCGTATTACATTAACCGGCTGCTCATTATAATTTTAAGTAATGATTTAGAAGATAACAGTGCATTCAGAAGCAGTTATATAGTAAATCTGAGTTTTTACAATTATTTTAAGTGACTTTTAGTTTTGCTCCAAGTATCCGCAACAAGTGACTCGAAGAATCATTTTAATATTTATTTGAATCGTAATGATACGATTCTGAAGCAACTAGGACTCAGAATTTTTCAGAAGAATGAATCAAGACTTCATTAATTATACAGGATGTTCAAAAAAAAGGTTCTGCGACTTTACATGCTTACAGTCGAGTGAAAACATCTAATCAACATACGTAGGTCCTAAAATTAATTCTTTCCAACATACCAATACTTCCAATATTTTATCAATATTTCCAATTGTTATCCAGCATTCAGATCAATAAGATTATAAGTCCAGTGTCTGAACTAGCCATATGATATTAAACAATATTTCTTCTTCTTCCGTTTATTATTCGAAAGTACAACAAAGTTTCGATGAATCTTTTGGATCGTTGTTTCGCTCCACTATAAATCTTTAACCGATTGAGTGTATTTGACAAACGAGAAAAGGTAGTCAGAAATTTTCTGCTTGCAGTATAGTCCAAGTATTTCTGTAATACAGTGGCTTCCAAACCCTTATACGATTTTACAAAAATCGCGGAACACATACGTATATTTTACGGACAATCCCCTCCACCCTAACTTTAATAAGACATTAAATGTAACAAAAATTGTCTTAAGGAGAGAATTTATTCATGCAAAAAAGAATATGTAATAAATAAAACATTAAAATCAAAAACACCTCTGTTTTTAATTGTTATAAACCTGTAATGGTTGTGAAAAAAGAATTAATAAAAAAAGATTGACACGTTGAATATCACAGTAGAAACTGTCATACCTTGTCAGACACAGTATACTCTACTATTTTAAGTGTAAATCGCGAAGGAAAAAAATATTTTATTATTTGAACGTATAGTACTTTGTATTATTATTATAGTAATGCTGATGTTGAAAACTGTATAAGAATTACTGGTTATTTAATTGAATAAAATTTGAGGCGCTGGTCACCGATGACCCCCATAGCAGTTAACGTGTTAATGCGAAGAATGTTGCTGTTTCTTGGACTCCAGTAAAGGGTATAGCCGAATAAGAGGGTCAAAAGTGTCCCAAAAGTATATTTTCAATTTAAAAATCTGAAAAAATTCTGTAATTTGTGCCTCGATATCTGAAATGTCTCCGATTTTTTTCAAAATTTTCCATGTAACAGTATAGCAGAAATTGGGTGAAAATGTGACTTTCGATTTTTGCCGTTTAATACCCGTCAAGTCGATATACAAAGTTGAAACTTGCCACAAATTGGTCTTTTTTGATCAGCTATCAAATGGCCGATGATAAATCGAATTTAGTTTAGGCGTACTCTTGACCCTCTTATTCGGGTATACTCTTTTATTAAAAGACATCTTATCTCACGGACCCCCCGAATTTTTTCGCGGAACCACTTTGTGAAACGCTACTATGGTATATCACTGGATGCCATTCTGTAAATTGATGAGTCGATTTTAACACGTTCACTGTCACGGGGGTCACCGGTGACCAACACGTTTAATTTCCTTTAATTAAATAATTATCGATTTTTATGAAATTCTAAGCGAATTCTACAGCGCAACACTCCCATAGAGAGGCATACAAACTATTGAATACATAAATATTTTTTCAGCAATTTATATTGTGTCTGATTAGGAAGAGCTGCTTTCACTGTAGTAGTCAAAGTGTTAATGCCAAAGATCTTTTATGGAATCGTGAAAGAAAAACTTTGGAATCTTCGGGTGATCCAGGACCGCGGAAAACGTGGATCTTTGTTCGCGGTCAGTGAGGACGAAGCCGCGGAGCCTTGAATAATGAAAGTCGAACAATTATAGACACGCGCGGTATAATGATGATTTGCGGCAAGCCGAATTAAAATTACGCGCAAAATACTTTGTGGCGAAAGTTCGCGATGCTCATGGATCTATCGAACGGAGAAACATTTTATGTTCACTCTTTACAAGTAGTTTCTATATATTTGTATGCCAGATTGATTTTACGAGATTCGAAAGTTATGTGGTAGATAGTATTCTTTATAATATACTGGACTTTTCGAATCCTATTTTCTTATGTGAATTCTTTACGTAGGAATTTGATTTGAAACGTTCATTAGCAGGATACGATAGATGCGTGGGAGTTTTATTGAAATAATCATGTGGATACTTAAGGAATATTTCGAGTAGATTTGATGAGTGAAGTATGTTTGAAAAAAATTTGAGCTGACCGAGTAACTTGAACGATTCAAGTGCTCGAGTAATTGGAATAAAAGTAGAAAGTCGTTTTGTAGTTCTAATGTTTCGGGCATTGTAACATTTTTACTTCACTTATTCTGTTTTTTCTAAAAATCACTTGTATTTTTGCAGAGAAATTGCATGAAGTCTAAATTAAACGGATGGTTCAGAATATTCAAAAATTTACGATTACCTCAATTTATTTTAGATTGTTTGAAAAAAAAATTGATTTTTCCGGACGTACATGAATAACAAAAAGTACTTATAATATTCGTGTATTCAGCATGGTTCAGTTTTTTGCGTATAATTTTAGAAAATTATAATCGTTCGAAATATCGAATTTTGTTACCTATTTCTAAAGGATTTTAAAAAATTATGAACACTAGAAAGAATCAGTTTACAGTATTTGAACAACATAATAATTTAATGAAGGTAACAGCTATAGGTATCTACGTCACAGAACATTAGATAATTTTCATTGGCCTTAAATTTAATTTAACGAAACAACTGCTAATTTTTATAAAGTTCTCAGACGCAGTAACAGTATAATGTTAATATTAAACATCACGATCATGGTCAAATAATTATTTATGGCACTTTCTCTGTAGCAGTTTACGTGTTAAAATTTAATTTCATTGCGTACTTCTTTATTAAAAGAGAACGAAGAAACTTGTATGACAAGGCACACAAAAAATAAACAAAAAAGTATAAAAAATTAGTACGGCTTACGCCACATAAAAATCACTATAAATGAAATCACTGATGAAACGTTATCTTGACCACATAAGATTTAATAACACGTTCCCTACCACAGTAGAAAATTCAGTGACTAGACAGACACACAAAAATAGCTACTTATTAACCCACGCGATTGATTGTACAAATATTTGTCTATTTGATATTACACTTTCTATTTCTACCATCATTTTAACGTGAATGTTACTCAAAATTTCATAAAGATTGGTGGTTATGTGATCCAATTAAAATTGATGCATGTACCGAAAACGATACACGTGACAGCAAACGTGTTAAGAAAGTCTACCCTTTTGGAATTCATTTTACATCAGCCTTCATTTTATTCAGAAGCTCCAGGTACCCAGAAAATGATTCTACATCAATTATCGCGCGATCTTGTGCAAGAAAATTTCAATGAACCTTGAAGATAAACGCGACAAATCGATGCAGCAACGAGCGATTACGCAAAACTGAATCTCGTTTATTAATCTGGAACAGTTTTTGCGAGGCTAACGAAGCTTCGTAACATCCCGTTATTAAACGTCTCAGTGATTGCGGAAAAAATAGCATCCTGAGCATCGATCCGTAGATCATCGTCTTGCGGAATAAGGTGCACGGTCCAAGGTCGTCTACTCTTACCACGGGAATTCTAGTATTCTTATCAGGCTCATCAGAAGGATATGCGTGTCCTTGATTGGTTATACCCTGGATGAAGCAGAAAGAAATTGGAGCGTGTCAGGCATTCATAAATAAAGGTTTTTGTGTACACGATGAGCATTCCTCCAGGTGCGTGTGGTGGACACACATGTATGAGTGTTATCTAACGTGATTCGTTCATTGGTTTTTGTAAGATTAATACTGCTCGATCACGGTAGCGCGTTTAAATGGATTCATTAAGATCGTAAGGTCAGACGATGTTGCTAAAAACGATGTTGCCAATTCAAAAATAGAATATTTTACGGAAAAGAAACGTCCTTCTTTTGACTGACACTGCTATGCGGCACAGTTATTTGGAAGAGTGTTTCCTGATTGAACAGGATCGTTTAGAATTCGTTAACAGAAGTAGGACTGGATACAAATGACATTAGCTTCAGGGACGAAATTATTGAAATTTAAAAATTTATTTATTTTTGTTTTAAATATAGTTATTGGATATGAATTTGTAGCTATTTTAACAAATTCGGAGGACTCTGATTTTTTATATATTTTAATTAAAAATTAGAGTACATTAGAAGTCAATATCCTTAAAGAAACGTTGTATTGGAAACATTAAATACAAGACTGATTTTTTTATATGATTTGCGATGTCAAGAGGAAAACGTCCTCTGATGAGCACAATAATTTATTAAGTTGGCAACTAAATTCGTGACCTTTTGAAATTCTTCGTCTCAAAATTCCCTCAACTCTGCCATTATGAAGCTAAAAAGTTACCAGTACTATAACGAAAAAACATTTAATAAATATTCAAATGTAAATGACTTTAATAAAAAATTATTTCAACAATTTTAATAAACGTTCTCATATCAAAAGGTTCCAGCGTCGCGAAAGTATATAGTTGCCAACCAAGTAGCATAGTTATTTGGAACCATATTTGCTAATCAAACAAAGCGTCCATAATTTTTCAATAGAAAAATAAGAATGTAAAAAGTGAAATCAGACTTTCAATTTGAACTTTTAACAGACTTTGATATTTTTATCAACTTTGTGATGAATTTACTCAGATATATGTAAAAAGTTTCAATTTTATTTGAAAAGAAGGAGTTTCTCATACAGCATTTCTGGTTTATGCACTTCAGTTTAGTGAAATGTTGGAAAATGAGGAAATATAGATGGACGTATGATACTGAGTTAAGTAATTAACCGGTTAAATAATATCCCTTTTACATAATCATACCTGTCATTGATCGCGAGTGCAGAGACTTAACACTTAATTAATCTTATCTTCTTACTGTCTTCAGAACCTTTCAATACTCCCACGAATTTTCCACAAAAGTATATTGAAAATATTTTCTTCCCTTTCTGTTGTGCTTAAGAAGTTACTTGAATGATGTAACATGTACACATTGTTACCAAGGATCTATTAAAAAGATCTTGCTTTGAAATGCTCCTGTTTAATAAAAAAACACGCATATAGCTAGAATGTCAGTATGAATATTAATCGTGAAAATTATACGAGTCTAACAATGTCGATTCACAAAGTAAAAGTATCATAATGAGCTGTACACGATACATTTCTCGCAGGTTTGTTTTACTTGTTGCGCTTACTACTTGCATAACAAAGTTACTTTGTGCATTATTTCTTATGCGGTCGATTGTTTCACTACATTCCTAATCGTGTTTTATATACTTCTAAAGGCTGCTAAATAGGTTAGTAGGTAGTAGGAAAGCTACATTTATCTAAACTTGCATTCAAAAAATTGTAAAAACATTCAACCACTGGTTAGAATAAGAAATAAGTTTTCAACCTCCAAAATGTGGATCAGTGTAATAAAAACGATATTGAAAAGATCATTTTTAACTGAAAGAGGTCATGACTGACAGCATATTTTTGTACATTTTCCGATACATTCTATTAACACGTTGAGTGCCACAGTGAAAACAGCCATACCTAACCAGACACGATATAATATACTATTTTTTATATAAATCGTAAAGAAAAAAAAGATTTTAATACTCAATCGTGTTCTTCTACTCCCACATTATTATTTCAGTATGAAATTTGCTCAGAATTTATAATTAAATTAAATTCGAAATGTTGGTCACCGGTGACCTCACCGGCATTCAATGTGTTAAATACAAAATACTATATTTCACTCAGGATAAATCGAATACTATTATAGCAAATTTATTGTTTTAGCCTCTTATAATTTCAATGATTTTTAATATTCTGAAAGATTGAAAAACAACATAACAGTCAGAATAATTTTTTAAAGAATCTTCAATACATTTAACAAACTAAAAATTGTGTTACTACAGGTACAAATAGATTATGGCGCGGATAAGATAGACGTTTATTTGTATTATTATTTCGTAAATTTTTAATGTTCTATGTACTGTTTGAACAAATATTACGACAACCACATTCTGGGTTAAAATTCTAACTATAATAAGGGGGTGTTGCTGACTTACAAATTGAAATTGCGTCAAGGGAAAAAGCATTTTCCTGTCTCATCTCTTATGGGAGATTGGTCAAGATGGAAACCAAGAGCAGATGCTTACTTATATGTCCCGGTTGTAAACCAACTACAGGTTCAGTTACGTTGAGTATGTCCCATTGCGTTAACCAGCTGCATTACATGTATTTTGTTGCATCATTGCTGCACAAGTGGTTGCCATTAACGCATCGAAACGAGTTCTTTGTGGTTTCACGGCGGTTCACGGTGCAATTATAATCGGCAGGGAATCGTCAATGATTGAAAGAAAATTTGAACAATTTTCCACCTTCAATCCCTTATAATATCCACATTTTGAAATATTAAGAACTCATTTCGCAAATGTCTGAGTTTTAGCGATAGTGTCCAGCAGATTTTTAAATTTGTACACTAATTTAAACATTTTGGTTTGTTTATTTATTTAGGTACCAGAGTATAGTTGTAATAAATACAGAAGATATAAACATAAGAAAAATGTTAAATGAGTCGGATACAAAAAAATAGAGGGAAAGAATGTAATACAATATGGAATTAAGAGAGTGTATCCTTATGGACAGATTTTTCTGGACAAAGTTTTAAGGGTTAGAAAATGGCAAATAATCAAAATTTTGTACATAAACAGTATTATAGTCTCTGATTCCCATAACCACGTACAGTGACTTCGACAGTGTGTTGTATGCTATGGTTAATATTAAAATTGAAAGATTTTGAGTATATCGTTGTAAGTCAAACACAACTGTTACTATTATACATGTAAGAGATAGTATTTTTATTAAAAAATATTCACTAATGCTTCTATAATAGCGGAACACAATTATGTCTGAAATTGATGTGAAATCATCAAAATTTCAAAACTTTAACTCAAATGCAACACGGGTTCCTTTTGTTCAATCATTTTGAAGTTTTGTAGAAACCATTTTCTCATCAAGTGTTACAATTTTGGGGGGTGCCGCTATTAAAGTCGCAAATCGAAAAATAAGGACCACCCTAGTGTCCACCCATAGACTATTCACACCACATTTTGACCTCCTCTAAATCATTCAATTTTTGTTCATAATATTTTTCAACATTACTAATAGTTTCGAAAACATTCGCGTGAGAACATTAAAATAGAACACCCTGTACGTGTATTAGAAGATGGATGTAGCACCTTGCACCAGCTTGCATAAGCGCAATTTGAATCAGGTTTTCCATCGGAGAAAGCGCCTCTTCTGCATCGTTTGCCTCGCTTAACTTTCTGAAATTCGTACTGTTCTTATTTTTTTTCCATTACCTGTTTGCGCTTGACAATATTTGTCACTGGATATATTGCTAATTGGAAACGTTTTCCTCAAAAAAGCCAGTTTATGTATGAACGATATAAATGAGTACCGGAATAAACGTCAGGTATATTTTTGTATTTAGGTTTACATACAACCAGTGCTAAAAAAATAAAAGCTTTATTGGTCTTCGAGTACAAAAGGGTAAATTTTGATGTTTCGTTGTTAGTGCACAGATATTTATTTCATAAGCAAATATAATTCTGCATTTATTTATTAACCCTTTATATTCGAAGTTTGTTTTTGAATTTAATATTTTTTTTAAATAACATGTTGAGGTTGCAAAATCATAATACATTACAGTAGCAGTAATTTAATCAAAATTATAGTTGTTGTTAACATTAATCAAATTTACTGGCGACAGGAGACCAGTAAATATTGTTTCAATCAATAGATATACATTGTGTTCCAATATATATATGTATGTGCAATTATACCAACGTCATTCATGTTTGTTCTTTGCTTCATGTTTCTGTATCTGTTATACATAAAATAATATAAAGAATATTTGTAGCAAATTTTTATCAAGTAGGTAATGTAGATGTATTTTTTTATTAAATGTTCGTATACATTTTTCCACTGTAGGTATATGCATCCGCATATGAAAATTTTTCTTGTGTGTAAATAAAACATACATGATTTTCATGTAATTGCGTTCTTACATGTCCGGTAACAGGGTTATTTACCTTAATTTATTCTAGATGTCGTAACCCTGCTTCAAATAACAATGTCCTGAAAAACTCTAAAATAAAAGAAAGTTGAAACAACGTATTCATTTCATCTGTTTCATAATTCCTAGTACTTCAAGATGTTTTATAGAGTGTAGGAGTTGCTATCAATCAATTGTTGTCGAGCTGTATGAATTATTCATAATATATTGAATCTTCTGCATTTTCTTTCACTGTTACCGACACTTTCCTCATTGTGTTCCATACTTATCCGTTGTATTATAATTGTATACCTCGTTTCACTTCATGTGAGTAAACGTGTTTTCACAATTTGTCTTTAACTCTTTCTAATATACTTTTCCAGTGCAAAGAAAAAAGTGAAATTTAAATATAACAATTAATACGGTCGCTACTATAATTATAATAATAATTTTTCATATTATAACCACATGAACAAATGAAGTATGCTCCGAAAATTTGCAGTGTATTGTACAAAAATACAAACAAAAAGCATGGTCTGTGGTGGACATTTTTCCCCCTCAGGCCGTGGTAACGAATGTGTTAATTAAAAAAGCTGTAATACCTAATTATAGATCAGGCGATCATGCAATTTTTTTTCTTTGTGCGACTCTAGCACCTATAGGTCATTTCGTGACAGGCGACTATAAAAATCGTTACGCTACAGAGTACTATAATATGCTCTTAGAAGATTTCGTCTAAACCAGTGATGGCCACGGGAGTCCTGGCCATCCCCCACTCTAGGTCCATTCCTCTCACATAGGCTTAGATCTGAAAGAACGTCAGCAACCGTCGAATCCCAGATCACAATCTATATGAGGGGAATGGACCTAGAGTGGGGGAAGACCGGGGCTCCCTTGGCCATCACTGGTTCAAAACTTTGCTCAATTATTTAGGACTCCAAAAATAATAGATTTCCAAAGCTTTAGCGCGCACATCTCCAAAATAAATCAGTCTCATCTCCGTTACCGTTTCACTAGGCTATACTGAATTGTGAATTTACTTCACATTCGATTAGTTAAGTGGACATTAAAAAACTTCAGTTGTGAAATTATTACTTTTGGGGTCCCCTATAATTGTGCAAAGTTTAGTAATGTGGCCCCACAAGATCGTAAACTTTTAACATTAGTTTAGTTTTGAAATTTTCACATTAGAAGATTTGTTACGTATATACACTTAAAACTTTAAAATAAATAAAACAGCATTATGTCTGAAAAAAGTAATAAATTGTAAATTTATTCCTGAAAATAAAATTTCTAATACTAAATTTGTTGTACATTAACTATATTCTATATTTTATATGCGACCCAGACAAGCCAAAAGGTTGAATATCCATGGTTTAGACCAAATCAATGTTCCCATGGTTGTACGCTCTCCTTGTTAGCAGCGAAAGGGTTAATTTCAATATGATTTCTTAATACCCGCTTTTCCATTTCGTGGATACAAACATATGCTTTGTCATTTCATTGGACTTTCTTACAAGTCTAATCTAATTTGTTAGATATATTTGTTTCCTGTTCCTTGTTATGCTCGATGTGTTCCAGAATGATAATGGCTCAACTTATTCGTTTCAATTTTTTCTTGTACGTCGCAGCGGATCATGCACAATAGAGAAAACGACGGTACGAAAAATACTAACAAATCATGCAAAGTCTTAATTCCTGTTTCCTAGAAAGCGTGTAATTTTAGAGTAATAGACGGGGACAAGAAAATTGTTGAAATCGTCGGGAAATTGCTCCGTTCTACATTACCTGTTTGTTTATCTGCATTCTAATGATGCGATGTTGTTATTCGTTCGTTTTGGTTTAAACGCATTTCTTTATTGACAATGATGTTTGTAATTAAGTATGGTCGATTTATTCGTGCCTAACTGCTTTTAAATCTTTATACAAGTACATGTAATAAATATGCATACGATTTCAATAGCATACATTTTATTTCTGTAAATTCTTATTCATTGTGGTCTCAATTTTATTAATTATTATTTATTAATTTATTGATACCTCATTTGTCCTTTTGGACCCTGAGGGGCTTTGCTTTTGTCAGTTTTATTTATTTAAATATGCAGATTTTGAAAACTGCTACGTTCTGCATTACTTATGTCTTTATTTTGATTTTGATTCCATAATACTGTTATCTGGGAATTTTTGTTCGTAATCATTTCTCCATTGACAATGGTGATTATAATTAAGTATGTTTAACTACTTCATGTTAAACCGGTTTTAAATTCTTATACAAATATTAAAAGTTTATAATGATTTAAAATATGTGACTGCAAATGTACCTACATATTCTAATTTCTATGAACTATTATTTAATTTTATCATCGCTTTATATATTTCCATATTTTACAATAACTTTTAATCTACATATGGTTACTTACACAATATCTGAATGTTAGAATTTCTGTTTATTTATTAAAAATTAAATTTTACTGAAGTAATACTGCTTCTTACAGATGTTTTGTAATGTCAGTTTCATCTTAGAAGGAACACTTTTAAAAATATAGAGAATTAAAATATTTAAGCATATTGGGCTTTAAAAAATATATGGAAAATAATACATAGGGAAAAAATGTCTCGAAGTAACAACTTCACTTATTATTAACGAGTTAAATTCATGACAAAAATAGAACTTGAATTCCCGTTATTACTAAAAGAAACGTTATTCCTCAAATTTCGTTTTAATTGGTCACTGCCTCAATATACAAAAGCAGTTGTAATATACGTATAGCGTTTCAATAAAATTTCATCACTTTAATGTACCAAAAACCAAAATAAAAGTTTTACAAAGTGCAATCTCATTAGTCTTTTCATATATTGGAATTAATGGAAAATCAGATATAATCGAGGTTGTTTTTTTGCTTTTACCAAGGATACCGCACCATTCTTGATCGGATAATTAGGTTAATAGTCGATTTCGACATTTCGCGCCTCAAGATGTAACACCGTGTACGAGACAAACTCGTCGACAGCGATATTAGCATCGTGCAGTTTCATAATTCATAAGATCACGAGTATCCGTAACCTTATTTAACGAGAGAAAAATTAGGTGTAGTGAATGAATCGCGAGTGTTACATAATTCATGATCGCATTCCGATTTGCATAATTCGTAATGACGCTCCTCTTTTGAAAGCGCTGTTCGCAGTGTCTTTCGCAAAGAAATCACGAATGCATCGGGCAACTCAAAATTTCATGTGAAAGCCATTTTTTTTCCATTTACACAGAAGTTTGTAAACGTACAAAGGCTATGCACAGAGATTTTATAAAAAGTAACTTATTTACAGAAGCGCAAAAGAATATGTAAAACCATTTTACTAATAGCAATTTTTTTACAAAATCACAAAATTTGAGTACGTAAAACCACGTTATAGACAGTAAACATCTCACAATATGACTAAATTTGACTATGTAACCCCCTTTTACAAACAGAAAACTGTTTACTAAACCAATTGACTCGAATACGTAAAACGATTTTACAAATAACAAATTTTTTAAAAATCACGAAGATTCAGTATGTAAAACTACGTTATAAATAGCAAATATTTTACAATATGACTAAATTTGACTATGTAAACCCATTTTATAGACAGGAAATTGTTTAATAAATCAACTAACTTGTCTATGTAAAACCATTTTACAAATAGCCAGTTTTTGAAAAATCACAAAATTTGACGATGTAAACTGTTTTAGAAACAGCATACAAATGGTGCATTACGCATTATTTAAATAATACCTAATTATAAATTCTTTGTGATTGTATTTATGTTTCACCTTTATTTTTAGTTTTTTGTCACTGTACATTATGTTATTTATATTATTTTTTACTTTATATTATGTTGCCGCGACTGTTTTTCTTTTTTTTTGTTTACTTTTGTATTTTGTTATTAATTCTTAATTATATGTACATATGTTAGAGTTTTTACCCACACAATCTATAAATCAATAAATGAATAATTGTATCGCCACACAGCATTATAAATTTCGAAAAACTGTATGTTTACGTGAGAAGCTACGACTTGGCTACAAATTAAAATTTCTCTCTGTTGGCAACTCTGCTGAAGTCCAGAAGAAAGTCGGAAGTTGTTCAATCGAAAGCGATAGTTAAATCGAAAGCGATAACAAGGCGCCTCTTGATAATCCATTTTTTGCATATTTATGTTTGATTCACGTTTGTTTAACCACAATTATTATGCACATGTTAACTGTCGCAGGTCTTTGAAGCTAAAAAAAAATCTCAAATACATGTAGATTTTGCTTTCTCCCGCGATTTCTACGAAACCTATTTTGCGCAGCGAATAAAATTTTGTGAAAACGCGTGACATTCGAAATGCGGAATGATATAATAAAGAATGTGTCAAAAAAACGACTTCCGCGTGAACTTTAAGCAGATTCAAATTTATGCAACGATTTGGTTCGTCATTCCAATAAAGATATCTAGAGATTTTGGAAACATCATTATTGTTAGATAAAAAATTGAAAAGTTGTATAAATGCAGCAGTAGGTCAAGGTTAACTTCAATAAATATTCATGCAACAAATTTTAAATATCATACGATTTATAATTTAGTGGTATCTTATTTGCGTAAATACTTTAGTCACGAATTTGACTTGGATTGCTGCACTTATTTATAGTTTAATAATCATGTTTATTTTACTAGTTGGTTGTCCTTCATTTTGATGTACAAAAGGAGTGGTCATGAACATATGATTCACGTAAATGCCTGTTCAATAATTATGGATGATTGTTTTAATTTCTTGCTATTAACTTCTTCCGGGACACTGACCCCTGTATATACATTCAGGTTTTTGCATTGAAATATTATCGAACAAGGTATAGTGCGTAATTGTCATGTGCATGTACGTTAATTTTCTCATGATTCTCTGAATTTAAAAAAATTGTTTATATAATAACTAAGAATTCATATTGAGCTAATAATGAATTTGTTCCTGTAAATGTTAATATAAATTGTTCCTAGAAAATATACTTCGTATATTAAAAATACATTAACAAAACATTATAATTGTATGGAATTCATGAATTTAGTATAAGAGCAGACAAAATGTTTCGGTGTGTTTAAAATTTGATAGAGATGACATTGAAAAGGAGCTTTATAATTTATGTTATATTAAAATGAACATTTATAGGAGCCAACAACAAAATACCTTAAATGAAAACGATTACATTTATTCTATTATTATGTAGCCTTTGTTTAGTTCAATTCACCCTCAGACATACACCCCCGTCCATAAGTATAAGGCACCCGTTAATCTCACATAAAAGGTGTATTTAATCCAGATTATAGAACTTTCGCTAGTTTTATAAGATCATACTAGCAGGAACATATATTCCGATACATATATTTACTATTTATATAATTACTTTTCCCATTTATTGCATTGCACTTATTAAAAATGGGATAAATTAGATCAGAAAATCGGAGAAGTTAGCTCAAAATCTGAATTTGACATGTGGAATCATTTACATCACGCATGCGACCAAATGACAACTGATATAATAGAAAAACTATTAAAACGAATGCCAAAATTAGTTAGGGCAGTCATCGAGAGACAGCGGATATATGTATAGGCGAGAGGAAAATTTAATTTTATTACACATAACTGGTGAGATCTCTGTTGTAATATTGAATGTGCAAATTCTTTATAGTCCAATGTATTAAACTACATAATAATTCTTAAAGATTTTAATTCTTTATAGTCTAAAGTATCAAAGTACACCATAATTCTGAAAGATTTTAGTAATTAACTAATAACATTTCAGGTTTTCTTAATTTTTCGTAAGTGTTCTAACGCTTATGGACGGGGAAGTATCTACAAATTTTTCACCTAATTTTTATATCGTAACACATCACATCTAGCTTAAACATGAACACAACGTATCAACAATTCTCCTACTAAAAAATTAGTCGGCAATTGTAGTTTTTATGCAGCAAGACATTAGAATGAGTGCAAACAACAAACTACATTGTGCGTCATTGTGTAAATATCTGTATAGTATCATAACGGCAATCAATCAGAAGAAAATCTCTATTACGCTTTGTTAAATCACGCCAATTAGCCTATTGCTCACGCCTTGTTAAATTTTTTCCGCTGGAAACGGACGTCCTTCGGTTCGTAACTTGTGTTCGCGAAATCTTGCCCAACGTTTCGTTTTCCGTGTTCCCGATTGCATGATCAATCATTCCGCGAAATGCAGAAACGATCAGGTGCATTTGAGTCGCCGCTATAACGTTTATTTCACGTCTAACCTCGTAATCATTTCCCTTTTTCACCGGTTCGCCTGTAACAGGTTGCAGCGGTACAAAGAGCGAACAATGATCGCTCAGGTATCGAAATTTATCTTTGAACCGATCCTGTTCGTTCGCGGTTCTCGATCGATTTGTCGATCTGTTGCTTAAAACGTGCAAACATCGACAAACGGGAATATTAATCGGATGTCTAAAATGCAATGACAGAAATATGCAATTCTCTTAGCAAATTTTTACTGAATGATGGAAATTATGCAGTGAACTAATAAATATCTGTTTCAATCTTCGGACAGCGGACTGTGAAATACTGACTTGCACCGCGGTGCCGTGTTAATTGTGACTCAGGATAACATTACTGTTATGCTTATTTCAGAAGAAAATCTTGAGTTCTATTTTTCATTGATAGCATGTAAATGATGAAACATTGCAGCATTACACAATGAAGAATTCTTTTACAATTTTTTCTTCATTGTTATTATTTATCTTAAAAGATTCACTTTTTGATAACTTCCAGTAACTGGACGGAATATTCCAACATCCTGTTTGAGAAGAGATATGCTAATGAAAGAGTGGACATCGCCATGCCACTAAATTTCTTTCATCTATCATTTTTCAGTCTGCAAAAAAATATTTGACTTGTCGAAGTTGCGTGATTCACATTCTACAATCAAATCAACATAATTGGGGCAAGCTGTGTTTGTGAGTAATAAATTTTGCTGAGGGGGAGACGATGAACTGGTCCTTTCTTGCCTAAGGCCATGTAGAAAGTCGATGCCACCCGATTTTGCGGTTCGAAACCATGTATTAAAAGCTATCGTAATTTCGACTGATTGTAAATGCGTTCGAACAAATTTATTTCTCCTTCCATTCAATTTCACTTTTATTTACTTATTGATTTTTAAACAGAAATTCTGACGAAAGATCTGTGGAAACTCATTAATTAACACGTTGCCTGCCAAAATGGAAACAGCCATTCCTGTTCAGGCAAGATATAAATTACTGTTTTTATTATAAATCACAGAGGATGAAAATGTTTAAGTATTCAATCTTGTACATGCCTCTCTATGTTAGTGTTGTAATGTAAAATTCGCTCAGAATATTGTAACAATCAATCATTATTTATTTAAATAGAATTTAACGTGCCGGTCACTAGTGACTCCCATGACAGTCAACGTGTTAAGGACGTAAATAAACGTTGAACTCTTCACCATTTAACAATAACAGGATTTTATTAAACTTGTAACTAAACGAAGTGAATCGTGTCATGAACAATTTTTAACTGCAAAAAGAAAATCGTGCGTTTTGTTTTTCGCTTAGAAAATAAGTGATAGTGTAAATTCGGTTGGTACATCATATGAAGGGTAAGGAGAAAAAACAGAGAACGTCCATTTTTATTATACAGTATTCAACTTGATAAAAAATTAAAATAATGTAAAACAATTATTTGTATGCTTAATTTTCTCCTGCTGCTTAGTTAGAGTATAACCTCATGTTATAAACAATACAGTTCAATTACTTGAATCTTGTCTCTTTTCTGGTGGACTAAATTAAAAATTGATTTTCTCAATAAATCTGATTTGTAACATTCCTTGTTTGTTCCCCTTACCTTTCATATAACATTTCCGCATTTACCACTAAACATGTCTTTGTACAAAAATTAGCATATTCTACATACATAGGTATGACATGAGTGTCTCTGTCTGTGTACAATTTGTACTTGAAAACATACACAGATACTTGTACGGTATAAATGTGTTTTGAAATGTATGAGCAGCATGAGCGTATGCGGGGTCTTGACCCCCACATATGTATTGAAGCAAGCGCAGTTGAGAATATATTAAAAACTATTGTTTTGAACGTAAAATGGAGTAAAACTTCAGGAACTAGAGCAGACACAGTACAAAATAACCCGTTGAAAATTAGTATGCATATCGTTCGATCATCGTAACACTCAATTTCACATTGCGTGTGTAACGTTGTCAAGTCGGACGATTCTAAGATACACTTACAACATTACAGAGTGCAGTTTGTGTAACGGTAAAGTCTAGATTATATAAAAAATGCGGCTACTCGAGTACGAAGACCTCGATTTTGAAACAGCACGCGTTTGAGGAAACTTATTTAATCCGCTTCACTTATTGGTGATTTTCTTTCATTTCTGCGCGAATTTCTGATTTATATTTAAATTGGACTGAATTATTCGTTTTCTTCAACTCTTCATTCAAACGTGCAATTTTTTAGGTAATAATAATAATAATTTGTACTAATCTTAATGGTGTACATTTAACAGTTTTGCAATAGTATGATTATAGATGTTCGAGGAGTATTCATAGCTCCGCTTGCCACTCAGACTTAACAATAACAAGTACTTGCTTATAGTATTTTGACAGAACTGTGATAGTAAACCTAAAATTTAAATACTGGAAAAGATACGCATGTATAACACAAAAAACCAGTAACAATAGTTTTTGTGTAGGTAAATTTCTCAGATTGAACATTAAGATTTCTGATGCTTGTTAAGATATCTATTGAACAAATGACTTGTTTGAAAATAGTCTCTGGTGAAATGGAAATGCTTTAAATGAATTTCAGTATATTAGAATACAAATATAGGTAGTCAAATTTGTTAAATAATCGAGAGTACACTCTTGTAAAATTTGGATTGCCTGGGCGTCACCGTTGGTAGGTACCTCAAATTCAATTAAACTAAATAATTCTTAAATTTGATCAAATTCTACGAAACGTTCACATTGCAATAATAAATATAAAATAACGATTTTACAACAAAATAATGAAAAGTTCGAGATTCTTAACGATTCATTTAGAAACGTGATTATTACACTGTAATAGCAAAAAAACATTTTTACACTACTTTTTCTTTGTTGCCATAATATAGAAGAACGTATTCTTTATCCGCAGTTAGCAGGTTAAATTTATTATTAAAATAAAGTACAAATTCACGTTATTTCTCGATAAAACATTTTACTATGCATAATCACAGTTTCGATACACAAAAATACTTGCATATTATTTTTTGTATTTGTAATAAATAACTCTTTATGAATTTTAAAAAACACTGTATTATAACGAGTGTACTAAAAATAAGTACCGCAATGCTCATTGAACATGTCCATGAGTTAAGAAGTGATATTACCAAAAATCGAGCAAAACGGTGATACTGTTCGACGATTAGAAATATTTCTCGAGGGAACACTCAGGTATTGAAGATCTCGTAACGTATGGTAGATCCTGTCGAAAAGTGTTGCAAAACTGGTGTGCAAGGGAACACGCGTGAAAGTATCTCACAGATCGTCTTTTTGGGCCAGTAGGGACCACACCCTGGGCTTTTCAAACCAGTTTTTTTCATGTCGCGTTTGTTATAGCAACGACTGTCATTCGCTAAAATCAGCTTGATAAAAAGGTTGGAATTTATCATGCATTTTTGCATAATTCGCCCACCACTTAAACAGTGGCTATAATAGGTCAATATGTTGAAATTGACTACTTGATGTATTGCGACACTCTGTTTCCGACTGATGTCCCTAATTCTCGTTCCATTTATTCGAGTTTTAATCCGCTTAAGGTGACCACAACTTCTTTCTCTGATTAATTGTTACATGGCAGTCCTTAAACTTTTTACGAGATGATCTTATTAAGATCAGAAAAAATAAATTAACTAATTTATAGGGATTAAATAAATTTAAAAATTTCTGATATATTTCAGAAAAATAGTGTGCACGTACGTGTCAGTAATTCTGAAGATTTAAATAACAATTTTCTTTGTCATCGAAGCGTTCAATTTATCAGAAACATTTATGGTTACAATGGCGAGCAAAAGTGTTAGAATAATAATTTTCTTCCATTTATTTTGGAAGATTACAGTTGAAACCAACTTTCAATGATATAAGGTTGAAATGTAATACGGTGAAAAGGTAAAACTATGACTTACACTTCTTTTTGTACTTGTATAACATATAATTGTTGATACAGTCGACAGAGAGGTAATTCTATATGAAGAAATATATAAAAATTGAAAAATAAAATTTTTCCAATAAAATTGGAACACAATCACAATTTTCAACCAAGAATTCACAGTAAAGTACATCTCTTATATTTCACTACATACACAGTAAAATCTGTATTAAATAAAATATACTAATACCTGTACCTTGGTAGAAAAGACCCAATGTCCAAGTTGCAATTTTGGGGGAAAAGGTGCACATTGGCACTGTTTATTGTAATACACATAACACAATTTTCTCTTGAGAGTGTATCTAACTTTCCTTGTAACAGCATTTTTCTATGATAATGTTCATGATTTTGATGTGAATGGTGCATAAAACTCAAATGCAATAATTTTGAACATTGGCCCCTTTTTCTACCAAGGTACAGATATAGTCATACATATTTAACGTATGCTTTATACGATAGGGTATGATATTACTTATGTAGTACACTGATATTTGCTCTGTTTCTTTAATTGTTTAAAACCAGTATAAATTGCATACACTTCAGTAGTAGTCACCAAATTAACAGTTTGACTGTCACGTTGCAGTAGCAGATAATAACAAGCTTTCTACATTTTTATACAGAATGAATATAACCATAAATTATGTCCTTTTTAATCAATGATATCAGTATTTTTCTTTTATTTTTTACTGCTCCTGCTAGATCTTATTAGGTATATTTATTAATAACATCCATAATTATTGAATCTAAATGTCTCTCACATGTGGGTGACATGGCAGTCAAAGTGTTAAAATCCTCATTTAATAATAAACCGTCTGAAAATTGTTGTACTGTACAGTATCGACAACAAAGCAAAGTACAAATTCGCCACGCTTCTCAGTAAAACGAACACAGTTGCAACACTTCACAGAATTCTTTTGAAGACGAAAACTTTCGAAATTGGGACAGTACCTTCATTGGCGCATCCGGGGAATGTAAATTGCATGCCGCGAAATAGACCACGGGATTAACGTTGTCTCGGGCCAGTGTTTTTGCCGTTCGATTAATCGTTCGGGGCCGAAGGTTTCGAACTGAGCCATCATCCTCTGGTTGTTTGCGGGAATCGACGGTTAAGTGAAATCGCACCGAAGCCAAACGACGTAGAACTTCGCTAAATATGCCCATGAATAATTCACCGCCCCTAATCAGCCGTTTTTGCCGAAGTTCGGGTCGCTGGGGATCGGTGATGATGATCGCTTCCCTGTCTTTCGAGAGATCGTGCGGTTCCTCGGCACGTAAGCCGGCGAAAGGTCGATCGATCCTTGCAAATGTCGGAAGTTGGGCGGCGAAAGTGTGTTTTGGATTGGGATTCAAATGCAATTAGGGAATAGGAACCCTGTCGAAATCCAAGGACAGTGCAGCAGGATACCGGCGATCGAGTTACCTCGGCATCACCGGTCTACCTTCGAAACAGCCTCTCACCGATGTCAGCGTAACAAGCTTTTTCAAGAATTTTGCACCACGATACAACGCACGACTGCGCCGTTTTATGGACGATACGTGAAAGCACCGGCCGAGGAGTATCGATTCGGCCGAATGGAAATCGATACGGAGAAATGTTTCACTGAAAATCGACAGTGATATTCGAAACCTCAAGTTTCAGGGATAAAATCTGTGAATACTTGTCCGACAAAATGAAATGAAAAAAATAATATAGAAATAATAAACATAATTTTCTAAATTGATAAGTTGAAAGAAATAATTTAATGTTATTTTATGTTATATAATGTTTTATTTAAGTGTAAATTATATTTATATTTGTCATTTACTTTTATGTATTTATATTCTTATGTTGGTTGTAGAAGTAATCATCGACGAATTTTTTTAGCCATTTTGTAGTCATAAAAGTTTTGTACACTTTTCTCATTTGAATCTTGAAAAAACGACTTGAATATTTTTTTTAAATTTTACTCTTTGAATATTTGTTATTCTCTTAATGTTTTAATTATCGATTATTGGTTTGTTGTATTGATTTCATTTTTATAATGAAATTTAATTGTAAGTGATAAAGAAATCAAGTGCAGTTGTATTATAAATCTTACAAGGATGATACCCAACCGTCACACGCCGATTTTGATGAAATTTTAGTATAATATAGAGCTCAGAAAAATATTTGACAGGTTTTTTTTTATTGGCGAAGGTCCATGTTGAAGGGTTGAAAACAGTCCTCAAAGTGAGGACTGAAAACCATATTTTATCGAATACCTTAAAAACTATTGGACGTAGGACAACCATTTTTTTTTAAATTGCGTATTTTTAATTACGAATTCAGCTAGCACTGTAAGCATATGGACTATGGGGGTATAGACAAATGCCTATCGCGTCACTACTAGAAACGACGTAAGTGCGAAACAACGCAAATCGGGAGGACGTAAATCGAGGGGTTACTGTACTTCCAATATCACTGTCACAATATTTCCTTTCAAACTGAGTCGACATCGAGATCAAATTAAAAAAGAATTAACTGTGAAATGAAATAACGTGCCGCTCGAAACGATATTTGAACTAACGTTATTTCGAAACTGTTCAGACCAGAATTTCGTAACAATGAATTTGATAAAAGTAATTTTGCAACTCTGGATTCTATAAAATAGAGATTTAGTCTCCTGTCACTACAGGATCAGGTGAAAAAAACTGGCAGAAACTTTGAACATGAGTTCTTTCACAACTCTGCCAGTCGAAGCTAAATGAAGTGTACGAATCTCGCGAATCTCTACGGTCTATTAAAATTATAGGTCCCTGAAATTTTTTTCCCTATTGGAAACCGTATGTGTCCAATTACAATTGCCATTTTGTGTTACGAAATTGCTATACATTGTGTTGCATGCGCCTAATCACAGGAGATGTTCTTGAAATTGCTCCTGCCGAACAGTTCGACCGAAGATTCCCTTAACCAGCAAGGATTCCGCTCCGTACCTTCCAATTACGCGAATAAACAGCCAATTTGTAATTATACAGAGGAGGCAGCACTGTTGCAAGGATCTTCATTGTTACGTACATTCGTCCGGATCGAAAAAATTCAAGATTACCGTTTGTCGAACTTCTGGATCGCTTTGAAAAAATCATTTGAGCACCACGTGCCCTGTTCGACATGGAAGAAATGGCAAAACCAGTTTGATACGATTTTTCTTTCCCCTAATAAACATTTACCATTTATTAGGAAATTTTGTTGCAATTTAATGACAGTTGTTGTTGCGTGAATGGTAAATGACAACATAGAATTATCTACCATTATCATGCACGGATCTCGTGCTGAAAATGATGCATTTACGTTATTGCAACGGTTGAAATATATTGTATAAATAGAGGTCTACCTACAGGACTTAATACTTCTTGTGAAATAATTGTTTAAATCATACTTCTTTCGGACACGAATATTCTGTGTCTTTTGAGATGATGCGTAAGAAACCGGTTTATCATTAGGGTGACTGATATAGTAAATTATCAAATTTTAGTACATAATGTTAACATTAATAGTATATATTTATAGAATTATCATAATAAAGTAAACAATTAGATTAGCACGTATCAGTAATGTGGCTTTTGATGTGCATGAAATAGTAATTGCATTAAAAATGCGGATTTAATTAAAATTTCAAATTTCTTGGTCAATCCTGTAACCATATTACTTAACATTCGATAATAATATTAGTGTGTTACCAATAAAGTATAACTCTAATCTTTACAGTTTCATAATCATAATTGCACTGCGAAAGTTCATCCTATTTATAGATTGCAGTGTCTAGAACGTATAAATCATATAAAATATACAGAATAAAAAATATATTCTAGCCTTTATATTACGAACAATATTTTTGCTAAAGCCTCATTTCATTTTCTATATTAAAATATAAAATTATTAAAGCATATAACTGCATATTTGAGCAAAAGCTACACATCTTATTGGTTTCAGTTTAGGGAACCAATCAACCAAAAATATTTAAAAAAAAACATGGTTTTTAATTGTCAATTCTGACAATATGCATTCTTCTGCAGATCATCGTCAAATTTTGTTTAATTCTGAACACTATTTAGAAGTGTATAAATTTTTATTTCGAAAATTGAATGCCATCATCGAAGTAGGTAATTATAAATTAATTCCGGCTCCATAAGCAGGGTTATCTTCTCCTTGTTCTTGCAACATACCTGCGAAGTAAGTTGCATGTTAACACGTTGAGTATCTCACAATTAGTGAAAACAGCCATACCTAATCAGACACGATATCATTTATTATTTTTCATATAAATCGTAAAGAAAAAAAAAGAATTGAGTACTCAGTCGTATTCTTCTGTTTCTACATTGTTGTTTCAGTATGATGTTTGCTCAGAACTTTGTAGCAATCAACAATTATTTAATTGAATCTTTTGTGGTGAATTCTAAGAAGCTACTGAATACGCTGAATGAAGGAATTTGGATAGTAATGCCTACATTTGGAAATCAAAATGATCATACATCACTTTTTGAAAAGTTCATTAAGCATCAGGTAACTCCTTTTCTATAAGGTTTATAAAAAATCGTGTATTTTATTTATTTAGCACTATTAGTAAAGTACTCAGTCAAAATTGGATTGAAATAGGTTCAGTAGTCTGGGAGAAAAGGGTTTATAAAGTTCGGCAATTTTCCATATAGATAGAGCTCGCTTATGAATTCCCTTATCCATTTGGGTTGGAATAACGTCTCTTACACGTGATATCTACTTCAGTTTAAGAGTGAATTGCACGTGTCCCACTCGTGGTCTGACCTTTTCACTTTGATAACGGTTTTACGTATTAAATAGACGTTTATGGCCCACGTAGTCGTCGATTAACCTCTTGCCTTACGATTTTCTCAACGGCTATTTAATACTGAAGTTTATTATTTAAGCGCTATAAAGGGAGACGCAGAAAGAATATTTGTGGACTCGTACAATTTGCTTTAGATAATTCTCTAAAAGTCAAGGATGGTGCAATTAAAAATTTTTAACAACTCATATTCAAGTGAAACTCATATTTACAACGTACAAAGCATAATCTGCAACACGAGCGTGACTTGTTATTATAAGGCAAGGAGTTAAATTCCAACTCAAGTGGTTCATCCTTTGAATTCTTAATTTTTTTAAGTGTTTTATTTCAAATGTACTTCAAAAGACAGTTGGTTGATAGGAACAAATATAAACAATTTTTTTTACTAATTATATTAAAAATAGCATTGGAACATTTCTAAGATCTGATATTTGTGGAATTTTTAAATATTTTTTATTGGAAAAAAAGAAAATTTTGATAGATAAAGGAAATATAATATAATACATATTTAAACTGGCAATTTAAAAATGTCGAGTGCGACTCAACATAGGAGTACCTGTGAATAAAATCGATGTCGAGTCACAAGGAGTTGAAAGGGTTAATACATTCGTGAGTAATCTCTTTCACTGTACAGAACGATTGCAAGCGCAAATTCTGTCGCCAGTAGTGTCAGAAAATAAATGTCGCAACGAGTCTTGACCTTGAAAGCGAAATAATTTTTCATTTTGTTTCGGGATCGAGGTGAACGTAACGCAACCGTACACCAGCAGGTACCTGGTTATTTTTCAATGAACAGATGGCTTTGATAACGATCTCTGTCGAAAGGTATTGAGTTAACCTCTCACTGATCTGCAGCCACATGCAGTTTTTCGAGGATATGCACGCCCTCGCTATGCAGATTCGATCGGTTCTCACTGACTTACGCCAAATAGAGTAAAGCGTTGTCCCACCTTTCGAAACCGAGCGCAGACGTAATTGCAACGTAGGAGGCAATGCTAATGTCCCCTGCGATTATTCGGAATAATCATTTTCCTACGCTTTTCGTTAGTTTCAGCAGAAACTACCGACTTCGTAGAAATTATGCAACTTTGCCAACGCTCGTACCAACAGATGCAAACATTTCGGGGAACACACTTCGTAGAACAGCTCATTCCTTTAGACATTCACTGTAAGCAGCATTTCAGTTGAAGCAGCATAGACAACATCATGCAATGACATTTAATCTGTTAAAGGGAGATGAGATGAGTTGTCATTTGAAATGGCTGCAGGGTGAAGAAGACTGGTTTCAATTGCTTGCAGAATTCTTATGGTAGAATGTCTAAACTCATTGATCGAGAAAGATGATTTAACCCGTCACTCTTAACTGCCTGGGGACAACAGCTAACTCGAGTTCATTCAATTTTTCACCGCAAACAAGTAATAGCCCGATGAACAGGCTAAGAATTCTTCTAATCTCATAAATTTTCACGTCAACAAGATAAGAATCGGAATTAAAAGATATTCGTTACACATTAATACCAACAATAGTTCTATTATGAGCTGATGTTCACGGCTCTCACAGCCAATTAGGAGCGGCCCAAACACAACGGAGGCGATTGTGCGCGAACAGAAAGTTGCACGTTATGCGATCATCTTATTATCAATATTCTCGATTAGAAACCTCGTTTCTGGATAAAGTGAAAGGTTTGATGGATCCTCTCACTGCTGTTTAGATTCTTCCTCGTCGATACACTCTCTGTTCCTTGAAGAAAGGAATCGATGAGCGTGAGACGCAATTTCCGACTCGTTCCTCTCGATTTCAGTGTCCTCTGTCCTGGCGGCAAAAATGTCGCTAAAAAGACAGTTCGCTCGCGGTTAACTCCACGGAGACGTTGTTTCGCAGTTCTATTTACTATAGTTTAACCGTGCACTCAGCCAGGCATGCTCCAAAGGCTGCTCGACTTCGGCTGCATGGTTGACTAGGTAACGTGACGTGAAACACCGACTTTTACTTTCAGCTCGTCGATTCTACGTGCGTCTTAAGGCAGATAAGGATAAACGAAACTGGAACGCCAAGGTACACCCGGAGACCGAGTCGGTCTTATTATGCTTAAAAAATTCTTTGGTAAATATGCCCCCTTGACCCCTCGGCGTGGAGTGCGATCGCGTGACACTCGGAAACGCGGGTTTTCTTCATCGTCATTCGATTCTGGGAAATTCGTACGTCAAGGATGGTGAAACCAGGACGGAAACTAGAATTTATTGTACCGTTGGAAATGCACTCGCTACAGATTAGGTTAGATTTTTCGCTTTTTATTCCATGTAATAGGTGTGTTTGATAGCATGTGTTCGTAGGATTCTTGTCGCGTGAGTCACTCGTGATTCGCGTATCTTTAATTTAATTAAAACGGGTCATATAATACAGTTGTCGTAATTTTTGGTAATTCATGTATATTGTTCTTCCTTTGTTTTCTGCTTGTAGTTTGTGATAAGGATGTTATAATAAATAATTGTCGGACTTCATTAAATTTTCTGTAGAATCCAAGTTACAATGATAATGTGCAATAACAATTGTTCTATGAAATAATAAATTTTTACGTGTTTAACGATATTTAGGAAAAAGTATTTTATTATAGTATGTCTGACCAGATACGGAGTTTTTCACTATGGCTGGAAACGTTGAAGACGTCAATTCAGTATATTAAATAATATATTATTTGTGCCACAGATATTGAATTTATTATCATGTATGTGTTATTTTTTAGATAAATGTGGATCCATTTTTATTACATACATATGTGTGACGTCAATTTCTCTTGATGATTTCCAGCCATACGTCAAATTTGATTACAAGCCTTATATTTGATTAGAATTCAATAATTTTTATTATATTTCGAAGTGAACTAACGTCATACTGATACTATAAAATAAAGAGTTTTTGCTCTTGTCTATCTCCTTTTCTGAATTTTTATTTAAGTTTACAGAGATCCTGTTAATGACTTTGTATTTTTGTATTTGTAGATAAACGACGATTATTTTTTGTATCAAACAAATTTAGGTTGAGCATAGTGAGTACATACAATTTTGTTCAGTGCTATATCACGAGTGTACTACTTCTTTTATTCTGATTTTTTTAAAATGTTTTTGCATCAACACAAGTTTAATAATTCAGTTATGTGACATTGAAATTGAATTATAATGTTGTAAGTGATTATGTGAGGTGTACGAAAAATACCTTCGAGTGTTTTGCTCTAATCACTATTAGCATTATCATTTTCTTACATAACTGGTCTTACAATCAGTAGTCATACCGTAGTTTCACTTTCCACCATAGTTACGTTACTTTCTTCGCTCTTATGTATTCAAAGAAGTCAAAAAATTAGACTTTGCAGCACGCAACATGTTCCGTTACGATATAATTATCAACATAGTATCACTTGAGTGTTGCAGTTGATAATTACTTAAATTATTCTACTTTGATTTTGCTTGAGAAGGTACATTAAAAATAAGTATACTTAATATTATAACGTAGACATATTTTCTTGGTAAAACAGGCAATATGGTAGACAATTATAGTGACCATTTGTACACGAATTATTATATTCTACTACATGGCAACAAAGTAGTAGTTTAAGAGCATATAAACAGTACTCAGGCTTTTTATTTACACAACTTTTCATGTTATAAAAGTATGTACTAGAATTTGATTAATATTCAAACCAATGGTTCGTATATTAATTATCGCATTTAAACAAATTTCGTGGTACTTTCTGTCATTATGCAGATACTGTGTAAATTATATTTGTAATTAAAGGATGATTGAAACACACTGTTTAGAACTGTGTATTGATAACTACAATTAGACGGGAAGGAAAAAATATGTACATGAACACAAAATAAAATGCAATGCACCTTTAAAAAATTATGAATCATAGAAAAATGTTTAGTTTCTGATTACTTAACTTTTCAATATTCCTCAATGACATGAAATATTCAAATGCTTTCTCTTAAACAATATATGCAAATACACTCATTGATTTTATTTCATCACCAAGATGGTGAAAAGTTAAATGATTCTGTGGCATTAGCGACCTTAAGAAAAAGTTAATGATTGCAAAGATTTAATTAATAGGCCAAATCGTGATTCGATGCAGTTATCGTTGACTGGTCAGTGAAATCACGAATCTATTTTAACGTCTTTTATTGACGATAGACACGGAAGGACCATAATTGAAGAGGAGCTACAGTTAGCTGCTATAATGATGGAGCATCGTTTAGTTGGGTTCACTGAGTATTGTCAGCTGTAATTGATCACCAGGTCCATCCATCAAGTATTATTATTCCTATTTGCGTTCATTGAAAATCTGGTGAGCAATTGTTCGATTAGTATCTTTACGTATCCCTCCGTTTTGCAAGTCGGCAATAAATTTAATGTAATGGTAAAACTTGTCATTATTTCAACGTCAATTGTATTATTTTTAAGGAGGAATTAATTGTTAATAATATTCATGCAACTTATCTGTAAGCAATTTTTCCATGAACTACAACTTTTAATAAATATACTAAAAGTATTCTATAATTAAATATTACCAAAATATTAAAAAAATCTTAAAATTAAATATTTTAAAAATACTGAAAATATTTTTCAATTAAGTATTTTAAGTTGAGTGCATCTAAAAATCCTTTAAATCAATACAAAAAGAGCTTATTAAGTGAAGGACCATTTTTAACACACTGAACATCACAGTGAAAACAGCAACACCTTGTCAGACACAGTCTAATGTCCCATTTTTAATACAAATCGGGAATAAAAAACTATTTTCCTGTTTGAATCTGAAGTCGTTACCTTATGAAAAAATAAAATATCAAAAACATGAAAATTAACGTTAAAACAAAAAGATATTTAACTTAAAAATACCTGCTGTACAAAGCTTCTATACAAATTCCTCTTTAAAGAAACTAACGTTTCGAATTCTGTGGACATTTTTGGACTTTCCCTTACGCGTCCTACGATTAATAGTACATTAATAAAAATAATTTTCATTTACAAAGGTCCTTCTACTTTCATCTCAAGGCCTGTTCATGAATTCCTTCGTCCAATCTCTTCCTGGTACTTCAATAATCCATTGGTTCTTCACTTCTCATCTATCTCTTATCGAAAGATTGAAATTGAACGATTCATTTTGTACCTTTAGATCCTGCTTCCGGTATAGGAGAGGAGAGAACACCGGCTGTTTCCCTGTTCTTCTTGATCGACATTGTAATTATCTGTCATGGCACCGGAGATCTTAATTCGCGTTACATCGACATCGTTAGATGCAGAAGCGTTTCCGAACGTCGTTACGTGACACGACTTTCCTCATGGAAACTAATGCGGCACACGATGTATTCCCTCCGTGTTTACTCTAATTACATTCAATTAGTGCTCCATTGATGTTCACCTGTAACGCTACAGGTGTTTTACCAACGTTGGTCCTGCGATATCTTCATGACACTGCTTGCGAAAGATCGTATTTAAAAATGTTGATGCATCTATTTAGCCGTGATATCGTTATCGCTATATTATGGAAGTAGGCAACGAGAATGATCGCATTCAGATGCATCTGAAGTTGCGTTTGAATTAATTAAAATCTATGCTGTCGTCGTCCAGTTGGAACTGCACCCCCGTTGACAAGTGTTAGGGCATTTATCGAATTTAAAATAAATTGGGAAGAGGTTATGGAGTCATTAGAGTATTCGAAAATATATTGCCCGATTTCATGTTATAATATATTACGAACCTTACGATGGATATTAATTATAAATTAAATCCTGTTCTCATTGACATGTTTATACCTTTAACTAATGTTGGCATTCTAATTGTGTTCTTTAATAATTTTCGGTAATATTTTGTGCCATTGCTGTTGCAAATGGGTCTATAAATCAGATTTTGATTTTGGGCAGGTTTGTCGTATTTTTTAGTTCAGTTCATCCTGTATCTCCTTAACTGGATTCAAATCAGAGGATTGGGAGGGCCAGTGTACGAGTTTTATTTCATTATTTCTTTTAAACTTTTCTAAACAATGTGTGTAGAATTTTGTAATAATTCGAGTAAAATACCATACTTCTAATACAAATAAAGGGTTAATAACAAAAGCGATCTGTGTCAATTTTCGTCTTTTCTCAGGAGAGTAAAATAATAGTCTAGCATCTTCCTTTCTTGTTCAATGAATTTTAATTTTTTTTTCAACAAAGTATTCAGTATATTATACAATTGTTGTGGGCGATATCTGTAATTATTCCGCAGGAGAACTGTATTCAATTAAATCACGAAGTTGTGAACCTCAGACTGAGATTGGGAGAGTTGTGGAGAAGAAGAGTTCCAAATTAGGTTGACATAGTAAACAATGTATCTTCATTTTGAATGATATAATACAACAGAATACGATTTAGCAATGAGATGTAGCGTTTCTGTATGTCTTTAAATATTAGATTACTGTGTCAGTAATCGTTTATCATTGTATGATAGTAAAACCTCTATATCACATATTCGGATTTACGGTTTTAATTGTAAGTGCATACAGTACTCAGCAAAATAAATAAATAAGTTTCTAAGATATTCATTATAAACACGTATTATAATGAAATCAAATTTTCCCATCCAAGTTTACTAATATGTATTTCTTTGCTTATTTTATTGAGTACTGTATGTACCCAAAGTTTTGGAGCACCCGGTATACTTGCAGAAATTCTTATTAGCCTACTATTCGAGACTCTAGAGAAATTTAATAAATGTAAATGGTTATACTCAAAGACATCAACAGAGTAGATACTATTTTGGTATTTGCTCCTATTATGTTAGCAGTGATCCTTATTAAGAAATATAAGGATGTAGGCGTAAGTTACGTAGCGCATACATTTGAATAAATTTGAGTGTTCGAATGAATTCGAAAGTAGACTTGTGAATGGAACTTTCCTTGTGTAGTTAATTCATTTAAACTAGTACATTATACGCACGCGGTTGCCGGTTTGATTCGCGTGTAATGTTAATCGTCATTGTCTGAACGTGTAATTTAGGCAATTAAATTCTGGTAATATATCGGTGCTGTTTGATTACAATGGGTTCAAGTAACCAAAACGAACTCGTGGAGGACTGGAGGGGGAATATTATTTCATGTGGATGTACTGTATAAATTTAGGAAGATATTTTTTCAGGGCAGATATTCTCTTTATCCGTGATTCCTAAATTTTAACTCTGAAAACAACTTAAAGTACTTCAAATAGTTTCTTTTTCAATTTTTGTTCATGCAGTCACAAACAAAAAAGACAGTTTTAAATTTTTCCAATGATTCTTTCTTGAATTCTTTAATACAGAAAAAATAATTAAAAGTGAAAGTTTGGATCTGACGAGTTTTCGAACAGGGTGAACGCAAACAGCATCTGGATAACCTTGGTGATGTACGAAATCATTGCAAACAACCGTGTCATGAAGTCGTTAAAATAATGGAGAGTTTCAATTCTTGCATCAAGAATAAAACATTATCAGATTACGTTCTGATGTCTGAGAATCAAGGTTTCCAACATTTTTGTACAGTTTTCTGTTGCATCGAAGGACGAAGATGTAGTTTCATGGTGAAAATGAAATGCATAGAATACCATTAACTGTTATAAACAATACAATATAAAATGGACAATTTATATCTATAATTATAATAACGTTTATCATTATATATTAATTCCTGTATCAAATGTTTCGTACAGTAAAAATAAATAAATTTATTACAATTATTAATGAACAATGCTATTAATAAACAATTATATTTCACAGAAGAAATATAATGAATTCTCTGTATTTTTCAATGAATTTACTTAGCATATCCTACACATGTACTTTGTTTATTTCAACAATATATTCTGTAATAATACAATACAAAAAAACAGTTTTATGCTCATAGATGCTCAATATTCTTATCGAAAGTCACAAAACATAATAATAAAATAAGAAGAATAATTTCATAATCACAATTCGTTTCAGTTTTAATGTGGTAGATTGCGTACCACGTTAATCACAGAGTACGAAAAGTAATTTCACATATGTAATTTCTTCCAATTGCAGGTCGAAGATCACAAAACACAAGGCGCCACGAATCGTGGTAACCAGAGATTTAATTCGAAATCATTGGAAGAACCAACTGCATCCACCGCCCCGAAATCAAGGTCGAGCGGAGACAGGTCCCCGAATTTCGAAAGGCATAATGAAGGGACAACCCTGAAGCCTTTAATCAACCCAGATACGAAGATCGAATCGAGTAGTCGTTCATACTTCAATACAAGGACGATAGAAAGGAGCAGCTCCCCCGCAGTAACAGACGAAACAGCAACAGAACCTGCACAAAATAAAAAACTAGAACCAACGAATAGGAGAAACGGCAAAATAAATTTCCCAAGACATACCGAGAGATCGAGAGTTACAACTGAAGCAACGAAAGAAATTTCTAGGAGGATCTCTAACAGAAAATTCAATAATTCTGATGTCACTAAACAACTGGATAACAAAGGACCGTCTGTTTTTACAGCGACCACGGAATATTCTAGGTCTAGAACCGGAAGAAAGATTCAGACGTCTTATTCCACGAGAGACCTCAAGACGCAAATTCCCACATCCAGAAGATTCAATAATAAGAGGTTCGACGATGTCGAGGCGACGACAGCTGCGTTTAGGAGAAACGAGGGAAGAGCTAAACCGACGACTGAGAAAACTGAGAGGAGCAGATCGAGTAGATTGAAAGTAAATCACAAAGAAGGCAATTCTATTAGTCGCAGAGGTCAAGATAGTGTCCTGTCCGAATCTGAGAGCGTCAGAGTCGATATTCCTCTGGTAGTCGAAGGTACAGAAAATCCAGTAACTGATGTACCTGGCTTTGCATCTTCAGAGAGACAGGATATTAACAGGAGGACAGACACAAGGGATACCTCTAGAGCTAATTCGAGAACAGGTTCAGATAGATCGAAAACTCGTGGAAAATCAGGTGAACCCGAGTCCACTACCCTAGGTTCCAGAAACAGCTCTCGAAGAGGATCTTCCAGGTACACTGAGTCCACTACAACTGAATCTAACGAACAAACTGTTAGCCCGAAGAGAAACACGGTCTCCAGAGATCGTTCGAGAAGTTCAGATGCTAAGAAAAGTTCTGCTGCTGAGTCACGGAACCGATCCAGGGTTCGAAATATCGATAACAATTTAAAAACAACTTCAGCTAGTACAACAGAAAGAGATGTCACACGTAAATTAGTCGGAGACAGAAGTTCTCCAGAGAGAAAAGCCAGGATTTTGGAAACAGGGTCCAGACCTGATAATCGAGCTCAGGAACAAGATGGTCGTGGAAGATCTAGGAGTAGATCCAGATTGGATGTGACCACACCTGTTGCTTCGGGTAAATATAAAAATTTCTATTTTTAGTGGAAGGTAGATTATGCAGATATTAATTTCTTCATGATTGATTACTTGGATAAGTATGCAGAAATTGGCATTCTTCTTTGTTTGAAAGTTTTGTGCAGATAATCGACAACTTTTATATTTAGTAAAATGATTATTAATAATTTTACCATTCGTGCACATATGGCAGAAATTATAATGTTATATTACAGGTGGATTGATGACATAAAATGCAAAGTTAAACAGAAGTATATTTGCTTTAACAAAGACTACAGTAGTAATTTGTGCAGGGATAAGTTTTCATATTCTAATTAGTATTTACAGGCGATTTTTAAATATTGCATATGATCTGTAAAAGAAATCTAAGGTGTTACAGAATTTGTTTGGTATAAAGTTTTTCTGTTAGACTACACGGAAAATTTAATTAGATTTTTTAATGGAAGGTTAATTTTGTGTCATCACAGATAATTTATTTCTTAACACATTTCCTGCCACGTGTATCGTTTTCGGTACATGCATCCCTTTTAATTTCATCACATAACTGCCAACCCTTAAGAAATAGAAAGTGTAATATCAAATAGATAAATATTTGTACAGTCAACCACGTGTATTAATGAATACCTATTTTCACGTGTCTGTCTAGTGACGGAATTTTCGACTGTAGCAGGGAACGAGTTAATCCGCTGTATATTGGAAAATTCCATAACTAGTCACACTCGTGAAAATAAGTCATTAAAAATATAAGCATTGAATTATTTTATAATATACGTTTTATTCTGTACTATCATCGTAGCGTTCGTTTTAATTGAAATGTAAAGAATTTATTTAGAATAATCGTATTTGATGTGTGGAGCACATACGACCCACACGGCACAGAACGTATTAAACATTTGTTTCAATTATATTTTACCAGTTCTTAAATATAACAATTCAACATGATGAAATTAGGAATTTTGAACAAGAATATTTCTCGTTTTTATAATTTAATCAAATTTTTATATGTTAACAACAGATGTCGCTACAACCGTTGCATCAGATACAATACAATCAAACGACGTCACTTCCACCGAAGCCCAAGCTCTAACTACCACAACAAGGCCCACGACTCAAGCTACAACAACAACAAACTCCAGAACTACAACAACCAGTAGACCATCTTCAACTTCTACCGTAGCATCCGAAGGAGGCCGAGGCAGGGGAAGAAACAGAGGCAATCAAGCAAGAAAGCAGGCGAAAGAAGACTTCTTCAATCATGGTCTAGGATTCAGAGGACGAAAGGTTCCACCAGAAGGATCGAATGTCGGAGACTCAAGGAAAAATGGCACGGTGAAAAACGACACACAGTACCATGGAAATCCAGGTTGGACGCTCAGAAGACGACCAGGTCACTCGAATATTTCTGAGGAACCTTCGAAAACGGTTGTGCCTTCGCCAACCGATCAAACGAACGAGGTGGTCCCATCGAACGAGCAATCGACGAGCACTGAAGTTACATCGACGGTGGAGAGTGTCACGAGCACCACGAGAAGAGGATTCAAGAAACAACAGACAGCCGAGGAAAGCACAACGGTGGCTGGGACGACAACGAAGAGCTTCAGAAGGGGTAACAAAACATTTGAAAAAAATAGAACTGTTGGAGTTGGCAAGGCGTCCACAGAACCTGCAGAAAGTGACAATTATCCTCCCGAATTCAAAGCCAGATTGACCCAGTCGGTGAGTTTCAACCTTTAGATCGCACGTTGTAAAAAATGTTTATAAACGAATTTGTATATTTTTGCTGGACAAAAGAGCTTCTTGCGTTGTTAATAACATGTATATAAATCCTTGGAGTTCTTTCAAACGTTTAAGTAAGACATTGATAACCAAAAATTAGATTGTACGACAAGATTAACATATTAGCGACTGGCGTGGCGTAATTATATTTTTCATAACCGATTGCGATTTCTCTGTAGATACTTTTGCAAGCACTTTGAACGTACGAAGTTCTGAATGAACGCCGGTCGATAAGATGTTAATAAAAAGTGTTTAGGTTACTAATCGAAAAGTGTAATTTCAGAAGAGTACGAACACGAAAATATCAGGCACGAAAACTACTCCTAGAACGCCTCTGGAGGTAAGAGTCCGAAGCAACCTTGAAACCATCTAACAGCATCCGATTAAGTTTCTCTATCTGAATTAATGAGTGTAACAATGTCTATGCTTCTCTTCTAGTTCAACAATCTTCAGCTTTACGTATCAACTGTTCTTAATTCTGTTCACATAATAACTGACGTTGACAATGTTTTCTATTAATACCCTGGAAATTAAACGACGTACGTGACGTGACTGAGAATGACTTGTATATATATTTCTCTAACACTAAACAATTTAATCAGCATGCACTTAACGAAACACGTAATTACAATTTACCCTCTGTACCGTAGACAAAGTACCGTTCGTTAGAGAAACTGGAATCGTTTCTATCGTTCAGGTGTTAGTATTTTGCATTTTGAAAACGAACCAATTCATGTAGGATCAGCCGAAGAATATGTTTGGTCGACGATCGGGGAGCAACTCGATGGCGTTTACGCTTGATGACCTTGAAACTGCGGCTTCAGGGAACGTCTTTTTGACGGATGAAAGTTTAGACACGAGTACCTTAACGTTGATTAATAGCACGGGAGTGCGACGCGTAAGAATATACAATCTTTCATTCACGTGATCGCTTTTCTGTCTTATTGTCGTTTGATCGTAGAAGCAGCTTTCCTCGAGCTTTTTAGGAAAAACCGTACATACATTCGGTTTTATTAGAAGCCTTTCATCACATTCTCTGTGTTTCACTGTCGTCGAAATTCTTTGGCCCTTTCTGTCAGCATACACGGTGAGACGCAAAAACTGCAATATAAAATAATTTCTGACATTCAGAAACCACTTACAATTAGTTAAAAAAATTGTCCAATGAAGTATGTTATGTTCAGAGGATTTCATATGATTCAAGAATTTAATATTATTATACAGTTCCTGTTTATGAAGATTTGAGGGGGATCTTGAAATTTTCAAGTTGCTGTGCATTGTGAATTACAGTATAGATAGTACTCAACAAATTGAATAAAAAATGACGAATAAACATGTGTCTGAAGATCAGTATTATCCGAGTTGTAAACAATTTCGTGCTGAAAAAATTGTTCAGAAAATTGTTTATAACTTGGACAATATTCAGATTTCCACTCATGTTTATTAGAAATTTTTCATTTATTATACTTCGTTGAGTATTACCTATCTTATAATTTATAGAGCAGTTTGAAAATTTCAAGATTATCGTGAAAACTCCAAAAATATATATAAAAAATGAAACTTTGTTATAACGTGAAGTTCTCTGGTCACAGTATACATCATTGAACAGTTTTCTGAATGGTGTCTTTTTTAATATCAGAAGTTATTTTACAGGACAGTTTCTAGTGACTCACTACGTATTATCATTTATAAATTGTTGAATTATCCTGGTTAGAGTTTGTTTCATTTACGTCCACGTGAACTGGCATTTTTTATTGAATTTATACAGGGTACTTCCCGTTTAACCGATCAAATTGCACTAAAATGTATGAATACGAATGAGTAAAAAGTGTTATATAACCATAAGCTTTTATTGCTTCATTAAGAAGTTACAAGAAAAATTTAAATATAAGTTGTACCAGGAGCACTGATAGTAGGCTGTTCAATTCTAACATTATTCTGCAATTTTATGTCAAGTCTTGAGATAAGAAGATAATTACAGTTTGCCGTACATCGTTTGAAAATTATTTGTGTAAGTTTTATTCATGATTTGGTATTATTGGTTTGTTGCAAAATGTCGGCTCTTTATATCAGACTGATTTTATTGAGAACAGTAAATTTAGTATCGACAGTTACTTTCACGTTACTTTTATTTGATTTCAAGGTATGCATTATTAATTCTTTATTTATATTTGCAAAGTTTTTAAACAATAAACCGCATAAAATGGCTAATTAAACTTTAATGTATTCATTAAAACTTTTTATCGAAATGTTAATAAGCGTATGTATGTGTACGATGACTCAAGAAATTGATAAAAAATTTTTATAATATATTTTCTCCCTTAATTCTGATGCAATTAACAAAACTACAACTTTTGGAGATGTATTTTAAATGTACTTCGTTACAAATATTAAACTTGAACAAGTTGTAACCCTCGACCATCCCTCATTTTCCAAACTTAATCTGTCCTTTGGTGTCAAATTGACACAATTGTAGAAAATCAATGTAATGAAAAAATAAATAAGTAGTTATATTTGCAAATTTACTGAAAAGAAAAAATGAAATTTCTGTACAATGATGCATAAGATTGTTCAGATTGTTAGCATTGTTCACAAATAATAAAGCGACGTGCAAGGTTCTGCACATAAATATAAAAATTTATTTTTTTACATTTATCGCATTTTTCTGAGAAAAATATATGTCAAATTGACACAAGGGACGGATGAGGATTAAATAAAATTGAGCTGAGATAACATATCTATTTCATCAATTTCGTGAGTCACTGTAACACTTTTTACTCATTTCAACTCATACAATATATTGCTGGAGTTTGATCGTTTAATTGAAAAACCTGTATACATCCTGTATGTTCAGGAACATTTATACTACACAAGTCAACAATCGATTTAAATAAAAGCTGCGGATCATAAAAGTAACTTGTCTATCTGTCACCTAAACTGTCCACGTGTAGTCGTATTTAAATTCTGATTATCGTCAAATTTCATGTTTCTTCCAGTACTGTTTCACGAATTAAGAAATTTAAAATTGCATTTCTTAATATCACGAATCGTTGGTATTCTGATTACACATTCAACCGTTATTTCCAAACTCAACATTGTGTCCACATCAAACATTATTTACCATCGAATTTATAAATGCCCAGAATCATTCTGAAACTTCCGCGGAATGTGTAAACGTTCTAAATGCAATGTCAATCGATTTAGGTTGAAATCTGCGAATCATAGAAGTAATCGTTGCTTGTGACATCATTGACGACCAATCAAGACTGGACAATGATGCGTGATTAACAAAGAAAAAGGCCGACGGAAAAAAGCTTTCTTGGTGGTTGGTGAAACGTGAAATCGGCATCGTTCTGATGATTCAAAGAATCGAATGCTTGAACGTTTTGGGTACGTCGTCGTGATCGACAGCTTTGACGATATCGTCGACCTCCAAATACGACTGGATCGTGCGATATCCTAACACGAGGAGCGACGAATCCTCGACGAGGAGTTCTCTCAAGGTCCAACGGAAATTTTCATTGAACTTCCTGAAACTTTCGTTCTGAAACCTCGGTCTTCATACCGAAGAATCCCGATTACCGACACGTGTGCAGGATACAGTTCGTAGACCCGTTCTCTGCTTCCGTCCCGCTGCTTTTGTTTCGGAATCCCATCGGAGAAAGTGAAGGTTTAATTATCGTGCCCGAACCTCATAATCCCCTGTACATTTTCAGCGGATAATTCGGTCGGTTTCGATTGAAGTTTTTTCAGTTCTCCGTTTCGAAAGAGATCGGCTGAAATGGCAGGGTGTGTTTGTTTTCCGAATAATGACGAATTGTTCGATTCAATGAACGTGTCTCCGAGTCTTCTGTATTAATGATAGGCCTCGAGCTCCAAACAAGATTTACTGGAGCAAAATCAGTCGACGCGATGGGTGAAAACGATAAGAAAGAGAAAGAAAATGATTCGACGCAAAGTCGATGGATGTCCCAAGAGACAACACGTTCTGTCTTTGTTTTACATTCTGTACAAATGGCTTTCTAACTTGTAATTATATCAAGATTGGGTTCAGTTGAAAAGTGTCTTTTGAAATAATTGTTGCAAGTAATTCAGACATAGAAATTAATAATTGCGGATTTGTATGAAATAGAGCAACTCGATCGAGGCTATATTTAAAAATGATTACTTTCGATAGAAATCGTTCCCATTTTTTACCATCTGTAGTTAATGTACAGAGTACAGCACCTAACATGATCGCCTTGAATAGCTCCTTTTCTGGGACGTAAGACAAACTGTTCTAAATGAAATTTACATGCTTTTTTATGTAATGTGAAATTCATTGTTTTTTCATAAGTGGAGACGCAGAGAAGCCGTTTTCTAATGAAACAAATATTCATGAAATTATTAACAAATAAGTACATTGAATTTCTTCTAAATTATGTTTTTTAACTAAAATATTTCTTTTCCCAATAAATATTTACAGTTTTTAAATAAATCTATATAAGGGAATAACTGTAAACTTATCATTTATCAATGTACGTATTTTTCATGTTAGGGTAGTCACCTAAACTGAATTGTGTTAATCAAGGAGTCAATATGCAACTTCATTTTATAATATAAAAATATTATTAACTTTTGTCGTTTAAATATGTAGTACAGTGTAATATATAAATTGCAAAATATCCACCAGTCAGCGACAATTTAATGAATTATTTCTGAAATAAAATAATTGTAAAACATTGTGGATAAGAAGGAAATATCACTAAACGACAGTAAACAAAAAAGAAAAAAAAATAATTACCTGTTGTAGTAAAAAATGTATTGAGATCAACGAATACTACTTTGCAACATTAGAATTCAAATATTGTCAAAATCAATGGTTTTTCATTAGAATAAAGAATGAACACATGTGTCGATTAATACATTAAAAATCGTATGATTCCATTAAAGAAAAAAATGAAGTAGACTTTCATATCTTCTTTATGTCTCCATCTATGAAACAATTGATGCCATACTATGTTAGGTAGACCATGCTAGGTGTCTCAGCCTGTATGTCGGTATAAAATCTTGACTTTAAATAGAACATGTAAAGACGAAGTTAGCTACAAAATATATTCACAACCAGTACATCACCTGTTCACCGCAGCTAATGCTTGTTCGATGCTTGAGAGACTGTCGACTAGACACGTTTTTTATACAGTTACCATAGATAGAGATCTCACCGTAGAATAACCCCCGTAGACAAGATTAATAGCGTGCGCTTCAGCAGCCTCGAGCTTTTGTTACGTCGATTAGTTTTCCTATGTCACTGTCTCGGTGGACCGTTCACTTCTCGTCGTACACCATCTTCCTCCTATCGAAGAACGTTCGACCGGTCTGATAACAGTACTTAAACTTTCAGTTGTTGTCGACCTCAGTGAAATCGTGGCTCGAGCTCGTTACGAGCCAAATGGCCGCCTGGATCGTCTCGTTTCTGCGCTTCGTCAAGCTTCTGTTCTTCATGTAGGAAAAAATCAGCGTCGCGATATGTCTCCTACTCCTCCCCGTAATCAGACTATTCGTTCCTCGACTAGACGTGAGTGTAAGCTTCGCGAGCGACCTTGAGAACGTCTCCTGTCGACGGAAAGCTCGTCGAGACCGTGGCACACTAACAGAGTCCCTGCTCGAGCTTCCGGAGCCGGCTTTTCTCGCGGCGGCGGTTTTCCACTATCCTAAAACGGAGCTGTTTGAACGACACTTTCAGGTGAAAAAGTCCTCGTCCGCTTTGTTCGCCGAGAGGTCGAGGATGAAGCTGGAGCTGGCTAGGAGGTTAGTGAAGCCAGAGTTGAACATCGAGGAGAATGATCTCGACGCAACCACGGCCTCCTCTTTCAGCAAACCGAAAACAACCGACGCACCGGCTGCCGGCGAGACGAGCAAGGTCGCCAAGTTCGCTAAGCCTGTCGCAGCAGGACGCAGAGGTTCTCTAGAAAGCTCTCAGGACGACGGTAACGCCTCGAAACTTTCTAGACTGAGAAAAGGTGTCGGGGACTCCTCTAAGGTCACTGGCAGATCCAGCTTAAAGAAAGGAAGAATCGTGTCAGAGAGAATGGTCACTTCGATCTCGGTCGAAGAGAGATCTAACGTGGAAGACACCACCAAACCCTATGTACAACCGACTTCATCGGTCGGTACCGTCCTTGGAGAAGAAGGATCGCCGACGACCATCGACTCGACGAGGATTCGCCTGCCTGGTTCTCGAGGTGGCAAGAGGACCAAAGAAGAGGAGCCAGTGTCGGACAAGAATGCGAAGACCTCGGGCCACTCTAGTCGACGCGTCATTAATAACGATTCCATTACCACCTTCAAACCTAAGAAATCCTATGTGCATCAGTTACGAAATGGTAAGACCCGCGAGCAATCTACGACCGAACAAATTTCACCGGCTGTGCCACAGAAGTCGTACACAGTACAGACTGCCAATGACAATGTGGAGCTGGGTAAACCGCAAACGTCGCAGGAAGAAAGTGTTATCAAGAAACCTAAGTTCACGAACGGCTTTACCAAATCCACCTTTAGACCCCGTTACAGTAAGAGAACGAAACAGAAGTCCATCGAAGACAGTAGAGAATATCAGACAACCGTTGCTACAGTCACGACGAAGCAACCGATAGCAACAAGCAGGTACTCGAAGAAGAAGTCTATTGTGAAATCGTTAGATGGTAAATTCAAGGCCACGACCACGGAAGCATCAGTGACGCAGACGAAGAAGCACGAATTTCGACCTAGAACTTCTACGTACCGCAGACATTCAGAGGTTCCAACGACCCAGGTGGAGTCCTCCACCAAGGTCAACGGTACAGGAGTCGCCATCACTCCTCGATCACCGAGGTACCATGCCACTCTGAAGTCCTCCACGACCACCTCTCGATCGGTACCGCAGGTACCTCAGGTGAATCTGAAGATAGCGAACGACTCGACTCTACAGGCAGGTGTTATCGACAGCAGCAACGGTGACAGCGGCAACACGAATATCTTCAGTCCTACCAGAAGCAGCGGTTTCCTCACGGGAAATAGTACGCTTCTGGAGCAACTACGAAGCACGGTGGCACCACTGTTGAGCTCCCTTGGTAACAAGACGCCGGTGTTCTCTGGAGCCTACAGCAATGTTAACAATGCGGTAAATGATTATTTTGATCACAGACGAGGCGTGGAACAGACATAACGAAGGAAACATCGGTTTTCGTTTGATTGCCAAAGTTGAGCTACGCTGGTCATTGTCAGCGTTTTTCATTGTTTCTTTGTAGACATATGGAGATTCGGTATCCATCTAAGACTATAGGCGATTCGGCTAAATGACCATAGCAGTTGATACATTTCATGGAATTTTGTGTCACAGAACCTTTGATTTTTTAGCATATTCTACACATTAAATCGATGATTTTGAGAATCATGTTTAATAGGATCTTTAAAACCAGCGGTGTTGCGAGAGATGAGAAATTTATACGTTGCTGATACATTGGTGATACATAAGCCTGAGATTGTGAATCCAATCGATCTTTAGGTAAAAAGCTGGAAAGGGTGCAGACTATAAGGAAAACGAAGATTCGTGTGATGGTAGCCTTACGTTTTTCTTCGTTTTGAAAGTACAGACAAAATACAAAATAAGTTGGTCTGTATCACAAGAAGATCACGTAATAAAATTGTTTAAATTGAATTATATTTTACAGTTCTCTGTTTCAGGAGAATTCGTAGTTACTGAAATGAATGAACAATGATATTGAAACATGAAGTATACGATTTCTTAGAACAGGTATACAGTTTATTAACACGTTGAATGCCGTGTGGATCACCGGTGATCGGCACCTCCAATTTAATTTAATTAAATAATTATTGATCGTCACAAAATTCTGTGCAAACTTCACACTGACCCAATAATGTAGGAACAGAAAAACACGATTGAGTACTCAAATCCTTTTTTTCTTTACGATTTATATAAAAATAGTACATTATATCGCGTCTGATTAGTTATGGCTGTTTTCACTGTGGCACTCAGTGTGTTAATGGACAGGAAAATACTTATAGCCAAAAGTAAAAATTAAGAAGTAGAATAATAGTCACTGTGCAGTCTTTTGTTCATAGAGTAACTTCACATTCAAAACTAGTATCATTATTATCATTAATGTAGTCAATGTTATTAATTGGATAGATTTTAGGAATGGCATCATTCCCCAGTCGACCAGAACTGTGAAAACTATTTTATAAAAAATATCGAGTGTACATGTACTTCTTTCAATTTTATGTTAAATAGATCCAGACAATTATCTAACTCATAATTAATGAGCCATGTTGTGCATCGATCATTGTTATTAATTTAAAAAAATGAAAAATGGTACCGTCTATTACATCAGTGTTACAAATCCACAATTGAGGTATCCACACTTACTATAATGAGATTCGTGTGGCTTATGTTGCATTTTTTAATATAAATGTAATTCGTTATACAATATATGAAAACGAAAGCGTAATGAGCAAAAAATGTAACACTGTAATTTCTTACATTCTAGGCGGATGAAATTTTTCTACGTTTTTTGCCAAGGAAAATAATCGATGACGTTTCTGTTTTCAATTACGACCGCCAATAGCGTACCAATCTAATTCTGTACTGAATCGGTAACGTTGACTGTGATACAAAAATGGTAATGGGATTCTAGAGCCTCCGAATTGTATGACAAAAAAGTATAATGGATATTATGTCTGTTCTATACCTCGTCTGTTTTTTAATCGACTACAGGGTGATCCAAAATTTGGGCTATGATAGACAAATAATTGAATCTATATAATAGTATCATAACTATGGAATCACCCTAAAATTTTCGAGATTTAAATGTCATATAAGTCTTTTATTTTAAATGTAGCTTAAGTCACGCTTTTGGAAAAAATCAATTAAAGTTGTTTAGGTTCTTTTTATCTAAAAGCAATTTATTGTAGGTACCTTTAAAAATTCTTATACATATTGGAGTACAATAGAAGTTGAGATAGTAATTGGAATTGCAAATATATTTATTTTGAAAGTGGTATAAAATGAGTTTACAAAAATTGTATTTTAGTTAGATTATGTTAGGTAGTAGACTTTTTGCATCAAATGTGCAGTCAAGTTGGGAACGGTAGGGGTGAAAAAAGCAATTATTTACGAAATTTGAAACAAATTGAAATATCCGAAGATTTAAGAACACCTGTTCTTGATGATCATGAATAAATTTTCAAAAATGTTTGAAAGGTGGTCTCTATACTTGCATTACAATAGTCTCTATATGGAATAATATGATCATTTAAAATCTAATTATAATTGATAAACTTAAAGGTTTGTAGTTTCTTCGTTAGTCTGAAGCGCAGAAATATTTCGTCCTGAGTTAAACTCTGAATTTTGGTACACCCTGTATATTCTTGAACTTCTGTGCATCAGCCGATATACATTGAAACGTAACATTTCATGTTAAATTCATAACATAATTATTTGCTAACAGAATTCAGCACCAAGGATCACACCGAGTGGATCACCACCAAGATTTAGCGCCAGATACAAAGGAGCAGAATTATTCGTCAGAAAGCAGAATAATGTTTATCTACCTACTGTGCCATCGATCACAAGTTCGTCCACCACGCCAGCTACACCAGTAGAGGTAAGATTGTTGCAGTATTTACAATAAAATTCTAAAAAAAGAAGTCTAATAAACCCCAGAACATTCAGGTAACAATTGTAAGCACTAACAAATGATTAATTATAATGCACAGAATAGTCACAATAATTTCAAACTGACGATAATTCCTGATCGACTGAAAATCATTTTATTTTCTGTAAAACTGCATGAACTAAACATTATTTTAATTCTCATTACAACATATAAAAGGTATATAAACTGCACTGGAGTCCAAAGTTATTGCTTAAAAATAAGTTCTTTCGAAATATAATTATCGTAGGCTAATAATTTATGTTCAGTCGTTAAAACAAAAATATTGAAAAATGTGTTTAAAGAAGAAAACTATAAAATAGTATTAAAAATACTGAAAGGTCTTATTAAAAAGAAGGGATCATCAGGGTGATTACCTAAGGTAAGGTTACATGGAAGAAGAAAGTTGAAACTCGTTAACAGTGAATCAGCCTGGTCGTTTTTGTGTGCTTAAAAGGTTTTCACCACGAAGATATACGAGGAGATCGAAGCTGTCGCACCATCATCTTGGACCGATCACATCGATGTCATCACAACCACACCCGGAAATGTCGATCCTAATGACATCGATACAAATAATCTACGTTGAACTAACCACTCATATTATTTCAACAAGTGTACTAATAATTAATAATCATCATTCTTCCCGCAAATATTTTAGCCATCCACTATTCCTGATGTCTTACCACATCTATCGACCATTCTCTGGAATACTCTTATAAATAATATATATATGCAATTTTAAATGTTTTATTAGGTTCATAGCAAATGCATCGTTGTACATTTGGCAAAGATACGAGCATTGCGCAATAAAGTGAAATAAAATGGTTCATAATTTTACCATAAGCAATGTATAAATAACAGAGGAAAACATACAAAAAGATATAATAGTTAATTTATGATTAACGTTAACTTTTAATGTGTTAATTTTATTGTTGGGTTCGCATATACTAATGTGTTCAGGTATTTACGTTGTTACTATCATAGTAACGCTATTATTATAAAATAATGCTGTTACTATAAAAACTGTATTATACAAGATTATATAAAACTTTTGTAATAAATGTTCTGGTTTCTTGAAGCGCACGTTACATGCAGTTCGTTTTTATTTAAACGTGACTATTAGAAATAATATGTTTGCGTACGTTGTCGCAGTTGTTTTATCAAGTATGTACTTGAAAGTAAATAAAACATTTGTTTTATAATCTTCGAGGAGCATTAACCAATTCTCTTAAATATAATACGTGAAACTAAAAGCATAATAATTGTTAAATAATATAACATGTACTAAATGTAATTTATTAAGGTATTAACCCGTTATATTGTTATATGTGTGTTGTTAAAATCGATTCAGACTATAGTATCTTCATAAAATATCATTGTCATATTTATTAGAAGTCATTTTGTTCAATTCTACATGAAGCATGTGCTTTTACGGTTGTTACGCAGAAATTTGTGTGAATTTAATAAATGTCACGTAATTAAATTCCAATGAAATGAATTTGTTTACTCGAATTGAACGTAACAAAGAATTCACTTTCAAGCATAAGCACATTCCGATGGCAAAGCTGGATTTTCGTGATCCATTTACTTCATACCGTTCGGAGCGGAAACGAGTGAAAGTAAATGGATGCTGCATAATGTGTTCCCATTAAAACTGTCTTAAAGTTATCGTATCTGGGACGTGTGGGAGGATCGAGATCGTGACGAATGGCCTAAAGAAAAGAATTCAATTAAAAATCACGAACATACTTCTACCAAACGACCTCGACTTTTATCTTTGCTGTTGGAGAATTCTTTCAGCCACAGTGTCGAACATCCCAGTTCACCATCCATTATGGTCCCTCAATTCAGCTCAAAGTTTCTCAAATACCTTTCGATACTCTATTTATGTTACAGTTTAATTTGTTTGCCCCCGACGCGCTTTCGCTTAATTTCAAACGATCGTAAAAATAATTAAAATTTGTATAGTGGTGGGTCACGTTTCGATGTTTGTTGCTTTTCTATTCTTAAAAGACATATCGCTGGAGACCTCTGTGAGAGAGGATCAACAGCTGTGAGAAATCCCGATTAAGAAGAAAAAATCAAAGTGAACGGGCAACCAGTCTCTATTACCTATATCTCGACCGAAGAACGAGTTTCTAACTTACTGCTACTTTGCTAATACTCGCATTTCTTGGTGCATTAAGGCAGCCTCAGTTTCTCCTCTTCTGAAGCTAGTTCGTGCCTCTACCAAGAGATGGTGTATGCTCACTCGATTATAAGTTCAAATCGAACGCTGAAGAGAATCAATTACATTGCCGTTTGATCGCTGCCAGTGCATGCTTCCTTTCTGCAATCGATTTCGCGAGTACAGCTTCAAGTGACCAGAACGAACGCCGTGTTTGTCTTAATCAATCGTTTCAATGTACATACACCGATTAACAGATGTTCTTGCACAGAGAACGTAGAGTCTGTATATACCAAATCATTCGGCACAGTTGAATGTACAGCACCCAGCACGCACTAAATTTCTGATTCTAGAACTCTGGTTCAGCACCACCAGTAGACGTTTCGAGTCCCGGTGAACCAAGATTCTTGACCTTCTATCACGCGTTGGAGTCAGCTAGCGTCAGGAATGAACAGTTACAGGGAAACTCGAGTGTACAGCGACAAGAACAAATTGGCAGGGTTCCCCAGGTAGACTCTAACACCACTGTCGCTAACGGCATCAACAATAATCCTAACAGTGACACCACAAGCCCTACTGTAGCAACCACGAGCCCACAGACCCCAGACACCATCGCAAACACGGAGAGCTCCACCCCCGCGGTTACCACAGGAGCCCCTGAAAACCCTTCAACGACCGAACAAGCCTCCACGAGTACAGAAACATCCACAAATACCGAACAAGCTTCCACGAGTACAGTACCGTCCTCCAATACCGAACAAGCTTCCAGCACAGAATCATTCTCCACTACCGAACAAACGTCCACCAATGCAGATTTCATGTCCGTGCCTGAACAAACCAGTACAGAGTCCCTCCCGGGGAACACCGATGCTGCAACGAGCAGCGAAAGCCCTGGAGATGCCCAGATTTTGTCCAGGATATCTGGTACCCAGAATTCCATTGTAGAAACGACCACTGCCCCAATGAATCAGGATTTGACGAGTTCTTTGGCTCCCTCGACTGTCGCTACTACAGATATTACTGCTTCCACTATCAGTAGCAACGACATGCAAACCACGGATTCATTAGCCACTTCCACGCAAACGGTAACCCCTGATACTGATGTTACACTCACAACAACAGCATTGAATACAGCGGAGACTACTACTGTAGCAGCAGTGACTAGCGATGCGCCAAATATTAGTACATCTGAAAATCCAGACAGCAATACTATACAACAGTCTGATATGACCGTAACGCAGGCAGCTGATATCAGATCAACCGATGCTCCAACAACGGAAGCAGTGTCGAATAATATGGTTGACGTGGAAACGACCACAGTGATACCTACGGTTACCGTTCGTAACAGGTTAATTGACTTTGCACAGGATATTCTGTCTCATCTGCAGAATATTGTTACAACTACGGTACCAACCCAAGAGCTCACGACCACGATATCTCCTGTAACTGAAGTATCGAACGTAATATCGGATTCGAGCGTGAATAATACCCTGGAGATTCTAGCGCAGTTCAATGAAGTGAATGCAACTGTACAAGAAGATTTGGGAACGACTACCTCGTCGTCCGGTTTAACAACAACTGCGGAAATAACAATGCAAAACGCAGTAGGTTCCGTTACTACTTCGTTACCCACAACCATTCAGGAAGCCAACACTCAGGATGAAATAAACTCAGTCACAACCACGACACCAGCACAAGATTCTCAAACAGTTTCGAACATTGATACAACCACAGTAGGCGATTCGAACGGTTCTTCGAATCTTCCGTCAGACGTAGAAGTAACCACTACGTCGACGAGAAGTTCCACCAATGACACTTTATTATCAGAGTTAATGTCTATCGCAAAGACACTTCTTTCGGAAGAGATAAACGAAACCGATCAAATTACACTTCTTCAAAATTCAAACAACACTTCTCAACTAGGAACTTTAATGGATAATGATCAGCCAGATTTATCGAATGATACGTTAGGCACGACTCAAGCTACAGAATCATCGTCGATTCTCCCAGATGTTACAACAGAAACCGTAGAAACAACACCAACCGCTGTAAGCATGCCAGACTTCACTACTCTCTCGATCGATCCTTCCCAGAACGAGGTGGATTCCATAAATCCAACCACAACTGGTTTACCTTCAGAAACTTCTTCGGATACACCCACTACGACCCCTCAAAATAACGTAGTAGATAATGAAGTAGAGGTACAAACAACTCAAACCACACTGCTAGGACAGTCTTTCGGAAACGTAGAAACGACTACTCCCTCAATTATGCCAGCAAACGAGACACAAGTGACTCTGTCGAATAGAATATCGTCGAATCTTGAAACCGGCCTAGACACAACGACTCTGTCACAGACAACCATTCAGAGTTCAGAAACGACAGTCACACCTAGTGTAAATTTCGAACTAACCACTAATACGTATAATTTAGTGTCATCCAATTTAGTTACGACGACCGAGACACAAACTACAGAAACGATCACTGAAGCAACAGTAACTGCTATAACTAATTTCACAACTGTAACGTCACAGCCTATGATGGGCACCAGTACTAATCCACCTGAAATAACTACGATGTCCACCGTTCCTGACACTGTCCCTGCCTCTGTAAATACAATCACCACAACACCAGCAACGTCCTCCGAATTGAATACCGAGCAAACCACGGTGGCGCCTATCACGGAATTTGTTGAGAACGTAACCAATGGCGTAGAAAACGCAACTAACCCAACAACAGAGTATATGTCGCAGTTTGCACCCATGACCACTGAAGCTGTTAGTAACGAAACCCTTGAAGAAACCACGTCGACAATTCCAACCACGGACGTTAGTTCAATGGATGCCACAGAGGCTACCACTAACCAGTCCCTTCTAACATCCAGTACAGTGTCCATGCCGGAAACCACTACTAATACACCCGGTGAAACAACAAGCACCCCCCAAACAACACCAACCCTTGAGAATGAAACTCCAACTGTTATTGCCCGTTTCCAGGATACGACATCAGCAACCGCCCAAGCGACGGCAGATTCAGGCAGCGGCCAAACAACCTCCATGATCACAGAATCCTCCACCGTCCCATCCCCTGATTCCTCCACTTCTTCCATGTCCACCATCATGACAACCATTTCATCTGCGGCCGAGACAACGACGCCAACGATCACGACAATGACGACTGAGACAACGACTGGACGTCTGCCTGACGAGAGAACATCAATGCCTCAGACAACGACACAGTCAGCAGGAATGAACGTCGTTACTGTCACCGCGATGTCTGAAACAACGGCCACTACGGTCGATATAAACGAGAATCTAGTCTCGACCGAAGCTCCAGCCGAGAATATGACCACGATATCCAGGATCGGCGCAGAAGAAACCGCCACGAACGATTCCATGAGCACCGCTGGAATGAACCAAACAACAACCGCTGGTACGAGCATGCCAACAACGACAGCATCTCCGAGTAGTCCGACGTCTCAGACTCCTACAACGCCGTACTTAGGTCGATTCGGAGGCAGCAGGCTGACACCTGCCCCGATGTTTAGCATAAGCTCTACCACGAAAGCTCCTCTGCGAGATTACCTGGTCTACGGGATTTATCCTAACAAGACGATTGTTAGGAAGCGACCAGAGGACAATCTGATCGACGCCAGGAACGTGAACAGCCCGTACGTGATATTCGGTATCTTCCCGGACGGCAGGCTGGTCCGGAAATTCCCGAATGGAACGATAATACCGGATCCACCTAGGAACCCGGTCGAGGTTGTCTTCTCACTTAGCACTTCCACTACCACTAACAGGCCACCACCCAGACCGTTTTATAACCAGGCTAACCAAGACACTTACAACCAAGCCCCGGTGTACAGTAATAACCGTAGACCCGTCGCCGAGCTGATGAGAAACGTCCAAAGTCCCAGCACTGTTGATCTTGGCCTTACTGGTAACGCGATCGTCGGTCCCAATGGAGGTGGACCCGATTTCACGGGACCACTTGGTACCCCTGCTAGCGCCCCGAGCACCGGCAAAATGGTATCTCTTATTCCGCCTGTTCATCATCGTTCGTTAGCCGTCCTTCGATTTTTGAAAATTTGCTCGAGAACGGCTCGTGTTTCTGCCCACTTCATAATAATGGTTCTTTCATTTGTGTCATTGTTGCATAGAAAACGTGTCAGGATACAGAAGAGATCTGTCGTTCGATATTATCCACTACTGAGTTTCTTTGAATTATGCTCTTTTGACAGTAGTTGTGTTTTAGGAATGTATAATTAACCTCGATTGAATGATCACCGTTTATTTTAGCGATACTTTGAATAATTATGTAAAAGGATTGTTATAATTATGTAGTGATTCGATTATCAGAGCAGCGTGTACAGTTATTAATTTAGATACTCGAGGTTTTAATGTATTTTATGTTTTTTTATTAGATATACTGTACAGAAATTTTCTTTTCGAGTTACAGTATGTAGTTTCAGCTGCAATATAAATTAACAGTAGAGTACTTGCGTCAAGTAAATACGACTAATTAGGGTACAGTATAATGTTCTGACATATTACTCGAAGGGCACCGAGTGTCACTAAATGGTTCAATGCAGACATATTTTTCAAGGAAATTTATTGAAAATTTAACATTAGATTTAGGATGTGGGTTCCATATGGACCCGCAAACGAGTAAAATTTCAAGAAAATTGATGGTGGATAATATTAATCGATTTAAGATACAGTCCTTTTGAAACCAAAGAAGCTTATAGCAATTATTTAGAAAGCATACATTCAATAAAATAATTAACTTTATTTTTCAGAATTTACTACATGAATTATAGGCGTGTAAAATAATGTACATAACAAATAGAAATTTTATGTCGTTTTTGTTTTAAAAAATAAATCGTCGCTTTGTTGTATATAAATTTTTATGTTCACAATGACACATTGTACTTGCTTCTTTGTTAACGCTTTGGATTTGTTTTCAGTAGTTTCTTTGGTAACGTAATAAACTAATTTTCCGATGTCGTGATGATTAATTGTATTGTACAATTTCTGTGATAACATTCACGACATTTGTTTTGTTCTTGAGATTTCTCATTAATTATCTTTCTTTACGTTTTTTCTTTCTTTTCGTACTCGTTTCTCATATCTGAGTCAATTTATCTTCGTCGTTATAAGAATTTATCAAATGCTCACTTTTATGTACATTATTACATCAGAATTTCTTATTTTGATTAAAATTAGAAAATTCTTCTTTCTGGGTTATTACGTGTAATTTTACTGTAAATTTGTATATAGGTTTTGTATGTGTATCGCATGTTTGTTAGTTTCATGTTGTTGCACCGTGCACATTACATCGCACTTAATGTTTAATAGAATGTTGAATACATTATATTTCGTACTGTTTGTTATACTTATAATATGAGAAGATTTAGAATATTTTATGTTGGAAATTTTTAACTACAAGCACAACAAAAATGCCGTGATTAATATTCTGTACAAGTGGGATTCGATAAAGTCTTAAAAATGTTTGATGCTTCATCGGCGATCTTCACTTCACCCCAACGACCGATTCATCGTGGCCCGTGAAGAACAGTGAAACAACAGTCGATTGTTCCTCATTTATTTGTCTATATTTTATTATCGAATAGTCAAGTATAATAAAATAGTCGACAAATGTTACAGCACTATGTTAAATTTCGAAATCTGTAAGTAATATTGTCAATCGTCAATATTGATATTTAATGAAGTAACTACCAAAGAAATTAAAGAATAGCTTTTTCGATTTTTACAAATTTTTTATCATTTTACAATTTTTTAACCCTCAGTGGTTTTATTCCAATGAGTCTGACGCCCAGGAAGTTTTATAAATATTTTAAAGACCTTCTATACATTGGTAACAATAATCTAATACAAAATACAGTCCTTCAATACTTTTATAAGAAGAAACATCCATTATTTTTTTGGAATTTCTTGCAATTTAATTCAGTTCTGCTATATCACACTTTAAATATAATTATAGATGAAAGAAGAGTAGAAGAAATAAGTAAAAATGTTGTAAAACATATGCACATAAGTGTTTTACTAAAAAATGATATTGAAAATACGAAATATAAATTACTGTAGTGCAACGTAAAGTGAGTTCGATAATATTTATGTAATATACTTTTAAAGTCATTTTTAATAATTGAAACCGCTGTAAGCAATTAACGTACGGTTTTATTAAAAATCTGCTGTTACTGTTTTATTTCAGAATGTTACTTATTTTGCTTTATATTATGTTGGCGCCTATGATAATGCGGATTTAGTATTTTACGAACTACACGTTTGTGTTGTTATTTTTTAATGAAGGAATTTTTAATTGTTTGTTTAGATAGCTATTACAATGTAAAAAATACACTAGAGACTAATAATTCAACAAATATCATTGAATAATGATTAGACAAATACCCTATTTCGTGTAAACGCATTGCTTTACTATATGTTTCGCATTTTCGTTATAACTTTTTAACAAGGCATTTATGGGAATATGTTTATACAGGAAATCCTGCTTAAAACAGGCTATTTAACTATTTTCTGTAACTTGGACGATACGGAAAATGTTTCATACGTATTTCAAATGGTTTCAGTCCATGATCTTTCACACGGGAGAACATAATTTAGAAAAAAATTTACCTTGCAGCGTTTGCTCTTTAAAACCATTAAAAATGCGTATGAATCATTTTTCATATGGCCAAAACCAGAAAAAATAATTAGGTAGTCTGTCTCGAGTGAGAAACCCCGTGTAATATTTTTCCTCTCTTCCTGTTCTTAAATCATACTGATACAGTTTGCCTGTAAAAATCTGGTACCCCGTACGCATTTCTCGTAATTTTTGCCAAGTCTGTTGGAGCAATCGCCTAAACGTTTCACTGTTAACCCTTTGGCTGCGAACGGCGTATGTGTACTCTCAGTGATCAGTGTATCGCATTTTCTATTGAACTGCCATAATGTTAGACACATTGTTACGTATCGTATGTGAGCAGTTAAAGTAACTGAAGATCACAAACAGTTTCAATGCTGTTTTTGATTTTCAGTTTCACTGCTCTAGCAATCGCTAGTGTCTGACTTGCGAACATCGCACCGCACAGAGAGAACACTTTTTCCTTAAATCTACGAAGTTGGCGTCTCAGCTTTTAATGAGCTGTTGAATGTTGATAGATCGTGTTACTACGAATCTCTATACACGGTTTTAGTCGTAGACGGTCAACAGTTTAAAAGATATTTAATGCAATAACCAACCCTGCGTAGCAATATAGCGTGTAGCCATTTGCTCTACGCTTTTGAGCTTGAAAGCAGCTATTGCAGAAAACTAGATAAATCCTATCGAAAGTTCAACATTAAATATCTTTCAAACTATTGTTCGTCTGCTCCAAAAATCATATATAGAGAAATTCGCAATGACATGATCTGTCAACATCCAAAAGTTCACTGGAATCTAAGACGACCACTTCGCTAGTTTTCCTTGTTAGAGCCTGCCGCAGCTGAAGGGTTCAAAGAATCTCATCAGGCATCGTTATCGTGCGATCAGATTTGATGTACGTTCGGAAAAATGAAAATAATTTCGCACTGTTTAGAGTGATGCCCTGTTGAATACGCAAATGGGGACAACGTCGAGTGTAATGTCTGCGATTGCCGGTCTGCTGACGCCGATAGTAAGTACCGGTCGACCGCCGACCGATTCGCAGGGCGGTCGTATCGTCCAAGATCGAGAGAGGGACGAGGCCACCAGGACGAAAGAGGCCGGAGGTCAACGCAGCTCCGTGTACATCGGACAGGTAAGAAAGCAAGAGAGACAGAACATGATTTACAACGACGCCGTGGCTGATTCTTTCAGCGCCCGAACATATCTCTCTGTAAGGAGAAAAAAAGAGAAAAAGTGTCGAATCTTTCAGGACAAGTTCGTCAACTATTGGACCGATGGGGTCTCTACCGCCAGCCCACGCGTTGCTAGCGTGAAAATAAATTCAGTGGCTGTAAGTAACCGGAAGCAATGTAGCAACAAATTTAATATAATTTTATTATCCTAATTTTTAATACCCTTGCCTTGGTATCCACTTGCTTGCGACGTGCTCAAATTGTTTAATAAATTGTGACGCAATACTGTATGTGCAACTGTTAGCAAAGATGATAATATATTTCTGTTGATTTGAAAAATGTACGTTGTGAAACAGTCATATAAAAGCATAAGGGTTATTAAGGCTTCTTAGGGTTATTCTTGTTTCGACTAACTGGGGCTGCATTATTTCTGTCCAAATTCTACGTGGTTACAAGTTTGCGAATGAATTGGGTGTTGGACTATTTAACTGTAATGCTAAAGTTGTTCATACAAAAATACGGACAGCATCAATAAACAAAACAATATGTTGACAGTGCAACATGATCAATGTTTAAGTAACATGATTTGTAGCTTTATTGGGTGATTTTAGTTGTATTGTCTGTGAAAATTATCAGTCTGTTTACAGGTAATTTATCCTTAAGAGTTTAGCATGAAAATATTTAGATACTCTTCCATATTTTAAAGTTATTGACATGCCTAACTGATTAAAGTTCACTTTGACGCAGAGGGCTTATGTCGGCGAATCATTTAAATTCAAGGGATTAAATAAAGTTCCAAGAGTGTTATTTATTTATTTAATTAAATGTTTTCTCACAGACTGCTGCAAACGAGGGACCATCGCCGTCTATACCATCTTTCGAAAACCTTTTGAACAATCAGCCAGGAGGACAAGTGACAGCTCCACCTGGGTTCCCATGGAGAGATCCCTTGGACCAAATTTTCGGTATCACTACCTCCTCGCCAGTGATAACAGCTTCGGTCTCATCGAACACACTGGTCTGTTCATTAATTTTATAATAATTTACACTACTATTTTAATGTCTCAGGACACGTACTAAATATTACATAAACCTTAAAATAATTATGGAACCGTTCAAACATTTTAAAGAAAACTGGCTCTTATGATATCACTTCGTGAAGGAAGTAGTAAAATATTCACTTGATTACATCTCTACTAATTTTAGCATTCTAGCAATTAATTTTTCAATTGTTTTTGTCGTAATATTATCAGATTCTTCGAACATATATTCACAGGAGTTTCCTTATTTGCCTATCTGGTTTGCACCACAGTTTTTCTATAGAGTTCAGATCAGAATTTTGAGAGGACTATTTTGTCATGCAGGATGCGTTAACAAGCATCCTAATAGTTTTGAAAGGGAGTGCACCTTCAGTTCCATTAAAATTGAACGTATGATTCTTTCTTTCAGGATGATTCAGCAGATACGAATGGTCAACTCCTACCACGTCCAATCAACCCATTCGTTGAAGTGTTTACTCCATTCTCCAGTGCAATTGGTATCGCACAAAATAGTAGAGCATCTTCTATTCCAATGGCAGCTACTAGCACAACTGCAATGCCTACTACAACTGCAAACACTGTTACCACAACAACGGCTGCGTCAACAACAACCACAACTACAATGGCGCCAACTACTACAACCACAACCACGATGGCGCCAACTACGACAACCACAACTACGATGGCGCCAACAACTACCACGACAACAACTACGATGGCGCCAACAACTACCACGACAACAACTACGATGGCGCCAACAACTACAACTTCAACGCCCGCGAGACCAGCTACGTCCGCCAACTTCGTCTCACAAACAACCGCCGCTCCTCAAACCACAACTTTTGCGCCAATGACGACTCCGTTCAACCTGCCAAATGATTCAATAATGAGAACGCAACAACAGAACGCTTTTGGAAGAACGTTCGATGACTTAGTCTTTTTGAACTCATTGGTGAGTAGTTTTATTATAACGCGTGTCTGGTGAGTCGTGGTACAATCGAAGTGGAGGTGATTCTTCATACAGAATGTACAAAAAATGTAGAATACAATTTTTAGAAATTGATTTTGAAAATTGGTTAAGTGCATGTACTTGACAAAATTCTAAAAACTGTTGATTATTCCTTGCTTTGTTTACGGATTACCATGATCATTGGATTGGTTATGGCATTGGTATTTATTCAAACTTCGTGTATGAAGTGTATGTATTTGATAAATGTTCCAAATTGATTTTCTCCAAAATGAAACTTTGAACAAAAAAATTGTATTTTTTATTAGTTATTACTTGGTTGTGTGTATAATTTTAATCAGACAGATAGAAAGTGTAGATATGTTTGCGCTTGAAGTTAATTTTCCCAGAAACTTCGCAATTCATCACAAAAATTTGTTGTATATTTTAGACTTGGGGTATTGTGAAGAATCACCCCTTTTACGGTTTAACCATAATTTACTGGGCACTTTGTAGCTGTGTTTTCTTCAGCTATAGTGCTGAGTGTAATTATGATGTGTTTTAAGATGTAGACTGAAATAAATTGTGTAGAATTTTTTTGTTATACGAAATTTCCTTTTTGAAAAAGTGTATTCTAAAAATGTCTATTTCGTATTGAGGCACTGAAAAAATTAAATTATTTAATTAAATTAAAAAATTAGAAGAGATTAACAACAGTCCATGCATCAATCTAAGCAGATTTTATTTAAATTTTTTTATGATATTTTAGAGTTTGGACATTTGCAAAAAATTACATTACGAATGTGAGAACTTACCGTATTTATTGATTTTTTATGAATTTTAACGATAAGTTTTATAATTAATACTCTTTCTGAATATCAAATACAAATATTTTAGGGTCAATAAAGATAATTCTATCATATATCGATTGTAAGCTATTTCATTAAATTAATTTTCTGTTCCATTAAAAAACAGACTTTTATGTTATAATTTATATAGTTACAGAGTAATTCCGGAGGTACGACGCCGAAGACACTTACAGAAGTTGAGCAGCTCTTAGCAAACAAGGTATCTATAATACAGTACAGTTCAGTATAACGTTTAATATAGTTTTATGCACAGTTACTACTCTGGAAGGTTTCAACGGAGTTCTCAAACATGATGCCACAGTAATTCATGCAATTATTATTCCATAATTGGATGGTGAATTACGAAGCAATTTACTTGACGTCTATTATTTATAATGGACTATTCCTTTAAATAACGACCTCCTCTCCCGAGGAAAAGGGTTGCATGATATCACAAGACAAAAATTTCAAAAGCCAGAATCTTGCTGTACTGACAACCGGTGGCAGGTGAAAACTAGTTGCAATTATCATCTTGTCTGCAAGGCGAAGACGAAAAGACCAATGGATGCTAAACAGTCCTTTCACTCCTCCGCATAACTGTGCAATCAACTATATTCCGTTCCTAATGCTGTGAACTAGTGTCGCTTTTCCCGCAACTCCTTTCTCGTGTTTCTGCAATGGTGCAACTGAAACATAGAGTCTGACAATAAGTCACGATCAAAGAAAAATTCGATAGATTGTAGATTGTCTTTAGTCACGCCCTTCGTAGGAACGTTTAATGATTGATCAATCACGGTGAATGAACTGGAACAACCTTGCAAACGGCCTTCCCTATCCCACGCAGTAATGGCCTACCGTATTACCTTTCGATAACATTACGCCAATAAGCTAGAGCAATAAACTACAGGCTACTCTACTGAATGATTTCAGTTATATTAAAATGTTTTACACTGTAAATAAAAAACTGTTAGATGGTCTGTGTTCCTGCAATGTGAGGAATACATTAATTAGTAATATTCAGATAATACTAATTACTGTAATTTATTTATTCTATCTATGATAGATATAAAATTTGAGAATATTTAATTATTGTATATATTCAATATATCTTTTTCTAATTTTAGATTCTGTCGTTGGCGTTGAACGATCCAGGTCCAACCAGGGCCCCGAAAGCTATTAACATAGGAAGTACATTGTCGAACTCGATATACCAACCCACCGCAAAATCTTCCAATCCAATAGTGATTGATTTGTCCCCGTCGTCGACTGCAGCATCACCCACGTGGAAACCGGTGGAGCAAAACAGCCAAAAACCAGTGAAAAGCAGTTCAGTACCTGATCAAGTAACCTGGAAACCAGTTCCAACTAGCACCAACAGAGACGTTGAACCCAGTGTATCTTCATCGTCCACAGTAAAAACCACTCTGATAAGCACAACTAAGGCGTCTATCACTACCACTCCACGACCTAGAACTACTACAGTGAGGAGCTTCGGTTCATCTTTGTGGGAGGCTCTCTTTGGAAACGGTTTCTTTGCTCCATCGACCACTCAGAGGCCTGTGAAACCGAAACAAACGAAAACCACGCCAAAATCTGTTAATATTACACCGAAACCGATACCAACTACGCAAAAGCCACAGAGCACTCAACCAGCTCCTACCACTACTACTTTGCGAACCGTAGACATTTCGAAGATTCAAGTTAGCACTCCAAATACGTTTGTGAATAAAGAAAAGTCAGCATCAACGTCGAAACCGATATCCACGACTAAACAGCCATTGCTGAACAATCCTAATCCGAGGTTACCTAAAGTTGCAACGTCGACGTTCTCACCGGAAGACGATGCCAAGTTCCTAGTTTCACTCCTCCGCGCATACCAAGACGGTAAATTGCAATTTAGTACAGCAGAGGCATGAAGTATTGGTCGTTCAAGGTCACTTCATCGATCTTGAATTATAATTAGGCATAATCAAAGAATACATTTCTATGCTGTCGAAGTTCCATTTCTTTAGTTACATTAAAAAATACTGAGTATTAAAATGTACATATGCATACACATCGACAGTCTAATTACAATAGACACAACCACCATATTTATAATTTTGTATTTGCTTGTGAATCTGATAAGAAATGGCAGAAATATTAAATTTAAATAATTAAACGGTATGTCAGGAAAAATGTCAATATTACTTGTCGCTGCTATGAAAATATATGTACATAGAGTTGATTTATGAGGTAGGTGAATTATGCAAAAATTATTACGAGTGATCTTTGTTTCAGATGATAAAGGGGGTGCTTCGAAAAAGTCTAGTTTATCTAAGGACGACGAATTGTTCCTGAGAGCGATTCTAAGTGGACAAGCCCTCACGACGACAACCCCTGCACCGTCAACAGAAATCAGCAATGCTGCCTTGTTGGCGGCATTGCTAAAGGCTCAAGGCATAGAACCACCGACTCCTGCCACTAAGATCAGAGAACAACTACAGTCAGCCGTAAGTCCAGTTGGCATCGACATCTGACTGATTGTGATGCTTTTAATAATCAAGTACTTAAGATAAAGTATGCAAATAACAGAAATGTCGAGAAGAGCATTTTGGACATTTTAGGTTCAATTCTACCAAAATGAGTTTAGAAGTGCAGAATGGACCCATGAAATTGTATCGTCTTTTTAAGAATCTTATTAGCATATTCATTGTCCTCTTCTGTATGTAGAAGTTCAGGACAATTTTGTTTCAGGACTGTTTTTCAGTTCAATACATATATAGTTGTACTATTGCGTGTAAAAGCCATTTGAGGTTCTGCAACAATGCAAGTGTTAATAATCTTTGTCACTGATGATTTCAATTGGTCTACACGATGTTATTTAAGATTAGAACATAAAATATCTTTGTTATTGTTGATGCAATGTGAAAATGTCTGAAGTAGACAATATTGACCAATTTTTCCTTGCTACAATATTTGCTCTTTCGAATCAACTACGGTAGGGATATGTTAGGTTCTGGCCTCAGATGACTCATCCTGTAGAATAATAATACAAAGTAACAGACACTCTTATTATTTAATAGTTCATAATTGGTTGTTGTCGATATAGATAGAACGATTTAAATGAGGTTTAATCAGGCCACAGAGCTATGGTACGAGTTAATAAGAAACCGATGGCGATAAAAGAAAATAATTGCTCGTCTTGTAACAGAGTCTCGGTCAAAGCGTCACCTCTGCACCAACCGCATCCCCGGCTACCGAGTCTACGACAATTACGACAAGGCCGACTTCGACTGCAACTCGACCTACGGATACCACGAAAAAGACGGTGACACCAAGACCAACCTCAAGACCAAGGATAAGCACTACAACGTGGTCGCCGAGCTCGACATATCCACCTCCCCTCTTCGGCTCCTTCTCCAATTACGGTACTTCGCAACAGTCAGGCGGTGGCGATAATTCTGAAAACGGCGTGTTATTCGGTGCTACCAGAGCATTCAGTCAGTTTCTCGGTGCTGCGATCAGTGTGAGTTACATATAGCCATTAATCCTTCGCTGTTCCTCTTCTAACACGAATTTGAAAGAGCACAGGAAATATTAGAAATTCATGAAGAATGTTTTAATGAATAATACGTTATCTTTTATGCTGAATTCCTTTATAAATGGTAAAAATCTGACAGCAAGAATTGTAAATATATTTTGTAACATTTGTGAGTAACTAAGTAGAGAATTATTTGTGGAATTGCTGGATTGCGGATTTTTGTTTATGAGCTCGTTTGGAATTTGTTACCTGTGCTGTCGCGATCAAATGGAAGCAAACAGATGACGCTCGAGTCGTAATTTATAAATATTTTGATAATGTACTTTAATACATAAAATTATTATTTATAGAAACAAATTTTGTGTTTCAGGGAGCGGCGCAACAGTTGCAATCCTTAGTAAGGAACGGCACTAGAATCGTGACGGAAGCAGTTGGATAAAATCAACAAGACACGGAGAAGATTAACATATAATTTCTGTAGATTAAAAAATTCATTTGTAAATGTGAGAATTTAGAATGGCCCGTGTGTGGAAACGGAGGACGTTGTTGCTTGAAGGTGGTAGCGATACCTCGAATAAGTACTTACACAACTCTGTTCGTATCGGAGATTTTTAACAGGTCTTACTGACAAAATAAGTGTATGTTCGATGTCGAAGACGAATTTTTCGAATTTCATCGTTTTCTATGTATAGACTTTAGTACTCTAACTTGTTGGGTGATTATGTACCTTATTTTAATCGACGTATGTAGATACAGTAGCCGATACGACATTCCAAGTGCAATTCAATTTTTAATTCTTAAAATACGGAGATATTTCTAACGAAATACAATTTTCTTTCATATACAACTGCAGTGCAATGCTAAACATTTTTTTACAATTCAACATTGGGTTGATGCAGGTTTATCATATTTTCAAATAAAATACAATAACAATTCACACCGATATAGATTAATATTTCATACAGAAAAATTACTCCATATCTTGTCAACAGAGAAACATCGGTAATATTATTGAAAACGAAGCTTTATGGAAAGGCAACAAAACTTTCGCATCAAACTGATCACTTTTCCTCCGTGTTTTAAGAGTTAGAATAGAATCTCTCGACGCATAATGTAAGGAGAACCGACAGTGGCGACATTTCTCGAATTGGCTCGACGCTTTGCGAACGTTTCTGGGGTAGGGCCGCGGACAGTTCGGTGGCTCGCACCTCCTGAGACATTTGTAACGTTCGTCGCAATTAAGATAATTAATCGGATGCGCTTCGTCACGATTCGTGACACGGTGACGATCCGTGTGAAACGCAGATCGATGCGAGGCCCACCCACAAAGGTCGAATCGAATCAACGGCGGCGACGACCTCGTCGTCGGTGCTGCTAAGAAGGTGGTAATTTAAAGTATCTCTGAATGGGAGAGCGAGAATGAGAGACAGTGTGCATGCGAGAAAGAGAGTGTGCGAGAGAAAAGGAGAGACGAAGGTAGACGACAGTTACCTCTTCAGGGACGAATTTATTCAAGTCGAAGAAATTGATTTGTTTGTCACATGTGTATGGCTGTTCTGTCAGTGAAACCTTTCTAGCATGTTTAGCAGGGTTTTCTGAATCAATAATGTTTTATATGCTATATGTCTTGATCTACTCTTTATCAGTTTATGTAAGAAAAAGATTCTTCGAAATATACTTACGATAGAACGATAGATTATACATGTAATTATCTCAGTTGTTTTTTAATTTCTTTATATTCTGAAGATGTTGTTCGGTCTATGACCTTGCACCTGTAAGCATAATTGTTCATTCTGATGAAAGTTGTCGCCACATTCGGGACACTTGAACGTCTTGGTTGGCAAGTGAAGTACCTCCCTTTTTTTCGTTTCGTGAAAAATAGACTTTTGGCATTTTTCTGTACGTTAATTTATTCTTGAGCATTCTGAAAATGTATAATGTATCATAAAAATGAATTTAAGTTAATCTATCATATCTTTTTCCTAATAACTGGATACATGCCAGCAATTTAATGAAGTCTACAGTTGTCTCAGCTAAGACATAAAATTGATTCTCGTTTCTATAAATATTTTATATACTTACAAGAAACTCATTCTTCAAATTCTTGGACTTACGCCTCTTGGTTATTAATAGTTAATGTGGCTTGTACCAATTGTTACAAAAATCGTTGTGTCTCTCTTCCAAAATGTGATGGCCCTCGCGACAATAGGAAAAATCAACTATTCAAAAACTGGGAGTAGATGGATGAATCGGAAGCAGTCTGTGTTTCCACTAATACGTATAATACGGGCTCCTTCAGTAAGCGCTTCAAGGTCACTTCTTGTCCACACGTGAAGTCACACTTTGTAGCTTCGAATGAAAATGAAAAATAATGAACATCGTACATCAGGTTGCAAAGTGAATGGCGTTTGACAGAATCAAGAGAGCAAAGTGACCTCGAAGTGCCCAATCTATCAACCAGATTAAACAATCCTTATGTCGATAAGGAACAAACTAATTATAGGAGCTATAGTATATATGACCTTTTCAGTTTAGAAAGACCTTGCAAACATGTTGGAAAGGTTTACTACATAACAAAAATCTAACATCTGACTATCTCTTGTTGTATCTTTGTCAAAAATATTTGAATATCAGTAAAAAGAACCAGGTGTGGACAACTGTGTCAGTGTCTCTGAAGGGGTTAAGCGTCAACAGAGCATTGTGTATACTTCGCGCGCGCGCGAGCACCTTCACTCGCCGCGTCGCGTTCCTTTTTTCCTTTTTATATAATAAAAAGCTGGAAGCGTGTATAGTACACGATCCTTGGGTCTTGTTTGTCTTTCATTCGTACGGAAAGGTAGCTTCGGTAGTAATGGTAGCTCTGAGTAATAAGCTTGGTAATTTAACGAGCATGCGAAGGGTTGAAATGCGGCGGACAGTTTTTTTCCTATTTGAAATTTAGTGATATTGTGTTTCGTAGTACGGCGTTGCACGACTTTTGTTTTACAAAACGCGAGATAACGCGAAGGACGTTTCGTCGACGGTGTAACGTTTGATTGCGTGTACGGTGATTCTATGGACGTAAAGTAAGAGTATCATGAGGACTATCCTAACTTTCTTAAATTCGTCTTTGTTTTGTAATTATGTGTGCTACTAATTATAGGACTTACGAAGTGATACGACGTTGTGGAGCGATATTTGTGAACGAATAAAGAATACAATATTGCAGGATACCCAGATCCACAAAAGATGCTTTTTCCTGTTTGACCAGGAACTACATATATTTCCCTTTCGTTAAACATACTGAGTGTTTCGTAAATACATGTCAATACTGCACATGCTGAGTCTACACAATAAAATAAATGAAATATGTTTCATGAGCATAGGTCATAATACTATAGTTTCTGAGATATATAAAACATTAAAAGAAATGTTTGAAGTGGACTTATATCATGTAAAATCTTTTCGTATATAGAATGTCCCATTTGAAACGACCCATGCGAGTATCTTGGAAACTATTAGAGATATTGACAAATATTTCAGGCAAAAATTAAATGTTTTCGAAGGGGGCATAATGTGATATTAATATATTCTTTATGGGTGGAGGCATAGCGACTAAACAAGGTCAATTTAATTTTCTTAATGGAACTGTATATATTTTATCCATTAATCGATTCACCTCTTTATTTTCAATAAAAAAATGTTGACGTTCTCTGCTGAAAAATCTTTGAATTTAAACGTCTTTGTTTATTGCGAAGTAGCAACATTCGAATCAGAATATCTTTAAAATTAAGAACTTTGCGACACAAATATCCTGAAACTTTTTTACATAGAATAAGGAATTGCATTGATTATTGCATTGCAAAAAACTGAAAGTATAATTTGAAAAAAATTTTCCTTGTAAACGAGATATCTGATGAACTAATTGTTTTTTGGCACAAATACCTTCATAGTTTTTTACAGAAAATGAACGACTACGACGATTAATGCAATAAAAAGTATGCAGTTCCTCTAAAAAAGTTGAAGGTAACCTTCGTATATCCGCTACGCTTCTATCACAAAAAAATTCTGACAGCTGGTTACATTTCCTTTAAAATCATTACACTTTTGTCTGAAATATTGGTCGATATCTCTGACAGTTTCGAAGATATTTCAAAGGCTGAATCCGCCCATCAAGTTTAAAAAAAAATGTTATATGAATACAGGAGCCGATCAGAAGCACAACTGATCAACTCCACTGTTAGTAAATTGCTCAATATCATTGCCTGACTATATGAAAGTTTGTAACATAATTACTTCTCTACTTTTCGTTTTACGGAGTTGATCAATTTGGATTCTGAGCGACTCATAGATACTATATGTTATAGTTACTGACCTATTTCTAATATTAAAGGAAATTTTTAATAGATTCAAGCACAATTTATATTTTTTCTTATAGATTACAAACACCATTAATTTATATAACGCGTTCAGTGGATTTTGAATGTATTCAGAAATGAAAATATAGGTATATGGCTTCTTGTGTCAGGAAGCTGAGGTGGTCATTACGTGGATGTATCTGGAGTATTTCTTTTAATATTTTTAATAACTCAGAAATTATGATACGTACGAAATATCTTCGTCTATAACATTTATTCAGGTTCACGTATAACATTTATTCCTAATTTTAGTGTGTAGATTTAGATCATACAGTTCTGACATGCATTTATCAAACACCACGTACAATTTAAAATATAGTTCGTTATACATTTAATATATTAATATAAATCGTAAGTAGTTAAAAATCCGATTGATATTATTGTAAATGTTCACTTCAGTAGCATTTAAGATTTCAAATTAAATTTCCTCATTTCTCTTCTTTTTTTCAGGCATATATTAAGCAATAATTACTTCGTGTTCAGTTATCTCGAAGAAACAGTTAGCATACCGTTTTGACCTACACCCTTGACGACTGCTGACGTGCATAACGTTTTTCTTTTCTTACTCACGCCAGTTAGAATCGGCACGGAAATTGTTATTCAAAATAGTTCTCGATATAATGCCCGTCGTCGCGGCATAATCAGAGTGTGAAAATAACTCGTTCCACGAGCTATGATTAGCTGTCATGACATACGATTTCAATTATCCACAAAGAAATATTTATAACGATCGCGGTAGGTAAGAATTAATCAATTAGAATCGTACTCAAAATTGTCGTTCTCCATGATGTCACAGCGGTGTAAAAAAACTTTTGAGACGAGCAAGAAGAGAAGAGGTATCAGATAAATTGTACGGGACCACTTTTCTTACTCTTTCTTTTTTTTTTAGTTCATTTTCTCCTTCTTCGCAAGAGCCGAGGGTCGGTCTGGAATATTAATCACTCGCTATGACGTATTTAACAGTCATTAGGGACAGCTGACTAGATAGGATGCAAAGTATTCAGAAGTAGAAAGTGACGGGGACCTTCCTCTCTTCTACGCACTGACAGAAAATAATAAATAATCCTTTCAAATGGAGTAATATAATTACAGTGTATTTACAAGAATACTTTTTGCGGATACGGGCAAGGAAACGTAACATGAATGGAATAATAAATTAATTTAAGACGGGCTACTCCTCCCTGACACATTGATTGCTACACTGTTTTAAGATGGTACATTATAAACGACATACATTTTAGACTTTGATACAAACTCAGTACACCTTCAAATTATAATAATATTAGCCCTGTGATTACAAACTGCGTACGTATACGTTCTAGACAAATGGTACTTTATGTACGAACGGCCACTATAATGACATTGAGAACTGGTTATCAGTTCGAAATAATGTTTACGAAAATTCAAAGTCGAATTAGAACATGAAAATGTTTAATAAACGAATAAGCGAGGGAATAAATTAAATAATATATGACGCATTTATAAGACGAAGGACTAAAGCAGAATAAAAGAAATGAATAGAAGAGATTAATTATTGTTATTCAACTATTATTATCCAGTACACACAGAAGAGTTTTTATCAGCAGTGTGCTGCAGTCAAAGAGTTAGTAATAATAATTCTCATAGTTTTTTTACTGGATTTATTAGACTTTATTAGGTATATTTAGTATAATATATAGTGACTCACGATATCGATCGAAGATATTTCCATAATTATGTTTCGTTCTTAATTTTAGTATATTTGAGTATCCACAAATTTTACAAGCATACTTAAAATGTACTTTGTTACACATAATATCTTTGTTTTAAATAACAATGCCTTAAAAATATATTAAATAAAAGAAAGTTGAAATAACGCATTCCTGTGATCAATTTAGTGAGTCACGGTGTGATACTAGTCATGATCATTATCATAAGGATAAGTTTACTTACATGACAGGCAGAACATCCTTTTGTCTTGAGCTTTTTATTAATTAACCAGTTTCATGCGCATTAACTCGCTTTATATTTCGTCTTCGTTTCATAAAAATTACTTTCTTTGAGCGTCACGGATATATTTGTCGATGAAGCAGCTGCTGCGATCAGGTATATGAAATTAATAATATCGGAAACTTATATACTGAAAACAGTTTCCTTCTGGTTTTCAAGACATCTTTGCGACCTGCATTATTATTCGAACGAAATAAGACGTCAAAATACTCAGATGATTCATCCGCGCGATTTATCCACGTGATTCTGAAAAATTCCTTTAAACAATTCCTTGAGCGTAATTCTAATATTTATGCATTCTTACTTAAACACGAAACATGGGAAGAAATACTGAATTGGAAACGCGTCTTGTATCGACGTTTAATTGAAATCAAATCATTATCATTAAAGCAGCGATAGCTTTATCCGTGTCTGTATTAAAAATGCAGTTAATTCTACATCTATTAAGTTGCGTTGTTTACGATACGGACTAAGTAACGGTTTTTAAATGCAACTCGCGTTACTTTACTTGTATTACTATATTGTATAACATACGATGCTGAGTTCAGAGATAAATGTGGTATTCGTATAACGTTACTATCCTTATACAGTTAAGTTTCCCTAGCATATGTCCGATTATTCAATACGAATTTAATTGCACGTGTAATGCTGCTATTGATCGACGGTATTATTCTTGATTCATTACGTTTGCAAACATAGGATTTTTAGCAATATCGCAGTGTTCAAATTTTTCAATATTTGCCACGTCATGTTTTAAATTGACAATTAGACGACCAATCTCTGAGCTCCGAAATTTTGATTAAATTTTACATAATAATAGCTTTGTTTATGTTGAAATAATTAAAATAATAATAATAATAATAATAATAATAATAACAATAACCATAATAATACCAATTAGTCTGAGAATTTCTGAGCCAGTTGCAGATAGAATGACTTGGCTTCAATTTCAGTTACTTCTTAATTTTTGAAACTTTTTCAATTCGTTTTTATTATACAGGTAAAAAATCAGGATTAATACATTGAAATAGAATATGCTACTCATTATTAAATGTTCAGGATTGTTAATAATTTTAAATAACATGTTAAATATGAGTAATGAACAAAATATTGTGTCCAATATTATAACCAGACTGTGCAGTTTTATGTGTTGATAATTTTTTATTTTTTGGTAGCTAGAAAATCTGATTGCGATGAAAATTGATTTGTCTTTCAAAGATTCGAAACATATTTTCTATTTCTCTTATTTTATAAAATATACATATGTCATAAATGTGTATGCGTTAAATTGCATACAAATTCACAGTTTAATTTTTACACTTTTATTCAATGTTTACAATGCACAGTATTCGGAAATTTCGTAGTTTTTAACACGGTAGTAAATAATAAACGACTACAGCGCGTGATCCTCCAATTATTTTGAGTAGTATATTAATATTTATAATATTAAACCGACTGTAATTGTAAGTGACTTACTAATTATAAGATATCAAACGTGTATTTATCAGTGTCGTTCAACTTTGAGATGTAATTTCTAGAAAATGGTTAAAAAATAAGCACTCGAATTTTAATGTAGCAATATACCTAGGAAGGACTACCATTATATAAAATTTGATCCAGATTGGCAAACTCAAACACTCATAATCTATCTGTGAAACTTTTCATAAACATTATTTGCATCTAGTAGAGTAAATACAACAATAAAAAGCTTAAAGTTACACCCAAAATCATTTATACATGCAGGGTATTCTAGATTTCTTCATCAAAATTATGCCAGCATGTTCTAAAGATAGAAACAAGAAAAAAATGTTATGTAAACACATACCACGAAAAATTATTATAGTGCAGTGTATGTACAGTTCGACGATATTTATTAAAACTGTGTATGGCAGAATGTTTATTACGTGGGGTTGCAAGAAGTGATCAATGCAACTTTTATGAATAACTTATTCGGTCGTATGACTGACTCATTTCAAAATTATCAATATAGGATTGAAGCCGCATAAAAATAATGTATTGCTGTCTCATGTGGCAAACATGGATTGCCAAACACATTGCATTAATTGTTGAAATATTTTTTCACCGTATCATATAGGAGCATTTTTTTATTCTACATTTCCTACTTTTGTTATAATTCTTTAATAAATCGTTCATGAGTATCTGACTACATAATATTTTGTCTTATTTTAGCAGAATTTGACTGGAAAAATTGGAAATACCCTATATTTTGTTTTATGTGGCTGGAGAAAGGTGGTGTGACACATCGCTGTAATAAAATTCTGATTAATAATTATGATCTTCGCAACAGGAAAGTAACAGAGTCAGTGGAATAAAAAAGAACAGAGGATTGAACAACAAGACTGCGAGCAAAGGGAAAAACAGAAAATCTCAAATTACAGACAGATAAGCGAGTAGGAAAATTAAATTACAGCAATATGAAATGCAACGTAGAAAAGCCAGCAGTAATTAACAGACTAGAGAGAAAATATAAGCCAACCAAATTAGAAACCCTTCTAAAGTACAGAAATCAATACAAAAATTATAGCTCTATTTGGTCCCAGAATTTCTCCTTCTTCAATCAATATTGCAACAATGACCGCATTCTACTTAATCATGTGAACATCCTCAAATATTCCCTTAATCGGACAGTGCTAAAAATGAAACTGAACGTGCGAATGCGTAGAAAAGTCAACGCGACGTTGACTGGACGGAACGACGAAGTGGTGTGCAAGACGAATCGAGCTCGAAGCATCGAAGTCTCTGTTGTCCCCGGTATCAGGCCGGTGTTTACACCGCGGCACGACGAACAAGCTCAGCTCGAAGTCGCGAAGTCGAAGCGGAAAGCAACGCTCGAGGATAAAAGGGGGAGCGTACAGGTTTCACCGGCAGGCTCGCCACGAAAATCCCTGAAACGGAATTTCGCGCCGATAAATAACAAGAGAGCTCACCGACAATACCGGCTCGAATCGTTTGGTACCACATGCCACTTGGTACTCCGGCAATTTAAATAAATTAACGGAGAGCGAACGTGTCCTGGCCCGCGTGTCTCTCCGCGGTGCCGAACGAAGGGGAAACAGAGGAAGAAGAAGAAGCAGAAGAAGAAGTAGAAGAGGCGGAGGAGAAGGAAGAAGCTGTGTGTGCACGCACAGACCGATTGTAAGACTGGAACACCCACGCGTGTTCGCGATGCCACCGCGAATTTTTTCTTCTCCGCTCGCGGATAATTACAGCTAATGGCGGTCATTGAGAATGCGAGATGCGTACCGATCTTGCGTACGTGTACCACGTTGATACTGAACGTTGCTGGCTGCCCGACGATAACGCGGCAGCCTGCATTCTGCAGCTACTTCGATATTTAATTTATTGGTTGAATCGTTAAGCAGACGCGGCATTATCGGAGAGCGGGCGCACTTCTACGATCCACCGGACAAGATAGGATCGATCGGCGGACGTGTGCCATACGGAAGACCCACGGAGGAAGATGAAGAGGCACCAGCGTCCGGGAATTTTCCGACGTCTACACGATAAGATTTATTTTCGCCGGTTCCCTGGATACATTGTGCCTGTGCGTTCCTGCCGCGCGTGCTCGATGCTCTGTCCTACGCATTCCTCAGGTATGAGGAGCGTTTTGGTGTTATTAGGTTGACAAGGGGTTTTCTGAGTCATTCGGAACCCCTTTAGAATGAGACCAGGTGACGTGTTAGGTTGTAAGGTTTTTTCAAAGTTCAAATTCGTTAGAGAACGAATTTAACCCTCTATAACCCGAATTTTTCTACGTATGACGAGAATGATGCTTCAGGTATATAATAAAGATAAATGATCAAGTTCGTCTCGCGGGATATAAACATAATAATAAACGAATAGACTACTTGGTGGCAGTATAATCGTAGAATGTAAGTGTACACAGTGATACATAAACGAAATAAGACTTAAACAATATAGATATATAGATATGCAGATATGTAACTTCCAAGTTACATGGCGTTATAGAGGGTTAAGAAAATTGAATATTTGGAAAAGGGTATAGGGAATATTCAACATTTTTGTGTAATTAAATACTTAGAAGTCATAATAGATACTTGCAAACGACGATAACGATATTCAGACTGCGATAGAAATATCTCGCCGTATGACGGGACCGGCGTACAATGTGTTAATAATAGTGAAACTATAATTGCACAGAAATACTGTAAATAACATGATAATAGAGGTAGACCTATACTGCTGGATGATAAAGCGGAAAAGACTTTATATTGCAGGGAAAATATTTATGAATAAACACAATTAATTTCAGCCGTTCTCTCTGACAAATCAGGAGGGACTCTGATTTTATTAATGCTTTAAATAATAATATTAAGGTATTTACCCATAGAAATTTTCGGAGCATAATTAAAATATTATAAATACGTTAGATTCTCTTCCAATCGGCTAAAAATGACTGGGAACACAATTGCAACACAAATGCGATGTCATTTTAAAAGTTTATTTAATCAAAACGCATTTGGTCTTGTGCCCAATTAATTATATTGTCGACAGTCACTAGATCGTGATAAACGATTTAAGTAACTTTGTATTTCGATACAATACGTATTACATATCGGTCATTTTGTAAAATTTCGTGTAGAACATTTGGTCGCTTATATTCCGATATCAATTTTTTATTATCAACTTTGATGGTGTCTCCGGTAGTTACCATAATGTAATCGCCTAGATTATAAATATTTGTTTCTTTATGTGTACATTAACGAGTATTTTCACATACGGCCAGATTTTTCACCATTTCCCTGATGCCTTGATCTCTACTATCATTTAATATTGCATTCAAAACCAGTCATAGAGTAGCATTCTATAATATTTCTATCCTAATTGGCAAATACCAAGAACAATCGATTAGGAGTATTTCTGATTGATCCATTTATGGTATTGTTTGTTGCAAATTGTTGCGTTATCTGATTCCACTTCAGAATATTCTGGGAAAAATATTTATTAATGCACAAAATTATTTAAAATTGTTTGGTATGACTGATCAGGAATGATAACGATTTTATTATTATTTTAAACAAAAACATTCACATCACAGTACTCTAACTTTCAGAGTATAATTAGAATATAAATACCTCGTTACAATAAATTAGGGTATGAGATTCTGATGAACATGCCACATTCACCTACCAATTCTCGGACAGATTCTCATCTTTTCTAAAGTTTGGGATCATTTCTTCTGAGTAAACAATTCTGTAATTGAGAACTGATGTAAAAAAATGTCATATACGACTTGTAATTTTGATAAAATTCTGTAGTCGAACCTAGCAATTCATACTTTAATAAATAAAATGTATGCATTAAAAAAGTGTCTTTGTTTCATCGATCAAAACTTATACCTGCGTGGTACTGTCAAACTCCAATGTTTTTTCGTACAGAGGCACGTCCTAATATACTAATACCATAAACGAGATTATTAAATAGCTATACTAGTCACAGTGATCGCGAATACCAAGCTTGATCTAATCCCATTGCTAAACAATTTTTAATTCGTCAGTTTCTTTGCAGAATGTCTTTGAATACCGTGACGCCACCGTTCGAAAGTACCTAATCGGTACTCATACGTTTCGTGATGCATGCAGAAACGATAAAAGAGGATTGCTCTGAGCGTTCGCTGGCAGTTATCGTTGCATCGAATCTCATCATGTAACATCGAACAAGGAGAACGCTAGATCCCTTTCGTCTCGAATCCAAACTCCGTCGACAGGAAATTATAGCGATCGATCTCGTTCGAGATACGATAGATATAACCGAGCAAGGACGTCCTTAATTATCCGAGCGATTGGACAGCTTTGCAATCCAATTTGCGGTTTACCGTGCACCGAATCCTTTCTGTACTGAATCATAGCAAAATGTAGCAACACACGGCACACGAAATGAGTCAGCCTGTCATCTCTCTGGAATCGCTTGGCAAAGAAATCGCCGTGTGTTTCTTGCACATTCCCACGATAGATCGGTGTCGCAATCGCGACAATGCAAGCCGATTGCACACGTGGGGAATCGAATCGCAATTACACGGCCTCCAAGTCGTTCTTCTCGTACGATACGAGATCGAGCTTTCGTGAAAAGTTCCCCGCCAATCAATGAAACGATAAATCGTTTCTTCTCGCTGATGGACGACTTCGGTCTTCGCGGATTGATTAGCAGTTACTCGGCGTCTCATTGCTTTTTATAGATGGTGCATTGTTCGTCCGGTCACGTTGCAGGGGGTATCCGAAGATTCTTGAAAGGGTTGCGTTCGGGAAAGGACGAATAAGTGCAAAATCAACCCTGAGATATGGTTCCGACATTCGTTATGGTCATTCTAACACGATAGGTTCTAAAGATTTTATGGGTGAAAATACCAAGCGTTTAATTTAGAAGTCATGGGTATTATTTGAATTAAATTATTTTTAAATTATTATTCAACCAGTAAGGTGTCTTATTTGTTTAGATCTCATTTTCAAATAGCATCGTGCTTGTTTGAGCAAGAAAGTTTTGCCTGAATTATTTTATTTGATTTTTCACCAGATGATATGTTATTTCTGAAATTTTCATTCTAATTACGTGTAATATGAAACCAATTTTCTTAGACATATCGTACTGCTATTTTTATTAGTCCCTGCAGAAAAGTTCTTTTTATTGGTTATTTATTTTGTCTTCCAGATGAAATATTCGAATCAAGAGCAATCTAGAAAATAAAGTAAAATGAAATTTTTACTTTGCAATTACAGTACACAATATTATGTTCAACATTTAGACACTGTAAATTGTCATGTTGTATTATTATATTTTAAAATAATTTCTCTGATGTACACATAAAATAAGATCAAATTTCTTAAATTATGTTGAAGCTGTGAGTAACAAAGCATATAAAATGATTCATCATTTGGATATTACCATTTATTTTACATTTCAAATCATTTTGTCTCAAGTTTGATACGATGAAATATCCAATTAACTATCGTTTAAGATATGAATGCATGAAATCTGCTAATTTTCAAACTAGCTTCAATAGAATACGAAGATAATTATTTTAAACCTTACAATTAGTCGAGGAATTGGGATTTTAGAAGAACTGTTCATTGTTGTTAAATCCCAGTTTTCAACTTTTAATAATAATTAATGTATCACAAATTTGTATTTCTCTAACCAAGCTATGTCAAAAATTTATTTAAAATCTTGTAAATATCAAGGGTAATTCCTACATTCAGCTTTTGCTCTGATTGATGCTCACATTTTCACACTAGAACTTTCCTCGCCTGAATCAAATTATAGAAGAAAGAACGAATCCTCTTCAAGCTAGTAGTACAACAGTACTTAAACCCTTCGCTTCTAAATGAAGCATTGAAACTATTCAATTCAACATACGTATTAATACAAACAACTAGAGTCTTTCTCACAGATACCTCTCCAGTTTTGTAATATCACTGATTGCTAAATTTTTACCATCTTCAGCATCACATTCAAGGAAAAGTTTCAGGGGATCAACCCATTAGTTACTGCTGAGTTAGACACAGAGCTCTACCTTCGTAGACACAAAGCAATAATAAATCCATTTTATTAACAGTAATAAAGCATCCTTCGTCAAACAAAATTATAACTAACATGAGCTATTCACAGTGTCGTACAGTACAAAACATTAAAGAAATATAGAACTATAGCGTCCTCCTAAACCCTTAACGGGAAACCGCTATAGTGGCGCGTAGTAGCTAAGGGGTTAATTGAAAGTGCAGCACGTGGCAAGTATCATCATCAAATTCATTCGAACCGGTGGTACGACTCGGTACACGGAGACATTTCGAAAGCGAGTCAATTCGAAGAGTTGCGATCGCAAGCTCGGCCAGAGGAGTCTCCCCTTGATCCACGTTTTACCGAAAGGCGAGAAAGAAGAGTAAGAAGAGGAGGAAGGTGGCGAAGAAAGACGAGGGGAGGAGTGTGGTGGGAGTAATGCAGGAGCAAAAGGCAGAAAACACCGGTAGGCAGTTTTGTAGCTGTTTTTATCAGCTTCTGGGCATCGAAGGTTCAGGCCCGACGATGCCAGGACGCATCTTGGGGGGTTCGTGTGGGAACGTACGTCTCTTTAGCGTACCTCTCTCTCTCCCCGTACCCCTTTTTATCCTCGTTCTTTCTCCAGGCGTCCTCTTCTCACTCTTCCAACGGAGTCAAGCTTCCCGGCTTGGCCTTCCTTTTTCCTCCGTTCGCCAGCTCGGCGACTTGTTTCTCTCCCGTTCGTCTTTCCTCCCCCTTCTTCTCCCGCTTCTTCAGCCTCCTCTTCATCCTACGGCTGCCTCGGGTACCAAGGGTCATCGAGGTCACCCTCCACGGTGCACTCGGTGTGCCCTATATTTACGCACGGTAAGAGCACCCTGAAGAGGAGATGGTCACTTCTCTCTTTCTCTCCCTCTCTCTGCTCCTCCTCCTCCTCTTGCTTCCTTCATTTCGTTTTCGTTCTCTTCTTCTTCTTCTGCTTCTTCTTCCTCGTCCTCCTCCTCCACCTACACTTCTTCTGGTTCTTACAGTTCTCCTCCTACCTTTTTTCTCCACCCCCTACTCAGGTTGCTCTTCAATAAGCGCCGATCGCTTTAAGATCGACTCACAACAATCATGTGAATGTTTCTCTCGGTCCTTTTCGATCCTTCGAGTCGATTCGCGTGGTTTTAGAAAGCTTGCACAGGGGGATGATTCGCGAACTCTAGGGTTAAGTGTGAAAGCTGTCGCGTTTGGCTGGTGCAGACTCGTGGAGCTTGAGATTCAGACATGCTTCGCGTTCGCGGTTGGTGTACTTTTCTGGTTCACCAGAACGATCCTCATCAATCATCGACCGTGGGAGGGAAAAAATCGAAACGAACGAAATGTATGCAAAGAAACGATTGTGATAGCCGGCAGTGTTATCCGATAAATCAAAGGGAACCGCTAAAAAGCCGACGGTATTAATTTGTATGATAAACCGTTGGGGAGAACGCGTATTCTAAAAGGTTGCGACAGTACCTTTTAAAGGTTACGTTACGAATTGCAATGCCGTGTCGTAACCTTTAGCGAACTGCATCGTACGTCGCGAATATGCCAGATAATGGCTGGTATTATCTATTGAATAGTAATTACGTTGTCCCAAGCTCCACGCCTTGTACAATCGGTTTTTTAGCGTGTACCCCGCGAATGTCGTTCGTGTCACGCGATTTTATCTGTCTGGCCTGGCTGGGGCACGAAACCTGGAAAAATGCCGGGCCCTGTACATACGTTTCGCCATTCTGCGTCATCGCGCGCAGGTGCGAAACTAATAATGCTCAATGGAGTTAGCGAGTTATGCGTCATCGGCCATTCAAACATGTTCTACCTGTTTCACAGTGTGAAATGCTTTGGCGGTACGATCTTTTGGTATAAGAATAACTGTAATACAGCATAAAAGTTTTGGTGTAGTTCTAGATGTTTGTGCCTCGATTATCCTATATACGAATGGCTCCGCAAACCTGTGGCGCTGGCACAAGTTAGCTAGAAGCATAATCATGGACATGCAGTCTGCTTGTAATTTTCGGAACCTTTAAAATTTAATTTAACGTTATGCAGGATGTCCCACCTAACAGGCCACCTAATTTTCTTCAGTAGTTATGACGATGCAAAAAATGTTGAGAATTCGCTGGAAGGAAAATTTTTGTTCATCATTTACTTCAGAGTTGTCAAGGTCATTTATGTCTTTTTAACAAACTTCATGGCGTTGAAGAAAATAGATTTTATATTTGGCTACAATTTTGACGCTTAAGGTCATTTCAAGGTCAGTCTATTACAGATTATACAGCACACATAGGAAAAAAATATTATTTTCCATGTGAAAAAACATAGGTGACCTTGAAAACTCTAAAAAAAATGTTCCTTGCAGCGTATTCGTTCTTTAACCCTCACCCAGTGGATGCAGGGTCATTTTGACCCACGTGACAGTGGGACGTGTCGGTTATGGAGACTGCTCGCAACTCTTCTAAATACTGCATGATATCGAACCTCTCAAATTATATTGTGGAACAGAGTGCTCAAGCATTGAGTACGATTCTTATCGCCCTGACACATACACTGTTGCTGCAATTGCAATGCCCCTATCTATATCTTGCTGTACGAGTGTTAGCATCGACTTTGAGAGAAGAAATTGTCTTACCAGTTTTCCATACAACAGCGAGGAAACAAGAAGTGATTGTATCTCCTCTAGAATTATACAACTCGTAAAAAGCGACGTTATTTTCCTTGGAATATTTAGTTGACAATGAAGAAAGCAGTTGGAAAGCAGTGACAACAATTCTGAATGGCAATTGAACAATTCTATGAAGGTGCAAACGAAAAATATTTCTTGAATGTATGGCATAATAGTTAGTTGCAGGTAACATCGAAAAGCGTGCGGTTGAATTCGATGGTGGTACAATAGCATTACACAAACATGTAGGAAACGCATTTCAAGTGCATGGGAGACGCATAAACCGGCAAAACCAAATAATTTTAGAATTTCTTTTAGACTGATGGGAAGTTTAGAAACTGCCCCAAGAGGTTTGACCAATAGCGTACGTACAAATAAAAAAATGTATGAAAAATAAAAGCGAAGTAGCATCTTGTATCTACAAAATTGAAAAGAACTCCAGTTTCTACAGGGTGTATCGAAACTGTTGTTTGGCCGCCTAGGGAAACTTATGCGCTATCATCATTAAGATACTGGCTCAGTTATTAAAATTCGTGACAGTTATTAATTCTCTAAAATGAGAAGACACGACTCTTATTCCCGGTGAAAGGAAACGAGTATTTTTTAAGTGTTTATGGGTATTAGCAAAAACAATGAAGTTGGGAGTCTTATGGAACGGTTTTATGGAGAATCTAGTTTTCAATTATGGAAAGACTGCTTCGTTGTAACATGAAGATTGAGTTCTCGGAACTGTTTATTGGTCAACTGGCTTGTTTATTTTAATTAATGCAGTTTTTGTCAAGAAGAGTGTCGATCGTAAAATTAATATATTTAATAGCGCGAGAAACAGTGCCTGCTAATTATCTTAGCCTGTTTCTTGTTGCTATAGATTGTACGTATCATCGTTGTTGCAAGTTGAATTATAATTATTACATTCCAAAGGGAACAAGAAATATGTGAATTGGACGCGTGAAGTTTAATACATTTAATACAAAGGTGCTTTTAAACTTCTGAAGTTAATCTGCTGCATATTACAAGTGAAATAAATTTATTCTTCGAAATGAAATAACTTATTATGACATCGTAGATAGCAAATTGGCGAACATAAAAGAATGTGAAGAAGCTTGAAGGCAATTTAAATAATATGACAACATCTTGTTTATCAGCTTATTCTTATTTTTAATGATAAAGCAGAATCTGTAACAATCAATATGTCTACGTTGAACGTGTTCAATTAACAATTGCTATTATCGATTGTCTTATTTATTCTTTATAATCCATTTTATTCGTCTTCTGCCACTAGAAAGTTGTTTTTGAAGTTTAGAGTAACACACATTTTCTACGTAGGATGCTTATTATAATTCAGGACAGTCTGACGTTGCAATGCTTTATAAAAGTTCCAGTTAACTTTCAAAATTTAATTCCTCTTGAAATTTCGAATGAGTAGAACAAAGATTCATAGCATGCTTGTTGGTGTTGAAAAGGCTAATAATTCTTCAATTGCTGTTGCAGGAAATTGAGTAATTTATTAGATGCAGGTGTCTTAGAATAAAATACAAACCTTCTAGAAATGTAATAGTAATCAAAATCCATTAAAATGTCTCAAAACGAATACTTACTGACATGGGAGTGGTTTTATTTATTATCTGCACAGCAGGTATTCGATGTGGTCATTTAAAAAATTACTAGACGATAGTCACCAAATTATATAAAGAAGCATGTTTTTAATAGGAAGTAGCTTCTTTGAATTCTATCTCTAATCTAATTATATTTCTATCATTTACATCTGAATGAGCATTAATTTTAGGATGTATTTTTGTTAATATTTTCTTCTTCATTTTAATGAGCATTATATATCTTAAAAAATTATAACTGATTTTCTACAACGTCCGGTACATTGAAACCAAATCAGAGAATTTGGAAAGGACATCAAGTTGGCTATAAACGTTTGAAATATTAATTCTTAGCAGATGACTTTGTATTATCTGACGATGTGTGCCATTTACAAAATAAAATTTTACAATTAACCCATTGAATGTCACCATCAAAACTGCCGTATCTAGACACATTAAAATATCTTATTTTAAATATTAAAATTTAGAAGGAAAAGAATATTATACCATTCGGTCATACAGTTATTACTTTATATTATAATTTCAACCTTAAAACCTCCCAAAATTTTATAAGAATCACCAGTTACTTTATTAAAACAACTTCTAGCCTTCAGTCGCTGATAGCCCCTATACCAGTCAAATTATTAAACAATTTATTTCTGAAGTCACTTATTGATCTGCTCAGCATCCTGCGGTACATAGGGTTATTAATCTCCAGTAAAAGCGCAGAAAATTGTTAAAACCAAAATTACTCTACGAAAACTGTGCTTACGAACCAAACGAGGATCGTATAGTCTAGCTGACTGACAGGCTTGGAATTTCTCGGATTCGTTTTCGTTGGACTCGTGTGCACGGGGCTTAAAGATGCTCCGGAGACCTCATGCAAGATACCACGGGGTGGTCGCAATACGCGAACGTTACGAAGATGCGGGACGATGAAAAATCTCTGGTATCTCAAGCCAAGATCCCTCGAACAATGGGATATCTTCGGGACCGAGTCGGTTACGGTGGACAATTATTGCTCGATTGCCGGAAGATAATGTTTCATCGTGGATGAAATAATGATTTTCTTTCGACCGAGCGAAAACATGTGAAAATTCTTCGATAATGGCCGCCGTAAATTATTTCTGTCCTCGGTACCGATGGCATCACGATAATTGGATAGCACGGTTCTAGCAGATACTAACCGCTGATCAATTTTGATGAAAGGAAAAGTGAACTGGTTCACTTTCTTCTAACTACAGGCGAAACCGACGTACGGCAATACTTTGTTGCTTTATTTTACGGCATACTTCAATCGTTAATTTCGTACTTATAAGTGAATGGATCTGCAGATAAGGCGAACACGATTCCAGCTTTCAATCGAGTGCATATTATATTTTTTATGCACGTTTAATCGTATATCATATTGACCTTTTCAGGGATATTGCTGCAGGTTGACTACAGTGATTGCCAAATGTTGCCGACCAAACTATAATCATATCGTATTGATCTGAAATTTTTGTTGATGATATCAAATATTGTTGATAAGGGTATAACTTCTAATGAGTACATGCATGTAGATTGTGTTTGTGACAGTTTTCTAAATCCTTTTCATTTTTTTTTTATTTTATTTAATAGCTGTGAATTTATAATGATTAAATGCAATTCAAGCGAAATTTATTATTTTTCTGTAGCTTTCATAAATACTTCTCTAATGACGTTAAATACGGGGTATGTTCATTATACTTAATCGTACTGTGTAATGTTTATTTTCATTTTATATAAAATTGGTAAGTATTATAATATCGTTTTGGCAAGTTCCTTTGTGGCTTCTTACGTTCATTTGTAAAGGAAGAACAGTAATTTGAGGTACCTCTGAAAAGAAGACAGTTGTTCGTGTAAAAATAAATCGAAAATGCGAAATAACATTTTCTCTTAGGATGTGTTGTTTTGAAAAAAATCGACTTGAAAGATTCAGTGCAAATTTGCTGACTTGTCTGGTCATTATTAACTGTTTCTACTGGTTGGAATCTATACGTTTGTATCCTCGTCGAAAAATTTTAGAAATTGAAGAATGACAACTTGGCAATATCTTCAATTCCTCAATATTTTCAGCGATTTTTAATATATGGAAAAAAACGAATAACTAGTAGAAGTTTCTTGTATTATCTTAACAATATTGTCCTTAACATTTTAAGCGATAATAGAACCAGCAAAAGTGTACAATAAATAATTAGGTTGGCCAAATTGTATTCAGTCTCACGAATATTCAATGAATTGTTAAAATTAATTTTCTTGAAAAAGAAACTTCGTAGAACATTTTTCTATGCTTTCGATTGAGTTATACATGAAGAATTATCTCCTTTTCAGTGTGGTTTCGATTTATTACCCACAATCTATGTTTTATTATTTCCCTTGCAGTCATTATAAACCTTCTGTGATGATAACATTCTCATATTGAATTCTACTGGTATTGATTACATAGGAAATACTTCTAAACTTCTGAAAAGATTAATGGCGTACTATAAATATCACAAATAGAGCAGATTTAATCGAAGATATAAATTATCACGAGAGTAACAATGTCTACTTGGAGGAAATAATAATGTATTGCGAAGGAGACTGAATGAATTGTAGAGTACAAATTCTTATTTCAGTACATCTTAATATTCTACGTATTTCAAACCCGACAGATGCAATTAACTACTTTTATTTATATTTTATTACTTTTTCTGGAACCGGGCAACCTGCTTGGCAACAAATTAAGGTAAATGTAAATTTAGTCAGTAACATCGGTTTAAATAATTTATTAAAATGACTAATAACTATTAAATGTTTCTCTGAATAATAAATGTCGCATGAGATTATTATCTACCACTTAAGACATAATACTAATTATCAATGTGCATGTTATAAAACTGTCCTCATTGCTGTCTAATCAATACTCCTTTGTTATTGCTTAATTAGAATTTCTCGTGTATGGCTGAATATTTTTTGCAACGTGATATTAAGTGTTTTATGAACATTGGAACATTAAAATTATTGCATTAGGCAGAATCGTTTTTTGAAATGACATGGAATATTGATTTATTTAAAATATTATTCAATATATAGGATGCCCCCAAATTAAATGGTCAAACTGTGCGACAATGTCCGATGAATAAAAATAACATTACAAAGTTATATTAGGACGACAACTAATTTCGCGATTTACAACAATTTTTACTTAAAAACGGTTATTCAAATCCTCCAAATAATGTAATAACGTTAATAGCATAATCAACACATTCGTCAAATCTTGTTGCACCTACCAAGTTATAATTAATTCAGACAATTCAATTCCTTATTTGATATTAAAATTTCATGATACTGATAATTGAAAATCCGTCTAACATGAATTTTAGGTTCCAAAAGACAGAAGCAAACAAACAAATTATCCGAATGGTAAATTACGAGCACTAAAAGTAATGCCCAATGTATCATAATTACAAGTCATTGCAATCATTAATTCATGTTTGAGGTTACCCTGAAAAACATTACTTACTTATAAAGCCCATCTGGATATATGAAATACCAATATGGGGTATAGCAGCGAAAAGTCACATAGCCAAACTTGAGGGCCAACGCACTATCCTACGCACAATCGTGAACGCTCCGAAACGAATAAGGAAGGACCTAAACATCACTACGATACAAGAAGAAATAATTCAGGCAATTAGCAGCTACAAAAGAAAAATTGAAACACACTAACCCGCTAGCCAACAATGTATACAACAAATACATCCCGCGAAGGCTCAAAAGAACACACCCTGTAGATCTAGTAAAATAAATTTACAACGCGTAGTACAAAACTCAGATCGATAGATCTTACCAATAAAGACGTTGCCTCAATGGAGATACCGTCTTCGTGCTATCTTCTACAAGTATAACAATGTACCTAATGTCTGTACTGACAAATTGTAAAGTATATGGGAGATATATCAAAAAGAAAGACCGGGATGACCTGATATCAAGTACTCGTAACATATCGTTAAGCATCTGCACGTCAACTGACCTAACACACACACACACAGAAGAAAAAACCATCGATTTCTCCGGTTTACCAATTTCCCCGTCGGTGCACGCTTTCCAGATTCATTGTCCCTTCCAAAAAGAGAAGAGGAAGCGCATACGTTCGACGTCGGCATCGTACCGCATATCCGCCACGAATGTCGCAGATTGCGAAAAGGGCGTATACGTGCCCTTGTACTTTCAGCAGCCGCATACGAGCCGCAGTTCTTTTCTTTTCCCGACATAAATCCTCTTCCTTTTTTCATTCGTCGCGCTTTCTCACAGCTGAACGACGTTAATGCTGCGAGCACCGACGTCACAACGCGAGTCGACCGCTTTTATTTTCTACACGCTTCTGCGATTCTCACACGATCCTCTCCCGCGAAATGGGGTGCGCAAAACAGACGGACCCGCGGACGAGACTGTTTTCACTGAATCAAGATCCCCCGATTTCCGTTTCACTGACGTAATTCCAGCTATCCGGTAAAACGAACGGCGCCCTTTGTAACAGGACGGCTATCGTCGAAATAAACTTTTATTTAACCCTTTGCGCACGAACTGCTCCGCTGCGATGCCATGTTATTTTCATTCGTTAGAAGAGTTCAAACGATGACATTATTTCAGCGACACTATTGTGATGATACTGTTTTGAATATTATATTATTAATACGTTTCCTGCCACGTGTACCGTTTTCGGTACACACCGAATTTCCGCTCAGGACAAGTGATATTCTTTCTACTAATAGATAAAGTACAGTAAAACAGTTGTTTCTCTTATCAATTCGTGAAATAAACTTATCTGTTTTGTTATATTATGAATTTCATCCTTTGAATATTTATTCTACTAATAAATAAATTTCGATGTCATAAAGAATCACGAAATAAATGATGTTTGCACGTTTATCAAGCTGTATAACGTGTACACGTGGCAAGGAATATGTAAGAATATAATAGTAAAACTAATATCATTACAACAGAGTCATTGATATGAAGTAATCGTTTCATTCCAACTCTTATAACTAGACTGCGGATGTTTATGCAATTTAGCATACAAAAGTACTTGAAAAAGGGATATTTAAAAGCGGGCAAAAATTAAAAAGTATATTCTTTAAACATTTCCAGATCAAAATACAGTTTTCTCAAAGTTTCACTTCCATAACTGCATTAACATAAAAAATATTGAACTGTAAAAATATGTATTTGCATAAACATCCGCAGACGACTTATAATGAATTTAAAATAACATAGCGTCACAGTGGAGCAGTTCGAGTGCAAAGGGTTAAATAAAAGTTTATTTCGATGATAACTGGTCCTGTTACAAAGAGCACCGTTCGTTTTACTGGATAGTCGGAATTATTCTAATTACTCTTTCAACCAAATAAATACTTCTATTTTTTAACATAAAGTTGATTAGACTTGGTTTGGGAAAAAAGGGGGTTCTTCAACTGTTTCCTCGTGTCCTCGCACGTTCGTATCCATAGAATACCGTATCAATCACTCACAATCAGTTAGTGTTTAATAAGTATATTTCGAATAAAACAAAAACTTTGTACAGTATGATTTGAGAGAACACGTTGGATCCACGTTCGCACATGTGTCATCTTTGACGCTCGGACGAGAAGAAGAAGCTTCAGAGATGTCACATAAGCTGGTGAAGAAACAAAATAAATAGACAAAAGATCGCTCAACGCCTAGAGGCCCGCCATGAGCAATGGCAAAAAATAAAATCTGTACAGTACTTTTTATCAATAGTTTCACTTTCTTGCAAGGATGAGGTGAAACTGTTAATTTTATATATAAAAGTTATTTACTGAACTTTTAACTCTTCAGTCATTTCCTTCCTGTTTTAAGTTAACTTTGTACATTAACATTTTAAATTTGTTGGAAAAGTTCAGTTTTAACATTTATTTTGTATTTGATTAATAAAAGTTCTGAAGGATCATATATATTTCAACAGATATTTGGAGGTAAAATATAAAAGTTAGAATTATTTTTTCAATTAGCATTATTTAATCACCATTATTTAAGGAATGAAAGGAGGATAAATATAGAAGAAAAAGTAAGTTGCGATTTTTATATAATTGTTTTAATTTACTAACGATAAGAGGAAAATTGGACAAAACCAAAAGCAATTAATTACATAACGGGAAATGTGCTTGCCACAAGTTGAACTTTTTCAAAGCAGAAAAAATGTAACAGTCTAACTAGAACTTTCTTCTACTTTCAAGAAAATAAAAGTTCCCTATTTATGCAAAAATGTATGGAATGAAAGTTTCAGTGAATACACTCCATTTTATAACTGCTTTCTTGGAATAGAAAAGATAATAGTAAAAAAATTACTGTTATTTCATAACTAATTGAAAATTTTAACAGTTTCATTCGATCCCTGCCTTCTTGTCTCTTATCATTATTATTGGTTTCCAGTGAATGTAATACTGAAACAGTGAAAATAGGAAGTATATACTTATTGGGGTAAGGGAAAAGTGAGACGAAAAGTGAGTCAGATCACAATATCGTAAGAAACGTACGCGAAAAGGGAAAGTTCGCCGTCGTGTCATAGCTTACGTCGACAGACGTAAATTGATTTTTCTAACGTGCAAACGATTTAATTTCCCAGCCGGATATGGGCTTTCGCAATAAGGAAAGACCGATTCAAACGCAGCCGCGTAAACAACGCACGCCGAGTGGTAGGCCTGATCGTTAGCCCGTGAACGGTTCTATAACAACGCTTAAAGTGTTTTTATTGGGTAATAAAAATCATTCAAATCGATAGATCAATAGAGCAATAAAATTTATTGTTTCATTTGTATCGTTGTTATTTGCATAAGAATTTTTTTGCGATCAAAGTGGAATCGTGTTATTATCGTTGTCTGCGAATGCTACCATAGAGATCACTATGTCACAAATAAAAATTCGAAAATTTTTGTTAGAGAATCTGACTTTTCTGCCATTCTAAAAATATTATTTTATTAAACGAATTCTCATTTATATGTTTTTATTATAAGTTACAGAAGACAATTAAGTAGCTTACATGTTTCGATGATTTTTGAAAATTTATCAAATTTTTCCTGTTTAACACCTTAACAACGGGTGACGCACTATTGTGTCAAATTAAAAACTGCCTTTTCTTACGGATGACGCAATGCTGCGACAAATTGAATACTGTATTTTGTTACGGACGATTTTTTTCACGCTTACCGCACTGACACAAATTATTAACATTTTAATATGCATCATCATGTAAAATATATCTTTCTTTATGTTGAACAAGTTTTTATGTGTTTTTCCTTCGCGTACAAGATGTAAGTTTTCAGCATAACGGCCGTACTATATAAAGGGAAGTTTTCAGTATAAAAATCCCGTATTAGGTGTAAGTCTTCTGTCTAAGGGACTCGTCGTTAAGATGATCAGGATGAATTCTTTAAACTGGAAAAAAATGATCTGTTGTTCAGCATGAATTCATAGTTACAGAAGAAATCTAGAATATTTTGTTACTCATAAATCTGTAAGAAAAATAATGTGCCCTTTCGTCACTATTAAACGTTATATATGTATCAATAATATTCTTGGTCAAGCCAATATTAACGTGTACGTATGTGCCAGTATCCTTACCAGTACACTTTGTGTAATAATCTCGTTACTGTCCTTAAATTCAAGATGTTAGATATCATTATAAATTATCCCCCAGAAAGTAGAATGTTAACATAAGGAATAGTAATCTAATATTTATTGGTCGATACTAGCCCAGACTTCCAGAGCAACCAATATGATCTAAATCTAGAAAAGGATCTTCGGGGTCCTGAACGTCGAGTAGGATTCATTGCGTAAGAATTCTGAGAGTTCCTGACGCAACGACTCAGGAACACGGTGGAACGGACAAACCTTGTTTTTTTATTCAATGATACCTACTCGTAACAATTTGGTTTCTCCTGCTGTCTGATTCAGCATCGGCGGCAAATGAAAAATTCGTATGCGTGACGCACGTAGATGCAAAAACTTAGCGCAACTGTTGCCACATGAGCAATCACTTCCGTTAATCAATGCTAAATTACAGATGCGTGGTACAAATACATGTTGATTTATACCTTCGAAGACAGTGAAACCGACGAATTTTTTGTACGTTTAACCTATAATTCCCGTTATCTTTCAGCGACGAGATCTGTCGCTTGTACGAGCATAAATGTTGCCATGCAAATGTTCCCTCCTCAGTATAGATATCGTTCACCGTTTACATGATCTTTAGTGCGTATCGGCACGCGTATCGGCTTCGTTTACCGACAAACATTTCAAGAATCTCGAGCATTTCTTGTTCTCATTCAGTGTAACAATAATAGAAACAACACCGCTGCTTTCCACAAACTTTATCGCGAAATCTTCACTTTCTCTGATTAATAACTTTCTTTCTGGAATACTGTTACACAACCTCAGGTGGTAGTTGCTATTAAGATCTCTCTGTGATTCAGTAAATGTTTCCTACAATTTTATACTGTACAGGGTGTTCGTATTATTATGAACCAGCCTCTTTCTCGTAAATGGTCAGTGTTCGGAAAGAATGGAAGAGGAAAAAGTTTGATGGTGTTTTATGACCAATGCAATGGAATATGTCCATTTTTTATATTTAGAATATTTTTCGAAAAACGAAGGTGAACTTTAATTTTTTAAATGCTACATGTATATTTTTTTATGATTGGTGATCAGTGTTGTTGTTGTGTTAAGTGTATTGCAAAGTGGAACAAGAAAATACGTTCTAGCCTCTTCTATAGTAAGCTCTACCAGGGTACACAGTATGCATTTATAAGTCAACAACACCTTGCACATCCATTATTAATGTCCAGACAAATTGTCTAATACCTACATCGGTTCTCAAAGACGGACGTTCATTCGTCGAGTAACTCATGATAAGATGCTTCCACAATGTATTCTGCCAACTGTGAAGCACAGAGAAAAATAGATAATGGTGTGGAGATGTTTTATCTTTCATGGTGTAAAGGATATAGTAAAAGATGTTTAGTGTTTGAATAAAGAAAAAGAAAAAAATATTTTTAGAGGAGAAAGTTCTTTTGTTTGGAATTCAATTAATTAGGAACAATTTCGTACTACAACAAGATATCGGCCCAAAGAATTCCTTTAATTTATGTCAAAACTATGTTAGAGCAAAAGAAACTAATAAAGTGGTCACCCCAATCGAGAGATTGATAGATCGTTCCGAAAATGTTATCCAAATTCAAAGGAGCAACTTCGGTAGCTTACACAGGCATGCTGGAGGACTATTTCAAAAGAAATATTACAAAAACTAGTAGATAGAATGTTGAAACTTTGTAAGCAGATTTTTTATGAAAAGACACTTACAATTAGACACCTGTAAATACAAAATAATTTTACCAATTTTTATAATAATATGAATGCGAGAAACATATATGACAGTTGATTATCCAAATTATAGTGCATACGAGAAAAATTGAACTATTTATATTTAAATAGTACTCGATCCCGAACTTTTAAGCGGTAATGTAAGTCCCCTTCTATGTACTTATATTGTATTACAGTAGGACCTCGATTATACGAATTATAATTAATAACACGTTGAGTCACATTGCAATTATGTCTTGCATAGAAATGATTTTACTTTAAAATCTATAATACACAGTGTCGCTAACAATAATTCTACCTTGCAACTGATACACCGTGCCTAATTTTTGAATGACCGGTGTTTCGGGTAATGAAAGTTCTACAAGGGGATTCTATTTCAAAGGGTTTTACCCGCTTCTATTACAAAATAGATAAGTACTGTAATACGATATAATTTCTCGAAAGTTTTACGTCATTCGCGAGCACAGCCGGAAAAGTCTGCCCTGGAATCCGTTTCACAATGCTACAAGAACGGCGCCATCGTCCTGCAACCGCCATAAGTCAGAAAGGGCCATTGTGTCCAGTTTTCCTCCATAAAGCGTGTCGCGGATCTAATCGCCGACTAATCGCCCACGCAAATACCTGCGTGCTCTCGCGCGAATCGTTAGAGTGCGTTTCTAAGGAGCCCGCTGCTCGCGGACCAAGATATTTACTGTCGGATCAAGGCTGGTAGCGGATTCTACTCTACCGTCCCGCGCGCGAAGAATGCCGTAACAAAGCTTTTCATCGGCTATTCTCGCTCCTTACGATTATATCTTGTCGATTTTATTTTGTCCTATCCTACATTGTGATCGGATCGTTTTATTATTGGTAACGACTTTCTTAGCATTGTCGCGAGATAGGATTTCGCCTACTTCTTATCCATTGTTCCAGTTTTTGCTCCTCGCGTATTGTTACAACTGTAATTTTTTTAAACCCTTCAAACGACCCACCGTGCAGTAATATAGAAACGAAGTATGAAACGTGTAAACGTTTAAAATAAGCATTTAGTGTACTGAAGATTATTAAAGGATATAGTCGATTGTAAGAAAGGCTATTGTTGAAGAAATTGGGATAGAGTCTATAAAAATGTTTGTACTATAAGTATTAAGACAGTTAGTTGTTTCTATGATCGTTTAATGTTTACTATTACGAACACGTTGACTGCCACTGTAGAAAATGTTATACGTGATACGACACATTAAAATGTTTTATTTTGAATACAAACTGTTATGAAAGAAATATTTACCTTCTTGGCTATGCACATGTTGTTTTACATCGCCACTCAAACGTTCATCCGTCTTAGAATTTAGAATTTTGTCAAAATTAACAGTTACCTAATTAAATTAAATTTGAAGTGTTACTCGCCGGTAACCATCACGGTAGTCAGCGTGTTAATATTCAAAATTATTAATTTTCATGAGAAGTATATTTTTATCATTCAGTAAATTCCTATTTTTCAAAGTAATATAAATCGAAAAATAGTTTATCTGAAACATTCGTGTAATGATTAAAATTCGATACACATTCATTTAAAATTATTTGAATAACGCCCAGCTACACATAAAGCAAACAGAATTAAGTAACAACAGCACGTTAACTTATTTCTTATTTTCAGATTCGAATATCAGTTTAATCGTAAATTGTTAAGTAAAATTGTCCAGCGTTCGTATGATCGGTAAAAACGGAGGATCGTCTGCGCATGCGCGTGGATCCTTAGTAGGTCGCGTCGACGACTTGAACGAACTCGTCCCGCGCGCTTGCACGGCCAGTCATACAAAGGTGACTCGCGATACAGGACGCACATAAATACACCATAGTCGATGCAACAGACACCATCGGCCCCGTGCAATTTACAAAATCACTCCACGCGCGTGTCCCGTTTCGAGTCTACCAAAAAACATGTGCACGGTGCTCCGAAACGGAAGTTCAAAAACAACCAAATATGACCTGTGAGTGTACTATACATTTTCCCGTTTCAAACCTGTCGGGCGGTTCGTTTCTCGTTGCAAACGTGTCGTATGTAGCAGAAGGAAGAGGAAGCTTGTAAGGATAATCGTTCGATCACAGGATTACATTTGTTTGGTGGTGTCGGTGTGCAAGGATCGTTTGAAATCGCTCGAGAGGCGTGCGCGCGCGCGTTAGTAGGTCGAGGCTCGTTCGGCGGAGTTCGGCGGCGTTCGGGCGCGCTCGGCCCGCTCGAATTCGAAGTTGATTCGCCGCGCTCGGTCAGTCAGTCAGTCGCACGCGGCACACGAAGGCCTCGAGAACTCGAGGGAGGTTCGAAAACGCGAGGCGCGAGAAAGCAGAGCGAACGAGACGAAAACTGGCCAAGGTGAAGGGAACAAACGATAGGTGATTCTCGAGGAGAGCCGAAACAGAGGAGACAGAGATCGTGTATCGTGCGTTGCCTTCGCGTGAAGACTGGAGCCGCTCTAGCGAGTGAGTCGATCTCTCCCCTCGAATCGAGAGATCGACTGACCAACCCTTCGGACAGCCGCGGGCAGATTACCAGCTCTGGAGGCTGTCAAAAGTGAGCTATCACGGAAACAAGCCGGAAAAGAAGAGATGGTGTACGGACGAGGCTTCGATATGGTGGAAACGGTGAGTCAGTTTTTGTTTGTTTTGGTGCTTGAACGTGTCCAAGTGAAAGTATTCGCGTGCATGTGTACGATTGGGTACTTTTTCGACTTCAATGCGGCGTTTATAATTGTTTCGCACCGTTCAGCGGTGGCATGATTAGTCAATGGCGGGAAACGCGATATCGGTTTTCCAAGAAGAAGAAATATCGTTGCTATGTTAATCACTGACTGGGTTAATCAATTACGAAAGAATGCAGCTGTAGAAAGCGATGTTTATAATATACGTATAAATTCCTCGGCCACCACTTAGCTTGAACGGTTATAAAAAACCGCGTTGAAAAAGTGCTCATGTTTCGAACATCGCGTCCCGAATACGAACTAACGGCCGCGAAAGGAATGCATTGGCGCCAAGTCATTCAAACGCGGCTTAAGTACCGCGCGAACACTGGCCAATTTACGCGCGACCTTTCAAATATTGTCACGATATATAAAACCTTAATAGTTTCCCTCGCACCGATATTGTACAACTATAAACAGCTTTAAAAGCAGATATACATAATTTTAACACATAAACTGTCGCAGAGGTCACCGGCGAGGGACATATCAAATTTAACTTGAACATGCGAGTACTCGCCGTATCTTATACGATAACATAAAAATTATTTAAATTCTTTCTACAAAAAACAGGCTATCGAGATATTAACTGAAAAATACTCTTAAGAATATCCGATAAAAATATTAACTTAAAAATAAAGCTCATTTAATCGTTCAGAGCAAGGCTTAGTTAATAGAATTAGGATAGGTCACACAGCATTCATGCATTCATGTATATTGGACAACCATGAGCCGTCGATACGTGAACAATGCAAGGTACCAATTACGATCAAATGTATAAAATTAGAATACAAAACTTACAACTGTGGTAGACGCGTTGCTGAAGTGACTAATGATACGTACTAAAAATTATAATCTACTAACTGTGAGAATATTTATGAAATTAATAAATAGTATGTAATGATTAGTATTAGTATTAGAAATATGAGTGTGCGAAATAATCTGTAGTGTAACTAAATGTTTAGAATGTAAGTAAACGACTGTAGCATGTTGCTAATGATCTGAGACGTTAAAGCAACGTTAAAAATAGAATAAATGTGTACATAAACGAAAGAACTATTAATTTTCATAAAATTCTGCGAAACATTGACAACGCGGGTATCATTGAATTATTACATATTTTCTTTAGAGTGATTTGTAGCAAATATACTATGCTTTTGTAGGCGGCAGCCGCTCAGTGTGTTGAATTTAGGGAGATTAAATTGGTAGTGGGTTGGATAGCTTAGTTGGGATAGCACCCGCCCGGAAAGCGGAAGGTCCCGGGTTCGATTTCCCGGTCTAGTCCATCCACTTTTTTCTCCCTTACACTTTAATGTGTCGTTATAGGTACGGAATTTTCAGTGTGGTGGTCAATGTGTTAACAGATAAGAATCTATGTGTTAGAAGAAAATACTACTCATTTCGTTAAATTGAATTGTGTTTTCAGTAACGCATATTTGTGCTTATGCAGAGATATAAACAATGAGAATTTTATTGTACAATTTTTATTTCGTACAGATAATAATACATCTTCTAACACATGATTCTTTTATGTTTACACATTTATGTTACCCACAATTAAGTTTTCTAATTTTATTCTTAATGAACCCATCAACAATTTTTTTATTTCATTTTAACATAGCTTGGTCCATTCATCAAAGCATTGAAAGTGTCGCCCTTATAAAAGCATTTCACCTGAGATTATTAACCAAAGAGTCTAACAAAAAATGTTGTACACCGTTAGAAACTTCTGAAACGACCAAAGAAATTGCAATTTGTACCATCTTTGCAACAGAATAACAATAAATGAAAGTTAACATTAAAACCTTATTGATAGATACATACATATAGAGGCGTGCAAAAGTTTCCGGACATCAAACTTTGTACTCTTACTTTGCTGAAGGAAAACTGGAACTAATTTTATGCAACATAAGATTGAAAAATGTGACAGAGAGAGGATAAATTTAGCATTTATAATTCTGTGTTTCAATTTTAGCTTTAATTATAAATCAGAATTTAGTAGAAATTTTTTGAAAGAACTGTTGAAAGATTAAGCATCCGGAAACCTTTGCACTCTCCTGTAGATGTATGAGAATCGATCCTAAAAACTGTAGAATTGTCCACGAGCCATAAAAATTTGTGTAATCAAATCCACAGCACTTAATGAACACTCTATCGGTCAGAATTCATCAGCATATCACACTTCTAGTGTCTATTTTCATTATTAACCCCTTGAATTCCTTTTTCGAGTGTGACTCGACATTTTTAAATTGCCAGTTCAAATACGTATTATATTTCGCAATATTCTTTTTTACCTAGATAAGCAATATTACATGTATATGACCCTTTACATGTAACAAGAAAAGTCCTTGAAGTGTTCAGGTACATGATTGTTTGTACCTAATTGGTTCCTGTCAACCAACTGTCCTTTGAAGTACATTTCAAATACAACACTTAAAATAATAGGGTATAATCACAAAAGAAAATTAAAAAAAAATTAGGAGCTCAAAGTGTTAAAGTTTCGAAATGTAACAGTGAATTTCGCATGATTCATAAGGCAACAGTACCGTTTGTACACGAGACACGCGAATTCGATAATTAGAATTAATTCGATCGAGCCACTTGAAGAGCAACGGATGCTTTACAAGTGAAATGCTATTTAAGCCTGTTGGTTGACGATAATGAGCAAAAACGTCGGCACGTGAAAGAGTTAACGGTTCATCTGCCGACGAGAAATTATAACACAAACTGTAACGAGTAGATTTTCCAATGGAAATCCTAATCTCTCGCGGCACATCTGTCGTTTTGTCAGTCGACTCGAAAATTGCGTTCATTGTTAGCGGTATACATTTGCAAATCACCGAGGTAAATTTATCTGCCTTGAATATCTACGGCGATGGATAACAGAATTCTAGGAAAGTCTATAGCGAACAATTTGCGTAACCTTTTTGTCTTGTCACAGGTGCAGTAGCGTGTAAATTACGTGCCAACACGTTCCTTTTTTTTAAATAGATTCCTGTAGATTTGTGTAAAACTTTTTGATTGTTTGGATAACTTAATTCGGAATGAGTATCGCATTTCTGTTATATTACATACCTCTGAAGTATTGTTATAAATGATAAACTGTTTATTTATTTATGCAAAATAACCATTAATGGAATGTTAATTGAAGGACAACTTCCTTTTTATTAATTAACATATAAATGTAATTCTTTACTTAAACTTCGTTGATGATTTTCTTTATTCAAGTGCATCTTTCAATGATGCAACTTAGAAATAGATTTCATTCTAATTAATTTTTCCACCATTTCTACGCTTTTAATATATTAACTGTTGTAGAGTTCATTTACAATTCAAATTTAATTAAATTAAACAACTGCAAATTCTTATACAGCAATAACATTGTGAACAGTTAAACATTTTCTTCCTTTCTCATTTACACTTGAAACCGTATAGTATAACGTGTCTGCCTAGATATGGCAGTTTTCACTGTACCATTTAACGTCTTAATTTATTTCACTTTCCGTGTTACTCTAACAATTTTTACTGCATTCTCATAAATAATAGTCTAAGGTATGCACTGACTGTTTATAATTTGCTATGAAATGTGATTCATAGTTTCGTTTCGAACTAAAATGTTAAAAAAAAGTCAGAATTTTCGTTGCTGTTGCTCTGCATCGATCAAAATGCAGGCGGGTATGTTTCGCGGTTTCAATTCGCAGACGAAGAATAACATCGAAATTATTCAGCTACTTTATCATCTTCACGCATCGATGAAACAGTTTCACTATTATGAACGCATTGTCCCAGTTTGTTTAAGTAGATACGGCCCTGTCGTAGAAAGACACAAACAGTCAGAGACGGTCGCGCGGAAGGCTAACTTTCGAATCTACTACCACTAAACTGGCCAGTGTCAGCAGTCAGGTACGAGAAATTACACGGCCGGTACGCAATGGAAAATTTTGCAGCAAAAAACGGAAGCGAAAACCCGGAATTTCGCCGACTCGAAATCTCGTTAGAGAATGCGACTTTTATCGAACGAATCGCCGCTTGCATTTTATCGGACAATTTAGAGTTTCGGGTGCCTACGTTCGACTGCTAACTAGGGGGAAATCTTAATTGACCGCAGTCAATACTTTTTGTTTTAATTAGTCACTCGGTTGCGCCTATTAATTTAGAAAATTTATTGCCTTCAACTTTTACCGTACTTATTCATCTGGATAGTTACGTACGTAACATGATCTAATTCTGAATTTCTCGTCGAAACACGAAAATAGTTTTATTTGATGTCATGCATAATTTCAGATTAGCACTAAAGTAGTTGAAATGTGATTTATAATGTTGTACGTAAAAGTGAAATTGCATTGGTTTAAATCGATATAGGTTTGATGTTTTTTGGAAAGATTCTGCGTGTTACAACGATAATGCAAATATTACGAAGTTTGGGGATGACGTGTAGATTAACATTTGGATTATTTTCGAGAAGCATAAGAGATTTATCATGCACGAGAAGAAGCCGTAGCAGTGCGTGAGAATTGATAGGAGAGAGCGATTAATTGATTCGTTTTTGCCTTGTACCAACGATGAACTTTGTGTATGCAGACGCTAAAATTATTTGTTACTTGTCAACATTTCTCGTAAACACCAGATAATTATGAGATTCGCTTTCACAATTTACGTATCTTGCATGGAAAGAGTACTTGTACTTTTTCTTTAAAGCTCTTCACCAAATACACTAACGCTTCTGTATAAATAATAAAACACATCTTATTTCTTTTTGAAGATTAAATATGAAATTAATAAAATTCAGTTTCACGCTCCTATTTTTATTTGGCTTATCTATTCTCTGTGCTTCTACTGTCTCGTCGACTTTTTATCTTTCTTTCAACTGTCGACAGCTTAATGCGCATGTTCTGTAATAGAATTATGTATTCATGAAACAGCGCTGTAAGGCGCGACGACATAAATTTTACATTACCATGCTCACGTATTAGATGTATCTAAATTTTCGCTGCTGCGTGCCGTCAGATTCGACCTTGGATTTTCGCATTCACTCTTTTTTATTTTCGCATCGTTTAATCGTATCTTATCGAAGTCTTTGGCTTCTTTAGAGTCTCGTAACGCGCCGTTCACTGTGATCTATTTTTTATTTGGAGAACATTGTATAGCCAGATACGGATATATAAAATTGTGCAAGAATAAACAATTGCATTCACAATGTTTAGGTTCCTTTATCAAACTCATTCATTGCAGTGTGGCTTCCGTAAGGCCTTCGTTTGTGAAATTAAAAACATAATTTAAAAAGAAAATATTTTCTTGGCGTAAGGAAACCTGATCATCTATATCCTGATCTACATTTCTAAAAATCCCCTTGCTCATTCGAAACACTTCATATCCCATTCGACGATTGATTATTCGCCAACTCACTGTGGAAATTCCGAGAATAATTCAGTACTCCAGGTGCTAATTAAATCATTTCAAACGCTCGCGGGGGGGAAATTTTTCATCGCCGATACAGTTACTCGGTTGACAGTATCTGTGATCTCGACATTGATTCGACGTCTCGTTTCGTTGCCATTCCTGTAACGTTTGCGAATCGATCGTGAAATTCTCGTGCATCGACTGGCCAATCATTGTTTCTTACGAGTGGTGATGTGTTAAGTATATTTGTGTATTTATTTATCGCTACTTAACTGGAAGGCTTCTTTATACGAGCAAAAATAGCATTGTAATATAGACTTATAGAAAAGTAAAATATATAATTTGTTGGGATTTATTATTATCATATGCCCACTTTATTGCACTATGTATTACAATAGATAATATAGTAGTAAATACAAGTGAAAACACGTAACTATTAATAAAAGCAACGTTTAGGTTGTCAATTCTCAAAATAACAAGAGATATGCAGTATACTAAAATGGAAAAATTGAAATTGTGAAAATAATGAAAGTTAAATAATATTAGGAGAAAGCGGGGCGATTTTAACATTTTGTTTGAAATATAAATGAGAAAATATTAACGTAGTAGGTTAGTTTAAAATAAAAAAAGGAAGCACATTTTTAACGTACATAAATAAAAGAATTTAGCTTTGATTCCAAATTTTTGTGTGTATTATTACCAACATCGTAGCTTATTGAAGTTAGGTATTGATACTTCCTGGACAAACTCTATTTCCTTTAAAAACTGTTAAGTTTAAACAAAAAGTAGGTCAGGTTTAACTAGAAAGAATACTAACAAATAGTCAGTTGAAATTTCATCAAACCGCTTCTGACTATGAAAAATCTAATCAAACGACTTAGAAATGGCCCTGGACCATCGAATGTTTTAATTATTATAACTTAATCGCTCTTCCAAATTTTCAAATAAAACTTTAAACACATTCTAACGACCTTGCATCTTAAAAAAATTTATTTTCCCAATATACGTCTTGGCATAAAATATAATCGAATTCAATTATCTCGAAACCGAACTGAATCGTTTATTATTGAAAGGGCGTATGTCCATTTCTTAAAATGTGACACCAGGCAATAAAAACTTTACCTAATTTTCTTCGAAATAATATTTACTCGTTTTTTTTTTCAATCGGAATCGATAGGCGATATCAAAAGACATTTTTGACGTTTTTTTTGGGCCCAACAGCCCGAAGTTTAGGCTACCCACAACAGTTTAAACGCATAACATAATTTTCCCCCAAAATACGGACATTCGCCCATTCAATAATAAACGATTCAAGTGTCGCATGGAAAAATGTCAGTCCGCATTTTCGAATCGCATCGTTTTCGATCGTGCACGTCGTATAGGATGTTATAGCACTCGCGTAGCATAAATCTCATTGTCAGAGTCGACCAGACGGACAGGCGCAGGCGTACAACTCGCGGCTGACCGCGTAAACAGGGTGTAATTAAAAAATCTCACTAGCTGGTCTTTGTGTCGGGCGTTGTGTATAGTTGATGTCCTTGCCGAGGCAATTCGAAATCCTGTCCCGGTCTCGCATTAGCGAGGGCGTGGTTGGTCGTTCGTTCCTGGTCCGAGGATAGCAGCCTCGTAGTAATTGCACCAGACTCGTTTCCACGACACCACTTTTGCGGGTTCACCGCGTACAATTCTCTTCTTTCTCTCGTCTTTTCCATCCGCGTCCCTGTCCTCCGTTCGACGCATCTCCTCTTAATCTTCGCGGCCGTTTAGAGTTTATCAAAGTCGCTCGAGGCATCGAAACGCTAACGGAGCGATCGTTACGTAAGCGGAATCGCGAGATCGTAATCGCAATCGCTCATGTTGCCAGGAATTCAGTTGTCGATACAGAAACACAGAAAATTACTTTAATAATGGTAGAATGTTTGCGATCGTATTGGAAATGACACAATAGAAACGTCCTTGAACGAGTTGCACGGGTACGATTGAATTTTATTCATGAAAAAACTAGTTTGAATGATCTGCATTGCGTAATTACTATAAAAATGTGTATTATTTTGTAAGTATTTTAGAACGTGTAAAAATATTTAGGTAATCTATTGTAATATTTATGAATTGAATTGATGTTTAATTTTTAAAAAGGTAGCAAGATTTGTATTTTTTCTTAAAGCAGAATTAATTTTTTTGGATTGAGAAAAGGTGTGTCAATTATTTTAAAACCTCTATAAAATTGTTAGAAATATTGTACTTTTTGTTAGTCTTATTTTTTGTTCAGGAACAAAGCTGTGTCTATTGAAATTTAAGCTGAATTAAAGAGAATGACAAATAATCGAAATTGGAAGATTCAAAAATTGTTTCAATTATTCAGTGTCGAAGTATATCCCGCTCAAGCTCATTTTCTGAACTGTTTTTAAAATAGAAAAAATACTGAAGCTTACAAACAGATATGCATAAACACTCGTAGTTTAATCATCAGTACCCAAACTTTGACATCTCTCCATACATTTTACTTTGAGTTCACTCAGAGATGCGATAGCCAAGTATCTAATGTGCATTGTACAGTTAACTATAGGCGCTGTATAAATTAATTTATCAAGTATCGAATCCTATACGTTTTCTAAATGAATATTCCACGCCGTTTCCGCGAGAGTGTGGCAACACGTAGCCTGGATTTAATTGCCTGCGGTGTAGGTGGAACCGAGCGAGATTAAAGCCTTCGCAATTCATTGTTTCGATTCATTGTTTCTGGTAGCCGAGTAACAGCCGCGGTGACCTTCTCGGCTTTCCTGGAACTGCATCGCGTCTGTCCCCTTTTGCCCTTTTACCCCTTCTTCAGCTTCCCTTCGTTGCGTAGCTTCGGGGCCAGGCGACCAAAGAATTCGCTGTATAATTCCGAAGAAAAATGTTCAAGTACGCCGACAAACCGTTCTCCATGTTACTCAGGTGTCTACCCCCTTTGTTCTCCGGCGAACTTTTCAACCGAACTGCGCGGATTTACATGCATACTGTACGATACACCGATCATTACAGCGTCCCGCGAACAATGCCGATTTACATCAGAGATTTTTCGATTTCCTTTATTCTAAATTGCATTCCCGCGTTTTTCTTCGATAGTCTGAAAGCAATAGAACCAGGTCAGCCCAAGAGGGAGTTTATCTCAACGCTCCTCTTCAGCTGGTTCTGCTTCGTATCACGTACTCGAGGATGAACGGTCTTTGTCATTAGGCGGCCTGTAATCAGGCGGTCAAGCATGAACCTTTGACTTGTATCATTCAAATTCCGGAAAGTAGTCCTTGCGGTATTGTCGGCTTTCATCTTTAACCCTTTCAGCGACACGAATGGATTTGTTTTAGTAAAGTTACCGGTATGGACTTGTGAGTGCATGCTGGGTGTAGGGAAAAGTTTGTGTTAAACTTTGGGGGCATGTAGTATTTCAAACTAAAACAAAAAGATGTTAATATATTATGTGTTTGAAATTCATTTGTGAGTTACAAGGCCATCATTGTCATGATATTTTGATTGGTTCATTAGAGATACTAGAACGACGAATTTGAAAATTGTCTCGGGAAATGAAACAAAAATCTGTGGCGTTTGAACGTATACAGTAATGTTGGTGAACGGTGAACATATCGTATATCTCTAAAGTTTAGCCCAAATTTTTTTAAACGCCTTGTGTATGCGTTTAGCCAATTTCTTCAGATTAAACATTTATCTACTGTAATGTATTCTGTCCTCATAGGTACGAATTAAAGTCAAGTAAAGTAAAATCTGCTAAAATAGATGCAAATTTAAACCAAAGCACTATTATATCTGAATATGAGAGGACCGTGCTTCTTTTAGGGTGTGCCCAAACTTTTGAATAGTAATGTTCAACGCTAGCAAAATTCGTCAGTGTGTCAGCTGAACATATTTATTTATGATTTCCCCATTATCTCAGTAACGATATTAAACAAGGTTTCATTTATTTCAACTGGAAAGGAACATTTTACGTAATACCTGAGTACCAAAAAGTTCATTCAGTTCGTAGATATAAGAATATTTAGCCCTGAAGTGTTCTAAACTTAAAGGGTCAAACAATTATTACACTTTACTTTGTAGAAGATCTAAAATAATATTCGTGAAACAGTTTAGAAATTGATTCAGCATTAAAACATAAGAAAATTCATGCATATAAACATGTATGTGATTTCGTCCCTTACAAAGCTAGAATGAGTATTGTGTTGCAATACTTCTTTTCATACGCTAATGCAGTAGAACCGAATCAAATCGATTATGTACTCTGTCAATGAAACGCACAGGGTATCGAACAAATCCGATTAACACCTGAATGTGTTGAAAGGATAAGATTTGCGACAAGACATTTACGACCTTATATGAAAATGTAAGCTGTTTTTATCATTTCGTCTGAAAGTAATTAAATACAACTACAAATCAAAAGTAATTGCACCTTAGAAACAAAGTAGAATTTTTATTATTACCAGCAGTATTACCGAGGTAACGCCCTTTATATGACGTGTATACTTCGTTAAAATCGATGCATTTTCAACTTTTTTTGCAATAAACTATGCGTTTTTAAACTTTATTGTTAAGAAGAGATTGCAGGCGTTTATTTGAAAAATTTAGACTTCTGATTTGTGCAATAGTTTTATGAGATTTCAGATTTGTTTGTTTCTTTCTGAACTTTAAACTTGCATCAACTTTCAATGAGTGATTGTAACAAAACATTTTCATCGAAGTTACTTTTTAAATATGCATTGAAGTTAATTTACCGAATAAATTAACAGACTTAAAAAGAAAAGTAACAAGCTTCTAATATTTTATTACAGACAGTCGAGTAGTTAGGACAAGCATAGATAATGTATTTAGTAGTTATCAACAAATTATTAGATCGATTGAAAAATTTCATCGAACTTTTTAATTTCTCAGACAGCTTATTTATACCTACTTAAATAAAATAAAAAGTAATTGACAATTTTTTACAGAAAAACCCAACAGTATTTTCTAGTCAACGTAAGACATACATCTCAAACCGGTGAATAAAGTTTAACCATCAGATAGACTGTATCAGCGAATAAGATCAATCTTTAGTAGTTGTTCCATAAATCCTAAGACACTTTCCTCTATCCCATTAACCCCTTGAGGTCATATGTCGAATGTGACTCGACATCGCATTTCCTCCCAGGAAGGCTAAATCGATCATCCCTTGTACATTAGATCTTGACTTCATAAAAATATGCTACTATAAATACGTTGTTATATCGTGTAGATTATGCATAAATATTGAAACAAACGCAGACTATACGAATTCATACTGTCCCGCTGAAAGCTCTGACCGCAAAGAGTTAAATGTAAATTACGAAATTCGTGAACCCATGAGATAAGCTGATCAAAGAAATCGTATCGAGTTATTCGAACGAATCGAATGAAATAATCAAATTTATGATGTCAAGGAGTATCAATGACATCTTTAAAACATTAATAGAAAGGCCATTTCGCGGAGGCCTGAAAAGTCGTTTGACTGAGGCCTTGCACAACCGTTATGATCGAGCGGTACAAAGCAAAAGTGATGCCGGTTCGCGTGTCGGGCGGCGATCTATGATCTAGGATCGATCTACAGGCCGAAATCAGGGGCATTAATCAGCTTGTTCGGTGCGTACACGTGGGTGGTCACTATTGACGCAAATCGTAATAATCGTACGCTCGCTACGGGCGAGATATATCGAGCGAGGTCGAGGCTTCGGCAAGGCGAGAACGTCGATTTTCGAAAGGCAAACTCTAAAGGTCGATCGCCTCCATGATATTTCTACGCTCGTATCGAGAAAGTAACGCGGATCGGCGATCGGTTGCGCGGTCGAAAAAAAAGAAAGCAGCTGTTTCTAAGAAACTTCAAAACGCGCCGGTTCTCACGAACCTCCGTGTGAAACGAAATTGAAACGCGAGTTGCATAAATATGGCCGCGCGACGTCCATGAAAATGACGACTTTTTTCTCGAGCAGCAAGTTTGTCAGGAACATTTCTTCTTCGTCGACGTGCGAAGCAGAAAATCACATAAAAAATACCCTACATTTCCTGAAACTGACCAATCTATACTATAAAATCTAATTACTTGAATTGAACGTAAGATAATCTATCTAAGTTCGTCGCTAATGACCTAGCAGTAGATGCGACGTACAGCCTGAAGAAAAAAAAAAAGTAAAAGAAAAAGCTGGTTTGTTGTTGTTGACCTATTGTTGATCATATTGTGCTCTTCGAAAGGAAAGTCTATGGCAATTGCATCAGCGATTTCAATGAAATTTTTCTGTAACGAATTTAGAAGAAAAATGCGTAGACACGTGTTTGAGGGGTTTTACCAATATTTATTATTGATAAGGATATTTAACACGTTAACTGCTGCAGTGGAAACTCCCATAATTGGTCAGACGCGCTATAATATCCCATTTCAACCAAAAATATCGAAGGAAATAATTATATGACTATTCAATTTCACAGAGTCGACCTTTTATTCTCATTATAATATTAATTCGATTCGAAACCATAGTAAAATTAATAATTATTTTACTAAATAAAATTTGATGGGTCGGTCACCGGTGATCGCCATGACAGTCAACCTGTTAACATTAACAATTTAATATAAGCATAGAAAATATAAAATTGGCCGAAATTCGTTGATTTTGTTATTTCAAAACAAATCGAAATTATAGAATACATATTTTTCAAATTTAGCTTTGTGTGGAAAAATACAATTTTGAAAATCAAAGTACGCAGCAACTATGTATTTACAAAAATATATTTGGTATACATTTCAGTTTTAAAATTGACCAATTGTTAATCTTAGTAGTAAATAAAACATTATGTGACTTTGTACACAGAACAACTGTTAACAGTGACATAGAACGAAATTCATTACGCTGAATTTCATTCGAGTATACGTGTTCCTTAATTGATTTTTAGATTTGGTTTTCACCAAAACTACTTTCGCTTTAGCTTAAAGCATAGAATCATCCTTTGAAAATACTTTGTTATTCCTGTCAATTAAATATTTATTTTGTTTCCTTTAACACATACTAATATCATGTTATACCGCAAACCCACCAAATATTCAATATTAACTACCTTTGTAAATAACGTGTGCTGCTGAAAACTCTTGAACACGTGTTGAGTCGTTTTCCATCTAGATTTATTAAAAAGAATTCATTGAAATTGGTAATCCCATTGCCGGCGCAATTACTTGATAGGATATATTAGATTACCGTAGATACTACATTAAATTTCAATAAATAAAGCGCATTATTACTGTTAAAGAGACGCGATGAATTGGATTTCCAGTATTCATATTACTAATCACCATATTGCAGAAGTTATATGAGTTTAAATTAATGCGTCAGGTGATCAGCGCCTGGCCAAGAGACTCGTAGGAAGTAAATCAAGAGCAACTTAAAATTAATTTAACACTGAACATGCAGGTCGGGGAATGTTCCGTGTTTTCTATCGTCATTATTATTCGCAAAGGGTGTCTAGAAATTGTTAATTAATTACAGTAACACGTGAACACCAATATATCTGAATTAATAACACCTGAGTATGAATACAAAATATTCAGTAAAATCATAAGTAAACTGCAGATATTTATGCAAATATATATTTTTACACCCCAATATTTGTTCTGTTAGTGTAGTTAAAGTATCAAAACGTATACCAAACTGTATTATATCCTTTAACACATTGAGTACCACGTCATCCATATCTGGGTGACACAGATTCAATCATTATTTATTTGATCATGTAAAATATTAAAAATATACTTCATAAGCACTAATAGAAGCAGTAAAAAATGATGAAAGTTACTGATATTATTGTTTAAAAAGGTAGGATTCATGACTACATTTATTTTGTATAAAAATTTAGAAAGTTTGCCATTTTCAGATAATGCAGCGTGGCACTCAAAGTGTTAGTGGTTAAAAAATATGATTTTTATTTTCCTTGCGTTATTGAAACTGCATCTTTCGCGTGTTTCGATATATTAAATTGCATAAACATCCGCAGTCTAGTCATAAGAATTGTACATTTTAGCGATCATTTAATTTATTTGGCGAAATTAGGAATAATAATCGGATAAAAAGGCGTTAATTCAAAATTTTTGGAGCATTGATAAGAATTATTACCTAATTAGACATGGCTAAGAATGGATGCAGACGAATTAACTTGTCTTGTTCACAGGAATACGAAGTTAGTTCATTTCTAATAAATATACTGCGGATGTTTATGCAATTTAACACATTCATGTACTTAAAATATGTACATTCAAGCAAAAAGTACGTTTCTTAAGCATATGAAGCACAAAACGTAGTTATATCAAAATTAAATTTCTTCGACTGCATTAACATAAAAATTGTTCAAATCTAAAAACGTATATTTGCATAAACATTCGTCTACCAATAAATAAGCAAATAAATGATGATTGTTGCCTAAAGTTTGTAGGTCTAAAAGGAAGAAAAAGGCATTGAAGAATGATTCATTATCACAGAGGTATTTTTAAGTGACTTAACACATGTCCCCATATTAACATAGCATAACACAGCATCATCGATTTTTATCAATCACAACACATTGTCGATCAGTATTACTCAGAATGAGCATCCCTAATCCTTCATAAATCGCAGGAAGTCCCACACTCGTTCACAAAATTCCATTCAAAGTCCCTGGAAAGAATCAGAAGGTGTCCTTCGTGGCGAAATTAAAGCTGTTCAACACCTTGAGGAATTATTCGTATTAACGTGTCGAGGTATCTTTGCAGCTCCCTCATCTGGCGAGCGAAGGTTATGGGATCCCAGACCGTTTCTCGCAATCTCTTCTCCTACTGCTCTAAACGAGTCCCTTTACGCGCTGTGTCCTACGTGAACGTCCATCCGTCCGTCCATTCGTCGGCGTATCGTTTCGGCCTCGGTAACGCGAAATTTACAGCGGCCATTACGAGCTGATATTCTTTGTCTTGTCGCTCAAGCGCGTTCGTTCCTCGGCATTCTGCTCGGTGCCGCCTTTAAAACACTTTGTTGCCGCGAAGGAACAGTACGCGAACAACGTTCTTACCTCCCGGGGATTCCCGTCTTGCAAAACGATTTGCTCGACTCCTATTGTCTTCCCACTCTTTCCTTAATACGCTGAAATCCGTTAGAATGAATTATCCTTTGACTCCGTTTTACTTGCCCGCTCTCTGTTATCCAATATAGCGAATTTTCTTGTGAAATCCTGTTGCGTGATCTGGTTAACCCTTTGGCGCACAGCTTTACCGCATAACACAATATGGAGTAATAATACACTACCGTGCAAAAGTACCCGGACACTTACACGTTTGAGGATATCACTGAATGCTTTTACAAATATAGCTTTTTTTTGGTTTGCTATGCTATTTTAAGAATATTTGCTATTATTGAGCAACATAAGCACTATTTATTAATAAATATTGTTGATAAAATTGCTATAACGAAAATTATGTAGAAACGTTCATATACGGGGTGTATCATAGTGTGTGGGACCCACTTCACGAGTGGACAGGAGGCACAAAACAATGAAAACAGATCATATAAACATGTATCCTATTTGACCTTGTTTCAAAGTGATTTTTGTGTTTCAATGATTGGCAATTGCTTACCTTCATAGAAGGTGCTCGAAAGCCTCAGCAAGCGTAGTTTAGAAATAAGAATATATTTAAGTAAGAAAAATATTATGATAACATCCACACAAGTCTACGCTGTTACCTGTCTGATTCTCGAAACCACTCTGCTCTTTTTCCACACGACAAACACGTTGGTTATCAATCTTTTTTTCACATTCATACTCTTAAAACTATCGGTCAATGTTATGTCTAAATGCAGAGATCACGTTTCTGCGTGCATCGCCGCGCAGCGTTGCATTCCATCGAGTGACCCAGTCACAATTATCGGCTCCAAAGTAATTGTAAGAGTTAGACAGTAACAAATACCGATGGGTTTTCGTGCAGTCCTACAATGCTATTAGTAGATCTTGTTGATCCTTTGGTTACGGCTATACATAGCTTTATGATAGAGCACAATATAGATTAATACTACAAATCTGTTTACAAAAATTAATAAAGCATTCCTCGTCTATATCGTTACAATATCGTTTAAATAATATAAGGAAAGTTCAGGAAGTATCCTTAGTTTTTTTTAGTGTTAGTTAGTTTCTTAATTTTTCAACGCAAGTCGTCGTAAATGATCACGTGGTAGGTAGCCACTATAGTGGCGCGCAGTAGCTAAAGGGTTAACGTCATGTCTGCAGAACATGTGTAACAATTTTTTAAGAAACTTCCTGCTGCATTTTCCTGCAAACACGGGCCTGTATCATTTTATTTTTTAGGTCATCACCTTCCATGCATTGGTAAATAAAAAAATGTACGAGTCACCATGTACAATAATTTTGAGAACTAATAAAATGTGATGCCTGTTTTCTCTAGGAATGATAATTTGACATTAGTTGGACTTGTACTGGTTATGAAACTGTCAATTGGTAGTGCTCTTCTTGTACTGTATACAATACTTGTGTATGGAGACTGCGTGGATGTTTGTTGGGATTAAATGAATCATTTTTTTAACCCTCAAACCTGAATAAATTTTCTTTTATTCCTCTTGGCAGTCTTATATAATGATTTCTATATTGTAATGCAATCGTATGCCCCCTTCTTATCATAACTTAAAGCTTCAGTTGAACACCATGAAGTTTGGTAAATATCGACGACTTTCCTATTTATTATAGATATGATTATATAAATACTGTACATATTGTATATTTCAATCCTGTTGTGCAATGATTATAAAAAAGCATCGATTCTCATTGAATCACCAAAATCAAACTGCTCGTGTTTGGATAGCGGTTAGATGCTCATTATAAGACCTATCATCTGTTACTGACAATTGTTGGTAGTTTGGAACCTATCTAAAACACCAGGTCTACAGTGAATTAAGTAATTGCCAAATATGATATTTAAAGTACGAAAATAAGCGAGACGACTGGCTTGTCGGAACATCGACCAATATTTTTCGTTGACCCTTACTACTGAACGCCTCATCGTTAGGAAGTTGACTATCATGGAGTCATTGATAATCGACACAAATTTAATTTAATCAAATACCTACTGACGTTCATGAAAATCAAGGTACCATTAATAGTCTAATAATTAACAAAACAAATGTGTCATCAAATAATGAAATATTTGTAATGGTTTTTGTTAATAAGTCGACTGTTTTGGGAATCACCGGTTACAAACATTTCAAATTTTTACAGAATTATGAAAGGCACGCTTAAATAGTGCAATTTGTTGTATAGCAACAAAGTGTATCCAACCTCGACCCGCATCGTCTGTTACTATCAAACATAGTACAGTAAAGTCAAGATAATAATTCAAGAAATACGCAAATTTTACATCCATAAAGAAACTCTATCTTTCTGTGATCTTTCATGAAACTTGTGTAAGTGAAAAAAACTTTAAGCTTAGCTAACCCACTACCAATTCCATCTCCCTAAACGCAAGACACAAAACGGCTGCCACCTCCACCTGCATTCTAATACAATTTTCTGATCAAAATGTCCCGTTTGTAGGTGTCTCGCCGCACGTTCATTCACGTAAATCATTCATTCAGAATACTGCGAATTAGAGTGATTCCACGATTAATTCAGCAATCTTAGAAATGAAACGGCGATAAGATATCACCTAACGCTACTCCGTGTTTACGAAACACCGCGTTACATTCGCCTCGTGATACATTCAAGGTTTTGTTGTTTCAATCGAGACTACGACGGCCGCCCGTCTCTTACTTTCACCTCGTTTGTTACACGTGCACCTTTTCATCTTTCGCGATTGCACGGAATTCTCGCCGACAATTGACCCGAGCAAAACGCTCCGCGTACGCGTGGATGCATCCTGCAAACGATGGAACGGATCTCGATCGTTGAGGCGATCTTAACAAATCCATTCTCGGCCGGTTATCCCTTTCACGTGATCCCCGTACGTAAATCTTGACGAGAACGCACAGCGAAGCGGCATCTGAAAATGATTCTACGGCTGTGATATTATAATTTACCGGATCTCCCAACAGAAGGATAATTCTAGCTGTTGACTAACATAAATTTCTCGGACGAAAGAATGCGTCCGATACGTAACAGGAAAGTTTCTTTTCTAAAAATAACACGATATTACTTTCTAAATAATTGCGAGAAAACACTGTTGTTTTGGTATCTGGACGAGTATCTTTTACATTATTAATATTATAGGGGGCGAGTCGGCAGAAATTGAAATGACACATTTTTGACTCGCTGGGGATAGAGAAATATTGTTCTGAGTGGTGTGCTGTGTTTCTGCTACTCGTATGACGAAGAGACTGAAATTTTAATACATTTTGTGTTTTTTTTTTCAATTATCTCGGTGAATCCGGAATTTTTAAATTGCAGTGTAATGTAGTATTCTTCAGGCATTATTGTATAGCATTTGTATAGTATGTACTTTTGGTTGAATACCGTGCATTTCTTGCACTAATTGGCAAAAATTATATGGTACAAGCTATGTTCTTTAAAATTTGACAATTAAAAGTAGATTCAAAGGAATGTTCCGTTCGAAGGTCATGCGAAGGTTACATTGCATATATAATTATATTTCTTTCCATAGACGCTACAATACTGTACTAAAATAAATCTATAATGGAATTGTCAAATTTAAAGGGAACCTTTATATTTTCGAAAACAAGCTGCATGGAAAAAAAATATTTTTATGAAACATCTCTTCAATCGCAAGAAATTTCGGTATACAAGTATTCTTTCTAATATAAACAAGCGAGAATAATTAGCAAGTTAATTGAATTAAAATAAAACAAATTCATAATATCCATTGATATTACGTCCGCGATTAGTTTTTTCAGTATTTCAAATAAGACATAATGAAATGGTTAATCATGTCAAATTACTTTTGTTTTAATAAACAGGTATTTTCAAAATTGTCAAGCAATATTATTAAAAACTATAGGTTACAATGACATTTCTAGTCATTATCACTGGTTCTCACTTCTGTTGCTAATACAGTATGTTAGAAATTGTAAATTACTTTCTAAATTACAGCCAATCACCTAAGTTGTCGGAGCTGTCAACAAATAAGAACAACAACAAAAATTCCTAAATTAAACTATTAACTTTACACTTATACTTACTCATATTTTTTTTTCATTGTTGCATAATAACCAAAATTAAAACCACTAATTTTAGAACACTCCTGCGATCACCCTTATGACTAAATTAAATTTTTTTCTATAGATCGGAAAATATTAATTTCCCGATTTATTATTGCTGAAATTTTATTGTTTATGTTGATGAGTACTATACGTACCCAAAATTAATACTACTAATTTTAAACATCCTTATAACGAAATGCAATTCTTTATAAACTCGTAAAACATTAATTTCCTGACCTATGGAAACTCAAACATTATTGCTTATTTTGTTTGGTACTAAGCAACCAAAATTAAGACTACTAATATTAAAACATACAGTACATTCGATCACTCTTAACCCTTTGACTGCTATTGGCGCTTAAGAAAGCCGCTCACCGTGTACTGTCGACGCCCATAGGCGTTCCACGAAATGTCTCACTCTGTACTACTACAGGTCAGCCGCACGTAGCGTTCACCTCGCTTCCAAGTAGCCCGCAGTCAAAGGGTTAAAACCAAAACTAAACCTTCCTTTCATCAAATTCCCCACCAGCGTTCACTCAAATCTTTTCATTCATTTCATCAAATGATGTCAGCACCCAAGGCTGTCCATCAGTTTTAGGCCACCCCGTGCTTCGTATCAGGCACACTGCTAGAAACGCGTGCATTTTTTCCTAATGGCGTGTGGTCTCATGCATATCATCTTTAGAAAGCATACAGGCAAATAGCGGGCTGCATACACACGCATGCACAGGACCGGTGAGTAATACTTATGGTTAATGTTCTGTGACGTTCGAACGTAAGACGTCCAAGTGCGACCGGATTCCGCGATAGCAGCGACCGTTTCACGTACATCCGGATGAGGAAGACAGAAAGAGCAAAAGTGCACGCGCCAACGAGAAACAATAAGCAGCTGTTGCAGTGCGTGTGCACCGGTGCATTCCAATTACCCCGCCGCGGCCGCGTTGCGAGTCCGCCCTGACGTTATCCTTAACTACTGTGCGTCGAGTGCAAACGCAATTAGAGAATCGTTTTCCGAATGGAGAAGCCTCCATTCATGTCTCTCCGTGCACGCTGAAAACGAACACTCAGTTTTTCCACGTTCCCGCCGCACTTTTAGCCGTTTCAACGGCAATAGTTCGACCTGTACACGCGAACGGAATAGTAATGGACACATTATTAGTTGAATGCCAGTACGTAATGGACGAGCAGCGTTTAGTTTGAAATTAACGTACGTGATCGGAAAATCGAAATTTTTCAATACGTCGAACGGTACATTAAAGAAACTTTCTACGAATTGAAGGAAAACCGTTTACCTCGATTAGGACGTTGTATGTTTGATGGGTCGCATGCGCTCCACGCTAAACATTTTTTACAGCTCGAGTGATACTTTTTTTTTACTAACACGTTCTCTGCCATGCGCACCGTTTTCGGTATACGCATCAATTTTAATTTGATCACGCAACTACTAACCATTATAAAATTTTGAGTAACATTCACGTTAATACGTTGAACGCCACAGTGAAAACGGTCATACCATGTCAGACACGATATAATGTACTATTTTTTATATGAAACGTAAAGAAAAAAAGATTTGAGTATTCAGTCGTGTTCTTCTGTCCCTACAAAATTGTTTTACTAGGAAGTTTGCTCAGAATTTTGCGACAATTAATAATTATGTAATTAAATTAAATTTGAGGTGTCGGTCACCGGTGTCCGGCACGGCGTTCAACGTGTTAAAATGACAGTAGAAATAGAAAGTATAATATGAAATAAATAAATATTTGTACGATCAACCACGTGTGATAACACAATATCGACCGATTCATTGTCGTGCTGATAGGTAAATACTATTTTTAAATAAAAATACGACGTCTATCATTAACTTTATTATTAGAATCACTGATGTAACGTTTTAAATAATTGCCACACTATGTCCAGGATAAAAATGAATTACTGACGGCGAAACATTAAAATCAATTGATTTATGATCGACAAGTGCTGGTCGCGAAAAAGCCTTTCGGTAGGTAGTGTCAATAAATAGCAATTTTCGCGTGTCTGTCTATATACGGAATTTTCTACTGTCGCAGGGAACGTATTAATGTTGACATATCAAATATTAATTCTCAGGAAATTCTAATTGAGATACCATTGTATAATTCAGTATTTTTATTTGTAGAAATCTGTATTTGATGATATATTTTTCTGACGCGTCTGATTGGTTACGAAAATTTCACTACGATAATCAGCGTGTTCACCTTTTGCATTCAACTGCAGTATTCGTTGTAAATATAACTGTTAGTGATAGGTACTGAAATACTTTATGGCTGCGAGTGTTTATAGGATTCACATGCAGTTAATATTGAAATAGCCACGAAAATGTTATTGTAATAATATTATTAAAACAGTTTTGTCTTCATCCACCATACGTATATATACGTATGTATATTTTTTTTCCTTCTCAGCCCTGCATGTTTAAACACCAATAACAATTTTATGTATAGCCAAATTAACACGTGCTTCCAATAATAATCATAATTATTTCTACTGTTATTCATTCTTCAATATTTAAAACAAAAGAAATGTTTTTTTATATACATGAGTTTAATGTCGCATCAACTGCATATGGTTATTAGCGACAACTGTTAGTGGTTGCTTGAAATTTAAGTTTAGATGCTGTTATGATACAGTCCGATATCTTTTAAGAATTACAAGGTCTGAAGTAATTTTTGGTGATCATTAAGGTTATCCTTTAAGGAGTGACGTAAATGATGCTTTGCTCGATGGTTTAAGAATTTAGGGCAATATAGTAGTGTGTGTTTTTACGGCAATGGGTATATTGCAGTGGTTGCATGTTACAGGATTACTTCTGACAATGAGGTGAGAGTGCGTGATTCTAGAATGGCCGAATTTAATTCTATTAATTATGTTTTGTTCAAAAGGAATGTTGTATTGATCACTAATTTTAAGTTGTTCGTATTTCAAATAAATCCTTACCTTCTATACGTTCAAATGATGTTAACGACCATAACGAATTCCAATAGCGCTTCAAACGATTATTTCTTATTTTTATCATAAACAAAATTCATCCATGGGTCTAAAGGAATTTACAATTTTTTGTTTTCTCTTTTCATGTGAGCATAATCTTATAGATGTTAGTTCGGTGTAAATGGGAAAAGGGGTCGTCAACATTGTAGTTAAACGGCCTTGTAAAAATTGTTTAATAACCGTGGATAATTATCAGGCACTAACTGCGTCGGAGGAGAATGGTTATCGTTCCAGCTACTCTCTTATCATATTATCGTTAACGTAGACCATATACTGCTACACCATTTTCATAGTTGCCACGGTCTGTCTTGGTTTTACTGCTTTATTGCAACGCGCTGCTTTCATTAAAACGGTTTTCCTTGCGCGAGTACCGTTTCGATGAAAGAAAGTTTCCGTTCTGCGAACTACTCGCCACAGAACTTTTCACCAATGAGAAATATCGCCCCATATATTGCTTCGAATTATACAAACGCGTTTTCCAACAATATTTTTTTTAATCTGTATAACATCGTTGTATATCAAGAACAATATCTCAACAGTTTCTTCTGAATTTACTAAACCAACACGTTCATCGTCGAAGTAACAAATTTCATATTTAGTACGGCACATTATAAAATATTTTTTTATTAAAATCGATAGTTACTACAGTTATAACTGGATTGCGGATGTTTATGCAAATATACATTTTTAGACCTACATATTTCCCATGTCAATACGAGCAAGTAAATAAAACTTCAACGAGGCTGCATTTACTCCTTGAAATGTTTAAACTGTGTAATGTTTCTTTCGTTAAATTAGTAAATGTCTATTATTCATCAATTTGGATGTATTAAATTGCATGAACATCCGCAGTCTACTTATACTGTTAAAGGTCAACGAAAATGTATATAGATCAGCTGGTATTTATTAAATGATAATAATAATGATTGTTTATTGAACCTTAACGGTATACATATATAGATTTACAATAATATGATTACAGGTAGATGTTCCAGGGACTCTTATAGCTCTGCTCGCCATTCACGCTTATGACTAACATATATTTCGTTAAGGTATTCTGTCAATAATTGTTATACGTAACATTTAAAATACTGGAAAAAATACAATAATACAAAAAAAAAACAATACGAAGGTATTTCATTAAATAAATTCTGATGTACACCGATCATCATGGTGCTCAATGTGTTAAAGAAAATATTGTATTTAATTTAATTTGCTTCTTCATTTATTACTGCTTAAACAGGAAAATCTTCTTGATGTATGAAAAATACAAATAATAAAAAATACGGTGTCAAAGCCATCAGAAAAATATATATGATGAAACGGTTATCATAATTCTTCAGAAATCCACAGTTAAATTAGCATTTGTGGAAATAGACATTTATTATCGCTTCAAAACGTTCGTTTAGCAACGTTTTGCACGCACCGTAGAAATTGTATTCCTTCTTACATTGTAGGTGTCTTTAGTAATTATAATTGGCCTTTCTTCTTTTCCCCGAGGGCGTGTGAAGCATGTGTGCACACACGTCGTTCGCTCTTCGAACATAACTGTGCATTGATGGATAAATGGAGGAGCGGTTCTTGAAAATTCTCCGTAATACCCGTGAAAACGGACAACCTTCCCATTGCAAAAATGATCGTCGACTCTCTACAACTTTATAATTGCATATTTTCATTTTTTTCTGTCCTCGCGTCGTAACGAGTTTTAGAGTAACATGGGAAATTAATAAGAATTATGGTAATTAACCTTTTTCTACGCCGTCAGATTTCTCGATCACGGAGATCCGATTCCGTCCACGATAATCCGGTTAATTTTCATGCTAATTATTCGCGGGCGTGCGTTTTGCGGTCGAATCGCATCCCTGCGCGCGGAGAAAAATTCACGCGGCTCGGTATGAACGCGGAATATTTATTAGCCCGGTTATTGCCTGAATTTTACAGTTTCGTCGGTTGAAATTCCGCGGTGATAATTTACTCTCATTTCGATCTGGTTTATGCCCTTATTCGCCACACGAGCCGAAAGACGTACGTACACGAATACTAACGAGCTCCCCACGTAGGGAATCGTGTACAATAAAATACCGACCGGGACAGTTATTGCAATTATTAAAATACGATGTTTATTAAGTTTAAGTTAATTTTCGGAGAATTCGAGACGATTTCCGGGTTTCCTTTGGCAACGTTGATAGCCCTTGGAATTTATCAACGTTCAGCCTTGGAACCTTAATGCATCGGCGGAATTGTTTGCTCATTTTTACAATAGCCCGGTTACTAGTTTACGATGAACATCTTCGTGCCGGTAAGAAAGAAACGTTTGTGGTAATTGGCTTTCCCCTTGTTCTACTTCTGGATTCGTGAATGCATGCGTCTTCGAATTAGACGCGAAACTGTAAATGCTGTCTACGCGGTGAGCACACAATGTATGCTCGAATTATACGGTAGAACTTTGATAATCTCGACTAATTAGAAGACGCGTAATCTAATTTTTCGAATAATAGAAGTACCACATTTTCATGTAATAACTGTTGTTGTATAATACTACTCTTCTTATGAAAAAAATGTACATATAAGAGTTATCCGTTATAACTACATTTCAATTTGTATTATTGATTTTCGCAACTTGTTTCAGAATAAATAATTTCATTTTTTTATATAACAAGTTGACTTTCTCATTCTATATTCAACTGTTACCTTGGAAACGGAATATTTCGGAAAAAATATTCAAAAAAGGGTTTAACAATATCTAAAATAGTTCCTGCTAAGAGGGACGAAAAATGTTCAATCAACATTGGTCCTAAAATAATATGCAGGCTTAGTTGATGCAGTATATAAGATGAGCGTACGTCACGAGCGGGAAGTTCATTAGCTCACTTGATAAGTACAGTGACTGGACACCTATAGGCGTTTTCCGCACAGCGTGTATAATTATCCTCGCCATTTATTAGTTCTTATAACTTTCAAGGATTCAATTTTAGAGTCTATGTTAATTAAACATTTTTTACTTCCTTTAATGAGTACTATATGCTCTCAATGTCTTAGACTCTCATTTTCTAATGGTTTGCATAGTACTCATTCTCCTTCGCCTTGAAACTGACTAATCAGTGTTCATATAATCCAGACTCCAGTGAACTATTATTGTCAGCTATTTTAAAACGTTTAAAATGCAATACACCGTATTACAATCAATAAAGTAAATTACTTCCGTAATATAAGAATTCGAAAAATTGCAATAGATTATAGAAATCGTGTGACGTATTTAAGAGTGATTTACGTAGCAGATGGAAACGGAGGAAATTCTTAGAGATATTTATTACGATGATCGTTATTATCATCTCATCATCGATCAGAAAATTCTTCTGTTTTTACGGAAGTTTATTTCTTCTTTTTTTCTTCTGTATACTTTGTACATATTTTCTGCGATTATTCATCAGCGTATGTTGCTGATATTTCATCGTTGGTTTGTATTTGATCATCATGACATGTACAATAATATAGATGCATTTGTTAGAGTTAATAATACGCATCGCTGGAAGAAAATTCATCATCTGCTCTGTACCGTCGGTTTTTCATTCTTCCAGGGAATATATAGTTATTTAAATGCAATTTCCGTTTTTCCATTTTTTACGATCCGTTGTTTAGTCAAGCGTAGTAGTAACTGCACGTAATTATACATGTTTATGTCGTTGATACCGGTTCGTAATTGAAAATTCGATCGACAGGCGTGTTGCGTTAATGAAAACACCACCGTAAATTGTCAAAGTATAAATATTTAATAATGCAATTTGAATGTAGATGAAACAATAAATTGCTTTGGAAGTTGAGAATTAATACGACTGGAGATCAAGATGATTAATGTCTGCTTTATTCATGCTCCATTAAATGTTTTGCTATCATGCAGAAAAAAGCGGTTGTGGACGATATTTGTAAAATTGTAGGAATTATTACAAAGGAATAAACTGCATTTTAATTCTAAACTAATTAATCATATGTATAAACGAAAATTTTATAGCAAGAACATTGAGAATTTAAATCCTAAAAAATCTGAGATAGAAGATTAATCGCAATTTAACACTCAGTTGGTATCGTTGGGTCACAGGTGATCCACAACTTTTTCAATTCCTTGTTTACTGGTTGCTAGGCATTTTTGTTTTCTTCATAATTAATAATGATATTAAAGTTTTTGGAAAAATTGCATTGTTTCTTCTTTATGTATATCCCATACAATTGGTAATGATAGTTATAGCAAAAATACTGATCAGTACCCGTATAAAACATCAACGAGTCATATATGACCCCACGATACCAGTTATGTGACCGATATGTCACCATACTAACTGTTGGTTAATACTAGCACAAGAATGAAACAATATTGATTTTACAAACATAGTTCATGAAACTTTTCAGGTATACTAACACATGAGTGTATATTTAGCTTTTATCAAACATTTGTGCACATTGCTTTTCTGAGACATTTCTAAATTTCGTGAAGATTTTTGTTTGACCTCTTCTGGGAGAAATTTATTAGAAATAATAAACATAATTGAAATTATATATTAAACAGACGATTTCAAGAAATCGGTAATCCCCCTGAAAAATAATGCATACTCATATGCCCATATTGACAATATCAAAAATAAAAACTGAACTAAACGTGCACACATGCGTCAGCATCCCTGAGTAAGTTAATTATGCTGAATAATGTGCTGAATACATATAATTCAAAAGAAACTTAAATCATTTTCTTCAATCTTAATAAATTCCTTCTTGAAGATATTAAAATCTGAAAACTGTATTCTACATATATTAAATAAGGACTAACTTGACTATGTTGGTCAAGGTTCATTGTTTATGAATTTAGTCAAATTAATTATTCGAGATTACTTTTATTAATCTGGTAATGCCACTGATACAAGTCATGTATAATAATAATAATAATTGTATATTAATCTTAACAGTATATATTTAATAGTTTTACAATAGTATGATCATAAATGTTCCAGGAGCATTCGTTGCTCCGCTCGCCATTCACGTTTAACACTAACATGCACTGATATCATCTTGACAGTAATTGTTACAATAATTCAAAAACTAAAATACTGAAAGAAATATATAAAATACAAAAAAAAACGGTAACAATAAAACAACTCATGTATCAACACTCATCATGCATTGGAATGCATCCGAAGAAAATAGTCTGAAGCCAATGCGAAAAACTATAAAGTTTCCAATACTATTTCCAGAAAACCTTCATCCTAACACAAAATGTCCATAAAATTCGTTTAAAAATATTATAATTCCATAATTTACGAATGCCAGTATGCAGGAATATTTACAAAGCACAGCAACCGTGCGTTAAATAACAACAAGCTATTACAGCTGTAAATATATTATTATCGCTTAGATTTACAAATATCTGTCAGCCGTTTGTAACATTCATGCACCCAAGCTATGTCTGCAGTTCTACGGATGATTGCGATCCAGATGCTTGCATATTTCTGCAGCAATAAAGGTATTATGTTATTCATAAACCATCTTCATTTTTTCAACAGTAAATATTTCTGTTGAAATCACGCGGATATTTTCACGAGCCTGTGTGCGTATTATTTTATGAACACCATAAAGTATCTCTCGCGATATTTTACGCGTTCGCGACGATTTAACGTTCGCGATAATTAGTTTTTTTCATCTGAAATTTCCAACACGCACGCGCAGCACGCATGTGCAATGCATACACGTGTAGACATGTGCGTGTTGCATGTAGACAGTCATGCTGCAACCGAGTTTCTTCGGTACGTGGCTTTACCGTTAGGCCGCTTGATACTCCTGTCCGCGAGTCGCCTACATACGGGCCAGCCTTCAGCCTTTACGCACGTTTAAGGGACGGGTTTTCAAAGCTTCTTGTTCGTCGTCGTTACTTTTTTTTTTCATCGACCTCACGCTCCACCGATCAGGTAGCGGCGGCGGTAACTCGAACGCACGCGAAATGCGTTTCCGCACTTGGCGAACATCGAAATCATGTTAGGCGAGGTCTTCGATTAGATAGCGAATTCCTCAACGATTTCTCCTAATCGTGAAATGGATCTTCTTTGTTCGATTTATTTTTACACGACTTTTCCCCGTGCTTGTTCAATTAACGCGTAACTACTGCTATTGGGCCCCACGGACCCAGCGCTTCAAAAATGTTGGAAAGTACCATAGAGATTTTGGTGGGGGAAAGTCGTGTTTTGTAGTATTCTCTGGTCAGTTGGTTTCATTATGACGAAATAAATTTTTGTTTATGCAGGATGTTGTGATTTGTATTGCAATTTTAAGGAGTGGGTCCCAGGGACCCGTCAGTAGTAGTTAAGTTACAAATTTTGGATAGTAGTTACGAGTTAACACTTTTCTGTTCGTGCACCGTGGAAGTCTCCTTACGATACTGTTTTGAGAGTTATGTTGAAAAATGTGACTAGTTTTCAGAAATATGAGATTGAAGTGTGATGGAGGTCTTGATAGGTGTGAGTCCCATAACGCATTACTCGATTGAGTGCAAATTTTAAAATGATAGCAGGGTGCATTTAATGCCTAAGTTCAATTAATGCAGGCTTGCTGAGAACTGAATAGCTAGTCCAAGTTACCAACTACGGTTTTACAAATTTTACAAGCTAATAAATTACAATAACGACTTTTCTGTCATATCGGCAGTGTACGTTCATCTTTAATTATGATCTTTAGTATTTACTTTATTTTTTAAATATGGCTTACAATTACTTTGTTACTGTGTTTGTTTAAACCTGAATCAGAAAAACTTTTTCTTATCCTGTGCTATTATATTACATTACCACGTCGAGTGTGACAGTGGAAGCTGCCATACCTAGTCAGACACGATATAATGTACTGTTTTACATATTAATCGTGAAGGAAAAAAATATTTTATTACTTGTACCTATAGTACTTAATTTATACTATTATTATAATGATAATCATGTTGAAAATTGCAAAAGAATTACTAGTTATTTAATTGAATGAAATTTGAGGCATCGCCGTCGGTCGCCAGTGGCCCTCACGGCTTTCAGTGTGTTCATAAACAGATATGAAATGTTTAAAAGCTTGTATTGTATATTTCCATGCGCTGGAATCAATTGCTATATTTTACATGTAATTGTATCTTCGAATAGTGCGTAAAAGGTGTTACCTATTATTTTTATTGTATTTGTAAAGATATTTATAATATCTGATAACTCTACTAGAAATCGTTAGAACTAGACTTGAAGAGTGAAATGTTTAAATATGTTTGCACGTTACTATAGTTTAGCAATTCTGTGAAAAATTTAGCTGTACTCCTTTGTTTTTTACAGTGTGCAACGGTTTACAAACAGTAATATTTTATGTGGAGCATTATTTGTGCCTCATCGTTCACGAAATAAGAAAAAGATATAAGTAATATTAATAGTATGTTCTTATGGAAAAGTTGTAATGCTACGTCAAAAGCTACCAGCTATGAACTTGGAGGTAATAGTACGTCAACGGATACCAAATGTACTTTATAAGAAGATTCGCAAATCGATTATTTGTAATCAAAATAATAAAAATAATCAAACTTGTAGTTGCATGTATTTTATGTGGTTTGAAGAGCATGTTGTTTTAAAATTTCATTTCATTAAGTAACTAATAACTGTTATAAAATTCTCAACAGCATTAACATTGTAATAATAGTACAAAATAACAAATGTGCAGCAAATCAGACAAATATTTTTGTATTATAATTTCTTCCTATTTTTCATTCAAATTACCGATCCCTCTTAAACAAATTTATCTGATTGTGAATTAAGAAGACGATCTATTGCAATGACATACGAATACTGCATAAATGCATGGTTACAGAGACAAAATTATACTTTAGTCTATTTTCAAATAATCTTCACAAAATTTATACCTAATTCTACTAACACACTACACTACATTTACGGCTAATAAACTCAAATTAAGATTGCAAACTTTTATACGAAAAGATAAATTATAACAACGCTTAGAAAACCGAGGACCAACATATCTTTCTCGGAATTTTTCGCGCATCAAAGGGTTCAGATTTTCAATAGAAATACCTATCAGTTAAATCAAAGGAATACGATTTAAATGCATTATTTCATGCATTCAAACGAGAATGTTGCTTCATACATAGTTTCATCGTACGGACCAGTAAAGGGGCAATGTCATTAGCAGTGCCCCAGCATAGTTCTCTCTGTTCTTAATGAATACAAATGGCTTCAATTTAATCGCAAATTTAATCGGGCAGTTTCGAATACCAGATAAGCCCCTAATACTTTCGTTACCGGAGGAATTCCAAGTAAAACAAAATCCTTCGATACATTGTACACGGGACAGAGAAAGAAATGACGGGGCGGGGGGAGCGAAAGACGTTGCACAGAGGGAGAACACGAGTTTCATTTGAATAGAATAGGTCGATAGTGATTTACGATACTCGAGGCTCGTCCTCTCGTGACTCTTTTCCACTTCTTCTTCATCGTTTTTTTTTTTTTCGTTCACGGTACACCTTTCGCTGCGACCTCTGCTTTTAATGACGTTACAAAATTCGTAAGCGCGCAACTGCACTGTCGTCACCTGAAGGATTAACACGTTCAGTGTCGTGGCGGTCACCGGTGACCGACGCATGGAATTTTATTTAATTAAATAATTACAGATTTTATTAAAATTTCGAATAGACTTAATACTGTAAAAAAATAGAAGGCCAAGACTTTGCATTTGAATAATTACATTTTTTTTCCTTCGTGATTTGTGTTTCAAATGGTATATTATAGTATGTCTGACCAGGTATGGGAGTTTTCACGGTGGCAGGTAACGTGTTAAACACATGGTTTAATTAAATATACTTCAATAAAATGATTAATCTGATGTAATAAACGCAGCACTATGAAGGTTATAAGTAAATATTTTTATGGAGTATTATATAAATTTAGATTTCATACTGTTGCTACAGTTTTTTAATGAAGGTTTTAAAAGCACATTTTTATGCAGGGCGTCTCCTATCATGTGAGAAGTATTATAGTAATGAATTCAGAATGCAGAAATAAGAAATAAATTCGTAACAACCGTTTAAATTCCTACCTTGCCTAAAAGTTGATTGAATTTTTCATCTTGCTTACAACATTAACAAGGGCGTCTTGTAATTTTATACATACTTTGTAATACTCCTATTGTAGTTTTCTATGCATCCTGTAGATGAGTCTGTGTATCTTGGAAAGTAGATAAATACATGTCGAAACACAAAATACGTTATAACTCAAAAACAAAATCGTATTAAAAGTATATTTCTGTACCTTGATAGGAGAAGAGCCAATGTCCAGTTTGCAATTTTTGAGAAAAAGTACATATTAACCCATTTTATTGTAATACACATAACATCTCTTGAGAATATATCTTGAATAATGTCACTTTGCTTGCGATAGTGCAAGCACAGTGGCCCTTTTTCCTATGATAACGTTCATAATTTTGATGTGAATGGTCCATAATACTCAAATGCAATAGTTTTGGACATTGTCCCTTTTTCTATCAAGGTACAGATGTATACTCTTGTTTTCGTGTCCCGTACATAAAGGTGTATTCTGAAGAATACTTTGACCATATTTTCAGTCGTAGCGCATTATGACCGTCTCAAAGTACCTATGACACTCAGTACAATCCTACGGTATGAAGACAGTCGCGTCTCTTAAATTCTTCATCACAATTTACTTCTTCCTGTTGCATCCAGCTACACGCAACTCCAACATTTCATAGCCGTGATGCATCAATAAATTTCAATTCATCGAAAGGTTTCCCGATATCCCCCGCGTGATTTACCGCGTCTCGAGCGAGTTTACACCTGCAGGCCCGTCTCATATTTATCAAAATTGAGTTAAACGCTTACGCGTAAACGTCGAAGCCTGAACGGCGAAAAAAACTGCGGAGAGTTATAGTATCGCGTTTTAATTCCACACGTTCGGCCTGGCCGCGGAATTTACGATGCCACGCTCTCCCTCTCACCTTTTCGTTCATGAATACAAGTTTGTAAGTTACGATGCCGCAATAGAGAACGATGCATACGGCTATCAGAAGCGAGAGGGGTGCAACGATCGTGCACCGTCTGCTCTGGATGCACGAACGGGTTCCGAGAATCAAAGGCCACCATTACCGGCGTCATCCGCTGATATCTCAATAAGAATCCTCCGTTCGAATCCACCCGAATCCCCTGAAATTCCCCCGACCCGATTTATATGGTCCAGTCATGCGAGGACCCGAAATTCTCGCCTGATCCTCCCATCAATTTTCGTCCCAGATTTCCCACCTGACGATCGAATCTTTGGACGGTCATTTGAAAAACAGAACCTTACATTTGCTTGCTTGGTGCCTTTAAGAAAATTTTATGTTTATGCTGGATAATGGCTTCAGAGTTTCATAAAATATGTAAAAGTTAAAGAGAGAGTGTTAATTTAACAGTTTGACTGCCACGTCACCCATGTGTGGGTGGCACTTGCATCGAAGCATTATTTATTTGATCATTTATAGCATAATAAATATATCTAATAAAATTTAACGCAATCAGTGAAAAATTATGAAATTTACTAATATTACTGATGAAAGTGGGTATAGTTTGAAATTATATTCATTTCGTACAAAAATTTAGAAAGTTTGTCGTCTTCAGCTAATAAAGCGTGGCAGTCAGCGTGTTAAATGTTATGGAGAGGCTCCAATCTGGCGATCTTCGCTTCGTGGAAGAATGGTGGGCCGGAATAAATAGAATTAAACAGACGAATAAGAAAAATGAAATGATAGAAAATTAGTATGGAACCTATTCAGGCTAAGCTGGCTCACGAACGAAAGAACATGAAATCTCTGATATAATTTTCGAACCTACGTTGTCCCTGCCATATAACAGCCTACACTTTAACCAGATCTACAATTAGAAACCGACGCAACAACGCTTCCTTACATTTAAACCTATTTTTCATAAACAATCTGATCTTCCAGGATTCGTTTATACTCGTCTCTGCATTTAATCCGAATCCAAGAAAATTGAATTCAATTCACACGAAGTCCTAAATATCTACAAATAATATGTAACAATTTCAATACGAACCAAAGAGCCAGAGTCTCAACTTAAGTGTCCAGCGCGAACATAGTCAGATCTTCTGAAAAAGGCAAAGTATAAATTGTAGCATTTATCAAAATTTCATGGCAATTTTCAAAGTATTACACTTCGACCAGTGTGTACGCGACATTGAAATCCCATTGCAACATTGGTTAGAGGGATGAAATCTGATTACAGGTACACGGTTACATACATGTAGATAGTTATACCCCCGCATTGCGCATGCAGAAAGAGAGAGTACTGCGCATATCGTATCTGCTCTGGATACACAGGAGGCGAGTTCTTAGAACGGGAGACCATTACCGGTGCCCGGCCACATACTGATATCTCAATACAAACCCTTAGTTTGAATCCATTATAATGCCGGGGTACGCGAACACAATCGTCGCGTCGTGTACTCGTCCACGTATGCGCCTATACACAGAGTATTATCCTTGCGAGAGGATGCCATCCATACCACGTTCCAGGAACGCCTTCTGGATCCCTTTCTCTTTCCTAGCCATGAATTCTCGCGTTTACCTTTCCGTTTTGTTTCGCGTATGACTTCTTACCGTTGCAATTGTACTAAACGAAGCTTAGGAATGGAAATTTATCCGTTTCAATACGCGATGTATTCCGTGCAGTATTTTTGCCAGGTCTCTGCACACGGAATGTCCTATTCCTATCAATCTTCATGTTTAAGAGGAATGTGAAGTTATATTATTGAGTCGGTTGAACATCGATACACTGTACGAAGCCTTGGTATTATAGATACGTATTGCTTATTGTTGGAGACTTTTGATTGAAATTTTTGTTGATGTCTAAGTGGAGTTTAAAGTTGACGTGGATGGTAATGAATTGACTGTGGATGTTTAGGCAAATATACATTTTTAGACTTCCATATTTCCTATGTTACTACGTTAACTGCCTCTTATTGCTTATTTAATAATTTAATTAGCTGAAAATGCCAGAATTTCTAAATTCTTATATTGTATGTGTGTAGTAAGTATACCCTTTTCAAGTCAATAATATTAGTAACTTTCACAATGTTTTTAATATGCAGCAAGAGGAAAGTTCTGTCGTTGTTTTTATGTGATACAAAGAATTATAGATGGATTGTTTTAAAAAGCAGTTTCATAAGTTCTATTTTCTTTAGAATCAGAAGAAAATTGTATCTACATGTTGTTACAATTTAATACTTTGTAGAAAGTTCAATAGTTTTTTTAAAGCCCTCTGTATTAATAGTAATTGTTTTTTAGATCTATGTTAATCAGGTAATAAGCATGATATGCATTAAGTATAAGATTTGTATTATTATGTATATTGTAAATTCTGTTAAACACGGGGTTATTTGGAAATAAATAGTAAATAGTAAGTAGTAAATTAAATTAGAAGTAGGAAAGGATCATACAACATGTAGTATTATATCTTTTAGAAAGTTCAGTATTGCAGAATGATAAGCAAATTAATGGACATCGTCGTCGATAAATCATGTAATTATAGCACGTAAAACTTTATTCCATAAAATGTTACACGTTTTTTCCCAGTATCGATTAGCCCATAATTCAAGGTACTTTTATTGAAAATAAATATTCAAATGTTCAAAGGTCACAGCCATCCTGTCATTTAAATCTTTTGCCTCTGTACAAAGCCTGTACAATGACTCACTCAAAAAGATACTACATTGTATAACACTGATTTATTGAAGAATTACTAAATAATACAAAGAAACTTAAAAAAATACTACAGGAAATAAAGTTTCTTTGTATTATTTAGTAATTCTTCCATTATTGGATGTTGTGTAATATAAGGTAATAAGGATATGTTGTACCTTGGGATAGAATTCCAGTAACATAGTGATTAATTTTCTTTTACAAATACAATTTGTATATCCAATTTTGAACCGCTATAAAATGATATTCGTTTTTCTTATACAATTCTTTTATAATTCCAATAAAATTTTCTCTATATGCAGTCTGCTGTGTTTTTTTTTGTCATTACTTTGTGTCATTTGTACACTTTTATCAAGAGCACATAAAGCATTTCTCGATCACATAGTTTCCTACAGTATTTTTCAGCTTCCACTATTTTGAACATTTCTTCATTACTTATTTTCTTACGCTGTCTGTAATTTTTTAAACATATTAACTACAGTGACCACCTCTGACTGGAGACTCAAGTCTAATTTAATTAAACATCTACTGGATTTTATAAAATCCTAAGCAGATCCAATCTTACAGTAATAATATAAAAACCCATGCATATGAGGGAACAGTTAAGTATGTATTTCGTCCATGAACTGTGCTACATTAGTATCAGAATATTCTGATGTGTCCTACTAGTTATGGCTGTTTTCACTGCGACACTCAACGTGTCGAAGCTTCTGTTCCAGTTTAAGTTTCTTTCTTTCTTAACACTTTGACGGCCGCAAATATTTCACGAAAAATTATTCCCCTGATCAATTTTACAAGGCCTTAGTTTTGTAAAAAAAAACATTCTACATTAGACACCTTATTTCGATTAGTTTACAATTTTAATCGCATAAGTATTCGGGTACTTATTCTTCTTCTTATTTATTTTTATTACAGGTATATTATTCAAATTAATTAAATTACGTATATGTGACAGTGGCCATCAAAGTGTTAAGTTCTTCAAACTCTTTTTCACGTTGAATGCACATACCTATATTTAATATTACTATTTTCATATGTAAACATTCTTTGTTTCCCCACTATTTAGAAATTTCCAATTAATTTTCTCCGATGTAGGTGACGATGTGTTTGAGTGTTTTATAAGGAAAAGTAAAACGTGTCACATGCGCTGGTTGAGTAACAGCTGCGAGTTTCACCCTAATCTTCCTACTCGGTTTTTGCCGTAACTTCTCCGCTTGCTATTTGCTACTTCGTAGCTGTACCATGTAACAGTATCAAAGCATGAGGAGTTAAGACATTAATTATCGCAGAATGCCCGGAGATATCGCGTTTCCGTGAAATCTACCTCCATTTACTTCGATTCTCGAGCAGAAATTTTCATGTTGACCTTTCCAGGTGCTCCTCGTTCAATTGCAACTTTGTGCAGCGAATGGAAAGTTCGAATATTCTATCGAAAGGTGTGCATTGTGATATGATTATGCATATCATATTTCAGAAACACCTTTCGTGACCTTTATTGTTCCTACACACCCCTATCGAGTGTACCATTTTATTTGTTTCCCCCGCCTTTGGATGCCACTTTCTTAGCGCACCGCTTAAAATTTATAAAATATCAAAATGGAGAGGAATTACTGTGTTGTGAAAGTATAGCATTCTATGTTCCAGTATGCTGGGAGCATTATATTTCATATAACTGTGCCTGTAGTTGCTGTATTATTTTTAAATACAACTAACCAAATTAGATATGAAATATTTTAAAGTTAATAATCGAGTCACTAAAAACTCTAAATTTAGTTAGACAATTTTTTTAAATTGTTCGTACAGTTTTACAATTAGATGAAGTCAGAACTGACCAAGGATCATCAAGTCTGACTAAAATAAGAAACGAGAAAATGTTTAAATGAATTAGTTAAATTCTTTACATATTCAGATTTTTCCTTTTATTTTATTTCAAATTTCAGTATGAACAATGTACTCATTCGTTCGATTAAAATCTTCTTTATGATAAACATTGTGAACCACGAATGAGCTACATAACACAATATGTGTCAATTATTTCTCTCTTTAGCCGCAACCCAAACTTGCCTGATCGAGGCATGACCGGGTAGGAGGCTTTTTCTCAGCGTTTCGGTTCCAATAACTCCGTCATTTTTGTACCCACCCCAATATAAACTTTTCCAAAGTCTCGTACAGATAAGTGACACCGGTGTATCGTGTACCGACACCCTTGCGTTTCGTGTCGTCTGTAAAAAGCGTATCAGCGCGCAGAATAAGGCCACGCCTGTCACGAGCTTGCGGCTCGCACAGGAATTCCCCGACAAACTGCGAATAATATATTTCGAGCATACGCCCTTACCGGAGAGCGAATTATCGTCGCGACCGGGTATCGTAAACACGTGAACGTTATGTCTTTAGCAGGCTCGCAGGAAACATCGATCGGTGCCCTCGATTGCATCGTTGTCGCTGGAACGATAGTCCAGCCGAGGAGACATTCGCCTCCGCAATGTGTCGATGCAATCGTAGCGACTCTTGTTCTCGTCTAAGTGCCCATGCTGTTTCGAACGAGAGCGTTCTCGCGATAGCCCGCACGATTTTATGATATAAAATATGATAGCGAGCGTTTCTTTTGAACCGCGACAATCATCTCGCGAAACGGCCGAGCGAGCCTAGAAAGGGGATAATCGTCGAACCCCCGGATGAATTTTATTCACACTTTATGCCGGGAGTAATTTGAATGTTCCTGCGTCGTTAGGTCGGTAGGATTATTATTATTATACTTCATTAACGGGTTAGCTCTTTCAGGACGTTGAACGCATATACTCGTTTCAAAGAATCGTTCGCCGTGTTCTATGGGTCACCGCACTGCTCTGGACACCAGTTTATTGCACGCTATAAACTTCTGTATTCGAATGAATCATTATTTCTGATCGTTTCGTTAAGATATGTATGGTTCGTTACATATTTTGCAATTTTAGAGCGATGAAAGAATTGAATAATTGATATCATATACATTATTAGAATGAAATATCAGTTTAACACGTTGTTCCAGAGTGGGAAATTTCAGCACACGGTGCACGCATTTTTCTTACATTTCTAGAGCTCAAAGGGTTAAAGCTCATTATTGTGCAAAGTTAGTTGTGAAAAAGAAAAGGATTATGTGTAACTATTAAAATATATGGTTTGTTAAATTAAAGATTTCTACGGAAAATGATCTTCACTCTTTTGGACAGGGTGTACCATTTTAACCTTTGCATGTGTATATCTTCGAAAGTATTAGTGTTATCGAAAAATATTTCAGAGAAGAATTGAATGATTTCGCATGGGGCATGCTGTGGTGCAGCTCTTCATTCTATATAAAAAAAAAAGTATTAGAGTGCTTGTGTTGGAAAATTGTTAGTTTAGGAAGTATTTTGATTTTAATTTTGTAAAATACTACTCATGGCTCCTAACGCAGAGAATATTCTTTTTAATAGAATTATAAATTTTTGTACTAGGCTAATCAATGCAATTCTTTGTGCCATATAAAAAAGTATTAGGGTGTTTCCGCCGAGAAGCTGTTGGTTTAGTAGATGTTAAATTTACTTCCACAGTTCAGTAAAATGTCAATCTCATTCATGATCCTAAACAGAGGATTACATTTGTATATGTACTAATAATATTTAAATTAAATAAAAATTGATATAGTGATCTACAAGGATCAACAAAATTTATTACGTATAAAGTTTAGGACTGTCAATTTTCTTATTTATAATATCATATAAAAAATGTGTATCATGTGCAATCCTATTAAAATAACTAACTGAGCATCTGAAAGAAATTACAAATAATTTGTAGAAACTTTTTTAGAATTTTATAACTTCTATAAATTTTCACTTGTATTAGAACCCTGCAATTTTGAGGAATTATAGATCATACAGTTCGAAATGCACACGTTGGTAAAAGTTACCAGAGTTTTAATACAAAATTTTGAAAGGTTTCTAATTATTTTTTCGCGTTATGTTAGTAGGTTTGAATCAAACAACGGGTTTCGAGATAAAACTGATGCCTTAAGAGGATTTGTATTTAAATACGGGATATGTGATTGTCATTCATGAATGCGAAGATAGACATCGGTAAACGTATGCACGTACAAACCGCCGTTTCTGTAAACAATTTATAATTACAGATACAAGGTAAAGTAGCTAGTGTTTGAAAAATCCTGCGTCTATAAAACACTTGAATGTTACCGCGAAAACATTTGATTGAAGCTACATATATTATTGTTATTTGAACACTTAAAATTTCGACAAAATACATATATCATTTCTCTATAAAATGTCATCAAGATTTTGACGTTAACATATTGATCATAGTCGTTTGACTTTTGAGATCTAATTCCTCAACAACACTCTAGAGGCGGCTTCTATTATTTTAATAGAAAAATTTGCATATATTTCATTGAAATCAGATACCTCATTCATAACTTCCTCATGAGCCAATGTAGTGGATATTAGCACTGCGCTGCACTCCATCTCGCAGTTCACGCAAGCAGACAGCGAAAAGTTTAACAAAAGTTTTCCATAAAAGAAGTATTTCGACCCGCGTAAACTATTTTCCATAATCCCACAATTTATCATCGAAACTTTTTCGCACTAACGCCTTCTAAGCTCGAGTTTGCTATGACACCATGAACACCGTATGTTATACTTAAGGCGGCACGCACCGGGCGATATAGTAAATAGTATAGTCCGCCCACCGGTGTTTTGCGAAGCGCGGGTGTGACGACAGTGAACGAAACGTGGGACGAAGAAAAAAGAACGTTGTGGCACCCACGCGAACGGTACGCAATTTTCAGACGAGGGGAGACATTTTTGAGGGCACGCAGCGTCCACCATTTTCCCCGTGGATTCGTTCCTTCTTCTCGCGACGTCTTTATCGAGCATCGACGTCACGGGATTGCAAATAAGGCGAACTGTTGCGTGCTTCGGCAACGAAGAATGAAAAAGACATAAACCAGACGGATTTTTCTGTGGGTCGTATCAGTCGGCTCACGTGGCAGATAAAATCGAAGGCGGTGAACGAGTGCCACGTAATTCAAATCGAATCGCTCGGTAAAGCATCTTGGACAATCGAGCAAAATCTGTGATCGATTCTTAGAAGGTGACAGCTTGCTCGTGTTGGCTTTTTCATTTTCTCAGAGATTTTTTAAACATTTTCTGAAATATTTTGTAATAATACTGGTAATAGTATCATCACACTTTACGGTGATAGTAGAATGGTACACACAGGATGTTTCACTGCTGGTGGTGAATATTTTAAGGGATGATTCTACGAGCCAAAATAAGTCGAAAATCAATAATGACGAAATTGCGGTAGAGACATCACTTTTTAGTTATCGATGTTTAAAAATTGGGTCCAAAACGCCAGTCGCACGACAACTTGACCTACATATTGCCCAAAATACTGACCTAAATATTAGAGAAAATATTTGCAGAATGGAAAAGCGTATAATGTTTATATTACATCGAATGCTTTGCATCTTCAGAGTACCGAAATAATTTAACCAGATGACCCTGGCAGGTCAGACGTCTCTAATCCCAAATTAGACAGGGTGTAGAGAGATATATGGATAACTAGGCAAGGGTTAATCCCAGATGAAAAATTTTCAAATTCAATTTTTTCGGAAACCAAGCCTCAAGTGAACACATTTGCTTCTACATTTTTGGTGTGATTCTTCATCTAGAATCAACCCTTGATCGATTGTACTCTTGCTCCACTCATCCTCTATAATGACAAGTTACACTGAAATTAGGATTATGTGCAGTAACTATTAAAATATATAGATTATAAATAGAAATAGTTTTCTTTGTGGCCACTATCCTTACGAAAGTATTTGACCAAGCATTGCCATTACAATAAATTATATTATTAGTATAGAATATCTCAATACAAAATTCCACTATTTTAACATATAACCAATCTAATTATATAATGTATTTCATCTTACTTTACTTTGTTGTAATACTATCGCGAGTAACTCTACACGCCAATATTCAAAGTAAAATTAGATAATGTACACTACCATTCAAAAGTATTCGGACACTTTACATGTTCGCACATATCACTGAAACATCTTGCAAACATAGTTTTTCTATTGGCTTATTATGTTATTTTACAAACATTATGCAATTATTGAACAACACAAACAATATTCATTAATCAATAATCTTCAACTAACATAGACTATATTAAAAAATAATTGTATTATTATAGCATTGATAGGCTATTTATCTGAATCTACTAAGTGTCCAGATGACACTGACAATTATGTTTAATTAAATTATACATCAACGAGTTAACAATTTATGTCATATACATTACAATAACGAAGTACTCACAATCGGTCTAACACTGGCTCTAAGCCAGTAAATACCCACCACATGGCGCTTTCCAAAGGGTTAAATCCAATGTCATCAGCTTCCAGAAACAATTCTGACCCAAACAAAATTCTATCGCGCACAACAGACCTCGAGTTCACTGGTCCGATCGAAAATTTGTCAAAAAGTTCTCTTCTGGTTTGAGGGAACAGGGACATAGACGTATAGGCAAAGAGATGATAAAAGGGGAGAACGGACGGGAAAAGAAAGGAGGCAAAGGCGACCACGCATCGAAATGCTCGTGGCGTGGAGCGGGTCGACATGGAAGGCGCACTCGGATGTTAGCGAAATAAATTATTGCCGCGTTTTCAATTTTTAAGCCGTTCCGGCCGTTCTTTTTTCACGACGTTTGCTCCCTCGACCCGGCCAATCTACGCTCAATCTTCCCGCATTCACCGATCCTCTACGTATGCGAGCTACGGAGCCACGGTGTTCCGCTGAATTAAACATAAGTCAGCGAGTATAAAATATGCCGCGAACGTTACCGGCAGATATAAAACGCGACTCGGTAGGTGTACGTGCCACGTGCACCGGGGGAATGCGCGGTTCTTGAATTTTTTTTCTCCACGGGAAAACTTTACATCCCACCGAAAACGTTCCGCTCCCACCGCATCAACCACGGTCTCCTGAAATCGCTGGATCTTCCACGGACTGATCCCCATAAGCTTCGAATCGCTACCATGAGCCGGATCATCTCAAAAGTAACGACGATTTTTAACCCTTTGAGGACGATTAACACATACATGCGCTCGAGAAAATCGATCATTGTATGCTGCGGGTGCACTGCACTGGCACAGACATAACTGTTTATTGTACGCTACGTAACTATGTATTCAGATGAATTATCATCTCTGGTTATGTTATTAAAATATATATGTTTCGATATATAATTTACAGTTTCAGTGCACTAAAACAACTGAACAATCGACGTCACAAACATTATTAGAACGAAATATTCGGTATAACACGTGTTCTACCACGGAAAATTTCAGCACACGGTTTACACATTTCCTCTAAATTTTCAGGACTCAAAGGGTTAATGTGATTTCAAGCATAAATAACAGTTTGACTGCCACGCTGTATTAGCTGAAAATTACAAGCTTTCGATATTTTCTTACAAAATGAATACACTCCAAAAGAATACACTTTTCAATCAATAATATGCGTAAATTTCACAATCTTTCTGTTGGTTCAAGTAAACCTGCTTAGATATATTTACTAGTGCTACACATGATCAAGTAAGTAATTATTAACCCACATCCGACCCTCATTTTCTCAGCTTAATTTGTTCCTTGGTGTCAAATTGACACAGTGGTAAAAGAATCAATATAAAGAAAAGTTAAATAGTTAAATTTGCTAATTATTTTATTCAAAATGTACAAATGAAACATCTGTATATTCAGTACATTCAGGCCTATGAATAATAAAGAAATGTGGATGGCATACTGCTTTTTTACAGTTATCGCATTTTTGTTAGAAGAATGTGTCAAATTGACACGAGGGACGGATGAGGGTTAAATCGAAGTGTCACCCATGTATGAGTGATGTGGCAATCAAGGTGATAATTCGACCACTGTAGTTATTTTTAGTTGTCGGTACTCTGAACAGTGATTTTGGTATTTTGTTGCACTGCTTCAACAGTGTTTCAACTGGGTTTTTAATAGATTTGTATAGTTTTAAGATAGTTGATTTCAAGTCGATTGTATTCCTCATTTCTCTCCTCTGAATACCATCCTTCCATCAGTGTACAACTCTGCACCTATAATTCAGTAGTTCATTGTTTCCTTTTTGTTATATTAATCAATTTTTTAAACATTTATACCACACTGCGCTGTGCCGCATGTCTTTTAAATCAGTAAAGAGTAAACAAAACATACACAAGTTCGTTATTATTAGATATTTTTAACAATTCTGTTAAAATATATATATGAAAACAAGTGCATCAATCATTAAATGTGTAAATATGGAAAGGTTAAAACTGTACAATCGTAATATAAAGAAAATGTCAAAAATTTATAAAGATAAAATGAGAAAATATTTATTTTTCTTATATTGTAAAAGATAATAATGTTAGATAAACCATATATCGCGGCAAGAAATGTACTCATTGTATTATTTGGAATTTGCACGAAGTAATTGCGGAATCATGTACATTACATAAAAGTGTGTAAAGCAGTCCCTATAAGTGTATTTCAGGCATCTTTATTACCATGACATTAAGCACTGCACACGTTATGAACTTCGTCATAAATTAAAACCGTACCTGTTATCTCATCAGAAATGAAGGAAAAATGTTTACCATGCCACGTAAGAAATGTAGCAGCTCATAATAGTTCTATTACGCCGTAATATATCGTGTGATTAATTTGAAAAAAACTGTATCTAACAAATGTAAGTAATTCAAATGAAAATCTATAGTCAAATAAAAAATACTCATGGAATGCAGTACGAATTGCGGATTTTGAAGTACATAAATTAATAGGAACTTTATCCTATGAAATATATGAATTAAAATCATTTAATAATAAAAGAATTACAAAATTTAATATTTAATTTCGCGTACCTTGTAAGTGTTATCATTGCCACGTGTCATTTCTTGTTATCTCTTCCTGTAAATTAAACTCTCTAGCGATTCTGCCAATCACAATGTGCAATCGATCAAAATTTCTTAAGAACTGCGCATGTCAATGTTATGTGAATTCTGAAAAAGATATTTAATAAATTGCAAACTGCAGTACATCATCTTGATTGAAACTTTTATCACGTCTCTGATATGGCGATTAATAACAGAGAACTGGGAAACCAAACTGATCCTGTTTGACTAAAAAGTATTAACAAACTTAATTTATTAGATTTTAATGTTACGTCTGTACTTATCGTGTTGATACTAAGGCTATAACTTGGCTGGATCATATTAATTTTCAATGTCATGAAGTATAACTTATTGCTCTCTAATCAACAATTAATTAACCGCTTCTCAACATAAATACTATATTACTTTTTCATTGCGATTAGCTCATTACAAAACACATGATTCTGTTTAAATAATGAAATTTCAAGTTTACATTTTCTCTACGTGTTTATCTACCAAGAACACCATTTTTCATGCAACACATAATGTAGAAGTCTATTTATTTAATTGATTCATATTAGCTGCATAACTTACAATCACTGGATAGTAATAATAATAATTGTTCATTGAACCTTAACGGTATACATTTAACAGTTTCACAATAGTATAATTGCAGATGGTCTAGGGGCAATCATAGCTCCGCTCGCCATTCGCGCTTAACACTAACATGTACTTCCTTCTAGTATGTAGACAGTAATTGTTATAATAATAAATACATAATATAAAAATACATACATAATATAAAAGAACCAGTGACGCAATCACTGTATATCACGCTCTATTCTGTAAAACAAGATTAAATTTTCGTATAACTATACAAGGTGAATAACCTAACATTGAAACCTCATATATGTTTCTCAAGTTGTTTTGATCATACAAAAAAATATGTATGGATGAAAATATTTCTTTTGAAGGTGCAAATGTTCCAATAAAACGATTCTTTTTTCAAGTATATATTTTTTAAGACTTTATGGTTATCAAAGTTTTATCATATGTACAGTCTGAATTTCAGACGTCCTTCACAGGTTCCGATTGAGTCATTCGATCTCAAATGGATCCGCGGTTAGATGACTAACCATAAAACTTAATTACGGGATTACGTACGTTCTCTTCCATTCTATTTACAAAAAAACTCTATAACATTGCGATATAATAGCTTGTAATTTAACGACGTATACATTTCTACTGATGTCTCAATTCTCCCTTAAAACATATACTTGTTATATACCGCAGCTTTTTATAGTTCGTACTGTTTGAAGGTGAAATTTAATTTACAAGCTAATCATGCTCAGTGTCTAACTGCGTGTAAGGTACACTCTGTTAAGTCCGTCATAGTTTTAGAATTTATCTATTAACTGCTAATATTCACAGGTTCTGAAAGTGAGTGAAGGATGTAATGATAGGCCAGGCATCATACAAACAAATAATAGGTTAACAAAATTTTACTAATTGTAAGTATACTTCATTACAGAAATACAAAAAATACACAAATATTGCTATCCTGGAACAAAAATACTCTTTCACTCCGCCACACTAAGTTTAACTAATTGATGTTTTTTATTGCAACTTAAAGTAGTACACCAACACTGTCTGTTAGGCTTTTTTAACTAAATTGGGTCTGGCAACTTCGTGTTAGTGATGAATGAGAAAGTATCACGGATTAGCCTATATTAGGCATCGTTTACATTGTTAAGTTACATAATACCAGTAACCGGTACAAGTAGCTAGCCTGGCTAGTCCACTTACAAGTTACTTACGAATGTAAACACTTAAGTACTTGCCCCGACGTTGGAGCCTGCTTAGCTACTTGCACCAGTTACTGGTACATTAACTTACCAATATAAACACAGCCTTACGATCTGCTGTATCGCACAAGATGGAACTTCTTTATAGTGATGCAGGGTATGTAAACTAAAACATTTTCATTCGTTTTAACCATACTAGAAAATATATAACCCAGGAGTGCAGACGAGTCGGTCTAGTAGACCCCCACTCCTGGAAGAGATGACTAGTTTATAAGTTGCTTGCTTATTAATATTTATTGTTGTACAGCATACGTTAATGTTTTTCTTAGATCTATATTGTTTCAGTTTTAGTAAAAATTCATAAAACACAGATTTTTATATATCGTAGTCAATAAATGATACTTTTTATCGGGAGTCCATGAGCACCCCACGTGGATACTTATGTTTCAGAAATTCACGTGTGCACTGTCAGGCTAAGGAATAAAATATTTCCTTCCAAGCTGCAAATATCCTATTGAAACAAGCTTTTTCCTCAAACACAAATTCTTCTAAAGTTCAAGCTCATCGAAAATTTGTCGTATTTATACGCTGAACTTCAGACAATTTTCACAAGTCCAGTTTAAATAAATAAATAAATATCGTCATGGTTTAGATTCGATCGATTGGAAATCGATCCCCGATCAAACGACTATTGTAAGCACAAAACCTAATTACGTATGTTCGCTCGATGACTGGACGATCGTCTACATGCACGACGAACATCTCCGCGTGGTTTCGCATACGAAACGAAAAGTTCGGTTCATTCAGTCGCGTCGTTTCGCATAGTCTACGAATTATGCTCGTTCGATTCGTTGTACCGTTGCACGCGGTATCCTCAATTAGACGCGTGACTTAATAGCTCGATCGAATCGTTATTAATGCATACAGTGTGTGCCGATCGACGCTTTCCTGTCGTTTTTCCCTGTTTCATTCGTCGCGGTTTGTCGGCTTACACTTATTAACGAATAAATTATGTCATAACGGTCTGATCGGTGGCCGTTGTGTACATCGAGAAGCTTTTGTACACCGCTCTGACGAGCTACCCGTCGTACACGCCCTGCGGTTATGTTAATTAGACGCGGGGAACGTACAGACCCGTCGCGTAATTATAACTAGTTCGGTGGCCTCTTCTGCATTGCTTTATTTCGCTACACAGTAACCTGTGGAGCGGTTTACATAAATTTTGTTGCCGCTGGAATTGCTTTTTTTGGAGGATACCTGTACAGTGTCGTGTAGGTACCAGTCTGTGCAACTTTGAAAGCTTTGAGCTTCCGGTGTAGGGTCATAGTAGATACTCTGTAAGGACTCGTATGTGTTCTCTGAAGAATAAATTCTTGGGTTGATGCATATGAAATGTTCCTTTTTGTGAAATTGACGTTCGTCGACGATATACTTTCATACTTTGGAGTCATTTTTGTTTCATTAGGTATATTTAGGTAATAAACTGTAAATAAGACGTGATAATTGACTGCTAAGCAATTTTTAACGATAATTTAAAGTGAATGTTGAATATAAGAGTAAATGCATGGATTTTTAGGTGTTTCGTGAATATTCAACTTTTAATTATTGTATTATACTTTTACAGAAATTCGATGATTTTTTGTTTAGTTCTGAATCCCGTGGGTCGCATGTGCCCCACGTATCAAATTCAGTTATTTCAATCAACTTCTAAATCTCATGTTTCAAGTAAAGTAATGTCACAGTGACAATGTCAAATGATATCATCAAACGATTGTACAAATTTTTTTTGTATTAACACGTTGCGTGCCACAGTGAAAACAGCCATACCTAGTCAGACGTGATATAATTTACAATTTCTTGTACGAATTGTAAAGAACAAATAGATTTTAGTACTCAATCGTACTCGTTACGAATACAACTATGTAATTATTTTACAATATTCTTTCTACTTCATACTGTCATTGCTACATTAATTGTGTTCAATATTTTAAAAAAATTAGTATGTATTTAACTAAATCAAATTATATGTGTAGATTTCATTTTTATTGATCTTGTTCACGGTAATATTTCCAGGAGTTAGTAAAAACCGGTCGAGAAATTTCGTGTGATTTTGCAGTTTTAATTAATTTCACGATTACATTTGACACCCTTGCCATAGATCTGTAAGAGGTTTGCGTAGAAGAGAAAATGCAGCACGATTCTTAATTTCTTCGGTTAAAAATACTGCCCCGTTGCTATATGCAAAGCGGTACTCGTCGAATCAAAGTCGCATGAACTCTCGCTTACGTGGTCTGAGTTTTAAACGATGCCTAAGCAATTGTTTTTTTCTTAATTGGAAAGAGCTTTTGGTATTGTTAGCTAATTCAAAGTGAACGGTGTTCACAGATTTCACCATCGAAATTGTCACTCAAGAATGTTACCGATTTGCAAAGCCACATTTTTCGCTTATTTCACCAATCACTTTTTGTTTAATTAGTACTTCTGCATAATTTGTAATTGTTTTAGACACGTGTACAGTATTATTCTCTTGTGTGCATCGAATTTTAAATATTTAAATTTATAGGACGAGTGAAATTACGTATCTCACCGAAGAATATTGCTTTAAAAGATACTTCAACATTTTAGACAGTAATGTTTTTACGTAAATCGCAAAGTATATATTACCGTAACGACGTCATTAAATCTACTACTTTATTCATACCTTTGTCATAATTATTCGAGGCACCTTCTCACTCTATCAAGCTTAAGATTATCGGGTAAAATTTTTACCCGAATAATCGACGAGCGTTCTGTACGAGCCTCTTCCCCAACGTTAATCATGAAAAATTATTAAATTTGTATCTCATGGTATTAATAACACCGCATCATTTATACAATATGTGAAATGGGCGAAGAACTTTTTCCCTTTTGTACACAATTTCAGTACCTTTATTCGTGCAACACGACGTAATTCAGGCACCTTATTAAGCACCTCGTGACATTCGATTAAATGTACAGTACCGTCCATAATTATTCGAACGATACCGAGTTTGTATCCAAGCTGAAAATAAATATACCTACAGATAAAAGAGTCGCTTGAAGTAATCGCAGAAAAGTTGCACTGATTTATTGTTGCATACGCAACCATAATATGCATAATTTAATGATTTAATATTCTAATTATAAATTATTTAAAATAATGCATATAATCTTCAGTAAGTATAATCATTCAACAGTAACCCCATTATGCATGCAATATAATAATTCATGGGTAATTATAATAATGAATTTTTTATGAATAGAAGCATTTGAATGCAAAAGTATGGTTACTCCTAAAATTTTGCTGTCTGGATTAGCTTTTAACTATTTTGTGACCACAGTTAAACATGGAGGCCCATCCACGTTTGAAGCTTCTTTTTAATACAATTATAAATCTTAATTAACATGGACTTTGAAAACACGTTACTAGTAAGATTCTATGAAATTAATTTTAATTTTGTATCAATTTTAGAATCTTATTTGCAACTTATATTATAACTAATAGTGACTATATTTGCCAAACAAATGATTTTGTACCCTCAGTTGTTAATGCAATTTTTTATTAATTTTTAGTTCTGGAGTACGTTCGAAAATTTTGTAACAAGACTTCGAACTCATCCTATATATTTTAAGAGAACCTTATAGCATGTACATATCTTCCTAGATACAGTATTAAATTATAACAAAATTCTTTAAGGTAGATACAAAGTAAAATAATAACATTCTTCTCGTTACTAAATTTAAGAGAATTCTTTTTACAAGGTCGCTCAAACTTTTGAACGGTAGTGTAATTATGAACGATACTGTACCTGGTGGTTCCATGCAAGAACCCGCTATTCAATCTTATTTTTCCCTGGAATTAACGCTCCTTTCTTTACGATACACACTCTATATCGGAGCCGAGGCTGGCTCGGACATTTTTAACGCGCAGCACAGCATAAAATAACGTAATTCATGCGGGTTATTAAGTACTGCACGCTACTTACTTGCCACTACGTGTCCATGCAAGTTCAGCCACCCAAATCTACTTGCCTACATATTCGAGTGGTAGCGTGTTGCAAAGAAAAGTCTCGTCCCGTTTATCAAACGCGATAGCATTCTCAATTAACCCTTTCAGGACGATGAACCCATGTATTCGATCCGACAAGTCGCCCAGTCTGTGCTACGGGCCACTATAGTGCTCCGGACGTTGCTGTCACCTTTATTTTATAAATCTACGATTACTATAATTTAATATTCAGTATAACAGTTTGACTGCTACGCCATATTGACTGAAAAAAGCGAGCCTTCACATTTTTATACAAAAAGAATATTACCTCAAATTATACATATTTTAATAAATAATATTAACAATTTCCATACTTTTCCTATTGGTTCTATCCAACCTTATTAGATACATTTATTATGTAGGGCACCATAAAGTTACAGCTTTCTTTAAAATGGTAGCTTTAATTATATGTCTTGACAGTTTTACGTCTCTAACATAACTGATTACTAGACTGCGGATGTTTATGCAAATATACATTTTTAGACTTTGATATTTCCTATGCTAATGCATTTAAATAAATGTTCAAACTATATAACTTTTCTTTTGCCTAGTTGTTAAATGCCCATCATTCACCAGTTTGGGTATATTAAATTGCATAAACATCTGCAGTCTATTGATTACATTTGATTATTAAAAATGATTACCTGGAACGTTCATAGTCAATTTACATCCTGTACGATACATTTGATAATCGATATGCCATCGCATATCAATTTCTACCGACAATTAATACTATGAATAATAAAATACATAACGTGTGTTCTACTACAGAAAAATTCAGCACACGGTGCATTTTTTTGCGGAAGTTTCAGAGCTGAAATTGTTAACGATGCTCCGTGTGAGCACGGCTTCGTTGGCGAGGGACGGCGATTTAGCAAATCACGTTCCTCCCTGGTCGAACGTTAAAATATGATCGAGCTTGTCCATAATGCGCACAAATGAACGCACTTTGTAACACGAGGTAATGGATTTTCACTGCGGCTAATAGAGTAACCGCGGCGATTCTTAATTAAATCCATTTACGGAACGCCAGAAGCGAAGTCGGCTTCAATGTCAGCGGCTGCGATTTTCTTGTCGGATTCGCGCCACATAATACGTGAAAAGTAATTTAAGGGGCTTGTTAGTCGTGATTATGAATTATTATGAATAGCAGCGTTCAGTGTTCGTAATTAAATCCATTTGGTTTTCTCGCTGGCGACTCGAATTCGTATGGAATTTCAGCGATTTTTATGCTGCGCTAATTCGGTATTGTATGAATTATCGAGCACGAATGCACAATTGCCACCAGAGAATGATTACCTTTGTGTTTAAGTTTAAATAGGACGTTCGATTTTATTGATGATGAGTATTAATCCTTGTAGGCGAATTTAATCTGTACACAATTTATTTTTTAGTTATAAAATGTCAAGTATTGTACAATGAAATGCAATCTGGGTGTGTTCGAAATAAGGTTTTTTTGAGATATCGTTTCAAATTTTTGAGAAATTATTATCAAATAGATTTCGTCTTATTAGAGCTGTTATTCCAAGTAAGGAAATATTTTATGTGTTTTTAAATAACAGATGTGATATATTGAAAAAGCATTTCAAATTATAGTTTCTTATTTTTGGTTCGAATAAAATTGGCCTTGGTCTAAATAAAATCTATGGTTACGTGTACAATTCTTCTGTAAATCTTACAATAATACAATAATGATTTTTATATATTTTAATCGTATTGGCGATGGCTGTACATAAACTTGTATAGCGAATCTATTTTATTTGTTTATATTGTTTTCTTTATCGATTTTATGAACGTTATTTTTCTCAATGTATTTAAGCTTATATAAAAGACAATATAATACTTATACAATTATTGAAACTCCAATATTATTTGTAATACAGCAAAATGTGCTACGCGTGTGATGCACATCAGAAACCTACGAAAATAATTAAATCTTGTGATTATCATGTCATTCATGTTCGAGTGACAGATATGTATATTCTACTACAGCTACGATTATCCACATGATCATAATTAGTATTCCTAAATATTTAATACAGGGGTCTGACAAAAGCAGTAAATATTACAAACAATATTGATCAACAACAGTATACACATTAAGGTGGTTCGGTAATATTGTTGAGTATTTCTGTCTAAAATTATCCAGTTTATAATATTTTTAATACGTATAACTAAGCTGCTTGATAGATAGAAGATAATGCATAATAAATTATTAGGAATTAAAAAATAAATCAATTTTAGTAGTAAAAAATGAACTTTTCATCACAAAATCCGATATAATTTTCCGATCAGTTGAAAAATTTCAAGTTACATTGATCTGACATGAAAGTTTAAGAATTACGATGCTCTTGACGAACACAGGCTGGCGGTCAACGTGTTGCAGAGTAAAGCAACGTGGATTTCCTTGCGGTGTATACGCGCAATTGCTCGAAGCCACGATTTATCGTGCCGCTCTGAAAACTGGCGCGAATCGAGTCGGCACGATCGACACATCGCGTAAAACAGCGTCGGATCCCGGTGCTTGTATAGTACATAGTAGCCTGTATAGTAGAGGCACTCGTGCGTTCTCTAATGGCGACCACTTTACCGCTTTCAGTATATCACGCTCGCGAATTTACATTCCGTGTCTTATCTGTGAATCTTCGTGTCTCGACGACAATACCTACCAGCTATATCGCTCCTGTACACGCAATTATAGTCACCCCCGCTATTTTCACCACCTCGAACTGCTCTAAAATATTGAAGAAATTTTTTTTAATTTTTTAATCTCAACGCTTTGAACCTTGAAACTTTAATGAAGAAAGTGCTTCATATACTAGAATTTTTCACACCAAACTAGGTGTTGAACTGAACATTTCATTGCTTCGAATTTTTTCGATGTTATAAAATTCCAGGATATTTAACACCATGACTACCATGGCGGTCACCGGTGACCGACGCATCAAATTTTATTTTCTTAAATAATTACTAATTTTACTAAAATAGTGAATAGAATTAATATTGGAATAAGAATAAAAGGTCAGGAGTATGCATTTGTATAGTTACATATTCTTTTCCGTCGTGATTTGTAGTGAAAATAAGCTATTAGAGTATGTCTGAACAGGTATGGGAGTTTTCACTGTGGCAGTCAACGTGTTAACATGCTCAATGCCACAGTGAAAACAACCATACCCAGTCAGACACGACACAATTTACTTTTTTAACACGTTGAACACCATAGTGAAAACGGTCATACCTAATCAGACACGATATAATTTACTATTTTTTATATAAATCGTGAAGAAAAAAAAGATTTGAGTCCTTAGTCATGTTCTTCTGTTCCTACATTACTGTTTCAGTATGAAGTTCGCTCAGAATTTTGCGACGATTAATAATTTTTTAATTAAATTAAATTTGAAGTGTCGGTCATCGGTGACCACCACGGCGTTCAACTTGTTAAATTTAAATCGCACAGGAAAAATTATGTTTGATCATTCAATAATGTTCTTGTGTTCCTACATTATTGTTATAATATGAAGTTTGCTCGAAATTGAGTCATAACGGAAGTCTGGATCTAATAGCATCTAAAATTATCAAAAATTACAGATAGAATATCATACATTTTGCAGAAATTTTGTAACTTTATGATGGTGTGAAAGACGTAAATTAACATGTTTTATAGGTTTTTTATTGTTAGACTCAGTATCGCGAGGAAGAAACTACAATTAAATGTTTATTGGTTGATTACTTTATAAGTCGTCCTGGACATCGTCTTAAAAAACATGAATCTTAGAAAAGCATATTTAAATCGAGGCTGCTCAATTTATAAGGCTATACAACGTGCAATTAAAAGACTCATAACTCGGTTATATTTGTGAATTTTAAAACAATATTTTAACCTCTTCAATGATACTGACGCGTATGTGTACGTTTAGTTTGTTTCTCTAATTCAATTGTTATAGACAAAAACATAACATCTAACGGACATGCATATGTATCTCATTTTTCTTTCAGATCTTTAAATTTGGTTAATTCTTCATTTCTTATTTTGTGAATATGAATTTATATTGAGTAAATATTACTTTTCCTAGTTTCAACAAATTTGTCCCTGAGAAGGTTAAATTTCATACTTGTGAAAAATGCAAGAAAATTAATTAATTTTATCTTTGAAAGGAGAAAATTCCCTCAATATTTAGTTACAAGTGACTCGGAAAATGTGAAATTTTACCCAACACACGAACAAGAAATTTCAAGAGAAAGCTTCCGTCTTGAAGTGTTTCACTTGGTTATACAAAGAATATCGCAAATACTCTATAAGAACTGAACCATGGGATGCAACAGTTCGAGGACGATGAAACCTTAATCCCCGTTCGTCGATCACATTCCTTTGAGAAACCTGTAAAATCACGGGAAATAATTTCTACTGCGATGTAACAATCAATCGTTATCGAAGGATTTCTCGAAGGAGTCAGGATATTTCACGGGGTACGATCATTGTAATTGGTGTTATCGCGCGCACGCCAATTTACACGCTCTCTCGGAAAAGCTGTTAATTATTCCGATTAGTCGGCGGGCTAGGTCGGACGTGAAGTTTTTCAATGGAGGAGGCGAGACACGGTTCACGGGGCGAAATAAATTATTCAAGTATGTAGTTCGACATTTACCTGCTTAGCAAATCCTATTAAACCTTTTTCTCGGTGATACGTGAAGCTTCGACTTGGCTTTTGTTGTCTGGAAATGGAACGGTTGCGCAAAGAGAAAGGCGCCGTACGATGCCTCCTTGAATAAAGGAAAAGAAACTCTTGTCTAATCTTTATACAGGTTCTGGCCGACAGTTAACTACCTTTAGAATTATTTTAACGGGCGTACCGTTTCGGATTATAAATTGAAATATCCTCCGTTCGAACGGTAACGAGCAACCGTCGCGCGAAATTCAAAATATATGGGGTGCCTGATAATTTTGGTAGCCTAAATTTGACAGCGTTTTATAGTTGACATAATAAATACACCCAGAAGAAAATTAACTGTTTCATATTTTTTTTTAGTTTATTGTCATAAACGGGATGGTCCGTTTTTTATACATAAATGAATTGTCGCAAACTAAATAATAATTATATATTAAGTATCTCTTCCGTTTCCGGAAAGCTTTCAATATATTTACTTTGAATGACGCAATTGATTCTCAAATTAAATTAGTATTGTTACAAAATTGATTCGTCAAGTTTGACAATGTAGGAATAACATCAGTATGTCCGAATAGTGGGATTATAGTAAAGGTTTGAACGTAGGAAAATATCTTTCTTTTAGGTGCATTGAAACTTTTTGTATGAATATTTCTGATAATCTTTATTAAAATTCTTGGAATAATCTTCGATTAAAGTTATTTACATTTGAATTTTGAATGTTCCTTCGTCATAGTTCTGGTAACTTTTTGATTGCGTGATAGTAGAATTCAGGGAATTTTAAGGCGAAGATATTGAGAAGATCGCGAATTTAGATAGCAACCTCATATGCTATCAATTCAGATAACTGGAATATCCCAAATAAAATTCGGAAAATTATTTTAAGAAACATTATTTGAGCATATGTGCAGGTTACAGAAAACTTGTCTACTAACAAAGTTAATTCCTTTATTTTGCACACAAAAGAATGACATAAATATATTCAGAGATAAAATTGAAATAGGTTTATACATGTGTAATGAACTTCGATTAAACTCTTAAATTGAAACATGTGAACGCATTTAAATCGGAAATTATTCTTTAGCGATAAAGAAGCAAACAATAAAATTTGATATGGCGTAAAATTTATTGCAGTGAGAAAACGCTTTTACGACAACTTTATATTCAATTACAGAGCGGATTCTGTAGCAACTTTTTAAGACTAACAACCCTGTGAAAGAATTATTAACCGTAAAATCATTGTTGCAGCAGAAGAATGTAACGGAAACATTCTTATGCAAAATGAGCAATAAAGTAGAAATATCAACACCATCTCGTAAGATCAAACAATCTGATAATATTAACATTTCTACAAAGTACCGATACCTGAACTCCCGCATCGAATATAAAAGAAATTCTTCACAGTGAACAAGATTACCCCTCCTCCGTACTTTCACCTTTTCAACATTTCAATTGAAATATTGCGCAAACCCGAACACCAACAATCTCAACTTTTATAATACATCACAAACGTTCAGAATAGTTGAATGACTTCAGTCCCCCTACCAAGGCGGAAGAACGATAAAAAATCAAGGATCAAAAGATAATATCTACCCGTAAAAAAAAGAAGGAAACATTAAAAGAAGAAAGGAGCAGATAAATGGTCCGAGAGAGAGAAGCGTAAACGGAGAAAAAAAGAATGCTTCGAGTGTATCAAGAAGAGAGACAGTCGATGCAATAAAAACGAGAGTAGGAGAGAGAAGGAGAGTGAACGACAGAGAAAAGATACGGCAAGGGGGAGGGGGAGAAATAAAGAGAAGGAAAAGAAAAAAAATTGAATAGAAAGAGACAGAGAGAACGGTATTGAGTCGAACAGAGAGAAAGGATATTCAAGATTGTCCTTCTCTTGCCTGGAGAACGGCTTGGCACTTCAAGGTCGGCCACTCTGGGTTTTCCAAATCGCAGTCCCACATGACGAGCGACTTCCTAACTCTGTCTCTCTCGCGCCAATGGGTCAGCAGGCACGGTGCGAGCGAGAGGGAGAACGAGGGGACGAGAAAGGGTGCAAAAAGGAAGGAGCGCGTCCACGTAACTCTGAGAGAAAAAAAGCGTGTACGTGATGTACAGGGTGAGTCAGGAAGACTGACCACCTCACCTGTGATTGCGATTTATGGTAGAGACCTTTTGCCAGGTAAATTGACGCGTGATGATTCGAAAGTATATATTTGTGCACGCTAATTAACGTTTATATAAAATTTAAATAATCTTGTTGCTGCATGTACGTGTTACAAATTTTAATATCATGTTCGCTATCGCCGTTCAAGCACACACTATACTATGTTTTAGTTGATCTGTTCAATATGAATACCGAACTGAGTATTTCAAATACATATTTGTTATTTCACCCTTTTTTAAACATTGGATTTAACCCTTTGAACACTGCTGAGTAAATAGTTATTATAAAAAATAGTGAGGAATGATAGGTGTCTTTCAGTGGTTCTAATTATATAATTTTTACTCGCGCCTGAATTACTTAATAATTTTTCAGACGTTAATAAAATTATACAATACGTACGTATGTGTGACATATTAATGATACTGATTTTGTGTATACAGTTATCATATTCTGTTTAACATTATTTTCAAGGAATTGATAGACTCGTGATTATCGTACGTATGTGACGTTGGTCTTTCAGAAGAATCGGTGAGTCACATATATATGACAAGTGATAGAGAACGTGATAAGGATTATATTCCACAGTGAAGTGAAATATAGATATTAAATGGTAAATAGTAAGCAAGTTTTTTAATTCTAAAACGTAAATATGAATATAAAGGTAAAATGGAATTTTAGCTGCAATGAGTTTTAAAAATAGCATTCTATTTGATTGGTAATGGTAATAGAAATATAGTTTTATGTAAAATATTTTACTTATGTTAATTTACTTCCAATTTATTTATAACACAATTCTTCTCAAATGTAGTGAAACTCACGAGACCAATTTACATTATTTATATTTTGTAAGGCAGAATACAAAGTACAGAAAAAGAAGCATGCATAAAGAGTAGTGCTCCAAACTTACTAAAAATCGATCACGAATTATTAAATTGTTCAATATAAACTTATATCGATCCTTACATGGATATACAAACAAGCAAAATTTGAAAGAAATTAATTGCATGTAATTTTGTCTACTTTCGATTTTCTAACCTTGCGTTGTGTCGTTCAATTTCGTAACATCGATGAATATTAAACAAAAAATCTAAGTGAACGAAATAAATAATAGTGAAGCCTGTCACGGTTTTACGTCAGTATCGATCCGAATATCGATCGCACGCCGAGGTCTACGACTTTTTTCTGCGTTGCACGTGGGTGATCGGCATTCTTCCGGGTGTCTAATTTTAAAACGGGGCAAGGTCTTATCTTATCGCGAACAACGATTTCTGTTCCCACATCCGGAAGCTTGCGCGCCAAAATACCGATCTCCGCGCGCGTAATTTTTTTCTCCCTTTCATGTCGAATACGTTCTTTTTCCGTTGGGGAGCAGCGTGTGCCGTTCGCCGCGAAAAAGGAACCGGTCGTGCGGAACATTTTTGAAAAAGTTATCTCACATTCTGTCGATCGCGGAAAAAACCGCGCGCTATGCCAAGGGACGCATAAAAAGTTCCGAGATCATATCGCGCGTGGCTCGTGATCCTTAAACAATCGATAGTCGGGCTCGTGACTTCACGAGATGGTTTTTCCCGATAGCAATCTTTACTCGCTATGAAACGATTTTCTTATGAAAGATCGTTACGATCGATACGTATCGCGAGCTTTAATGCGACTTAAATGTGTTACAATTAGAAAACTACGCCATTCAATTTGCTGTTCCGCTTAAGAAAATCCACATGCTTCGCCGGTAGGAGATATTAGATTAACCAGGCGATTTTAACATTTTCTTTACTATAGGAGATTTTAGATGCCTGCCACGAAATGATTTCTGCTTAATGACAGGGTAGTTGTCCAAATTACACACACTCATTTGATGGAATTTTGATATGTACGTAATTTTTGCATTTTATACTGGTAAATTAAAAAATACATCATATTCGTAATAAAATTTTCTGTTTGCACAAACAGGTTTTCTATACCTAACTTTAACAATTTAATTAACACATTGACTGTCGTGGGGGTCACCAGTGATCGACACCTCAATTTTACTTAATTTAATTATTACTGAATCTTATGCAATTCATACCCAATTTGACCTTACAACGACTATGTAGAAAACAAAGTACAGTATCGATAGTTAAATACATTTTTTTCTTTCTTAATTTAGATTAAAATGAGTTTGATCAGGTATGGCTGGTTTCACTGACACATTCGTTGACCTAAATAACTATTGATTCTCACACAATTCAGACCAATACAATATTGCAACAATAGTATAAAGACACAGTCATAGGACTGAATGTTTAAATATTTTTTTAAATTAAAGTTTATGTTAAAAATTGCAAATTACAGCCTGTATGACTACGTATGACTGTCTTCACTGCAACATCGACTATGTTAAGGCCTGTTTTCACTATAACGGTGATTGCTATTATTCATTCACTTTATTAGACTTTCTTCTTCGGCTTTCATAAGCGCTTTATTTTTTAATTATTGTAATACAGCTGCATATTTGTGCAGTGATTATTTTTTTTATCCGAACTTTTGCATAGCGAAAAAATGCAAAATTTGACCCTAATGTATTCCCTTGGAAATTTCTCGAATATCGTCTTGATAGCAACAGTTGTCGAAAGGGATGAAAAAATATAATAAAGAAGGGGAAAATGCAAAGAATACCTATGGATTCGGGGCCACAGCGGTCGAACTGAATCGTTGCATTAAAAGATACTCCTTGGAGATGAAATACTTAAAATACAATGTACATTTATTTTTAACCCCAAACACGAAGTATTTAATGGACTCCCACGTTCAGTAAAAAGATGTACATACTTCCCATATACCTTCTGCTCCACCTTAATATTTCCACTCGAATATCTTCGAAATTATTAATAACATTGAAAAATATTTCAGACGACACTCAAATAATTTCTAAAAGTCCACAATGTACTACGAATTATTCTTATAAAGTTGAACATGATAATCACCTTCATTTTTTAATAAAATCACATATCTCTTAATGCATCAACCAACGCAGCCATCCATTTCTTATAAAACCTGCTGGGTAATTCTCCCTTCCTCAAGCAAAAAAAAATCGTTTATAAAGAATCGAGCTGAATAACACCGGCTCTCTGGAGTTGAAAATCAGAGCAAAAAAATCGTCCTGCGTTTGTTTCGACTCCAATGTATTCCCCCGGAAATTTCTCGGATATCGTCTTGGTAGCTGCAATTGCCGAAAGAGGTGGAAAAAAAAAGAGGAACGAAGAAAGGGAAACAGCAATGAATACGCATGGATTGAGGGGCGCATCGGTGGAATTGAATCGTCGGATTATGCGGAACGCGGGCTTTTCGCGCCTTTGTTGGGCCGCTCGCGTTGCATCTTTGCACGGTGCATCGTAATGTATGCACCGTGATCGCGGTCCGCGCGTGCACGTGTAATGCGCGGGACCCACTCGCAACAATGGCGATGCGTGGGCGGCAAAGTGTTATTAATAGCGAACACTGCCAATATCTCGGCTACAAGCGATGCGGCGCAACGGTGCGCAATAATGAGGCAATTATTAACGAGACTCGATTATGTGGTCGTGGTAGCAACCGCGGAACCGAGTTCCTCCGCGGAAAACGTTTAAGACTGATCCACGTAAAGACACCGTTCACTATATTCTTTCACGAGCGCCTTCTGGATGCAGTGGCGTGCAAAAGTTCCTGGAAACTTCGCTCTGGAACTGTGATTTGAAAATTTTTTCTTAAATTTATGTTAGAAATATAGTTTAACAGGTTGACTGCCACGGTGCTCACCCGTGACCGGCGCTTGTCTTTTCAGTGGGGCCCTGGTGGTCATCCGTGACCGATGGTACTACATTTTTCGGAATGATTAAAATAAGAAGAATATCATCTATTACGAAATTTTGAACAACGTAAATAACTAGAGAACATTGCGAACTAAAAAGTGCGCTATTCAACAGTTACAAATTTTTATTAAAACGTAATATTTTATAAAAATTCAATACTATGATGTACTATACTTACAATTATGAAAATTCTATTGTGGCCCCCAGGGCAAAACATATAAAACTTGCGTTGCAGTCAACGAGTTAATTAGGTGATGATGGTCAAGAATATGCGAAACATCATGAAATGAATGGTAATTTTTATCTGAACTTTGAAAAGTTTATAATTCATTTGTGGAAGAAGTATAGTGTATTTATGTGATGATATTCCCTTATCTAGGATGTGATCTGGTAATGTCGGCCATTTTTGTCGATACAAAACATACGTCCTTAAATAGGTGAATATATTGCAATCTGAATTTCATTTAAATTTATATTAATATGAGAGAGTTAATTGATATACCTTTTCCTTATTCTGATTATTCAGATCTTTATTAATTTTCAAATCAGTATAGTTATGGATTGATTTGTGAAGGAGACTCGTTATATATTTTTGCCATGTTAAATTTTATTTAAAAAAAAAAATACTCGTTTGATGATATTTAATATCTGTCCTTCAACGAAAAATTTATAAAATCTTTTATCATTGCAATAGAATAGAATATTCTGAATACACAAATCCGATTTAAACACTTTTTTTAAATGACTGGGAAAAATTAGTTGCGATAAAGCATTAGAGGACGAAGAAATAGAAGAACTGTGTGCAGTTTTCTCCACGAATGCTTTGAAGTTTCAGCGGCAGCCTGTTTCTAGAGAAAACACATAATTCCAGTAATGCGACGGACAGTTCGTTTACTTAATCTCTGATACAGGGAAGTTTCCTCTAATGTGATAATCTATTCCCGTCGACAGAATTAACGACAGAATATAATTAAATACGTGCTTCCAGTCGCCTTTCTAATTCTGCGTTCTGAACGATTCAGATTTATCAGATTGGAACGGAAGTGTAATACGTTTCTTCCCATTTCTCATTTCATAATTAAAATTCATTTGATTTTTATGAGAGCAACGTTTAAAATCGTTCTACGACCAGAAACGAATAAAATCTTTAGAAAAAGTCTCACTGAAACGCAACAATGAAAACATTAAACGCAAATTAGTATGGTAGGTCATGGAAATAGTTCAACAATATACAGTCGCTCACGAAATTGATCAAATGAATACGGTATTTCAAAATTCTTTTTCTTGCCTCTTTCACGCAATATTGTTATTGGCAGCGAGGCTATCATATATGTAATAAGAGATACTTCAAGTACGCTTTTAGAAGTTTTAATCAGTCAGCTGTAGTTGCGTGAACGAAGAAAACTAATTATAGAAATATTTGATCAATTTCGTGAGTCACTGTATATGCAATTTCCTGATGGAAATATGGTTTAATATTCTATTTAATTGAAAATATAAAAAAGTCTTAATAATACATTCACTCAGGCCAAATAAATTCACTTTTCTGAACGACGTCGATCTGTGAAGAGCAGCTGAGATTTTTAAATAAAAGAATAACAGTAAGTTCCATTGACATAGTACATAAATACTAAAATAAAAATTACATTGACATGTTACAAAAATACTAAAATAAAAATTACATTGACATATTACATAAATAATAAAATATAAGTTACATTGATCAGTTCCAATGACCTCAAATATGACGTCACAAACACATTTGTTAAACATTCAAACTTCAACAATTATATTCCTCAGTCTCGGTTCATGTCTGGACACGGAATCATCTCCATATCGATCATTCCTACGACTTCGAACATACCCTGTGTTAAAAACGATTTATTATACGTCTGACCAGGTATGTCAGTTTTCACTGTGGCATGCGCCGCGTTAATGCGCGCAACAAATTCACGATATGAACGGGATCGTTACGGTTTTCTGTGCGAAAAATACCAGAGGATCGTTTGCGATCTCATGTTTAACCGACACAGTACGAACGTCCAGGTGTTCGTAGCGGCAACAGGTCGAATTTATAACATTCACGAGGTTATACGGAGAGAGTAGAGTGGTGCTCTAGGACAAGGGCCCCGCGAAGATCCGACGGACCCTATAAAACGCTTAATAACGCGGCCTTAAGGCCCGTTCTATGGTAGACAAAGGCCGACCTGCCGTAACTTCTTCATGGTGATGCACCGACGGCATTACCAAGCCGCCTTATGCCCCCATTATGCGATATTATGTTACTATTTACGCTATCGCGACTCCCTATTTATTTGTCTTGCCTCGCCTTCCACGTTTGCTCCTTCATCTTCTTCCCGATTCCTCTATTCTCTTCCTTTTTTTTTCTCCTCTCTCGTGCTCTGGCCGCTGCCAGAGGCCACCGTCCCTTCGTAACGGTATCAAATTTGTGAAATAAAAGGATCGTGATGTTTCGTGAGGCGAAGGATCTCGCCAGATCATTCTGTTTGTGCTCTCGCTGGCGAAGAACCTCGATAGCTGTGCGACTTTGTTAGGTGTTTGAATAGATCTGACTTTAGGAATTATGAATGTTAAATTAGGTTTAAATTCTTTTGTTTAGTTCCTTTTTTATCAAGTTTACTACAAACTTGAGTGAACATACAAATGAGACATTCATAAAGTTTCTGTTTTTTTTTGTGCAGTTTCTTATTATTATACAGAATTAAACAGTTTTAGATTTTTTAGTTTGCAAGTAAGATATCATAAAGATTCTACGACGTACGAAAAAATTTATAAAATGATTAAATTTAAGATTTAATAAATTTAATTTTATATTAATTATTTTAACTTTATGAATTATAAGAATTATTTTTTTAAACGTGAAATGTTACCCTGTGAAGAATGTAAGATAATTAAAGCAATGTCGCGAGATTTACAGACATATTTTAAATTTGTTGTACTGTAGAATCTACGAAGAATGTTCAATAATGGTATATTATAATGTTATAATTGTACAGTGTTATAATGTAAACTTCCAGATGGCAAGACATGGCTAGTCTAAATTTGATTGTGAGTGACCTGATAGCATAGAAAAATATACTTTTCTCAAATAATTAACATTTATTCAACATAATTTGGAATTACATAAAATATTACTATGTCCAAGGTTGTTATCAGTGTGGTGACTATTCTGATAATTTTTCTGTTATAATTATACAAGAAGTTTGCAGGAATACATTTATTTAACCATTTTGTTTTAATTTTAGGATATAGAATAAATATCAACAATTTGTTTAAGAATGTTTCCAAACATCAAGTCCCAATGCAATTTATTTCAGTTATGATAGAACATTTACCTTAAATCTGTCAACTCATATTCAACTTAAAAGTTTTTTGGAAACATGTACGAAATATTATTAATTATTAAACTACTAAGAGAAATAGTAACTAAAAATATTAAATTATTGAGTTAAGTGTTAACTAGAATCACTGCATCGTTAAGTAAAATTATTAAATTGTTAGAACTAGAAAATTTAGTTGGAATTTAGATAAAGTTGATATGTTGTCACGTTTATTCAAATGACATTCTTTATACGAAGAATAAATGTAAATTCCCATCTAGAGATTGAAAGACATTTTCCATTTACATCAGTAAAGTAAATTGTTTGATCTATTTTTCTTTGCTACATTCGTCAAGTATTGCAAAAAGGCGAGATATGGAAATTCTGGAATACTTTAGAAACAATAAAAAACTCATTGCGTATTTTATTGTTGCTAATCCTAACTGTTATTTATTCTTGTGCCATAAACAATGGATTTTTAATGCCCCGTAAATTAAAATTCACAACATTAAATTCCGAATACGACGCGTCTTGTACCGACATTAAAATTTATCCCGTTCACCGGTCTGGGAACGCTCAAAAAGCTGAAAACTGGAAGGAATGAGAAAGGAGAAACAGCAACATGATGAACCTGTTTAATAAAGATGTCCAATTAACTGTATCACGATGCACGTTACAGTATAAAACAGATGTTTCGAACACTTACCGTAATTTGCTATAAACTATAAACTTGAGATCATATAGCATCGCTTGTTATCTAATTACGTATTAAATGTATTTTGAAAAGAAAGCATCACAAAATTTTGAAGGTCATCATAAAATTAATATCTCTGCAAAAAACTCTAGCAGCCTTCAATTCGCATAATAGAGTTCTTTACAATTTGTATTAAAATCGATATTCTTTTCTATTTTCTTTTTTCGTACAATAAACTATTGTTGAAAGTAAAATTTGCTCAAGATAGTTAGTCGTGGACACGGCGAAAGACAAGCGTGAGAATAAGGAACTGCAATAGTCTCGCAGTTATGTTTAGTCATTAATGTCCGCTACAACGCCGCTTAACCATTCGAACGTAGCAAACTCGCGGCAGTTTATGGTTCCAGGTGTGGGTACTGTCTTATTATCTCGCATCTTCAACTCGCTGCATTGACTTTTCGTTTTGCAACATCGCCATGACGGTGCTGGATCGTTAACCGGTACATTTGCAATACGTTCGAATCGGAAATTAATTTTGAAAATTTCATTATATTCCACTACACAGAATTTACTACATTAATAATTGATTTTTATTACTAGACTGCGGATCTTTATGCAATTTAATCTGTAACTATAACTATCCAAAATTGGTAACTTAAATACTATTTAATACTGGGTCCCTGGGACCTCCTGAAATTTACAATAAAAATTACATTTTCCATAAACAAAAATTTGTTTCTTCTTAATAACATTAATTGAATTATATTAACAATAAAGGTAACCGAAATATTATTAAAGGCATTCTGAACAAATTGTATTCCTGAAGCGCTGGCTCCGTGGGACCCGATACTAGTAGTTACGAGTTAACATATTCAAATACATAAATTATACGTGTATGATAATGTAATGGAAATATGAAATACATTTTCGAACATTTACAGCGCAATATATAGTTTTATAAAACCTCCATAGCTTCAAGCACGTTAACACTAAAAATATCCAACAGTATGGATGTACATTTGCATAAACATCCGCAGTCTACTTTTTACGTACATTATTCTGTATGAAAGTTGATTATATACGTTAAAGAACTGCGTATGACTATGTAAATACGTATATACAAGTTTCAATATTTTTTTATTTTTGTGTAGGTGAAGAAATGTGGTTTTAGCAAAAGTATGTTTGTTCCATAAAAGTTCTAAAAATGTACGTTCTATTTTGTATAACGCATACATTTTATGTAGTTAAATATATTAACTAACAGACACATCTGTAGTCTGATAATGCGTATAATCGGCTTAGGTATTGAACAATGTTATAATAAACAAATAATATTCTATCTTTGGAAACATTATACTGTATAGCACAGTAATTTTTATAATTGTCTATGTTTGAAACTTTTGCATTCCAAATTTGTCTCTCAGGTCCTAGAGGTATCACCATTTTATTGCCAAGTTATAAATATTCCAATCTTTTTAAATTTTAAGGTAAATTATCTACATCGATACACATTGTGATATTATATTTTATTATTATTATTATTAATTAAGTAATTGGACAGGTGATATCAACAATATAGTCATTACTCACGGCTTCATATTACAGTACTATAAAACATTCACTCAAACAAAATTACATTATCTGAAATAACATACATTCCAAATGCGCCTCCAGAACTTGTACACAATCAATTGCAAAATTGAGAAAGAAAAATAAGTATGGAAATATTTAATTAATTTCGTAAGTCACTGTGTTTTGTTACACGGAGAAGACCGTATTAAATAATATTTTATTATTATAGAAACCGACGTTTCCAAAATATTAACACGCTGTCTGACACAGTGAAAACTGCCATACCTGGTCAGACACATTACAATATTTTTCTTAAATACAGGACACGAACAAAAAGTATATTTAATGATACAATCGTACGATCGTTTATAGTATTACAACAATATTAATTGTATACACAATATCATTAAAATAAGTAGCTATTTAATCGAATAAAATTTCAAATGTCGAACAACTAAAACAATAATTTCCTCTTTTTTGAACCATTCCCGAAGATCCAGTAGAATTTTATTCTTCTTTTATTTTTAATTTCCTTAAACAATTTGAAAAGAATTTACAAAAGGGTCAAAGTGCAAGGGGTTAATTGTATGTTCGTTTACTAGGAAGTTTGATGTCGTATTCTATAGTCGATCGCGAATAGTTATGCCTTATCGAGCGAGGAAAGGCACGGGAATAGGGAGTCCCGTTCTCGCGACCGTGTTTAGTCAACATTATTGCCATTCGAAGTCTTTCGCTATTTTACCATACCGGCTTTCCATATAACAACACCACGAACGTGCAATGTCGATGCTTCGCGCCACGTAGTACTTGCATTATATGCGCATAAGTTATGCACATTATCGTTATGCGCCAGTTCGAGCATAATTTCTGCTCTCGAGTGGCTCGCTAACGCGATTCACGTTACTTAGGAACTCTGATTTCAGTTCCTTTCCTCGCTCTTATGGACCTTTCGGCCCTTTCTCGCTGTCTCTCTCTTCCCCTATTTCCTTCTCTCTCTCTCTCTCCTTCTTCTTCAGCCATTTCTCTCTTATTTTGCATGTATCGACCTGCTCCTCTTACTGTCTTCTCTCCTCTATATTCTCTGATTTTATACATGACGTTTCACAGTCGAGCCTAAGGTGATTTTGTATGATCAAAAAATAAACAGTGTAACGTGATGTTTTCTGCTTTCGCTCTTTGTTTCTTGGAGAAATCGACCTTGAAAATGTCAGGTGTACGTGCGCTAGATTAAATTTTGAGTTTAGAAACTTTTGAATGCCACAGTGAAAACGCCATACCTGGCCAGGCATGTCACAATATACTACTTTTAATGTAAATACTAAAGAAAAAAAAATATTCAGGTATTCAGTCATGTTTTTATGTTTCTACATTAATGTTATAACGTGAAAATTGCTCAGGATTGTGTAATAATAAATAGTTACTTAGTTAAATTAAATTTGAAGTGCCGGTCACCAGTGGACCTCGTGGCATTCAGCGTGTTAACGTTCTTTCGGGTGTATATATGAAGTATTTTTTTAAAGTTTCTTGTGGCACTGTGAAGAAATTCCCTTTCTAGGCAGACATACAACAATAACTTTTTATGTATATGTGTTGTTGACCTGTTTGATGCTGCACTTCTTTTATGGAGCATTATTGCAACGCAGTGTCATTTAATATTTCATTATTAAATTTTCAATATTAAATTTCATTTAATATTTTTAGGAGTTGAAATTAAAATTTCAAAATACTATGAAAATTGAATCAGTTATGAAAAAATAATATCGTAACTATCACCAACGTCTAGTTAAATGTTGTATGATTTTTTAGGAGATATTAAGTCTATTATCTATTCAGACGACTAGCATGTATCTAACAGCTATGGACAAGTCATATTTTAAAAAATGAGTAACAGATCTAGTAATTAATGGATTAACAAAATAATTGTCACAGAAACGACAGAAAGTAATAATAATTTTCATCGATTTCGATATATTTCATGCAAAATATGAATTTTGAGTATATTCGAAAGAAATATTTTTAACAGGTTGAATGCCGTGAGGGTTTCCGGTGACCGACACCTCAAACTCAATTTAATTAAACAATTGTTGATTGTCAAAATTATAAGCAATATTCATATTGAAATAGTAATGTAGGAATAGAAGAACACGATTGAGCTCTCAAATCTTTTTATTCTTTACGATTTATATAAAAAAATAGTAAATTATATCGTTGTCTGATTAGGTATTGCTGTTTTCACCGTGACACTCGACGTGTTGAAGTATTAAGTTCATAAAAAAATTTCTCGTAGTACTGAATAAAAATTCAGATTTATATATAAATAATTCTAAGGTAATCCTTATCAATAAAAAGAAAGGAAAATATCTCACGTTTGCTCCACTCTGATAGTTCCGAATTGTTTGATACAAGGTAATAACAGTTTTCTTTAATTTTTCTCGACAAATATATCCTTGTTTTCTCTTTTATTTCGTTGCTTTCATTTTACGGTTACTCGAAGGGAATTAAGTATTTATGTATACCGTTAGTCTTCGGCTCGACACGAGTATTCAAATATGTGCCAGATTTGCACTTCAATGATATGCACCTGCGTACCCTTTCCACATTTCTCTTTCCCGTCACGATTTTAATTTCTCATGGAACGCCACAAAGGGAAAAGCGTACCTCAACAAAACGTTGACTCGTAGAAACGTCCTGCTGATGCTCCCGTGCTTCATATTCCAATTTATATGATAAAATACGACCACTCGTTTGCGTTCGTTGAGCGCAGAAATAATGAATCTGAGATGATGGATCTTCGGTTATACATATTAGAATTTAAAATTGAGTTGGCGTAAGAACTTGGGAATGATTGGGAGTAACGTCAGCAATTGTAAGTCTCAAAGTTTTATCATTTCTAATGCAGTCTTAAAAAAGATCATTTAACATGCCCCCTACCGAAGTAAAAATTCCGTAATTAGGCAAACACGCGAAAAGGGCGATTCATTAATGCACGTGGTCAATTGTACAAATATTTCTCTATTTGATATTACATTTTCTATTTCTACTATTATTTTAACGTGGATGTTACTCAAAATTTCATAAGGGTTGGTAGTTATGTGATCAAATTAAAATTGATGCGGTCAATTGTGACGAGGAACGTGTTAAATAAAATTTTGAACAAATCGGTTCTTCTGTTTTAATATTTTGCCAGTGTACAGGATTTAGAATGTGTGCTTTGAAATTTTATTCAACATATCTAGGATGTCATTTTTACGGTATCTATTGTTCTACTTTTTAATATTATGATAGAAATGACATTCTAAGTACGTAGAGCTCATGTTTTCAAATAGAAAAAGAAATTTAATGTCGTTTGAATTTTCTTAAAAGGAAAATGTTTAATTAACTTATTTTTTAGTTGCCCCCCTACATGTTCCTTAAAGTCTAAAATTTAAAAGAAATCTCGAATTTTTATATAAGTATGAATAGAATTGGTAGAAGTTAGGCAGTAGCGCAAATTGATTATTCGTGTGTTTATTGTTCCATAAAAATTTTTTATATCTACAATGTAATCGTTACTTTATGAAGCACCATCTTTAGAAATTCAATGATAAAAAGTCGGGCGTTTTAACAAAAGGTCGTGCAGGTTGGTACCGTTTATAGATTGCATTGGATCGATAATCGACACGTATCGAGAGTTTCGATCATAATTGAGTTTACACGGTATCCTTGGAGCAGTTGAAAATAATCAAGGTAACATCTAAGTAATTTTCATAAGACTGTTAGTGAAACGGAGAATCTTCCCGTCCTTGTAGTCGAGGAAGAGGAAAAGGTTAATTGCAAAGAAGGAAAAACAAATATAAAGTTCTCTTAAATTCATAGCATTATAATCGTTGATGCCAGGACATAAAATTTATTAACATGGAACGACAAGTTTACAGCGAGAAATAAACGCAACAGAATTCAAACGACTGAATAATTAATTATCATATGTGTTTATCTGATTAATTCAATTGTCAAGTAGTACATTCCTTAAATGTAAATTTCAGTGTCCTAAACAAATTTTTAATTAAGTTTAATACTTTAAGAGATTAAACGAATTTTTGTTGCGCTTCAATTTCATTACTCAATAAAATATAAAAGAATGAATATATGAAAATGTATAATTGCCTGAGAATACACATACTGATTATAATGTATACGATAAACGAATAGCTATAGTGCATAAGCAGTTGAAAAGGACGAAGCACTTTGTGAATGTGCATGATGAATGGATTTACAAAAAAAATTAATGTTTCACTTACAAATGGAAATTAATTTTGGCATCCCCAAAAAGTCTCCACTCATAACAAAAATTATGTTTAATGCTTCTGTATGTACAACCAGTACATGTTAAAATTTTTCTGTTTATCATATTGTCAAACATGCAACTGCTTATACAGGGTTGTTAACAAGGCATTCAATTAAAAATTAATATTATCCGAACTGTAACAACAACTATTTATAACATCGAAAAAGAAATCAATAATTTTTACAAACTATCAATTTACACGTTCCCTGAGGCATGTATCATTTTTTATACACGCATCAATTCTTGTTTGATCACATAACTACCAATACTTATGAAAATTTGGGTAACATTCACGTTACAATGATAGTAGAAATAGAAAGTGAAATATCAAATAAATAAATATTTGTACAATCAACCACGTGTATTAATAAATAGCCATTTTCAGGTGTCTGTCTAGTAACGGAATTTTCTACTGTGGCAGGGAAGATGTTAATCAAAAATGATAAAGATAGTCACCCTCTCCACTTCCTACAATTGCTTTACATATGCGGAAAACAAAATTATTTCCAAATCAATCGAACATACATATGCGTTAAAAGATGAATATTACCCAACTTGTAATGAATTCTGTATTGAAAAATTCTTCAAAAAATTTGTTCAATAATTCGAACAATATTAACTCTTCGACCTAGGTATGCTAGACATTTTTTATTCAATCCGTTAAGTACTGACTACTCTCTTAATCCTGAACACTTTTTCATCACGCCGTCAATCACAATGAGTCACACTGTACATAAGAGCCATTGTATCGAAATGAATTCGGCGTTGCGAATATGGACTAGACGCAGAAATAGGAGGTGGGACGACAGCAAGAGGCGATGATCTTAGATGGTACGCAACTGTCATGGTCAGTACACGTGTTCCAGAACGGCGGTCGTTCACGTTCTGTCCAGGTATTCGACCGCCCGCGTAGTCACGTGAGATTTCGAAGTGAACGTTCAGTGTTCAAAGAGCATTTTCGTAGTTTCGATGCTTCAGAATGAATTCGTGCGTCGTCGAGTCACTGTTCATCATCTGCTCCATTGTCTCAAATGCAAAGTTACGCAGTGCCCAATTTATTCTTATTCTTAGAGCAACCAACGATTTCTAAGTTCAGTATTACCTACCCATGATGTTCTGACTAAAAGTGTGTGAAGTTGCTGAAGAAGTTCGTGAAATACTTTTACTGTTTCGTATAGTGTATTGAAATAATGATTTTCAGTGATATGTTATTTCTAGTCAGTGCCATAGTGTTGAAATAAAATGAAGTGCGTCGACGTTATTCCTCGAACCGTTTGGCCAATTTTCTGACATCGATGTTCGAGGTTAAAGTAATTGAAACTCTCATTGAATCTCAGTTCCTGATCGCGCGTCCACGGATAATCGATTTCTCTCAATGATTTAATTTACTCCCGCGATTACGTGATTCTAGAAAAAAATACATTCTGCAATCAATGTTCCCTCGGTGCTTGTCACTTTGTTGCTGCTTCCCATAATTTCTTCGCAGTCAGATTTGCATCTGCCACAGTGACGCCCGTTCGGTTTTATCTGATTTATGCTTCCTATAATGCTAATAGAGGCAACGTTGGTCAAACGCGATTCTTCCGTTTAAAGAAAATTGTAAAAATTATAAAAAATATTACAGTAACACCTATTATTTCTGAAAATTTTCCAAAATCGTGCTCAGTGCAGAATTTTGCGGAGACACCGTGCAGGCGATTCAATGAAACCGCGAGTAATTGCAATTAATCAATTTCATCCGGCAATTAAATTTATTGCGCCAATTGCGCTATCATTGTACCGAGAATCGTGTTATCATTCTGTTCATATATGCCGATGGAATGCCAAAACGTCTATTTTTATTATTTCATCTGGTAATCTCACTTTTACAACAATCATAGCTTCTTGATTCTGTTTTAATATAATCCATGATAACAAAAACGTTAATTGTTATAATTATTATAGAAAACACGAGAACTTTGTATGAAGTGTTCTAAGAAGATTAGAAGCTTTAATTCTTCGTAATTTTGCAATGTCCCGCTTTAAGTAAACACGCGATTGACATTACGTAAGATCGCATAATTATTCCGAAGAAAGAAAATTAATCGATCGTTCTTCTTGCGCTGTGTATTACGTAATTCGTGCTCGTTCCACGAAACGACAAAAGGAATTTCAAATTGAAAATACATAATACTCCGCGACCGTTGCTTCGCGTGATCGTTCGAAGGACAACAGAAAAATTGTAAAGCTAATTGACGATTTCTTTTTGCATTGTTTATCGATCAGCGTCGAATGAAATTCGATTGGCTGGGTCGTTAGCGTGCCCGATGGGTTCTATGCTTGCAGTTCGTTCGAATGGTAATTATCTCGGCAAAGAAGTATGCGGATCGACGAAGAATGTCATGACAGGTAACGGTATAATCTTGTGACATTCGAGTTTATTAATATTCCCGTGTATGTTTCGTTATTTCATGGAACTGTATCGGACGAGATTCCTGAATGCGAAATTGTCTGTCATTTTTAATGGGAAGACAGTTCGCTAACGAGATGCGAGACGAAAGTCGAAAGTAACTTCGGCGAGCCCACTTTTTATACCTGACATTTCCTCGCCAATCATCAGCATCGGTTTTATTCGACAACGTATAAATCATAAGAGCGTCCAGTTAATGGAAGAAAAATCGTTCGATCGCTTTTATCTGCAGTTAGGAGCGGGTCGAACGTGCCTCACGACTGAAAGTTTTATTCAATCTTGTTCGTATTTATTAAAACGTAATTAGCAATCTTGATTCTACTTTGTTGCATAAATTGCGGCATTTTATTTTAAAGAAAAATAAAGGAATGACTGAAAATTGATAAAAAGGTGAAAAATGTGTAATCACTTCTTTTACTTTGTGTCCAGATTTAATTACAATTTGAATATTCTTTAGCATGTGAATTAAGAAAAGTTAGAGAAGAATAATTTTTTGTTATAGTAAAACTGTTTCGTAACGTTTGAAAGCATTAGTTGGTCGTCTGACGCATACATTCCTTATATCACTTACAGTTCTAACCTCAACTTGGACTCAACGTGTAGTCCATGAAATGATAACACAAATGATAATTGTAATTTTTTAATGGAACGTTATATAACTTCGCAAATATTGATTGCAAAACCTAAAAGTTATTTATTGACATAATGAAGCATCAATAAAGAAATAATAAAAACCATACTGCAACCTAGCACATTAATATAACTTCTATTTTCTAACGTAATAAGCCACTGTATTCGTACAAATTAAAATCCACAAGTATGCATTACAAAATAAGGTTGATTCATCAATAAAATTAGACGTTAACCAAAAAATAAAGCAGTTCGATGTTGCAAAATAATAGCACACCTTTCAATCATTTTTTCAAAAAATCGTTTATCCTCCTTTATTATTTATAACTTCAATCATCCTATTCGAAAGGATTTGTACAATCGCTTAACCAGTCTTCTGTTATAAATTATTGCATGCTACTCGATTGAAGGTATTTAATCCCTGATTCTTGCACATTAAAGTCAAACGATTTTATATTAAAATAAAAAATGTATTTATTCAGGCTGAATATTTTGAAATTAAAATTTACTGTCCATAAAGTATCTTTAGATCGCTGTTACACAACTGAAATAAGAATCCTCTGGCACTGTGTAAATCAAGAACTTCAGTATACTTCGTTTCAATGAAGACAAGTTCTCTGTGTAGCCGGGAGGCAATAAAACGAAGATACCTCTTCGACTATCTGCATTCAACGATCCTCGCGAATTGAGTCGTTTGAGCGAACAACCATTCGTCCGACGGAGTTACCATCTTCCACGAGTTAATTGTGATCGATCGATTCTTCGATCGTTCGATCGGAAAAGGGTCTACCTCATCGGCAACGAACTGTGTAAACCAGATTTCCAGAGTAATTGAACGTTGTGACGTGCGCGAACTGTGATTTACGTACACTATCGCTCAAAAGTATTAAAGACTCTGGTTACTTTCACGGAAACTTTATTTTCATACAGGATAAAGGCTCAGACATACAGCAAAAATATAGAGCATGTGTCGAGTCGAGTAGTACAACCGCGTTTTGGAGGAAACATAACGAAAATTTGTTTGTAGATCCTTTCTGAAAATATTGTGCACATTAACCATTTCCTATGAGATCCTACAACTCGAGGACTCAGATGACATAGACATAATGTCTAAGTTTCTGTATACCGCATATGACGTCAATCAAATAATTATTTAGGATTCAGTTCTTGGAACATCAGTTCTTGAGAAAATTGTGCATATTAATCATCCCCTTCGAGATCCTACAACTTGAGGGCTCAGATAATACAACCATAATTTCTTAGTTTTTGTATACTGCAAATGTATTCAATCAAATAATTATTGAGGACTCTGTTCTTGGAACAGAAGTTACAACTATTATAAGAATCCCAGTAACGCCAGTGTGTAAATCTCCTTATACAAATAACACTAAGATTTTAGTAACAGTCTCGGCCATCGTATATCATTAAACTGAACACCTTAACTACCATGTCACTCATGTACTGATAACTAGTCTGCGGATATTTATGCAACTTAATATACCCAAATATCTGAAAAACGTACAAATTCTTTAAACATTTACAGAACAAAATACAGTTTTGTTAGGGTTTCATTTCTATAACTGTATTCACATAAAAAATATTGAACTGTAAAAATGTATATTTGCAATGCATAATTGTATATTAAGTTCAATCACATATTTAATTATGTATTAGCATTAGTAGATACTTCTGATAAGATCTACTAGAGTCAGTAAAAAAACTATGAAAATCACTAACATTATTAATTACAAACAATATAATTTAAAATCGAATTCATTTTATATTCAAGTTCCGAAAATATTTTATTTTTTGGTATTTAGTGCAATGTGACCGTCAGTGTGTTAAAATAAAGTACCAAGTGGACCAGGTGTTATATTAGTGTTTAACCAAAGCAAAGGTCTTCTGTTCATCCCATAATCCTCGTTCATCAACTTCAGAACAACATATTACTTCTCTTAGAGCCTTATACTATACAGGCTGAGACACATAAATCGTGACAACTAAATATTATCAAAATTATTAATGATATGAAAATATGTTGTTAGGAAAAATTGAAGTATTTTTGAGGGTACACTCTTTGGCGTAATTGAATTTTTCGTACGTGAACATGTCAAGGACATTTCAAAGTCATCACCTTTTTTTTTTAAATGGAACTCTATTTATTAATATACGTAGGTATAGCTCACACTAAATGAATTCAATGGTGAGTCACTCAAGGCCAATCGATGTCACAGATAAAGAAATGCGAAACTAACTCCCATACTTATTACTAGAAGTACCTCCAAGAATGAGTCTTACGATGTTGATGCAACATGATGGTGCTCCACCACACAATACAACACATCACCAACATTTTCAATAATATTCAATTGTCACGCTTTGCGTGCGTCACCCAGGGTTCATACAGGGTGAACCAGATGCCGTGCACCATAGGAATATAGCAAGTAAATAGATCCGAGAGCACACATATAAAAGTAAAAAGAAATATATTTTATTATTCAAAAAGTCTTATTACACCTAATAATTATTCCAAATGCGGTATGTTCGAAGAGTTCGCCTTCAACATGTAAACACTTTTCAATTCTGAAGCTGCATGATTGCTGAACACGTTGGAGCAACAAAAAAATCTTTGTAAGAAATAATAGAAATAATAATTTCTTTATCCTTATGGTAAACATCTGGTTCATCCTGTATATCCCTTAACGATATCCAAACTTTTGAACGGCACTGTATCAGCAATGATAGCTGACATCAGTTCGCAGCGTTTTAGCATAACTGGAATTAATTAGAGACGAACGCGGAGGGCCTTGTCGATGAATCGACGTTCGAGAGAATAGCCTACACGCCGATGGTTTGTTCGTAGTATCGCCGGTCACAACGACAATAATTCACAAGGAAATCCCTGTCGTAAATATTCGTGATCGTTAAAGCGATTGAGACTTCGCCCCCTTAATAAAGGGGAGAATATTACAGCGGAACATTGCAGTTTTGTATTTTTTTCTGTTTTGCTCGTTTGCAACCTTGCACAGTGGCTTTCGAACCGGGCAGGTTTCGTCGAAAGCACGAAAGGAACCCTGAATTTCAACCGTGAGGTTGGTCGATCGTTTTAATGGCGCGAACATTCAATTCCGCGTGTAATTTTCGTTTATTGCTTATTTATATGCGAGCTCGCCTTGATGTGGGACTTTTGTACTCCCAAATGGATGTGCAGAGACGCCGAAGGTCCCCGATTTCTCGATGACATATCTTATTTTTGTTGCTAACAAGATGAGGAGTTAATTGTTTATAACTTCGGTTTATTGGCTGCGAGGTATGCAAACGACTCGGTTGCAAATGATGCGAAACGGCATTAAATGCAGCTGATGAATACTTTTAGTTGTTTCTACTGTCTTCACGTCTCGATTCCACGTTGATCACTGAAAGTGATATAGTAATTTTCATTATTTTATAATTAATTTCGTATTCTTTGTGAGTGGGTGTATTTAAAAACATTTTCATTTCAAATCGAATTGGAGTGACATTGAACAAATTTTATGACTTATCTGATAGTGACTCGTATAATTTGTATGAAGCGATGACCACTATCTATAATTAGTATAGTAACAATTACTCGATCACATGGTAATTGGCTTAATGGTATGTATTTTGTTCACTGTTATCGTACAAATTAAGAGATATTGCAGTGTTTTCTTGATTGTCAAGACGCATTTTATTTACAATGTGTTGGCTGCTTCGCTTATTCACAACTTAGGAAGTAACTTATTCAGACCGAGTACTTTGCACGTACAACTAATGAAGTATATGGTTCCGAGATTGACTCGAATTTTGAGTGGAATGAGTATATAATTAATTTTACATCTAATAATGAGTACACATACTGGAACATTATATTTTATAAAATAATTTGTAATGTTTTGACGAAATATCTGAATTTTAAAAACACACGCATCAATCAATTATAAAAGTTAGAAAAATACTATACAGTTCAGTTTTTTTTCTCAGACTGGGAAAAACAGGTAGAAAAGTTAAAATATTCTGAAATGATTAAATGTGTAATTTAATCATAATATGACTTAATTATTATTACCTTTGCATTGATGTTGGTCACCAAATGGTATTAAACAGATTAACTAAGTTTTAAAATTCTGTCTTCATGAATAAGAATCTGAATACAAAACAGATTCTTACATCAACACGAAAGTTTAATGTAAGAACATTTTAATATTCCACAATTATTAAATGGGTAAGTTAATTGTACGTAAATATCATTTATAATATTTGTTCATATGGAAGTATGGCTAAATTCACTTTTACTTGATCACAAAATTGAATTAAATACATGAATTCAATTTTTTATCATATTTATGGTCACATCTACAACTTAACAATTTCATCACCATAAAATTCTCTCTTTTTACACTTTGGCTGCCACGTCACCCATATATGGGTCACACTTCGATTCAATCAGTACTTATTTGATGATGAGTAGCATTAGGTAATATATCTAAGCAGGTCGATTGAGACCAATAGAAAAGTTATGAAATTTACTAATATCATTGATTAAAAACCGTATTATTTTGAGGTGTATTCATTCTGTATGAAAATGAAAAAAGTTTGTAATTTTCAGCTGATACGGCGTGGCAGTCTAATTGTTAAATGCAATATTATGAAAAAGTTGTTATATCAGTTCGAAAGTTTAACGTTGAAAGAAATGTTGATATTTAAAATTGAATATCAGATAAGCGTCTAATATAGACACGCACTGTCATTAACGATTAAAAATCCAGTGCAAACGAGTACGGCCGCACTCATGTGATGCAAACATGAAAAATACTGCGAAATTAGCAGAATTACATAATAAACTTCCAAGTATCAGATAAAACTGTTTGGTCGGCATCAGCGATATATAATATCAAGTAGGGTCTACCAAGCAATCGGCTGTTTAATTAATCAAGTTACCGTATCAGGTAAAAAGAAAATTTAAAATTGTTACTTATGAGAGTAGAAATTGTGTTATAATGCTACCGGTGAAAAAAAAATCTAAAGAATATTGTTAGGGACGAACAAAGCGGGCCATGACGTAATATTCCTTTCTAATTTCGTTACGTCATGACAGAAGAAGGATCATCCAAGGTATGGTCCTGTGAACCGTAGAATTATTGTCCTTGAACCTGCCTGTTGTTCCCTTGCCAGGTCGCTGACCTCCTATCTTGGGATTTTAGATATGAATTTGCCTTAGTTTAAAGGGCAGACGTTAATCGACAGCAGAGTTTCGATTGAACATTAAAAATACTATAATTTTTTTAATACCATGTTACATAATTATCTACAGATTTATATAAAATTCCTCGACACGAAATTTCTTCAAAATCTGTTGTAAAACACGGTTTAGAATTTCCAGTGGTAACAATTTTCGGACCATAAATAAATTTTTCGCGGTTTATTTTGTAGGATGAAAATTAACATAAATTTTCATTGATAGGAAATTAGAATATAATGCAGTGACAGAGTAAAAACATGACATATATTTCTTTCTGTAACAGTAGAAATATTTATAGTATATAAGTGTATATTTTTTTAATTAGAATTGACGGGTCAAGTGTCCGAAAATTTTTCACGATACTATATACTATTAAAATCTCATGACTAGACTGCGGATATTTATGCAAATATACATTTCCAGATTACCATATTTAGTATGTCAATGCAGATAAATAAATGAAACTTTAACAAGACTGCATTAGCTCCTTGAAGTGTTCAAAATATGTAATATTTATTTTGCTAACCATAAGTTATTAAATATCCATCGTGTGCCAATTTGTACGTATTAAATTGCATTAACATCCACGGTCTACTCACGACATTTTATCTATAATATACTTCTCAAAATAATTACAGAATCACGTGCTTAAATTCTATACTGCTCAATTAAATTTCAAATACATATACATAAGAGGTACTCAACGAAAATATTGTAACATTATACGTGGAATGTTTGTTTCATTGTTAACACCATTTTAAATTCATTGGTCCAAATAATTCAGAAATCTAATTCCCTAATTGAATCATTTATTACTGAAAGGGCGTATGTTCGTTTTAAAAAATTTAACACCAGGCAATGAAACCTTTACTTAATTTCCTTCGAAATAATGTTTATTGTGATTTTCAACCGATATCGATAGGAGATATCAAAAGACATTTTTGCTGTTTTTCTTGATCCCATAACCCGAAATTTGAATTACCTACAACAGTTTAAACGCATAATTTAATTTTCTCCAAACTATGGACATAGGTCCTTTCAATAATAAACGATTCAATTGTTTACAACAGTATATTCTAATTTAAATGCTTGACTCTGAATATCTAAAGCAGACTTTCAGTTCGTACTGCCTTTCACAAGAGTTTGTTTATGAAATAATGGATAATGGTAGGTCACGAGTTCATTTGTTAATTGAAGACATTGTAAAAGATAAGCATCATCTAAATGCGTACACGGAAATCGTTAGAATGATGAATGGACGTGCCAAAATTTCAAAGACCACTTCTTTAGACATAGCTATCAAAGGTCACGATCTCTTAGCCGAAAATATTATCAGTCGCGTACAAAGTTCGTCTAGGTCAAAGATTATTCTGAAATCTGGTCCACGATGATTCCTTGGTTATCGTAAAATGTTGCAAACTTGTATGGTACATGTAAGACGATACATCCAAGGTGCAATAACTAGATAATTTTACCGACCTTTGTGAAACTGGACTTTAACACGTTGAATTCCACAGTGAAGACAGCCATACTTAGTCAGACATATTGTAATTTGTTGTTTCTAATATGAATCATAAAATAAAAAAAATTGTAATTATTTAATCTTATAACTTGTAGTTTATATTATTACTGCGATATTAATATTTTTCAGAATTTTATAAAGATTAATAGTTACTTAACAGTTTGACGGCCGCAAATATTTGACGAAAACTTTTTCCTTTGGCCATTTTTGTAAGGCTTCAGTTAAGTTTTATAAAACATACGTCTCTCGTTTTGTATCGATTAGGTTACAATTTTTATTTTTTAAGTATTTGGCTATTTACTTTTTTTAGTATTAGGTGCGCTCTTTTATTTGTTTTACAAGCATATTATTCAAATGAATTAAATCACGTGTATGTGACAGCAGCCATTAAAGTGTTAATTGAATTATTTCTCTGGTGTCTGTCACCGGTAACTCTCACGGCACTCAGCGTGTTAAAATCTATGTTTTATCTAGAATTATTTCATTCGAAACGCAAATTATATGAAAATTGAGAAGCATGCAAATATTGAAATATGGTATGCAGACTTTTTCTCTTATTTACATAGTAATCTACGCTTGTAATGTTGTTTTTTTTTCATTTTTTTTAAATATTTGTGATTATCTGTTTGCAATTGCAGTGTTGTTTAATTGTTCTCCCAAAGTTCAGTATTCTTAAATATTGACTGAACTTCCTGATGCGCACTGAATCATTTATTATCGTCAAAAGAAAAATTCATTCTGTTCCAATTCGAGAATAATAATCAGAGTTCACGACTTTTACTAAATGAATAATTCAACAATCAAGAAATTAATGAATCACAGCTATCTATCGAAACGTTCACGAAACATAAACAAACACATGACAGAAATCGCAGCGATTACGTTATATACCAAGCACAGCAACGTCATCTAAGATTTCGAAATCGTGTTTTTAAATTGCCATATCATTTTTGTTTATAAATATATATCACACTATATAATATAATTCACTTACCTCGTGTCACAGAAATCTATTTCACAAATAGCCAATTAAATGCACGTAAATAACCACTCTGCCGATCCACTTATACTTCCAAGCGAAAAAACGGTATCACTTTTGCCCGTTTATTTATTATTATTCCCCCTAATTATATTCCAACAAATTTTTAAAAACAAGCGGTTTAATTAGTGCGCCGAGCGCATTCGAGTGACTCAAAAAAAATTCTCGGTCCATTAATAGCCAAAGACGGCCCATTAAGGCTGCATTTTATTATTCATTTTCGGCGTCGGGTGTTTGATTTCTCAAGCAACAAAATTATACTCTTCGAATCAATTACATCGGCGGGATAAAATATTGATTTGCGAAACTGGTGTCGCGTGATCATTAGACCGTCGCAAGGATTTTTCTTTCTCGTTCCGCCGGGAAGGTGTCGGTTTCTCGAAAATGATGAGGTCGATAGTGACTTCAGTGGAATTCCATGTTTAATGCACGAAAGGAGAGAATGCAGCTGCACCGTTGGTTACTCGGTAACGTGACGTCAATGACTGGTCCTTAGGAAAGGCCAAGGAGATAGCAGGAAACCGAGGAAGCCGTAAAAACTCGTCATTACGGCGACGATTTTGTGGTCCACCTTTGTCTTTTCGCAAAAAACGAACAATTCGGCCGGATCGTATCTGTCCTTCTTTGAACCGAACAGTTTCGTGTATCGTTTCTGTGAGTCAGAGTTTTAATCACCTCGTTGGTCCACAGCGTCGTGAATGTTAATTGCGCAAAATTTTGCTGAGGATTTTTGGAAACGAAAAAGTGGAATGTAGACGAAGTTCGAGTGGACGAACATTTATCGAGAAACGTGTACACGTTCTTTGGGACCAAATGGCAATTCGAGTCGCACTGTTAGGCAAGGTGATCAATCACCAGCAGGTATAACTCCTGTTGAAATATTACGTTGATTTGCATCCGACGATTTAAAAAGTTGTAATACAACCTGTAATTAGCCGCTGGTTTTATTAATCATATTACAACGCTGGCTGGAAAGGGCAATTTGTAATTGAAGAATTAAATCGTTTGTTATTGAAACGGCGTATGTCCATTTTTTTAAATTTTACACCAGGCAATAAAAACTTTCTAATTTTCGTCGAAACAATGTTCGATTGGTTTTTTTCAATTGGAATCGTTGGGAGGTATGAAAAGACACTTTTGATGTTTTCTTGGGTTCCATAACTCTAAACAGGGTTAAGCATCTACAGATAGAAAAACGCATAACTTAATTTTCCTTAAAATATGGATATACGCTTTTTCAGTAATAAACTATTCCATTATGAAATGAGGTTTTGCATAAAATAAAAGCCGGCGATTTTTTCCGGGGGATATAAATAAAAATAGATTGCGTCAATATTTTCTGCTATGTACTTGCAAATGTCTGTTATTTAATACGGAACATTCGCAGGGTGTACTAATAAAGTTTTGATTTTTAATGTTAGATTAAACACCTATCTGAATATTTGTTTTATTCCTAATGTTATTGTCCTCGATGTATTGGTTAGCCACAAGCCGCAAACCCTTTTCATTTGTACGTTATTCGATATGTTTTCATTCTTATTCAGACTACTCGATCAGTAGAATGAAAACCGATACTTGTCACGCCTATAACAAAATGTCGATGAATTCTAATATAGATATCTGATAACTTCGAATGTTACTTTTTGTTGAGAAGTTGAGTAAATATTGCAGAACTTAAACGAATTACGATACAGTTTCTCAATGAAAACAGACAATTTAAAGGATACAACAAATTGTCGTTATTCTATTAATATGTTGACTGCCGTGTCACCGGTGACTGGCACTTCAAATTTTATTCAACTAAACAACTAGTAACCCTTACACGATTTTCAACATCGTCATTATTATAATAATAATATAAAGTAGGTACTATACGTTCAAATAATAAAATATTTTTGCCTTCGCGATTTATATTCGAAACAGTAGATTCTAACGTGTCTGGTTAGGTATGGCAGTTTCCACTGTGGTAATTAGCGTGTGAATATTCTAATTATTGGTGGCAGCATTCGGTTTATGGAAAAATAATTTGGATACATTGCATACATTTATTATCGTACTGATCTCTGTAAAATATTATACTTTTCTTGCTTCGAACTATCAAAGCTGTCCTTTCGATATCACAGAAAATGTGGAAACATTTATATTGTAACTTTTCTTGTATTCCTCTGGTATTTTAAATATGTCTCCTTTTTCGCTATTTAAGTGAATATATTTCATATCTCTTCTATTGTCTCAAAGACTGATAAAATATTGAACAATTCCATATCAATCATCTTGCATTTAGTAACGAACATTACAAAATCGAGCATCCATCGTAGACCCTCCAGCAATAATTTAAAACAAATATTATTAACTAAACAATTGAAACACATTTGGATGCGAATCAATCCCCTCCAATTTGTATCATAAAGACCCCAAACAATTAAAGAATTTCAATATACTCTTTCAAAAAACTTCACAACAAAACGCAGCTCGATTTTTCTCCGTAGCAACATTCCAAAAGCGCGTGGAAAGAGGGTTCAAACCACCCCGTCCTTTTCAGGGGATCCAGGAAAGCCTGTCCAAGAATTCCGTCGTCCATAGATCCCATCAGCATAGATAAACATTCTCTTTCTCCCCGGGACCTTTCGCGGGAGGCTAGCCAAGAAATAAGCGGTTCTCTTTTGTAGCTCTGCCAGTATCTCTTCTCCTAGCTTGTCTCTCTCCCTCCTCCCTGCTGTCTGTCCGTTCCTCTCTGTCCGTCTGTATGGATAGGTGGCCAGGTGGAAGGGATTGTATTGTGTCTCTACGTGGCCATATCCTCGACGTAAGCGTGCAAATCCGCGGGCTCGTGTATGGGTATAATCGTTTATTTCGCGTCGACCTTTGCGGGGCACTACGTCAAAATGTCAGACGCGACCCCGCCTGAGCTAAGGGAAGATGCACTGGGAACGTTGTAATGGGCTTACAAAGCGTAACAAACTGATGCGAGGTCAAACACACGACGGGCAATAAACACACGGAAAGATAAATGGGCCCTTAAGGTGCACCGGGGCCCAGCGTCGGGGAAAGTGTTTCGTTTTGGCTCCCTTCTTTTTCGACGCAAGAGAAGATAATAGCGAGTCGTTAGCGATTATTTACAAGGAAATTCCAGCTGATATTTATTGTAGCCCGATTCGAGCCGCCCGTCGACATTCTGCACTATTTTCACCCTGCGAGATCCGATATCCTATCGGACGACCTCCGACCTCTCGCCTTCGTCCGTCGAGGGATGAAGTTTTAATTACTCGCGCGGCGAAGATGAGAACTCTCTCGCGGTCTCCTCGATTTAATAGCGACCGGTCGCGATGAAGAAACAAGCTGGAATGAAGATTCTTTGTTCATTCGTTATGCAGAGTCATAATAAATCTGGAGAGCGTTCTAGTAGGACCCTATAATTCGAGACGTTGATAATTGTGAATCTCAATTCGAATTATTCTTATTGTTAGATATTACCTTTCGTCGTGTGGAATCTAGTTTGCTAAATTGACACCTAAGGTTTGTCCCTTTGAACGTGAAATTTTGTAACTTTGCCAATAACACATTTGAAATTGTGTTTGAAGAAATCACTAATTTTTGTTACAAACTGCGTAAAAGACAATAAAACAAGGATACGTTGATTTTATTCTGTGTTACCTGTGAGTGCTTAAAACTTGTATTTTTCAAAGTACATGTAGGAGTGGAAAGACTAAACATATTTCACTTAGGTGCCTCCTATCACAATATGTTTCAATCATCATCTGAATAGTTATATCTCGAGTAATTCTTACTAATTACTTTTAAGTAATAAAATCATTTCGGAAAAGTTTTGTTTAAAATTGGTTGAGTGTCTAAATATTTCAGTTAAGTGTAAGTATATTTAATTTGGAATCTTTCTGTCACAATGAGTTCTAATCGAATAATTATTAAAATCTCTTTCAGCATATAAAATCAGTCTCGAAATGTCTCTAAAATTTGTCAACATTTTAAATATTTCAATGAGTATTAATAAAACCACGTGGAGAACTATCACACTATATCCAAGACACAATCTGAATACTTATAGTTCAAATGATTCCTAATCCATTTTCCCAAGTATTGGGTTGACACCTAAATTCACGACACTGTGATGACCTTTTCGACTGTGCGAGAGTAGAGTTGAGGGAATTTAGATGCGAAGAAATTCAAAAGATCGCGAATTTAGTTGCCAAGCTAATAAAATGGGTTCTCGAAAGTTATGCCCAATATTTGTTAACATTCCAAATATTTCAATAAACATTAACTAAATTCCACTTGGGAACCAATCGGATGTCCTAATCATCGCCTGAACAGTTACATGATGAATCCGATTGAATATTCATGGTCAAAGGATCACGTTGTTCGCGTTCGGATCAGACGTTTGACGGGACGGTGAACGAGATTCAGAGTCTCTGAGTTTGCAAGTTTCAAAGATGGTGCTCGAGATCGCCCTGAGCCATAAGTGACTTACGGAGCGTAACAAACTGACGCGAGTTTAAACGCAGAACGGGCAATAAACACGCGGAAAGATAAATGGACCCTCGGATCCATCGGTGCAGTCTCGAGGAAAGTGTATCATTTTGTCCAGATCTTTGTGAGTTTACACGCCGAAATGCATTGTGCAGCGTCGGAAATATAAATCAGAATGTCACTGCGTTGCAACTTCTGCTGGAGGCTAGTTCGCGTTTTGTACCTTGGCAAACTTTAATTATCGCACGCGGTAGAAGCACGATACTATCGTGTCTCGATATAATAGATCACATATCATTTTTGTGTCACGATGACTTATAACTGGACTATATGTATCTATGCAATTTAGCAAATTAGCAAAATAAAGCATTAAATCGTAAAATCTTCGCAAGACAGAAAGCAGCTCTCGAAGTCTCGTATTATTGTGTATATTAACCCTCAGTTGATATCGTTGGGTCACAGATGATCCACAACTTTTTCGATTGCTTGTTTTCTGCTTGCTAGGCATTTTTGTTTCCTTCATAACTAATAATAATATTAAAATTTTTGGAAAAATTTCATTGTTTCTTCGTTACGTGTATCCCATACAATTGGTAATGATAGTTACAGGAAAAATACTCATCGCTACGCCCACAAAACTCCAACGGGTCATGTATGACCCCACGATACCAGTTACGTGACCAATATTTCACCATACCAACTGAGGGTTAAAACATAATTACATGAACACACATATCCGATATGTCACATTTTAAAGTCTTTATTCATACACACGTATGCAGTCGTTAGAAATACAAACCATTTATTAGTTGGTGGTACATTTGTGTAGAAATGACAGAAGTATACGAAATTTTATAAAGATTAGGAATTGCTCGATTAACTAAATTTTGATGCGATGATTACCATGACAGTGAATGTGTTAAAAAGTGGAAGTATGTATTTACATAAATATTCGCAACATAGGTATAACAGTTCTTGCATCAGTGTTTTAATACCTAGCCACCCACATTCAATTTAAATGATAATAAGAACAATTAATTAACCCTTTAACAATTTAGTAGGTCCGCTGTTCATCTTATGTATCTATATTTTATATCAAATAATATTATGCATTACGTATCCAGTTGCTTCAAAATATATTACACAACAAATATTCGATGAACTAATAAAAATGATGAATTTGTAAATCTACGTCTATCTTGAACCGTTCTCTATCATTTTTAATGAACTGTTAAACGGTTAAAACAGTAGTGTATTAACACGTTGACCGCCATCCGGGGTTATGTCAGTCATAACATGATAAATTATCGGATTAAATAATTACTAATCCTCACAAATGTCTACCCAGTGTCAGTGTTGAAAATAACAAGTTTACCATCCAGCAGTTTAGTATTTTTATTCTTACGAATGCGTAATTAAAATACATGCTACAATGTGTCTGACTAGCTACGATAGTTTTCACTATGGCCGTCAATGTGTTAAAGTGAAACACAGAAAGTTCATAATAATTTCGTAGCCAATTGATAGGCAAGAATACATCCAACTAACCAGAAAATGTTCTGTTTCAGATGCCACAGACAGTGCCCTCCGCAGCCGGCTATTCGCCGTCGTTCGATTATAGCACATTCCAGTTCGATTTGTCCCTCCTGTCGGACGATTATGGAGTCACGAATGCACAGAACACCCTGAAACCAGCGCAAATCAAACAGGAAGCACAATCGCCGCGTCCTGGCTCCCCAACCACTTACTCGAGTCCACCTTACCCAGGTGCGGGTGGTGAACTGCCACTGTCCCCTAACTATTCGCACGAAGGCTCCCCAGGATACCCGACGAGTCCTTATTACGTACCTAGGAGTCCTCAGAGCGCACAGTTTTATCCTACCAGCCCCGAACCAACCGCGAAGCAGCCAGTTAAAAGGGAGAAGAGCCTTGATCTGCTGGCCATCTTACAGGAGTCCAGGTAATTATATAGGATGATCTAGAAATAAACGGTAAAACTGTTTCCCTTGGAGTTTTTATCAAAATATTGGGTCACTGAAAAAATTTGGGTTGTCAAGCATTTACTGTCTTAGAAGTGAAAATCTGACAACCGATGACAATTTTGATATTCATAAACAATAAGTGAACGATTCATTCATTCCGCTACCAGTTGGACATCAAAGTATTTTTTTACTGATGGCTACAGAATGTAAAAATTTTTTCAATATTTCGTTTCTTCCATTGTCTTCATTTTAATATGCCAAGCTACTCGATAATATCCAGACTTAGTGACTATAATTTTTCTCCCATGCCTGAGTATGTACGTTAAGTTTGAAATAGATCTCAAATTTTACTTAAAAGAAACAGGTAATCTCCGTGATATTTCTCTGGTAAAATTCTCAAGTCATCGCCTTAAGCGACTCATCGACTTAGTAGGTCATTCCGAGTTGTTAGATCATCGAGGCACCCAGTAACATCCACCGTGCACAAAATTGATTTCAGACTCTTGGCCGAGAGTTTGGGGTACCGAGAGGACTCTACCGATTGCACAGTGCCCTGTACACCGCCCAGGACAGAAGAGGACATTTACAACAGCCTTGACGCGGACTTCTTCGCGAAGAAAGAAGATAGCGCAGTGCAAGGACACCCGTTGCTGAAGGAAATTCTCTTCAAAGAAGAGCCACGGTCCAATTGCAACAGTAGCAGCAGCAGCAGCAGTAGTAACAGCAGCAACGTCAGCAGCAATTCATCTTCGTTGTCATCTTCATCGTCGACCACTTCCTCTTCACCCGATCCGATAGAACTCGAGAGCAGTTCTCCGCTGAGGAACTTACTTTTCAAGGGCACTCGAAAGGATTTCGCGGACGTCGCGAGAACAAATGTTCTGAAACTTGAGAGAATACAGGACGAGGTCAGAAATCCTTTGCAGAAGGAGGAGGAGCTCTTCAAGGACGGGCAAAAGAGCGATCATCAGTTGCTCAGGGAGGTTCTGAGGGATACCAGCTTTCAAAGGAAGTACAATCTGAGACCCGTGGATCTTGGTGGCGTTGGTACCGGGTTCGTGGAAGACATGGAACCCGGGGAGTGCGTCGGTGACCTGACCAGAGAACAGATAGAACCTGTCCTCAGCCTCGCTATCCAACAGCTGCAGAAGGATTTCGACAATACCTGCGTTGCACTAGGAATTCATCCTGGTGAGCATTTCTTCCTTATTTATTTATTTAACAGGATACTTCCTTAATAAAATCAAGCAGAAAGTTACAATTATTTTATAGAAGATTTATTGTGTTGCTAGGAAAATTTTGTTCGTTTTTTGGCATTAAAAAGAAAACAATAACTTTTACATACGATCAATTTATTTAATTGATATTGATAAAGATAGTGATCTCCTCCACTTCCTAGAATTGTTTCACCTCCAAAGTCAGGTAAAGGGATTAATGTTAATTAGAAATTACATTCTCACTAAACCAGTATATACAATATAGGGTGTCCCAGTAATCATGATACAATAGAGATAGAGATGATTTCCCGTACAAAAATAAAACGGAATGAAGGAATAAAATTTTCGCACATAAAATGAGAATTTCATTTTTAAGAAATTCGACTTCGAATATCAATCAGATACTTGCACACTCACTTAATAATAAATAAATTATTTTTGTATGTTATATTAAATTCATGTATGATATTGATTCCTAGGTAGAAATGATGTAAATCATTTTTATAAAAAATCATCACTATGCAACTTATGTAAGAGATACGAGATATGTACCCTACCCTCTATAAAGGCAACTATAAATTTATTCAATAAAAAAATTATCCGGCTGCATGCTGTATTCAGCACAATAAACACACGATATCGCCTGACATTCCATCTAGGCATTCTTTTATATAATACAATACTCATTTCATTCTCGATCGAAGTGCATGCGCAGAGATTTCGTGACATTTCGTTCGAGCGGTGACTTTCGATTTCACTTTCGAACTTTCTACGCCCGATCGTATCGTTCTCGTCGTTTTTCAGTCGTCATTACGATTCGTCATCGACATAGTTCGAGATCGTGTGACGGGGGCCACGTACGCGGAGATCGGGATTACTCATCGCGAGCCACCCCGGAATGAAAATGTTCGAAAAGTGGCGGAAGCACGCGGTGACCTTGAGCCGGAGAGCCTCGAAAATTTCGTAACCCGCCGTGTGAAAGCACTATGTGACTTCGTAACTTATTCCGAGCGTGACATCATGCCGCACGAACTAATAGTCGAACCGGTCGCTCCTACGTCGTCGAAGATAACGTCGAAGAGTTTCGCCCGCGGCAAGGTAGCAAGGAGGTCTGAATGTCTAATGGACACTCACGCACCTTTTTACTACTCCAAGAAACTGTATCCCCAGAATTTATTTATTTATTATACCGCGATCGAGTCGGTAGCAGACTACACTCGCGCAACGGTCGAAGAGGCTGACAAATTAATATGGGATTTTTATAGAATTAGATACACATGTTCTTTTCCACACTTCATTTTGTTCCACTAATCTCATGATAGCGCGTTAAGCCTCTTAGAAATTCGCGTACGTCCCGCTTTGGGTGTTGCTAACTCAACTGTATCATTTTTTAGATATTTACTCCTTCGGTGTTTTAAATTATTCGTATTTATGAAGTTGAGTAACAGTTTGTTGGATAGACGCTTCCTGATTAGGATCGCGTTTGATAGCATAGCTTGGAAAGTTTTATTTGAAATGAAAATAAGAAGTAAAGATTTAATTCGTCATTTACAGTAGGCTTGATGGAAACTCATACATCGGCTCATTGAACTGAATGGGTTAATAGAAATTGCTATCGTTTATTAACAGCGGTATAATCTGAAATTATACTGAAGATGTATTAACCCTTTGAGTGCAGGGCACTTCAGATTTGAACACTTTTGATCATATCGCACTTTCGTTAAATTAGCAATATGTAGAATTCCAAGCATGGTAATAATTTGTTTTCTAAACTTCTAAATTAATCAGACACTGAGTCCGATTAGAAATGAAACTGTCATGTTACAATTTAGATTTGCAGTACACATGTGGAATTTCAAGGATTGTAATAATATTTGTCTAAATTTTTAAATTAGTGAGACACGGGGTTCAACTAGAAATAGAGCTGCTATGTTATAATTAAGTTAGATCTGCAATATATAGAATTCCAAACATTGTAACCATTTTTTTCTAAATTCTTAAATTAATGAGACACAAAGTGTACCTGAGAATGAAACTGTTAAGTTCATTGTTAAGATTAATATGCGATATGCAGAATTACAAGCAATATAATCACTTTTTATAAATTTCTAAATTAATGAGACACAGAGTGCACTGGAGAATGAAACTGTTAGGTTTATTATTAAGATGAATATGATGTACATAGAATTCCAAGCATTGTTATCATTTTCTTCTAAATTTCTAAATTAAATTAAAATGAGACATTGGGGTCAACTAAAAATGAAACGGTTATGTTATAATTAAGTTAGATCTGCAATATGTTGAATTTCAAGCATCCAATAATTTTTTTCTAAATATCAAAATTAATGCGACACACTGCACTTGGAAGTGAAACTGTCAGGTTCATAGCAGCAATTTGCTCTACCACGCCCGTTTGCCATAAAAGCCCACTTTCTCTTAATTTTATCTATTTAATCAAGTGAACTTTCTGCATAGAATTTCTCTAGAATAAGAGTATACTATTATCATTATAAACGGTTCTATCGTTGCAGAACCACGGCGCTGGAGCGCAGCAGACGTAGCAGCCTGGATACAATGGGCCAGGAGGCAACTGCAGTTGCCTTCGGTGCCATTGGAAAGCTTCAACGTGGACGGTGCAACGTTAGCATCCCTGACGGAGGAAGAATTCTGTCAACGAGCCCCTCAGGTGAGTCTCACCACAAAAAAATTCACGACCTCTGCCTTCAGACGTACCCGAAACTCATTCGTTGAAATCGGCTACCTCGTAAGTCGCACATTCAGCGAGTACCGTTACGTAATGCTCTTCAGGACACATCGACGATTATTCGCGGAACGCCGTTTTAACGAAGCAATTAGTCGACGGAATTTCGCGATGATTTAATAAATTACCGGTGAAAACTTTCGACAGCGAGATCATTCGACACACACCTGACAGCTACGATGAATGAACCGATTGAATTTTTTTTGAGCCGTTAATTTGCACCGAGAAAGGCTTTAATCATTCGAAGATGTTACTTATGGTGTGTACCGAAAATTTGTAGGCTTTGCTAGAAGGTGCCAGAGATTGGTTGGTGCACAGATAAAATGGTGAAGATCAGTTTTTTGTGATTAAAATGTAAATTTAGATATAATATACTTGTGTTTGGGAAGTTTTTAGAGCATTGATTGAAGTAAAGTAGAATTTAGATGTATAGAATGTTAAAAAATTGATGGTTTTAAGTTTGAGTATGTATAGTGCTCCGAAAGCTCTGTCATTTTAGTGACATTGAATGTTATATTTTTGATGTGAGAAATATTTATTTAACGTAGTGTGTAACCTTGCAAAAATGTATATCATCAATTATTTATATGATTAGACGTATTAATGATAATTTCGGTGGAAAGAATACAAAGGAACTGGTTTTTGTTATGGAATGTCTCTAACGTTAAATAGTTGTGTAATTAATAGTTTTATAGTGGAGCTTTTAGTAAAATCATTTTATATTTAACTCTTATAGTAGAGAAATACTAAATTCAATTTTTGTTTATATCTCAAAAATATTGATTTTTCGATGAATGTTTAGTCAAACGTGTTTCGTTTATTTTGCTCAGTGCAATTTATATCGAAAGATAGGATCACCAATGTTAGAACACACTCTATACATATTAATTTCTGTTAATACGAAAGTAATTTTCAGTTTGAAACATCAATTACATCAGAAAAAATTGCATGGTATCTTTATCACAATGCTTCTCATTTCATATAAAAAAAATTGACGCACAAATAATTACATAAAGATAGACGGCGTGAATTTTGTTTATAGTTGATAAATAATTGCAGAAGGAAAAGCTCAGATAATTTATGATTGTCACGAACAATATTCTGCGTTGTTATCTATAACGTCGTCGTCAGCAAAGTTTTTCACCGAGGTTATCAGCGCTGTCCCAAGAATTTACAATAGACTTCATACCAAACCCAACCTTATCACTTCTAAAAATTTGTCATTCGCAGACAATGCAAATCTGCATTCCCAGACTGCAAAAATTCACCTATCGAGTTTACTATCTCTTCGATCGTAGATCAATAAAACTCTCAAACTAGCCATAAAACGAATAGTTTTAATAACCCTGAGTCACGAGCAATTTGGAACACGATTAGTTATCAAAATGTAGTAATAGATCAGGCATTAAACAAATCACTGCTAAAAATGTGTCATTCGCAGACAATGCAATTCTGCACTCCCAGACTGCAAAAATTCACCTATCGAATTTCCTATCTCTTCAATCGTAGATTGAACTGGCCACATTTCCTAAAGAACGAATGGTTTCAATAATCCTGAGTCACGAGAAATTTGAAACGCGATTAGCTATCAAAACGTAATAATAGTTCGGGTATTAAGCGGATCGGGTCCGTAAATTTTCAACGAACGCGACACGTTCGACTGGTTTACAACGACAAATATTTCTAATGCGTGCGTTCACTTCCGTTTTATCTCTTACGATCGCTCCTACGAGCAAAATCGCGCATTGTGGTTCGGTGTTCTCGCGGGACGTGGAAAAAATCAGCCTATTGCCCGTTCGATAAAGAAACTAATGGCGCGGTCACTTGAGAAACACTCGCGGACAAGGTCCGGTGAAAGTGAATTTCCTGGAAATCTCCATACGTCCACGTTCTTTCCCTGTAATCCATACTCGAAGGGGCACAACGAACCGCGGCATGAGTAAGCAACTGGCGTAATAATACGGTTTGTTGCCGCTTAACGGAACCAGGATTCTCCTCGATACCTTTTATACGTTTTAGTCGCGATTGCAGATTTCTGTAAGCGCTCGATAGACCGTTAGCGAGTCCTATTCCACTCGAATCAGCTTTAAAAGCGACGTCAAGATCATCGAAATTTGAGACGTGAATAGAAATAAACGTATTCAGAGTCCCAGCTGGTCATTTGGATTATAGGAGATGAATGCCATATGGAAGGATCGTTTCTCGGATGTTTCCAATTTTTTTAATTCATTATTTAATGCGACGTCAAGTACTGAAATTGATTATGATATACGGGACTTCTTTGACTATCTCAGTATTAGAATTTATGTTTTAACCCTGAATATGTAAACCTGGGTCTTTCGTGTGGGGGCTAGTTTAACTATACCACTACACTTCACGTGTTTCACTTTATACTATTTATAATATAATATATTTAAACAAATTATTTATTAAAATTTTTACGATAAACCAATTTAGAATGTTTGAAGATGCTATATGAATTTTCTCAGATTGTTTTAAAAGCTATTACCCACTGTAAAATCCATCGTACATAAGAGACCCACGTTTACATATTAAGTTTCCTTCGAAATAGCTAATAGTAATGAGGTGATGAGTCTGGCGGTTAGTAGTGCACTTAGGGCAGTGATAGTCACTGGAATTGCGGCCTTCCGCCACTCTAGGTCCATTCCCCTCATACAGGCTGTGAACTAGGACGACGAAGGACAGAGAGGGATGAGGAGTGAACTGGAGGAAACTGAAACGAGGGGAATGGACCTAGAGTGGGGGAAGTCCACAACTCCGGTGGTCATCACTGCCTTAGGGCAATAAAAAATAGTATTTTACAGTAATGACAACGTTGCATATATTACAAAATGGTGAATTTTTTATCTTCTGATGCTTTCTTCGTCAATTTTATGTATTATAGATTTCACTTAGAAAACAATTTACTATAACTTGAGAATTTGACCATTATCGCTAGAACACCGAAATTGGGTCGTTCTAGGTCACTCCTACTTGTTAATTTGGACAACTTTTATTTTTCATTGGGTGATGCAATTGGCAGGGAGTTTGGTAGAGCTGTACCAGCTATGCAAGCTCTAGCTTACATTTTATTGAGGTTACGGTATAACGGAGCAAACGATTTAATTTGAATTGATATTAATTCGAATACTAATATCTGTGCCTTGGTAGAAAAAGAGCCGACGTCCAATTTACAATTTTCTGAGAAAAAGTGAACATTGGACCCTTTCATTGTGATACGCATAACACATTAGCCCCTTAAGAACGTGCCTAACTTTGCTTGTAACAGTGGAAGAACAGTAGCCTTTTCGACATTGGTCCTTTTTCTACCAAGAAGCTGCAGACATGTTTTTCATGACAACAACGAAGAACCAAAGAGTCTTCCACAACAGTTTTAGTCCCTCAGCATTAATAATCATTGGTTTCGTGTAAGTAAACTCTGAAGGATCTCATAACATTCGCGATATTCCGCGAAAGAATTCGAAAGGGACGTTAGCGCGATCGATATGTCAAGGAGGGAAATTCAGCATCACGTGGAAGGCTGCGCAAACGAGGGAAGAATCCACGAAATTATAGTAGATAGCGCATGACCGTGAGTTCGATCATGATTCTACGTTACGGAGACTGCCGCGGTGCACCGTGGTGTAATTATCCAATTACAAGACGTAAAGCTGAATCCATTATGCATGACTACCTATCCCCCTGGTGCGCTTATACAGGTACTCCGTTCGCCATTAATTTCCATTGCGTTCCGTACCTACATACGATTTCGAGGGACAGAGATCGGGCCCGATCGACCGACGTATCGAGACCACGGGTTTCTATGGGCTACGAACTAGACCGTTAACCTTCGGGACTTTTGCATTGCAAAATTGCCGCACGTCTCATCGCGGATAGCGGCCATTATCGAGTTAAGTTTCGAACGGTCGTTTAAGACATTAACCGAGAATTATTGCCCCCCTTCGTTAAGCCTACGGACACCGTTAGCGGAGTATAAAGTTTTTGGATACCGTTTATCTTCCTCCGAGCGTGCTCTTATAGAGATTTTGAAATCTGGACCGCTGGTGCTTCGGGAGTTTTCATATTATTCGTTAGATTTTAAAAATTTACATGGTAGAAGTTTTACACATCTTAGAATAGGATAGGAATTTGATCTTGAATTTTGGGAGGATACAGAAATTGTGTTGTATCGGTTGTATAATAATTTTTAAATATTAGGTTGGTATGTATGAAATATTGGTATTTGAACAATTTTAATTGGACGCTGGGTGTTAATCAAGTGTTATATTTGATATTAAATATGTAATATATTCGTATGACAGCTGAATACTAATTATTGTCTTTATGAGTTATAATTTAGAGAACGATTATGCGATTTTGAAAACAGATCGATGTTGGTTTTTGCAATTTGAACACAAGGATATATCGTTGAAGGGAAATTTGAACAGAAATCATTTAAATTTCAACATAAAACTAGTATTTGAAATAATGTATCATTTCAAAGGCTTTGTTATAGTTATTTAAAAACCATTGTGAAGACTGAACTTTATCTTACACCAATATCGAATGAATTACATTTGCAATACGTACTTTTGTTTAAGCTAACTGCAGAGACAATAAAAATAAAATTATAGATACTTATTAAAATAATCGATAACTATAGTCTGTATACACTTCAAAGAAAGCACGAGAAATTATTTATTAAAATATTTCAGAAGACAATTATCCCAATACAAAATAAGGTAAAAATAACGAAAGAACATCCAAGCTAATAAGATAATTTGTTATTTGTATAGTAACATAAAAATAAATTTATACAAATAATGTCTAGGTCCGATTGTAAGTTAAATTATAAAAAAGAAGAGAAGATTCTATTAATTATTATATTGTGGTGGTATATTATTCAAGATATCACCAATCAATATTAACTATTTCAGTATAATTTTTCATATGCACATGAATGCCTGCATCAAAATATACGTTATCATATTTAATACAAATTTTTCTATACGGTATAGAAATTTAATGACTTAATTTCAAGTAAAACTTAAATGTTGAGATTAATATAACGAAATACAAAATTTATATTAAATTTAATATTACTTATAACGTAAAATCATCTGTATCTACAGATGGATGAAGAGATCACCAACGAATAGTTATAAATATCATTCAATTCTTGAGATACAATTTTTTAAAAATGCTTGAGAGGCAGGTCTTCTACTTCCAGTATAATAATCTATCTATAGAACACTACCATTCTATAAAATTTCCTCAAAATCCTTATCGATCCTCCTTCAACTCTGTTCTAAATTTTGTACTCGGATCTGATTAAAATATTTCACTCAGAACTTCACTTTCTATATAAAGCGATATGTTCTCAAGGTCGAATAATTCATAATTGCAACTTGAACGAATAGCGCAGCATTATCGAATGACTATGTCGAGCAAATGACTAGCCTCGGACCTGAAATTTAACGCTATAGCCTAGCGGTTAAATAATGCATACCCCGTGCAGTCTTTGCAAACCCTGAAGAAGTCATTAATGTATTCTGCATTCGTTATGGATCTTCAGCGTGCGAGCCGGCGCTATAATCGGCTGATGGGAATTCGATTCTCGGAACGTTTCCGAGGATCAATGCACCACGTTCTGATTGCCACGACATAACCGGCAGGTGAAATTACACGGACCCCGGATTTGCATGTTTATTCCGATCGTACGGGGGCACATAGTTGCATCAAATTTGAAAATACTCGACCACTTTACGAACATGAATTTGCATTTTACGAATAAGCAATTTGCGTCCTTCCTCGAGTACTCGAACGACTTCATATCGTGAGGCAGCAACAGAAGTAGCAATCTGGAATGATCATGCGGTATTAGTGCCAATTAGGAGTACCTTTTATGGTACGCGTGTCACGTGATAAGTACGTAAATGAAAAATTTAAGTATGGAACTTTTGTACTTGATTGTCTTCGGCCTTCAACGAGATTTTACCCTTTTTTTGTACTCATTTACTTAATTTAACGGAACATTTTCTTAATGAACATAACTAGCTGTTGATGCGCTGGCATACCAAATGAAGGAAATGGAATTTTTATGAAAGCATCACAATATTTTTATATTCTGCTTACTGGTATGATGGTGTACTGATCTTTTTATTTTGTGTTTCGAATTAGTCTCAACGATAAGTATGATAATTTCTTAATAACCTTGCCATTGGAATTTATAGATATTTACTCATTCTGGAATATCTGTTTGTATTTTTAAATCATCTGCATCGGAAAAATATTCATATTCGTAGGATTTATTGAGGTTAAGACTCAAGTAATTGAACAAATTTCTTTAGTATCAGTTGTTTAGATAAATTATGTCTGCATAATATTATACGTAATAATAGAAAATGTAAAGCTCCTTTTATCAATATCAGTACATTAATACCTATAAGGGCAGAGCGAAAATAGCCATAACTAAATAGCTGGGCCTATTATATAATATCCTGTCTCTAGTATAAATAGTAAAGGAACAAAATATTTAGTTAGTTGAACATATGATTGTGTTGTTATATAATTATTGTAATGCTAAATTTTCTTAGAATTTTGTGAGACTCACAATCAATAGTTATTTTATTAAATTAAACTTGGGATGCCAATCATTAGTGATGACCCCAAAGCAGTGAACGTGTTAAAGATTCATACCTATAACATTTTAAATTAAAAAACTAAATTAAAAAACTCAATGGAAACGTTTTCAACAATCTAAACATTGCAAAATTATTATTTTTCAAAGTATCATACAATTACATTTATTTTGAGGTAATTGGAAATATTGTTATGTAGTCCTACATCGTTAGACCTAACAGTCATTGCAATCGATACATATATACAGGATGTCTCTGAAATCCTGTTACGAAATTAGTAGTTGTATTCTACAGGTAAAAATGAGCAAAAAGTTCTAGTACAGATGAGTCTTTAATATGTATAATTATTATATAAAGACCCGCCTTTATTATAATTTTGTTGTTCATGTTCATTTATATTTAGAATACACCAACAGGTTTCATGACAGGACTTTAAAGTCACCCAGTACACTCTCTAGTCGTAAACAGACGGGAGAATGATTTCATCAAAGGTAGTTAATTCAAGGAAGGCTTGCAGATCTATAGAACGTATTTCCCCAACCAATTTAAGGTCGTTGTTCAATCCTACACATCGCTTCGTCTCCGCAATGCAACGCCTACGATGCACCGTTTGTCGGCACTTGCATACATATAATTCGATCAGAGTGGTTGGCAACTCGCTCGTGCAGCATGCGCGCATTATCTGCAATTACAATAATACATTTCTCCCGGTGTTAATTTTCGATGTTTCATGGTGTAACGTCTCCCCGAGAACGCGCGTTCTCGCTGCAAAGTTGCACTTCTCACGCAATGATTTCTCATGATGCAATTCGAATTGCAAGTTTAGTCTTTCTCGTAGTTGCGCCTCCGTAAACTGTAAAATACTGGAAATTTCAGACTTGCATGGATTCGTGTGAATGTTCAAAAAATTATACGGCAGTATTATAATTCATACTTTTCCACCGGGTGCAACGTCTACGATGCACCGTTTGTCGGCACACATAATTTGATCAGAGTTGCGTGCACTGTGCGCATATCATCTGCAACTACAATAGCGAGCTTGTTCCCGTATGAAGTTGATGTGACGTGTAATTTTACCGTGTTCTTTCATATTTAAACGCATCTCTTTCAGTATTTAAATCAGTCGTACCTGAACAAATATTCGCATTCTTGAAATTTAACGAAATTAAGGCGCAATTGATTAAATAGAATTTTTTTAGGAGTCTGGGTCAAAACTTAACTACCTAATAAAACTACACTTTACATTACAACAGACTATACTTTCTTCGTCTTTCATCCTTTCACACTGAATAATTTTCAAAATATATCGCCAAATAAGCTTTTCAGTCCCAACTTCGAAGGCTGTTTTCACCCCGTCAACATGGAAATCAATCGCCAAAAAAAATATTTAAAATGTACGTCCATCTTATCAAAATTCTATAAAAATCGATGCAGGTCGGTTGGGTAGCCTCCCTTGCAAGCGCATAAACATAAATGACAAAATAATAAATTAACCAAATCAGCCATCATCTATCTATCACACAGAGATCTACAGTGGAACCTAACCACAGTAGCTGCCTAATTTCAAAGTCTTTCTACATTTCAGTATACCAAATTGTTTTAAGATCTCTGTTAAGACAAGGTTGCAGTTTCTCGCGAGTGCAACGACTCGGATGCACCGTTTCTCGACTTACAATTAGAGCTCCATTCACGTCGCATACAAAAGCGGCGTGCGTCACACGACGAGTGCGGGTACACAAATTTCTATGCAAAATTTATTAACATTTTACCTGAAGAGTTTATAAAAACGTGTTAATTTTCAACATATTCTTTTATATTTTTGAACTCTACATTTAAAGTTTCTCTCTTCTTCTATTTTGTACGTAACCCAGCATCGACTGCTATGATCATTAACCGGGGGACCTACAGTTTTAAGTGAGTTCGAAACCACCATATTGTCAACAGCATTATAGAAGCACTACAGACGGTCACCCATCCCAGCGCTAATCCATAACCACCGTACCTTAACTTCGGAAGTTTCTTACTACGCTGAACAATTTCCAAGATACATCAAATAGATTTTTCAATTCCAACTACAAGGGCTGTTTTCACCCCTTCAATGTGGAACTCAACCGTCAAAATAATAAATGTCAATTATTTGTTCTTAAACGAACTATTTACATAGACAAATAACCAGATCCTGACGATATACAGCTAATAAATAAATGTAGAAATCGGCTGCGCATGTTTGAATGTGTGTGAGATACCCGAGCGTATGTGTAAGTGTAGTATGTATGAGAGCGCAACAGTTAAAAAACGGTAGTGTGATCGAGGAACGAGTGCGAGAGACAGTGTGATGTAATACCGCGAGCGAATAGGACGTTTGATTGTTGCACCGCTATATATTTTAGTAATTTCGTTATTAATAAATTCGTTAATTGTTAAACGTTTTTCTTGGAGTAGTCGCCAGCTTTGGACAGCCTAGCCAGCTGCATCGATCTCGCAAAATAATTTCTCTACATAAACCAAATTAGCCATCATCTGTCGCACAGAGGTCTTCACTGAAAGCTGACCACAGTCAACTTAAAATCATATAATATAAATAACAAAATAAATACATAACAAAATAATAAATGAACTAAATCAGCTATCATCTGTCACACAGAGATCTACACTGGAACCTGAGCATAGTTAGCTGGCTAATTTCAAAGTCTTCCTACATTTCAGTCTACCAAACTGTTTCAAGATCTCTGATAAGACAAGGTTGCAGTTTCTCGCGAGTGCAACGACTCGATGCACCGTTTCTCGACTCACAATCGGAGTTCGATTCACGTCGCGCAGAAAAGCGGCGCGCGTCACACGTCGGACGCATGTCCTCCGCAGCCGCAACCGCGGCGCATAACTGCATCAAAGGTGCGTTCTTCAGGTTCGATCCCCGGTCCCCGTTTCCCTGCACAGCTTCCACGGAATCGAGCAGCAGGATTGGCGCTCGCGTACGTGCTCGGACGCGCTATTTGCCCGGCAGAAACGATCGAAAAGTGGGTCAACGGCTGCCTCTGAATGCCTGCCTCGGCTTGCCCGCCTGTTGCGTCTCGGCAGAGCCGCTTTCTCTTCTCTTGCGGCGCAACGACTCCATTGCAGGAATTCTAACACTTATCCCGCCTCCTCCTTGTGGCCCTCTTCCTCTTCTTCTTCGTTCTTGAACTTTCCTCTTATCAATTTGTCTCCTTCGCGCTGCACCACCGACTAATCCGGGAGGAAATGCAGATACTCTGCCCAGGTGATTCCTGAGATACGCTCGGAGAGCAGTCCTGTGGTCATTTTCATTTGGTGACTGGATCGACGAGGTTTCAAGGTAGTCGTTTGAAGAATTTGTTGTGCAGCTACATGTGATGTCAATATCATTTTTTTATAATGAGAGTTGGAAGTAATGTTAGGTTGTAGCTTGTGAAAAGTCTGTTGGAAGGTCCTGTAATGATTCTATTTCATCAGCAGAGATTCAGGGTGAGTCACGTAATTCGTTAGAAGTCTATCTTATTTTTAAAAATAGGGCTGGTTTTTATATGCCAATGAATATGTGAAGTTCTAATCATCCGCGTACAACGAACTGTCAGTATGACAGTTCAAATGTTAGCCAAAAGTTTACAGTTATCATCAGCCAGTCCAATTGCTTCTTTGTGCCTTTTCTTGACCGAGTCCATCAATTTTCATTTCTTATGGTTCAGCATTTGCTTCGTCCTCTTGTGGTTGCCACGGAGCTTAATTGTTTTACATTACCGCAGAACCCTTGCAAGGTATTAATCTTCAGGTATGATAAATTTATCTACTCACTCTTTCTTGCCACTTCTTCCGACTGTTCCCCCTCCTCCGGCTTGCCGAATGGCAATCGCTAAGAGTACCAAACACTTTCCTGGAACTTCTTACCGTACGGAGGACAGATATTCATGCAAATGGAGCCCATATGGAGTCATTAGAGATAACGTGATTTTTAAGAATGCGAGGGGGGAACAAGTTTCGCGATCGACTCAACGGTAATAACACCTTCGTGGAATAAAAATCGCCGGATAACCTGTAATGGTGGCAATGAAGTTTCAATAAACAATCGTTCACGGTAATGGACGCACAGGAGATAATACTTCTGGAGGCTTTAATTAAATTTTTTTCGCATTCAACCACTTGAACCAACATTCCTAAAAACGTGTAATTTATAATTCTTTAAAATCAGACATTAGAAAATATTCTATTGAAAAAAATGTTTTAATAGAAGAAGACGTGTTAGTAAATTATAACAAGAATAGGGTAAGAGGCAATGATAACGAAAATTGAAAAATTAGAATGTATTAAAGTTGGTAAAAATTGTAAGTATGTATATTCAATAACCACATCATCTTCGATAAAATAGAGACGCAGCCTAAAGTTATCATACAATGCAAAATAATAACATATCTTGGCCATTCAGGATGTCCAGAAAAATAGAAAGAGTAGTAAACATCAAATTCTGTTTCATACGTTGAGGAACCTGATTATCAAATTAACGGAAATTATACCGTTGTTAGCAGTCGGAATTAGCAATTAATGTGACTTTAAATTCAAGCACAGTGAATGTATGCGGTAAGCTTATAACTCAGTAATTAATGAAAGTGTACTTTTCTTTTGTTTCAGTGCGGAAGTATGCTGCATGCACAGCTGGAAATTTGGAAAGCAGCGGTCGAAGAATCTCCAAGAAACACACTGGCAGCATCCTGGAGTCCAGCAGGAGTTGTTCAAACACCAAACAACGAAACAACAACGCCACCGCCAGCTATTGGAAATGCAGCCCCCAGCAGCGTCAAAGGATCTTCTTGCAGCGTAGATTTCTCAGACGGTAATATTTTTTTTAATTGCACTATTCAATTTCATGAATTGTACAGGTTGTTAAAACAGAGATTTTCAAATATTCGGAGCATATATTACTTAAAAAAGAGGATTCAAAATATTTAATCAACATAGGTTCTAAAATGAACTTTTTAAGTGTTCTGAGCATTTAAAAGCGTTCGGAGAACGCCCATAGGCGTTCAGATAGCATACTTATTAAGTGACTTTACCTAATCTCCGCATGTAATATACGATCATCGAATAAGATGGACAGAATAAAATTATTTCTTTCAAAACTGTCGGTTAGAGCACCTTTAAATGTCCATAATGTTTAAAAAATTAATTTTAGGACCTATGTAGATTAGATATTTTTTGTATAATATGCACTTGCAGTCTTGTACGCTTTTTCCCTAACACACTGTGTTCGAATTGCACAGATTTCAAGTGACGAATTTTTCAAGTTTATCTCCGTTTAAGCACACAAAGTTTGCTTTACTATTTATAAACGTTTTTAATTTATTTTGTGCTAAATTCACTCGAATTCATCGCGTGCACGCATGTTTGACAATAAATTTTATTAATAAGACATCTGTGAGCTTAATCACTGAAAGCTAGTAGTTTTCAGCTAATTGAAAATCAAATCTTTCGAATGCAGGAAATTACTTTGTTGCAATGGCTCCAGAAACATGTGTTGCATATAAGGGGTCATATCAACAGACACAATACTAGCATTCATGTCAATACGATAATAATGCTCCGTCATTCAAGCACACAAAGAGTATTCTGTCATTCATGAATGTATTGAATTCATTGGTTACTAATTACAAAATTATCACCCGTACGCACGCACGTTTCACGATAATTTTGATTAACAAAACACGTATGACTATCATTGAACAACTCATTGAACGCGAATGGCTAATTAAACATCAAAGCTACTGCATACAAAAAATTACAGTAACAATCAATCGAGGAATGTACAGTGACTCATGAAATTGATTACATAAACACAGAATTTCAATTGATTTTTATTTAACATTGTTTTCAGAATATTTTTCTTTGAAGCAGGGTTATACCATCTATAAGAAATTTATATGCTTAATAGGCTTCAAAAATTTGTAGTTACCTAGATACGCTCGAATTAAGAGAGAAACGCTGATGTGAGAATATTTGATCGATTTTATGAGTCATTGTATACTATAGGTAATGACAAATTTATTAAGACAGTATTAATACATTATACAAATTTATGATTAAAACATAAGAAACAGCTTTTCCAAATGCAAAAAATAATATCCAGGTTGTTCTATGAATAATGTTATTCTTATTATTTTATACAATACCACGTGACTTAACCCAACTCGAAACCCTTCTAATTCATGAAAGATGGTCTTAAAGAAATTTAAATAAAGCATTTCACTTTCATCATTCGTAATACACAATAAACTATTTTTCAGATAAAATTTAGAGTTTATATATCCCAAAGATATTAATATTGCAATAATTTATTGTCTTCTCCATAGTGTATTATCATAACGGTCAACAATAATCAGGTTTAGAAGTGGTTTATTAAATTATCCTTGTGTCAGTGTAAATGCAGTTTGAAACTGGTGGACATATTTGCAGTTTACTGTTTAATTGCATTATAATTCTTTAACTTATTTCATTTTCAAAAAATATTAGAAACAACAGATATATTCTACATACATTTAACACCTGAGAAAAGAGTCCTAACGCACATGGGTCTACAAACTACTTATTTTGGAGACAGAGACAGTTCAAATTATAGTTTGAATTATTCACAAGTAATATCATTAATAGATCTACTATTAGGTAACGCTACAAAAAAATAGTGATTGTATCTAAAAACAAACTTTCCTTAATTTTGTCATGTAAAATACACCTATTAATTTTATAATACACCTCAGATACCCTCTATGCCTAAGTAACAATCCCAAACACATTCAGACCCATCAGAAATAATTAGAATCACATGAATACACCCCATTTTACGCAAATGCATAACAAAGCTTCCAAACTCAGACGATTACATTCACCTACCTAACAATCACGAAGATGACCGCAAAAATCAGAAAATTCACGCTGTAAATAAATCACAAGGACACAGTCACATCGATCACACCCAGAAAGGTCTTGAATCATTCACGAAAAGGAGGCATGTCGTTGATATTTTCCAGACGAGGACGAGGATTGCGGTTCCTCTCAAACGGGAACAGGGAACACCGGTGGCGGCGGAGGCAAAGTGCGAAACGGTGGCTCGCACATCCACTTGTGGCAATTCCTGAAGGAACTGCTGCAGAGTCCAGGGATCCACGGGTCCTGTATACGTTGGTTGGACCGAGGCAAGGGCGTGTTCAAGATCGAGGACTCGGTCCGAGTGGCCAGGCTCTGGGGCAAGAGGAAAAATCGACCGGCCATGAACTACGACAAACTGAGCCGTAGCATCAGGCAGTACTACAAGAAGGGGATCATGAAGAAGACGGAACGTAGCCAGAGGCTCGTCTATCAGTTCTGCCATCCTTACTGCCTCTAAAACGGGTCCCGTTAAACCTTTGCACTCGACGGGCTGTTACCTCGGCATCGGACGCCTTTGAGAATATTGTATTTATTACTGATGCAAGGTGAATGCGTGTCGAACGAAGCTGAGCTTCGTTCTTGAAGCGAACAATTTATTCGAGTTATTTATTAAAACGTGTAACCCGTTGTCGGGGTAATATCGAAACGTTGCTATCTCGCTGGTGCCGTCGATTTCGTTTCTTCTTTTCGCAGTCCTTTTTCTGTTCTGTCCACGCGTTTCATGAGAAGCGTGTTTGGATAGCGGTCGTGCAGAGTGATTTTTCACCGGAGACCTTGTCAGAATAATCTTTCGAAATGTCTGATGGTTTATCGAGAAGCGAGCACGAGTGCAAAGGGTTAACACCTTTCCACCGATTCCGGATTCAAGGTCCTCGGCTGATTACCTTGAGCCTGGCGTTCATCGAAGGGAGTTACGACGAAGGGCTTCCGACTCTTTCTGCGTGCAATCTTTGTATTTTTTTTTATTTCTCACGAGATACGTGTCGTGCGTGTGTGCTGCGTGTGTCTTTTTCTTCTAGCGTGGCTGATTGAAGAAGAATCAGTACGGAGGTCGAAGGTAAAACGATCCACCGTGTTCGGTATTATCCTTCGAGGATAACGCCCAACCACGGATGGGTACCATTTAGTACGCCCATTTGGGCGACCCCTACTGTCCCTCATCCCCTTCACTCCTTCCTCTTTTTTTCTGTCCCATTTCTGTCTCTTGTAACATAAACGTCTTTCTGCTAAACTTAAGCTACTCCTTCGTTACTTGATCCACGATTTTCAGTGGTCCTCGTCCCGTGACGAGCCACGAACGGTTGAGGATGCGTCGAGATGGCGACACTGTCGATTCTGGAACCTTCTGATCACAAGACTTCCGATGAAACAAGTTTTTAAATGCTCGAATTTTTATAGAATTTTGTATAATACAATTTTATTGCAGTATTGCCAAGTGACCGGGAGCTAGTATATTATTACAGTAGTTTCTACGATTACCAGCAGTATACTAATAATATTTGTAACACATCATACTAATAGTAACATAGTACTGTAATGCTGCTAGTACTATTGCTATATTTATATAACCTTAGTGATATTACTACAATATTATTAGCAGTGTATTACTAACTAATTATGGTACCATACTAATATTGGTATTAAATCGGTATTATATACCGTTGTACTAACATTAGTATGTTATCGCTCTGATTATTATACTAGTTGCCGGTACGGCAACATTGACGAATATCGATCAGAGGGCTGAGAAATCGACGCGCTCGAAATTTCGTGCGGAGGTACGTCCAGCGAATTTCGAGCGTAGGTCATCGAGATCTCGACGAAGTTCGAGGACGGAAAAAAAATCGATGAGAAAGAAGATGTAAGTGGAGATTCGTTGGAGAAAAGGGAAGAAACTACTCTTTCCTCTCTGTTCTCACGATTGCTTACCAGCGCCTGTCGCCAAAGCCTCGAGCTGCATCCGATCCACGGATCCATGATCTATAGATGATCCAGCGCGCGGAACCATTCGCTGCTGCTTGGATCATCCCGCCATTTTTCACAAAAAAAAAAGTCAACTAACGGTAAGAAATATAGTTTTCGTATTTAAGGACGAAACGTTCAGCGTCTTTTATAAACAATTAAAGAATAATATTTACGTGTTCCGTACTGCGTGAGTCACTCGAGACACAAGCATCAGATTCAGTTAACCCTTTCAGCGCTGAGATTTAGGGTGTTACTAATCATTTTTCTTACAATATACAGACATATCAAGATACATATACTACCACGCATGGAAGTATGGACACTTGAGAATTATAGAAAAAATAAACATAAATTGCTTAACGCGAAATAATTTTATTTCCCGTCAGTTTTACATTTTATAAACATAAAGTTGACATATTATGCACAAAATAATTAAATATTGTTCAGACGAAAACAAATTAGGAACTTTTAAATGTAAATTCTAAAATTTTTTAATGGAGCGTCTATACTTCCGTGAAGGGTAGTGTATGGTGGTTTATAGCACACGATGATTGATTTTTCAAAATTCATACGTACGTTTATAGGGCTGTGTGGGTTAAAAGGCTGTTGAATAAATGAAATTAGTGTCACAGTACTATCATAAAATAATTAAATACACTACTGTTCAAAAGTTTTGGGACACACAAACTGCAAAAAAATTATGAAGTCGTTGTGAGATATTTGGGTACATTACAAAAATGTTGCAAAATGCAGTGATTAATACATTAAACGCATGATGACAGGAATAATAGAATATTGAAATTTTTATTTTGTCAGTGTATTTCGGGGGTTGCTTAATTAGAACCTGTACTAATTCTTGAATGCCAGCAATAATTTGACAGGTTCAGATTGGAAGATTGAGGTAACTATAGTAGAGACACGAAATATTATAATAAGGCGAGTTCCTCGATCATAAACTATAGTAGATAAAACCACCTTATTTATAACACTTCAGATAATCATTAAAGTGGTAAATCAATTAAATAATTTCCAGAGAAGTGACCCTGAACCAGTAAATCATAGTCAAATCATAGTCCATGATTTTCATAAAAAAAAATTTTAGAATCACTGTCATGCAACCAAATTCTTAGAAAATAAAAACTTAGCATTCAATGAAAATAAAAACAAATAAACAATAAGTGTTTAAATACTTCTGAGCAGCAGAGTATGTAAATCCCTGACATTATATACTCGTAAAAATTAACTTGAATATACCAGATTAAATATGAAATTGTTAACTATAGCACGGAACATAAATATTAAAATATTTTCTATTTTTCTACACGCACGGAAAAGACGATCTATTTTATATAAAGAACGAATTTTCTACTATTTACCACGATTTTAATAGAATCTGAGGATAATGAAACGCTTCTACGGCAAAGAGGTAGTTTCATTTACAAGGGTGTCTCGAAAAGTGCCTTAGCATACGTTGATGTCAGTGTTCGCGTTAAAAATGACGCGCGATCTGACACGCGTCCTTTTGAGGATGCGTGCGATAATGCGGGGCGAGCGGAGCGGAAAATTTCGCTCGCGCGGCGTGAAACGATCGACGCACGATCGATTCGTCCTAGGATACGCGGTTACGCCTTCCAGGCTCGAGGAAGGCCTCGAGGTTTCTTTGAAAAAAAATTCTTTAAAAACGAAAAGTGGCGATCGTGGATAGCTCGAGGCGTAAATGTTTGCGCGGCTGGCTCTGGTGATTTTGGTCCCATATATCTATGATATATTAAACGTTGTATGTTCCATGAACGATTTAGCACGTAAGCTCACTTTAGTTCCATAAGAAAGCACAGACGGCTCACGTGAGTCGTCTTTAAGTTACTCGAAGAGATTTCTGTCTTTCTTTTCTTCTCTGTCTTTAATTCTTTCTCTTCTCATTAACACGATTACTCGATCGATCGTTCTCATGCTCGTAAGCGGCAGATCTTACGTTCTAAGCATAACCATTTTCTACTAATTTATTTAAACTTTCTAACGAGTAGTTGTAGAATCCCCGGCGATCGCCGAGCTCCTTGCGTCTGTATAAATGTTCTTCCGACTTCTTTCGATTTCGATTTAAGTATCGAGCGACTGCTCACCCTGATGCATTAATTAATATACTCACAACGATTCGTTTGATACTTGAAACGAAAGTGACGGAGCACGTGCGCGTCGTCGGTGTTCGTGTTTGTTTATTTAATGCGATTTTATGTTTATTTAAGAACTCACCCCCGGTGAACTCGTTACAAGTTTTTATTAACACACGCAAAATGTTCGCTCACTGATATCGGTTGTACATATTATATAGATTCGACGTAATCATTTTGTACTTTCGTGTTTATTTATTTAACCGAGTTCGTATTAATATATATACATATGAATAGAAGTGTATCATTAGAAGGTTCTGCGTAAGACGTCGAGGTCGTCGTGGCGTTTTCAACTTTACCTTTTCGGTCTGTAAACGAAGAGAATCGTGATTATATTTAAAAAAAGAGCAATAATTTTATGGATCGAGGAGCGTAGTCGATGGACGTGAATATTGTCGTCCTGAAAGTGCAATTACTGCCAAATACCGAGGGAACGTCATAGCATTTATTTTTTTATTCCGAGTGAAAGAAACCTTTGAGCATAGACCGTGATGCCAAAGAACATGGCGGCGAGCTCGATGATTTTCTCGAAAACCAACGTCGAGAAGTATTTTCGTTTCTAATTGCGCGTGGCAATTCGAAATAGATTCAAGGCCTGTCGAAAACAGGAGCATCATATTTTACGCTAAAATTAATTTTGGTTAAAACAAAATTTTTACAAGGACATTATAAACACCTTCGTTGGACTCTAAAATAAAATTTCTGCAACACAGAGTGCTCTGAAATAATTACAAGAACCGATTTCTATTACTACAACGTTGATTCAATTTAAAAAGTGTATATTAAAAATACACTCCTGAATGAAATTTTACACCACTATTTGATTTCTTAAGGATTTAATTTGGTTGGCTATGCATCTCCACATTGGGAAATTTGATGCATGACTAGATGGTGTTACAGATCGAAGAAAACACTAATATAGTGTGACCGAACTTAGGCTCTTCAACATTAGTTCCCGTTTAGTTAATTAAAATACTTTTTTTAATATCTTATCAATTTCAGAATTCTTGGGGTGAGTCATAAGTAGCTTCCGACACATAACAGATTTATTTCTTTTTAAAAATTCAAATAGTTTATCTGGACTACTGATTTTTCCTTCATATTTAAAGGTAAGAATCCCTAAAACGTAGACATATTGCAGACGCAACAACAGTAATCTTTTAATAAATTATCAATAAATTTAAAAGTACAAATCGGAGGTTATTTATGATTCAACCCAATAGATTCAAAGTGGATAGTTACAAGTACGGTGATTTAGGACGAAAAATAGAAATTACTTATCAAAATTAACTACGTACATCCTTTTTTAAAAATTTGTGATATCTATTCAATTTTTGATCCTCGTTTAATTCCTATGCATTTATATTGAAGAAATATAATTCTAACTTGAATAAATTCGTCCTTAAAGAGGTTAGGCAGTACTTTGAAGAGCCTTCTTTCGATATCCTCACAGTAAATGCGCTCCAACCACAAAAGTCCAGAAGATCATATCTTTTTTATTTAGGTACGCACAAGTAATGTTACAATTTCTTGTTTAACGTTGAACGGAAAGTTCCTATCGAAATTCCCGTCGCTGGCGAAACAATTTGACGTCTCCTTTTTCGACAAGCCTTGCGGAATTGAAATGTAAATCGCTCGTTCGATTTCGACGGTACGTGGTAACGTCGTGTTCAAGCCTGGTTTGCGCGGTGCTCGTAAAATCGCGAACGGAACGGAGGATCGAGGTCCGCATCGAAAACGAAGTCGAGCCATGTCTTCGGTTAAGCCACGTTTAATAATCGCCATAAAGTTCGCGTTATTAGAATTTTAAGGTGACGATACGCCGTTTCGTCCGCTCGCTTATCACGAACGCTCCGAAAATACCCGTTTCGCGAGCTTCTCGATTATTTCGCCGGTCCCCTCGATTGAAAATCCTCGCGCCATCATTTTCAGCGTATTGAAAATCAGCAATAACCGTAAACATCAGTCGCATTATCAACCACGGTCGACGGTATCGTTGATTGCGATCGAATGCCTCTCGATTTCGTTTCCACACCTTTTAGCGGTGCGATCGTTACGTACACCGAAGGGAAACTTATATCCTTCCGAATCACGAACCATTCGAAAATCTTGTGCAGTTTTTTCACTGGGAATTGTTGGCGACTTGTACATACATTGTTGGTTTACACTAGCCATGACCACCGGAGCTGCGGCCTTCCCCCGCTATAGGTCCATTACCCTTATGTAGGCTGTGATTTAGGATGAAAATGGACCAAGGGGAAAGGGGGAGTGAACTGGAGGGAACTGAAACGAGGGCAATGGAGCTAGAGTGGGAGAAGGACGCAGCTCCGGTGGCCATCAATGGTTTACACGCAAGCTGTCATTGGTACGACTTGAAGAAAATTTTGAATTGATGGTTGAGTCCTCTATTTGAAGGGGGAAGTGCTAAGAAAGTAGGTTTTAATTTATTGAAAAAGGAAAAATTAATTCTTTTCTTTATTTGACGAACTCTAGTGTGATGTATATTCATCTGTTACTGTTATTGACTTTTGATTCGAATTTCTTGGAAATAATTGACTTATATCATGTATCAGTGGATATCATTTTGACTACAATGTCACCTACATATGGGTAACACTTAAATACAGTTGTTATTTATCTGAAAAGCAATGCCATTAGTAAAATGTTTCAGAAGATCCAACAGAACTAGCAAGAATTATAAATAATAACTGACATTATTAATTAAATTCAGCATAATTTCAGATTACTTTTATGTTGTATCGAAGTCTCGAAAGTCGTGTCGTTTTCAGCCTACACAGTGTGGCAGTCAACGCGTTAATTGGTATACCCCTTTCAAATAATTGAATAAGTAAAATTTACGAAATATTTTATGAAAATGTCGAAGAACGTTCCTGTGTTTTCAAACTAATTTTTAAAGAAGACGTATATAGATACACATACAGCTTTAGAAAAGAAAGAAGTGTTTTTGGTATTAACGATTTTTATAATGAATTAATTTTATGGAAATAAAAATCAGTCGGTGAAATCAGAAAGGAGAAACGACCATGGTAGACCTATTTTTCATATTCCTACAATAATAATAATACAGAATTCCAGATGAACAAAGGTAGCATACATTTGCAATCCTTAATCTATACTTCTGAAACACCTTGCAGAATAATCGACGTGAAAATGAATCTTCCCTTATCCAAATGTTCTCTCGACAACAGCAACTACAGTTGTCCGCTACTAGACAACTATATTTTCAGAAGAAAATTCAATCTTCTGAAAACAAACTTTGCACTCAGCTTTAAAATTGCACAAAAAGCAATTACAATCACCTGAAAACGCAGCATCAAACTTTATGTGCTACCGTTGCACGACGACAGCTAGATGCGTTGTTGTCAATTATTGATCATTCGGAACGAACCTAAAACTATCAAATCGCAAACACAAATTTTCTCTTATCCGAACGATTATGTCTCCCCGGCAATTTGGGGGATAGGAGGTTCGCTGTGGTTCAGTAGAAGGTATAGAGAAGTTACTGTGTACACGGTGAATAACGCAGGATCACGCGGTCGTTCTTTCACGGAATTTACGATAATCCATTGTGAGCCAGGCTTCGCGGCGTTTCGTAGCTTTAGTGGTAGCCGGTATTTCCGTCAAGCAATAAGGTATAGCGAGTTCCAAAGTACACGTTGTACTTCGTGGTCGTACGACGGCAGCCGTCTTATATACGAGCAACTATTTGCTCTCCAGCGGCCGCCGTTTACGTAGAGACAAAAGCGCGTTTCGGTCGGAGATCGCAACCGAGATCACGGCTGATCCAGCTACGATCCCTGCGCTTCGATAGCTCGTGGAATTCCTAAGCTCATACGAAAAAAAAAACACATGGTGCCTTATAAACGACGTTCAATTCACGGTGCGAGTCGCGAATTTTTCCCCCGACCATGGGGGACTCCCAGAGTATGTTCGAAATATTTTGAAATTATACAGGGTGCGGTAAGATCGATGGTCTTGACTTCGGGCAGGTTCAAAATTCAGGTAACACTTTGACGGTCGCAAATATTCTGAGAAAATTAGTTACCATTGGCCATTCTTTGCAGGGCCCTTTAAATAACAAACATTCTACGTTATTCTATTCATACAAAATATTTTATCATTTTCATCTTGTAAATACTTGGGTGTTCATTTTTTATCAATAACAGGTATGCCTATTTATTTGTTTCATCTGAATGTTACACAAATAAATGGGGTCATACATACGTGACAGCGGCTGTCAAAGTGTTGAGACCATTTTTGAGTCGAAAAGAGAAATTTGATTTAATCGTAACTTTTTTTCAATTTATTTTGTCAAGGTTATGTAAGATAACCTATGGACTTCTAATTTTATATCAGTGGATTTAAATCTGATGAAGGAGAGGCAACATACATTTTTATTAATCGTCTTTAATATAAAAAATTCACAAGATTATTAAAATGTGTGTATATATTCTTTTACATTTTTGTATTAAAGACAATTAAAAATGAACTTATATCAGTGTGTTTCTATACATTTGTATAAATATTTATATTAATGTATATGCACGCATGGGTATACATTAGAGCCTCGATTATCCAAACAGCGGTCATCCAAAAGTTGCTGATTTAATATCAGTTACACGCTAAAATTATCATCAGTGACACTGCGTACTTAATTTTATGCCGCCCCGTATTTTATATTCTAAACTAAAATTATCATTATTACACGAAACATAGTTGAAATGTGAGTAGTCTTGTTACTAACTTCAGTCTGGATAATCGAGCTTCTACTGTAAATAATTATGTAAAAGACGCGAATCAGTAAAAGCGCTGTTATCAAACCTAATCTGCAATTTTTCTTCATCACTGAGAAACTATTGACTTTTCGACTCATGTTTAATATTTGTTCATTTTGTTTAGCACTATACCTACTCTGAGTTACGATTATTAATCTTAGAACACTCTTAAAAAATTCTAATAAAGCATTGCAATTAATTAAATCGTTTATTATTGAATAGGGCGTGTGTCCATATTTTGGAGAAAATTAAGTTATGCGTTTAAAGTATTGTAGGTAACCTAAACTTCGAGTTATGGGACTCAAAGAAAAATATCAAAAGTGTCTTTTGATATCTCCTGTCGATTCCGATTGAAAAAACCGAGTAAACATAATTTCGAAGATAATTAGATAAAGTTTTTATTACCTGGCGTCAAATTTAAAAAAATGCGCATATGCTCTTTCAGTAATAAACGATTCAATTTTTAGGCGAACAATCGAAAGCCTCGAATATTGGTAATGAAACCGTGGATGTTTGTATTCCACTCGACAATAATTTATTAAAGAAGCATGATGACTTTGAAATGCAGGGTAAATGCAATATTCGTAATAGAAGAATGTAAACGTTATAATAGCTTCGTTTATTGCATTGCGAATGATCTGTTGTCACTGGAGAGAGAAAAAGGGTCTCCGAATGAATCGCTGAGACTAGATTAAAGAATCCAGGTAGTCGTTTGTGGTTAGGCCAGAGCAATGCGCATTTCCGTGCAACTGCAGCGAGATTTAGCTGAAACGAACGAATTATCAAGACACCATAGTACGCGTACTATCTGGATCATAGCAATTACGCAGAAGTCGTAATTATAAAAATCGTCAGAAAATCGATTCAGACGAAGAATTTATTTTTGAATCGTGTGTTAGACGATATGAGAGAACGTGCAAATATTCCGAGAATATTTAGAAATTTTTGTTGAAATTTACGGAGACTGTGATGTTTTTACGAGTTAACGAGTGCGAGAGTGATAGAGATTTATTAAACTGACGTCCTATGTGCAAATACGATATACTTTGTTCTGTTATCGCATTTCAGGTGAAATTTATCGTGAATATGTGCATTAAAAACATCATTTCATTGAAATATCGAATATACATGAACATTTAAAGAACAACGAAATTATTATGAAATTTAACTCGATACTATTTTTGCCTGAAATAATACTCATTTCGTCTATCGATTAAAATCAATAAAACCTAAAAAAAAATATTTATATCATTGTAGTTTGTTAGACACCTAAGGATAATTGCAATCAAAAGGAAGGAAAGCAGAAAGCGGTACTGGTTTGAAACTTTTATTTATAACAAAATTTTCACTTATCGGCTCGTTTTGGCGTTCGCCGATCGTATCACGTTCAAATTAGTGCCGGTTCTGCGATCTGTGTAATTAAAAAGGAAAAAAGGAAAACGTGCTTCCATTTTTCACCGGTGATTCTCAGTGACCGCGAAGCGATCCGATTCGTTCGCTCGAAACTTGTACATAATTGCGAGAACGGTAAGCGAACGCATTATTTATCCGGGCAGTGTGTGACTGCCACTAATTAATATGTTAATTAGCGTTAACGACTTTATTTAATTAGAACATAAGGAGTTGTTTTCTTTTTTTTCGCTACTTAATCGGCCTTGCTGCGAATTACACGTTGCAAGTTCATACTTTATTTATATTACACACTCACACACTGTGTTTTCTTTATTGACTGTTTTTTTTTTCTCCTTTTCCGCAATGCGATTATGGCGGGCGCACCGGAGTCGCGACACATCGAAGAATTGTAACAATCGCAACGATAATCACGAACGATTATGATACATCGCCGTGAAACCGATCATCGAACATGTATGCGCATATATTTTATTATATTGCCGACGTTCTTGCTGTCAGGATTTGGAGCGAGATACTAACACGAAGCAAAGATCACAAAAAAAATAATAAAAAAAAGTTACAAAAACACCAAAACCTGCATTTTATTGAGACCTGCGATTTCTTTTCGAACACGGTTGGAGATGCGTTGAATTGAGTCGAAATGAGGTTCGTCACGATGATTCAGTGGAAAATAATAAAATACATCTTTCGTGATGTAAGTCTTAGTTTGAATTAGACGTACAGTTATATAAATTTAATTTTTTGAAGATACCATGAACATTATGATAAATAAATATTACGGTGTAAGATTTATGAAGTACGTAGTTTATGAGAAGATATAAGAGAAATAAAATATTCTTACAATTTAAAAATAACAGGCAAACTTATGCTAAAAGATTCTTTTAAGTTCATTAACTTCAACATAAAAGATGTACACTATTTTTATAAACCTTTTTAAGTGACAATTAAATATGTTTCAGAGGCAATAATACGAAATATTTGAACAATTAAATATTGAAGTATTTTATGTTACAAATTTTTTAAATTCATGGAAACTGGTATGATTTTTCTCCAATTGTTTTAAAGTTTTTATGTAAAATGTATAACGTTTTGAACAATATTTCTTGAAGTGATGAGTACAGGTATTTACGCTAGGGACAGGTTATAAGCAATTTCATGGTCTTCGATACAAATATTAAAAACAGAGTTTTGAGTCCTACTTTTTCTCGTAGCCAAAACTCAATAAACATAAAAGAAGCGAAAGCAATCCGATCTTGTGGGCGAGTGAAAGTCCTCGAATGATGCGAACCTAATCGACAATAAATTCGAGTGACTCATCTCTGTTAAATTTTCTACGGCAACCGCGATCACGCGCGGTTTGCATGCGAATTAAATTACGGAGGAATGTATGTCAGCGAGAAAACCGAAAACAAACGAAACTAAAAAAAAATCGCGTATACAAGTTGCTAAAAGAGAAACGAAAACTCATTATGTAAAATTGACTGATAATTGTATACATTTTGCTAAAAAAATTACGTACTCGTTAAAATTTGATGGATTGAACGGGGCATTGCATCATATACTTAAAAATATATTTGTATCAAACTTATAACTACACCTGCACAATTTTAATCACGAATTAATCAGAGTTATATACAGTTTAAACATCACAAAAAAAAGTAATAGATCTACAGGTTTTTCAATAATTTATTATTAATTCAATTATATTATATTTATAATCAATACAAAAAAAAACAGTAGAAAATTAGATAAATCTACAAACACACAATTACGTTTTATTACTCCAAAGATATCTACAAATTGGAAGCAGACTTAGGAGACAATTTCAAAAGTACTATACATATTAGAAACTTATAACTTTTCCAAATCAGCTAATGTATTCAACATCGATTCGTAACATCGATGTGAATAATTATATAGAGTTTGTAATAACTATTAACAGTTAATATGACTTGAAACTAAACGACAACCAAGCAAAAACCTGTGAATATAAAAAAACTATTTAATAATGTCTGACTAGATACGATAATTTTCTACTATGACAGTAAGCACGTTAACACTTTGACGGCCGCACACTTTTCGCATCGCCTTTAGGTTGCCGCCGGCGACATTTACGAAGTCATTCATAGCATAATAAGTAATTACAGTATATTTATTTTACTTTCAATTTTTTTATACAGTTGAAACACGCGATCAGTGGACGCAACTGTTTTGAATAGCAGTCAGTACATATTAGTATACGAACATTGAATTCGCGGCCTGAAATCATTTTTGCAGGTCTTATGAAAATAGCGATGCAAAGTCACATTTTCGTGACGCCGGCCGATGACCGCTGGCTAACGAAATCACGCATACGTGACAGCGGCCGACAATGTGTCAACACGTTCCGTGCCACGTGGGTCATACGCAACCCACACACCAAATTCGATTATTCTAAATAAATACTAATATTCTTTATATTTCAATTAAAACGAATGCCACAACAATTGTACCAAATAAAAAGTATATCATAAGACAATTCAATGTTTGTATTTTTAACGTTATGCATTTATAGGAACTTCTATTCAGGCGTCTGACTAGTTATGGATTTTTTCACTGTGGTATGAAACGTGTTAACAATCCCATTGGGAATGACTGCCATAAAAACACGTAATATTCCATGACAATGCATTAAAACTTGTGTATACCTTTCTCAAAGCAGAATTTAAAAAGAAAAATCAATTGAGAGGACAGAATCAATTTTCCATTATCGCTTGTCTCGATAATTTATACATGTGTGCAAGACATAAATTGTATTTTTCCAGTTAATTGAAGAGGGAGTGTGCAACGAACTGATAATAAACGGCGATTTCTTAATGGGCATAAGAAGAGACAGAAACAAATAAGGCAATAACGTGTCGCTTTAATGGCCCCACCGTCTAGCAATTTCAATTACGGCGTTTTAATTGGTCCTCGAAACATCGGAGCAATTACGCCGATTAACGGGAAGATGCACCGACAACTGGAGCGCGAATTTCATACACTCGCGAGGATTTATCGACCGTCAGAAGTTTTCCAAACAAGTGTAAGGAGATACAGTCGCCAGTTACACGGGTTACGCGATGCAAAGAAACGTGTGAATCGCAGAAACGCGTGTAGAACGTTGACAGATACCGGCGAGCCTCGAATGTACCCGGTGTATCCGAAAAATGTGATCTGCGCTTAAGGGAGTATTCCCATTTGGAAGGGTCATTTTTAATCGATTTTTGGAGCACAAAATTAATAGACCGCTCGAAGTTTGGCAATTTAAAATTTTTCTTGCATGTTTGTTCACGTTTCAAGAAGGCACGGTGAAATTTTTATGCAATTATGTTTTATATTAACGAAGTTATTACAGGTTGCTTACAGCCTATCGCTGTCAATGGCTGCCATTGAGAGAGTAACATGAGTTTGTATAAGTGTATGTCTGATTAAACCTTGTTTTCGAGCGTTAAAAAATTTTGTTTTGAATTTTTGAAGTTTAATACGAGCCTCGAAACATTTTGCTGTTGTTATTCTTATCTTTTTGATCCACTTCAGTGTCAATTACGGTATGTTGACAAATTTTTTTAATTTCTTGGTGGAGACGTCTGTAGTTGGACAGAGTTATATTAAATTAGTGTATATCTTACAGGAAACTCATGAACTCTAAATTACTTTTAAAGCTTAAGTGAAAGAAATTACATTATTGATCTTCAAATTAATTTTTTCAAACAATGCTAATTTTGGATCAAATTCTAGGTCACCTTAAGATCGCAATACCAATATGAAATAATACATATGTGATCGAATAATTAATTCTTTGACCGTGAAAATCGTGCACAATCGCTTTCAAAAAGTAGCTCCTCATGTGCGAACAGCCACTACAATGCCTACGAGAACAGGTTATCTGTTCCGTATAATGCAAAAAAGTTCAAAGTCAAAATAGAACGTAAAAATATATAATGAATGAATAAAACGAGGGAATAAAAATAAATAATAAATGACACGTTTAAAAAGGCAACAGAACAACTCATTATAAAATAAATGACTAAAAGAAATCACCTGTTCCTTGTCATTGTCAGTTACCATTATCCCATACACACTGAACGGTTTTCATTGGAAGTGTACAGCAGGCAAAGAGTTAAATAGTTTCACAATAATTTATATGAAAAATAGTTACGTATATCGTGCAAGTTTATTACTATAACAATCGATATGTTGAAAAGGACTGTAGAAAGCTTATGTCAGAAGCTGGAAATCTCGAGATATGGTGAGAACTTACACATAATTTTCAGCATCTTTTTTGCAGTATTCTTTACTTTTTTTTAGAGAACGCCGCGTATAAAGTTGACCGAACACGCGTGTAATTAAGCGTTCAGCTACAGGTAAATAGGATGGAAACGAACAGCTTTGTCATGCAATAATTAGTGGTAATTCGAGGCAGGCCTCGTGTAACTGGACTTCGCGAAGATGCGAGTAGATACAGATGTTCGAGGTCGGACATGAAGTAGATTGAGCGTAGCATTGATGCGAAACGCGAGTTTGAGAAGCGTGAAATCCCGAGGGATTAGAAAGTTAACGTCTAATTGGTAATTTGTCACGGGAATCCGATGCAAGCTTATCGTGATTATACATCCAGAGCGTTGATAAGCTCGTCAAGAATTTTCATGCAGTTGCAAAGAAAATAATTTAACTTGGAGCAGACGTAGCACCACGTGCTCTTACTTGACACACATTCTATTAGTATCATATCCACATTGCTATATTTCTCATTTTTCTCTTTTTATGCGTCTGTTTTTTTAATACTATTCGTATGGTTATGGCAACTGTATTAATTCAATCTCAATACCATTTTTAATATTTTTGAATTTGTAAATACGAAAGAGAAGATATAGTACGAAATTTCTGAATATACGTTTTTTATAACAATATTTGGATTTTTTGTGCTTCATTTTATTTCATTACGACGTAAAATTATTACAATTTCGTTATTATGCAAACTTCTGCATTCAACGTTGCATTTATTCTGTTTATTACTTGCAAGTATTCAAAATGTTTCCAATTGTTTATTTAGACTAAACGTGAATGGTGTTTTGTTGCAAAAGTAAGACTCTTTTCTTCTTGTTACACTTTCACAGGATTATTGTTTGCAATTCATTAAGTTGATTCCTTGGAAAGTCTTGAGTTCGTAATTACATTTTCAAATTCTTATGTATACTCAATATACTAATATCCGTTAAATAGCAATTTTCTCCACAATAATGTAAGGCGATTAATTAAAGTTTCACCGCACTATAATATACTTAAAATTCTACAATGTAATAAGTAGAAGTTAGTTGCTCTTTTTCCACGGTTTAAGCTTTTCGTTCTACTGATGAACACACTCGACTTAATAAAAATACATATAATTAACACTTTCAGATCGTGTAGTTTACTTTTTCCGTCTCGACCTAATGAACACACTATAATCTTGCATTTTGAACATGACATTAATATTGCATGATCGATAAAATCACAAATTTACATAAACATAAAAAAATGCAAACGTTGCTATGTCATCTCATTTGCATGTAAGCTGAGTCAAAATTCTGTCACAAAATTTAATGAGATATTCCAGAAATCTAGCAAAATCTAATAAACGTAGCTTTTAAACTTATTTGTCTTTAAGGTATATTCAGTTTTTTATGTGAATGTAAAATCTTAGATATTACTTTATATTTATTTAATTACATGAAAACGGGTCCGATGAAGTTGTTGACAAGATTGTCTAATTTATGCTATAATTAATAAAAAATATACACAGTTTATTCAAACAAAAAAGAATCATGTCTAAATAATTCTTGAAGTCTCATATTCGATTAGTATATTTTATAAATTTTGTTTTATTATTGTATATATTTACAGTATAGCGTTATACATAAGAACGAAATTATATTAGAGCTATTGTTGATTAAAACTTTATTTACTTATTTATTTATGGTGAGGAATACAATTTGTGTCATTTACAACCTCAGTTCTGTAGACATTGTTTTCACAGCTGAGACTTACAAGAAATTGTAGATACTTCAAAGAAATCTAGGACATTGCCTTAGGTCCTGTGAACGAGAACAGTGTGACCAAAACCTTGAAGTTTGAGCTTGAGGAAAGAACACTATCTGAAACGTGTCACTGCTACATTCAAATTGATGTTTTCAAACTTCGAAGATGCCAAGAATTGTCTACAATCAAAAACTAGATCAAACACGATCTTTCTGTTCTCCAAATTGTTTACGAAACACACGACTAACTAGTTCATTATCATGATCATTAATACTTACATGATGAGCAAATTTAAAACGATAACGATTACACCCTCCTATTTTAAGAAAAAATTATCTATTTCCTCAAAATAAGCCCCATTTGATTCTATAATTTTTACCAACGGTTTTACAAGTGATATAACTCATTCTAAGAAATTCCTAATACTCAATAGTCAATATGAATTTGAAATACCAGGATCCCATGTTACATCTCCACTATCCCAATATAAGTAACATACTTCAGAAAGCCTCTGCACCTTTTCTAACAAACTTTCATCTTCACCGCAACGTGAAAAAACAAAATACCAGAAGCATGTTGCCGCCTCGTTAATTTTCTAATATGGAATACATTAAGTATCGTAAATCTTTAACTCTTGCACATTGTGTATCAATACTTCGAACTAAAGCCGTCGAAGCATAGATAATTAAAAATTCATCGATCAGCGTTGGAGGCGAGCATTCCAATTTGCAGGAACCGTGGAATCCTCAGGCCAGCGAAGAGGAAGCCGCGCGCGGGCAAAACAGAGCAAAAGGCGACGGAGCAAAGGAGCACGGCGCAACAACAACAAACAAAAGCAAAAGGGTTCGCGAACTCCGTAGGATGGCGAGAATCTCGCTGCCATAAAGATTCGTATCGCTCTGGAAACGTCGAGCTCCTCTCTTCTCCTAACTCTCGCCCTCTCCTCCTTCTTCCTCTTCCTCGATCATCCCCGAGAAGAGGGCGGGCGCAAGGGCAGTGGGCGTCCCTTTTCGAGATTTACGACGATTTAATCGTACAATTAATCTAACACCTTGTTGCAACAACACCTCGTACCGCGTATCTCTCCGTTACCTCCGACTCTCCACGATTTTCTAGAGGAGCAGAGGGAAAAAAAGGTGGATCGGACGGAGCCGATGCTCCAGGAAGGAAGGAACGAAAAAGAGGGAGCGGCAGATAGAGGAAGGAGAAGAAGAAGAAGAGAATGGTGGCCGGATGGATCGGCGGAGGAACTTGCCCGCTTCGATCTATCATGCTGAATCGCTGCCTGGAAAGCTGTACCGCGGTGTTAAAGGGGAGTAACTGACCAAAGTGATGGAGGAAGAGTGTAAAAGGGAGAGAGGACGGTTGAATAGAGACGGAGAGCGATTTTAGAGTACTATCTGGAGCAGTGGTGCGCAAAATGTAGAGGGTGCAGTTGAATTCATGATGCAGAGGATGAAAATGGTAATTTCTTTGGTAATAATGCTTAGAAAATTGTTTTAACTCATCTAATTCTTTGGACAGATAACTCGCGCTCGATGTCGTTTATTTCATAGGACGAAATGTCTCTCGTCTCTGATTTTCAATATTAACACGTTGAATGCCAGATGGTCACCGGTGGTCGACACCTCAAACTTTATTTAATTAAATAATTATTGTTTGTCACAGAATTCTGACCGAACTTCATAGTGAAACAATAATACAGGAACAGAAGAACACGACTGAGTACTCAATTTTTTATTTCTTTACGATTTATATAAAATGTAATAAATTATATCGTGTCTGATTAGGTATGACTGTTTTCACTGCAGTACTCCGCGTGTTAACAGTTCAATGACGTTTATTAGACTCTTCGAGCAAGATATCCCGCAGCTGTATCGAATGTGTAACCGAAGCTTTCACGTGGTATTGCATGCTATAGCAATGGAGGCTCGAGGAATGACATTAACAATTTTTCTAAAAAATGTATGCCGTCTATTTCTTCTCCTTTTGATAATACAGGATTATAAAATACCGTATGTATAGCATCGTTAAATAATGCAGTGAAAAGACACGTGAGATACCTCGTCCAACAAAATCAATACACGAGATATCTTGTCCGAGAATGCGAAGAGGTATGCTGTAAACTCATTGTGTATGTGTTTTTAGCTAATACTAAATTTTCCAAATGACTCCTTACTGCTACTATGTGTACAATTGTGTGTCGATTCAAATTGAAAATTAATATTACACGTACATTCAACATGTTTCATTTATACAATACTTAATATTAACTTGATCATCTGAAATATCTAGTTTAACGTATTTTATAGTAGCAACACGAATAAGTAACTTGTTCCTTTGAAAGAGAGAAATGCTGAGATTCATGAGATTATTTTTAAGATCACCCTCTTTGAAATCTCAAAATATTACCGACGGTATTACGAACTGTTAATAGGAGAAATTGGTGCGACTTTAAATTCTGTAAACTCACTTCAAACTTCCACGTAACTTTGCATACTATCATTTAAATTCGTTTAAATGAATGATAGAATAAAACATACATTCCTTTCTTTTTGATCATAATTCACACCATTGTGGTTATTGTATAATTTATTTACAAGGATAAGAGGAAATAACATTCTACTGCAAATTTGATTTAGTAAACTAATTTAATCACTAGATTTACTAATTCTCATTATAATTATTGGATTGCGAAATACAGTTTTTTCAGAGTTTCATTCCTACAACTGCATAAACATAATCAATATTAAACTCTAAAAATGTATAATTGCATAGACAACTTCAGCCGAGTAATTATTATATAAAAAGAAATTCCCGAATTGCATTTCAGAGTTACAAAGTAAATGCAAAAAAAAATGTACAGAGGTCACGCGGGCCAATGATTGCGCATCACTGATCCTCAGGATAGTCCGTATTCTTATGAGAGTGTAAGCAAGTATAGTTACGTAGAATAAATGAATCCTCCAGTTATTTTATCGGGCCGCCATTGTTTTTCGATCTGAGAGCAGTCCCGTGGCCGACACTCTTGAGCAGATGTAATTTAAACGTGGATGCGTTTCGCTCCAGATCAGGAAAAATCGGTATCGTGCCTGTTTTAACGCTCCTCGAGATAGCAATTCTACAGGAAAAAACACAAAAGTGATCGACAACGATATTACATAAAACATCCTACACACTTTCTTTCGCTCACACGTGCAATAGGTATAGAAATATATTTTACCTCCTTTTTTATTAAGAGCATGTGATTTTGTTTCTTTACTACGTTCTTACACTCTTGTCCTTTCCAGTAGTCTGTTATTAGACTGTGGATATTTTTGCAATTATCTATTTGTTGTATAGACATTATTTTTTAATATAAATAGAAGAATGATTCGTCACAACTTATTTTTGCTTCTTAAAAGTTTGTACAAGGTAATTTCTATTTCGATTAATTTACATAATGTCTATGTATTGTGTATTTAAAAATGTTGAATTGTATAAACATTCGCAGTTTATTTACTATGTAGAAAAATTGATTACTGTGAGAAAATTGCATGTCCCTTAAAATAAAAGAAATAACAAATATTTACATCAACACATATGTATATACACAGACAACATTAATAATACAAAAATGTAGTCATTTGATTGATCGAACAGCATGCTTCCTATCAAATGTAGAAGCAATATTCTTTTGAATAAAATGGATACACAAAGAAAGTATAACACGATAGGATAAAAATTAACCTCTTTACCGAGAAATTTATTAAACTTATGTCTCTACAATAGTAATGTCATCATCTCATGTCCCGCGACAGAGTTGTGCGGCACATTTCAACGACAAACTCATCCGTAGCTCAACACTGAAATGACAAATGATCAAGCAAAATAAGTCTGTGCCATTAATTAGTAATCTGCAAACACGGTAAACCGTACAATGTAACTGCAGTCTATAATCCACTATCTTTCAGAAGGTATTTCTGTTTCTCTTACTTTAAATACACTACCGTCGATAAGTATTAGGACACTTGACAAATTTGAGATAAACCTGAAGCTGTTATGAAATTATCAGAGGAATCGAATACATACCGTACTCTTCTATATTTATACCACCAGGGTCTAGGTACGTATATTACAATATCACAATATTCACTGTGGAAACTAATTAAAAATCATACCCCATCGTTGTTAATACACTCCCCATGGTCCATAATTGCTGCATTCACTAATTTTAAAATTCTGGCTATTCATGTTTCTACGGTTAGATAAAATACTTATATAAGCTGAAGAAACAGAAATTGAGACAGTTTTAGTGACTTCAAAAAATCAAGTACTGAAAAGTATCCCTACTGACACGTGCGAAGCCTACAGAATGACTTCATTAACATCTGCAATTAATTTGATCCATTAAACTGTTAACCTATCCACCTATACATATAATGAATTATTAGAGCTAAGAGTGTGCTTAATTTAATACAAAATCTAATACAAAACAGCAGAAGTATAAAAATTAAATAAAATATCATGTATTCGACAAAAGTTGCAGATATTCTAATACTTATGGACGGCAGTGTACGTACCGTTTTAATTATTAGGTCATCCCATAATTAATGCGGTTCCTTTTAGAACGTATATTAGGTGAAACTATGCAACTATCTGTCGGTAATTAATCAGAATGAGTTGAATTCATCTTCTGAGCTAGTTCTTGCACAGTTACCACTGGATATTGTCCAACAGTAATCCATAAAATGTCTTCATCGAACTCTTCACGCCGCCGGGCACGAGGTTCATCTTTAAGACTGCAATTGCTACCACGAAATTTCTTAAACCATGTTCGACCCAGGTTTACACTAACAATTTATCCACTCACTTTAGCTATGTTTCTCACCGCTACAGTGGCACTATTTCTTTTGTTAAATTCATATAACATAACATGCAGAATATATTCTCCCGTCTCATTTATTTTAAATGTTTGTAATAACTGCAATACTAGATCTACACTTGCGAACTTTCGATACAACATCGTCTGAAGGTTTCGATTTACAGAAGCATATGTACCAAGCAGATAAATGACGACCGTGACGAGTCCCATTGTTTTATCATTAGAAGGACCGTCCGTGTCATTTTGATCCAGGCATATGACTTTGTTGCTTACTACTCCTAAACGTTTAAAACTGTAAAACAAAACTAATAATTGCTATGGGATAAAAAAATATAAAATTCCTACCGTAATAAATGAAAGCTTCTACTAAGATGGATAAGTTTATTTGAATTAAACATTTTTCTGTAAATAACAATAGCAGATTGCCTTCTGCTGTGAAGATTTTCCACATACTGTTCCCTTACACTGTACACACCTTATAACAGATTTATTATCACATCTGTCGTTGGCTTCGCACCATTTCCGTTTTGTTTGAATGTTGTCTACATTTGATGCAGAGAAATATTTATCCAAATTTTCATATACCTAAAAAATTTGACTCATATCGATACAAATGCAAGTATACATGCAGAGAAACAATGTCAAAAAGTTACACACGATAATACTTATCAATAGACTGCGGATCTGAATGCAATTTAACGTATTCAAATACATCAATTATACATGTGTGATTATGTAATGGAAATACGAAATACATTTTCTAACATTTACAGCGCAATATACAGTTTTACCAAACGTCCATATCTTCAAGTATGTCGAAACAAAAAATATTCAACAGTAAAGATGTACATTTGCATAAACATCCGCAGTCTACTTATCAGTACCAAAAATATACTTCTAGAAAATTGCTAATAAGTTATTTAGACCCAGCCGGTCCTTCTAATGTTAAATTGAGCTCTCAGACAACACGCATTACTTATGGAATGACCTAACATAATGAATACAACCATCCCGTCGGTTAAGTGTTAACACTTCGACGGCCGCAAAAATTTTGCAAATACTAATTATCTTCGAGCATTTTTGCAAGATTCCTCAGGTAACAAAACATTTAACATGATTCCCTTCGTATTGAATATTCTATAATTTCCACTTTATTAGTACCTGGATGTTTATTTGTCATCAGTGACAGATATCTTTAAGTATGTATTTTACAAGTGTTTGATTCAAGTTAATAGAAATCACGTGTACGTGACAGCGGTCATCAAAGTGTTAAGGGTTGACGCCGTTCAAAATTCTATACTCCCAACTGGCTATTCGATGGAGTAACATTCGAGGCACCGGTGACCCACGGTGGCGGTCAAAATACTCCAAATGTTAACGCGACAGACTCGCCGGACAGGGGCGAGCGGCGGCTGATTCGTGGCTAACGGGGAATCGTCGAAGTGGCAAAAATTCCAAGCACGTAGAACCGCGAGAGAGTCGCTGCACCTGCGCCGGTTTTGCACCTCCTGGAGAAGCCGTCCGGCGTTGTTCCACGCCAATATAGAGACTGCTGGGTGCAAGGGGACACCCCCGCAAACGAGCGGATCGCGCGTGCGTCCGTACGACCAAGGACAACAACATTCTCCGCAAAACTAATTGCCAGGTAAGTATATACGAGCGACGAGCGCGGCCGAACACGCGCCGATACACCTTCAACGTGAACCGTGTGCACGTACCGGCGGAGGTGCAAACGAGAGGAACGAGGACGAACAATGAGATGCCCGCGAAGATAGCCAAGCCGGGGTACAGGGTGAAACACGGGGAAAAACTCCTTGAGGGGCAGAAGAATTCGAGGGACAAAGATCGAACGGAGGCAGGAGGAGGGAAATTAATGAGGAAAAAAGGAAGGAACGACGAAAATGGAGAGGGTTGGCGAATATGCAGAAGAAACGAAGGAGAAAATAAGATACGGGACTTAATAAATTGAGAGTTGAGTTCATTAGCACATGATATACAATATCATGCAAATGGAGTCACTATGAGATTTCTTTCTGATGACTTTCTTTACGTCTAGGGTAACAATGAGACTATGGTTTCCTAAGACTGTGATAAAAGTATGCATAACGATAGTATTAAATATGTAGATTACTGTATTAAAACTGTAGTACCGTGTTCTCAAGTATTTTTGTGAAGTTATATTTCGAAATATGAACATTAGTTGAAATAGCCTCGCGAAGATAGCCAAGACAGGGTACAGGGTGAAACACGGGGAAAAACTCCTCGAGGGGCAGAAGAATTCGAGGGACAAAGATCGAACGGAGGTAGGAGGAGGGAAATTAATGAGGAAAAAAGGAAGGAACGACGAAAATGGAGAGGGTTGGTGAATATGCATAATAAATTGGTAGCTGAGTTCATTAGCACATGATGTACAATATCATGCAAGCGTATGGGGTTACTATCAGATTTTTCTAAACATTTTCTTTATGTTTACAGTACCCTGCCACTTCATTATGGACACCCCATATTTTCTACAAATTTTAACTTTAGGAGGTTATACATAGTTTTTGCTAGTATAAAATGCAACGATGTAATTTTGAATAAAAAGCCCGAAATCTCTGCTTTCTAATTTTATTGATGCAACACAACAATTTTCAATATTTTTTTTGTAATCTCCGTGGCCATTGATAGTAGCCTCAATTCTTGAGGGCATACTTGAAATGCAACAATCTACGCACTTCTTTATTTCCGGTGCAGTATGCACACTTTCTGAATAATTTGCAGAAGGATATCTTTAGTGGGATTGGATCTTTGGTAAACTAGGCATTTTAGGATGAGCCATATGTTTTCAATCGGATTTTAATCAGGAGAATTACCGGGCCAGGATGAAACAGAGATACTTTTGGATTGGGCACAGAATTTAACAATGAAATGATTTCACGTACACGAAACTCACTTCATGTCCTTTACCAATATTCCAACAACCTAACCGTGCAAAACTTTGACTTAACAAACTTAGCATAACCCGAATCTTTTGCTAAGGATGCAGCAAACGTTTAAAATTGAAGGTGCCCATAATGGAGTGGCAGAGTACTGTAGGGTAAGAGTGAGACTCTGACTTCCTAAGACTTTGATAAAATTCTACATAACGATATTATTAAATATACAGATTATTGTATTAAAATTATGATACTCAGCCTTCAAGTATTTTTATGAAATTATATTTAAACATATGAAAATTATGTGAAATAGGCTCGCGAGGATAGCCAAGCCAAGGTACACGGAGTGAAACACGGGGAAAACTTTCTCGAGGAACAGACAAATTTTGGGAACAAACGGCAAATAGAGACAAGGAGAGGGAAATTAATGAAAAGAAAGGGAAAAACCACAAAAATGAGAGGACTAGTACACATACTGACGGAAAGAAGGAAAAACAGCATAAAGAAGTTAATAAATTGCAAACTGGGATTATTAACATATGATGTAAATTATCATCCAAGACTATGGAGTCACTGTCCAATTTTTTACTTCCTAACGATTTTCTCCGCGTTTAGGCTAGCAATAAGACTACGAGTTCTTAAGGGGATATTCTCCTTTCTCCCCCTCTTTGTGTGGAACTTTGGCAATTTTTCTTCTAAAAACTGAACTGCGCATCTTTATGAAACTTTGTACATTTATTCATATACATTTATGCTACATTCATGTACTTTTGTACATTGTTATCGTCTATACTATAGTAATTATTCACCGGGGAAGTAGACAGGTTGAAAAAATTCTTCTCAAATGGCTCCCGCGATACCTGCCGCTGAAATCAAAAGCTTTAAAAAACTCTTAATTAGCATGTACGTGGCTACCTCCCACATTACGGAAGACAAAAAACAAATGATTTTTAGCAGAATGGTATCTACCTGAAATATGAACATCGACTTTTCACTAATATTTTGATCTTCAAACGACTTTAAAAGTCGTCAATATTGATATATTTAATCATTTAGCAGTATTCGATCTAAGAAACTTCCAACAAATATAAAATCTTGAAGCTTCTATAAGGCAAAAAATTGTTGTCGAACTTTTGGTGAGTTATCTGTTTTATAATTAAAGAATATTACAGAACAGACATGAATATTTGCATAAATATCCGCAATCTACATATCGCTTTAAGAATTGACACGAGGGTATAAAGTTATGATTATAGTACGGTAGAACCAAGAATAATGATCATTTCTCAAAATTATAAAGAAGAAAGCGACTTTGCGTGACCTAATTTCGGTACCACTGCAATGATTACCCTGTACGCAACATTACATCTTTTCCTACATCATAATATTCACATTTTTTACATTTTCCTCTTATTATTAAAGCCCTAAAGAGAGTCGCCAAAAACTTGCAGAAGAACCAAATGGACAGAGAACAACATAGCTGCATAGAAACAAAGGAAACCACAGAATGCAAAGACGAAACAGGGTTAACGAGAACATTTAAGGCGTTCATGAAAAAGAGAAGTCGGCGGTCTCTGAATAAATGATACGACGTGGAACGACACCGAAAGGAACTAATGGAGGATCAACAAAAAACCGAGACAGAGAAGCAGCAGAAATGTTAACAATCCATCAGTGTTGGGGGACAGAAAAGCTGAAGAGGCGGCGGATGCAAATTAGAAGCAAATTTCTGAAAGCAGATAGGAAGAAAAGGAAGAAGAGAGGAGACCCGATGAGGTGAGGAGACACGGAAAAATCGAAAGGGAAAGGTACACAAAGAAGGAAAGAGGGGCGGAAGAGGAGGAGAGGAACAGAGAGAGAGAGGGGGCACGGGTATAGAGGCTCTATAGCATAGAATTTATTGCGGGGGACCACGGTGGACCATGGTTGAAGAAAGAGAGAGGTGCTCGTACGAGAGCGCATAATTTATGCTCTCATTATGCGACAAGCAAGATTCATTACGGGCAACAAGCATTGTCGCGCCGATTCGGAGATCGATCGTGGCTCGGTAAAGTAAATGCACGAACGATCATCGGATACCCGGGAGCAAAGAGAAAGAGAGAGAGAAGGAGAGAGGGGAGAAAAAAACAAGCCTCGCTCTTATTACCGTCTCGAAAGGGAACGGAATATGTTAGGAGAATGAAGGACCGACGATAAGTTCGAACGATGATTAAACGTTTTGCTTCTCGACTCCTTTTGTCTCTTTCGCAAGCCACCATAATCATACGTTCCATCGCACGATGATTCGATAACGAATCTAACAAGATAGAAATCCCGTGATATGAATCGAACTGCGACATTCTGTAATTATGATGACAATTTATGAATTAAGTGTTAGATATCTTACGGGAGCAATACACTCCTGAACACTTTCACCGTATTCTGATCTACTTATGGTGATGGAGAATTCTTATTCTAATCTTGTGCGATCATTTTTTATTATTTTTTTTAGATTGTTTATGATATTGATTCGTCATATTATATTGTTCTATGTACATTGATTTTCATACAGTAATTTCCTGTCTTGAATCACTTGGAATTGTGCCGATATTGATATAAACCATTAGCGATTCAAGGGACAGTGAACTTGGTAACTCAGTTGTATAATTTCTTTTCTGTTTATTATTATTATATTTATATTTACAACTGGCTATATTGAGCCAACCAGTAAATTTGATACTTGAGAATATCGTGTGCGTGTGGATAACACTCAATAGTGTTTCCACTACATGTTATCAGTTGTACAATGCTGGTACAAAATACCACAACTCAACCACTGACCTTTATAAACATTTAGCAGGGTAACAATACCGTGATAGGCTTTTTATTCTTATATTCTGCAATTGTGATGGTCAGACTGTGGATTTTTATGCAATAATTATACATTTTTAGACTACAATATTTTTGATTTCCATGTAGCTCATGAAACACAACTGTAGCAGAACTGCATTTTACGGTTTAAATGATTAAAAGTACATTCTTGGACCAACAAACAGGGACAGAATTGTTTGTAAACTTATGAACGATAGTGTATATGAGGGGGTGTATGCCATTATGGCGTGAGTTAAATTTTAAGATATTGACTTTCGTGTGTAGATAAAATCTGCAATGTCTGATCATTGAAAGATAAAGTGGTTCCAACTAGTTATAATAAGACCTCATAGCAATATTCAATGTGTTATGATCATTAACATGTGAGTGTGGAATTTATTACTATCAGTCTAACGAAAGACCTTTTGTTTCTTAAAACAAGGATTATACAGGGTGCATCAATGAAGTGGGAAATTGTCAAAACGCAATTATTAAATGAATTTTTATTTTGATAAAAGTAACACTTCACAGGTGAGCACCATTTCGATCCACGCATTCATCTAATCTTAATCGAAAATTTTCCATTACCCGCCTTAACATATCTGGTGGAATCCTCGCGACTTCTTGGATTTTTAATTTAAGTTCAAGGATAGTGTGTGGACGATCAGTATACTCATTCCTTTCGAGATATCCTCAAAGAAAATAGTCACATGCAGATAAATCGAGAGATCTTGCTGACCAAACAACATCCCCAGTTTTTGAAATGATATGGCTACAAATCAGGCCACCTGATTCGGAAAGAGCACTCTTAAAATTTTCGATCAAAATTAGATGATAGCGTGGATCGAAATGGTGCACACCTGGCATGTGTTATTTTTAAGAAATAAAATGACACATTATATCTAAGAAAAATATATAAACAAATTTATGTTAAAATAAAAATTCATTTAATAATCACGTTTTGAACATTTTCCACTTCGCTGATGCACCCTGTATGACTTACACCACTAAACTTTTATCCCCTCGTATCTTTCTCCGATCAACTTATCAAAATGGTGATTTTCACTTTGCGTTTCATTGGTCGTGCGAGAGGCTGATTTATTTCGTTTGTATCCCTGCGTGTCCCCGTTGGCCACGAAAAGGAGATATTTAATTTATTCGACGGGAAAACAAGAAGTATTGAATTTTATCGACGTCAGATGTATATTCCCGTGTTTCGCGTGCTTTAATCTCGATGGCCCGTGACCTCGGAAATGCGGGTATTTTAATATTATTCACGGACGTGTACGTAAATCGCGGTGGACACGTAGCGTTCCGTTCGTTAATTTCGTAATTCGAAAGGACGGAAAATTATGTGCGTTCAATTTGCGTTTAATCTTTGGTTAATCGTACGGTGTCTTCGACGATCATGCGGAAAATGTTACTTCGATACAGGATAAATGACTGTCTCACTCAACGTCATTAATTTTCTATTACTATAAACGAACGATGTTTGCATCATACCGTCAACCGTTATTACTATACGAAATGTTATTTATGCAAAAATTATTCTTTAAAACATGTAGCCGCGTAATTACATATTCGAACATTCAGTCCTGATTGTAGACAATTATTGCTGATTTCTGGGCAGCTACATTCGAAATGGGTGGTATTATCGTGCAAAGTTTATTATTTTCTTAAATTTTATCATATAATATTCATAAGTAAATTGGAAGAAATTATTGAAAAATAATTTATTTACTGCATTTTGTGTAATAATAAAAAGTATTTCTGATGCATGTACAGGGTAAAGTATTTAAAACGGGCCACCTGAATAACTCACCTACTTTCATAAGTTGATTATGTTGATAATTGTTTGTTTGCTGATTATGTTGTTAATTGTTTTTTTTGTAAACGGAGACGCGAAGGACATGTGAATGTCAATTTTATTTTGTTAAATAGAATGATATGCTTTTTTATTTATCTTCTAATAGTGTTTTAAGGCGAGCACGGTGACATGTAGTTGAAGCTCAATCAAGGTCGTTGAAAGTCAGTTACAATGAAAAATAATTTAGTTCATCGAACAGGTCGAACATATTCATAATTTACAAATTACAGGTTTACAACAGACTTTACAACGATTCCCTATTTTATTACTAATAGGTTCAAAGAGATTCGCATGAATTAATTTAAATAGGACACCCTGTATACAGTCAGCTACGAAAACATGCGCCTCATAAATATATTTAATTGCAGAAGATAGGGAGGTTCCCATAATTTTCAATCGCTTAATTTAAATTAACCAATCTCTGCAAAATGGACTATAATTCTTCAGCTTTATGAATGCTAGAAGGTCTACAGTATATGATATGCATGTATACAGGCGGCCATACCTATGTACAAGTTGTATTTTAATTTCCAAACTGTTTTACATACTCCTAAAAAATACCGAAATTATATTTTCATAAAATTTGAACCTTGTTTTATTAAATAACTCTAAAATTTGTGCACAAGTATCAAGATGAGCAAGGGAAAGGTAATTAGACCAGAACAACGTGTACAAACAGAATATATACATAAGTATGGTATCTTGTAAATCTTGATATAAGAATTTTTTCTACATTACAATAGTGCCAACAGTAGCTCTATGTATGTACATTTTCCTAATCTCTTATATTTGATTTATTTTCCAAATATTTCTTACATTAGGTAATGAAAAATGTAACACTAAACAGTTTTCGAAAAGTCCTGTATTTTTTATACTATTATAAATAACGAATTTCTGGAATGAATGTAAGTAGACCCTCCTAATTGACTCTGAATCGATTCAGCAATTATCCAAAAACAGCGTCGGATTAATTTTGTATAATTAATTTGAAGACACTGTTGCATATATTTTCTGTAAGATTACAAACAACTTTCTTCTCGTAGCAAGATCGTTATCGATAATCGTAATCGTGGTCGATCGGATGAAAGAGGGGGGTGTTAAGCAGAGTCGTTTATATTTATTCAAGACAGAAGGTAACCTCGCGTGTTTGATACCTGCCGATTGCAAAGCCATCCGAGACGATTAATCTCTTTCGTCTTTATCCGTCTTGCGATGCCTTGTATCTCATCTTTCGATCGAAAGAAGGTTAGTCCCTTCTCCGTTCCATGATTCCCACTTATCGTCTTAACCCTTCGACCTCGCGGTTAATTTCCTCTTGTCGATATTTAAGTATTACTTATAGCTGCACTTTTACAGGTATGTACTTCTCTTTTCATTTCTTTTAGTGGAAAACCTTGTGACATAATTTCCGGGTACAATAACGAGGAAAATTCTATTGAAAGTAGTTAAGTATAAAATAGATTTTCCAGCGATTGTGTGTTATATAATGTCCTTTGTGTACGATTTTCCTTATTGATTAACTTCGTGAGAAAGTTTATATTATAAGTAAAATTATTTTTTAGTAATTTGGAGAAGGTATTTTTAGGACGTGATAACTGATCCGTGGATGTTTATGGATGCATATACAAGTTTTAATTTTTTTTTATTTTAATATAGGTGAGGAAATTAGACTTTGACACCACTATATTTCTTCCCATGAAAATTTGTAATTTTGATACCTGCAATTGAAATTCACACGCTTTTTTCTCATACACAGATTTTGTAAATTTTACTTTTCAAATTAATAAAGCTAACTGAATTTCACTTTATTTTTTTCCCGTGCAAAATGATAACTTACGTAGACGTACCTATCGCACTTTTTCAATGGTATAATTATTACTTTTCATAATAAATTAATACAACAAAAAATTTTAACAATACATTTTGTAGAGAACTTTTAGCATTAAATTAAATATTTTTGTTGAAATCTTCTTTATTTTATAGGAAACAGACAGTCATAGTTAACGTAAATATGTGCATAAAATATGAAACAATACTCTCTTAAATAATCTCCACAATAAGAAAACAACTCTCCAACTCCTAACGTTTCTCGAGGTCACTAAAACATTTAAAACTTTACAATGATGCTTAATAATATGTAAGTACTTCCATATCGTCGTTAATAACTGTTATTTGCAGTTGATGTGACGTTAAAGCATTGAATGCCGTGAGGGGTTACCGGTGACCAGCACCTCATATTTCATTGAATTAAATAATGATTGATTGTCACAAAATTCTGAGCAAACTCGACACTGAAACAATAATGTAGAAACAGAAGAACACGATTGAGTACTCAAATCTTTCTCCTCTTTACGATTTACATAAAAATAGTAAATTATATCGTGCATGATTAGGTATGGCTGATTTCACTATGGTACTCAAACGTGTTAAAGAATTAATATGTCAATAACCCGAAGCCAATCACACATGCAATCGTCATACGAACAACAGCAGAACCGTAAGCAATAACATTAACTTCAATTTCTAATCACTTTCAGAACACAATTGAAAAGTTCATAACAAAAACGACCTTTGTTAAAATTTACTATGACAACTCAACTTCTGATTAAATCGAATACAGTTCTTCTGCAATATACTTACAGATTACACTTACAGCGATTGTATAATATGATGAATATTTTATTAAAAAACAACTGAAATCTATCGAACAAAAATTAAAAATGCTATAGTATTTTTTTGCTCTCAGAAAAAACACAAAGATTGACAAAAGTCGTTTTTGTTATGAACCCTTCACTTGAGACTAATCGATTTATGAAACACGCAAAAATTTAACAGTTTTTAATATATATTTAAGACCAAATTGAAATACAATTGTGAAATAATAATAATAGTTCATTGTATGTCAGACCATATGTCTATTACAAGGAAGTTTTTTGACAGTAATACCATAATACTATACTGTAGTACTATTTTACACAATTGGGCACAATTGTGAAATAGTGTAGACTAATTAGTTCATTTTCTGATTAATTTTTGTTAACAATTTCTTTGTTAAAAAAAGAAATCATACTAAGTTATAGCCTAAATGTTCAATTAAATAACGATATATAATTTTTTGAACATGAGAGTACTTTAACGAAAAGACTTTTTGCCGCACTTTTTATGCAAATGCCCCACTGTGCAACGTCTGTATAGTTTGTTTATTCTATTTTCTCAAGCTTCCTTTTACACCTTATTACCTCGCCATAGACACGTTCACCGGTCTTTCTCCCTGCCCTTTCTAACAACCTTGTCCTGCAAGAATGTAATCGGTCCCAAGGATGCAGCGAAGCTGCAGAGGAAGAGGTCGATAGGTTAAAAGGGTTAAGAAAGATAGAACTAATTGCCCGGCAAGTAATATCTCATAGAAATACATACGGTGTACCGACGGGACACGTAGAAAAATCACGAAACTCATTTATCCTCCGCCATTTAATTACGGACTCGGAAGATATTAATTCAATCTTGTTCCCTGTCTTTTAGTCGGTACTTTAATCCGTACCAATATCATTAATTAACGCTTTTCAGTATTTTTTTCCGAGCACAACGGGTGTATTTAATTATACCGGGGATTTTTGTACCTCTTGACAAGCTGAAATTTTCAATTATTTCTTATAATATGAAGAAATGGTTGAGGAAAAGTTTGTACTTATGAGGCTTAGCGTTATCACGATGAAACAATAAAATGATGAAAAATCCATAATGAAATTCCTTTCCTATTCACTAAACTGGGTCGTATAATTTAAAGTAGGACATCTATAATTATTCTATAGAACCGTTGCAAATTTCTGTGTATGGTAAGAAATTTAATAAAACAAAGGTAGTAGTAGCTAATGCAGAACCCGACAGAACTTTTGCACTCACCTAACATTTTGCTGAATTATTCGAAGCCCAGTCGAATTTTACGTGGGATTATAAGAAAGTGATGTATATTTTTAGATCTCTGCAAGAAGGAATTAGTTCCTTATCGCTTATTAAAATTTACGATACGATTTCGTGGTCGTGGAAACCGGCTTTTAGGTGGATTCGTAAAGCTAGTAAATTAGAATTGTAGATTAAGCGGCTACTGAAATCGACGGACTATCTTCGAAAGCGACATTCGTGTCGCGTCAATATTCACGATACCGCTAATATATTTCGTGGCGAATTAAAAATTAAGGTATCTCGCGAACGAATTGATATACGTTAATTGGATCAGTACATGCGAGTGCAGCAATTAGTAGATTGATGAACTTTTGCGAATGGACAGTGATTGGTGTGATTCATGATATATTTACAAGTAATGATGCAAATGTAAATTCTTCAGAGAAAATTATGTTGAATTAAAAAATTAGATACGAAATATCTCTTGTATTAATTATTATGTTTTCTGTTTATATTGGATCATTGACGTTTTATTACTTTCTATGACCCTTGATTTTTTCATGAATTATAGTATAAATTTATACAATCTGATTATTAAAATATTGGAAAAAGAAAGCGTGAAACTTCAAGACGAGATTTAAAACAACATGGTTTGTTAAGATAAAGCTGAAACAGAAAAGGCTTGCTTTCACAGAGGACAAAATCATATACATCAACACATTTTTATGTTATAATTTTATTCATCTTATGTAAATATTCTTAATTTGCAAATACTTGTAATTTTATACATGTAGTTTTACGATTAACTTGAATAATACTTAGCAGATTACATATCATTTTTAAATATGTGTCGCCCGTGACCAGCACCTCAACTTTTGTTTCATTAAATAATTAATAAGTCTTACAAAATTTTGGGATAACATGAATATTGCAATAATCGTATAAGGTGATACCTATGCGTTCAAAGAGTAAAATATCCTCTTCTTCCAAGATTTATACTCAAAATAAGACATTATATCGTGTCTGTGTAGGTACGGCAGTTTTCACTGTGACATTCAACGTGTTAATATTTAATTTATAAATATTTTTTACAATTTGCAAGCTGAACAATATTTAAGCATAAAAAATTGCATACGTAGCATTCTAATAAACATTAAGATTGTTTCAAGCTAAATATAGCAAAGTGTTGATTATACGAACAACTGTAATACAAACGTTTGTATATCCGGACAGTTTCAAAGTAAGGGAGTATAAACAGTCAGTATATCAGTTGTTTCAGTTAGAATCAGAGAGTTATATTTGTTATTTATTTTTATATTTCTTGTAGAAGTAATTAGCTTATGTATTTCACCTATATAATTTCAACTACTATATTTCAGCTATGTAAGCAGATTTAAGGATATACAAAACTAAAGCCCCTCAAGGTCCGAAAGAACAAATGAGGCATCAATAAATAATATAAAGACAGAAAGCCAGCAATTTATCATATTAAAAAACGTGAACTCCGGAAACCATGAAGTCTGTTAACAATGGAAATTTATACAGGGCTATACATGAGTAGTATTGTCAAAATAAATATAAAGGAGAACCTCTACATGGATCTATTTTCTCTTTAAGAGAAAAATTACCGTACAATAAACAATTTTCATATGAAAATGTAGTGGTTCGAATATCCGAACAGCAAGGCCCCCAATTAGCTCGAATAATCAAGATTCTACCGTTTCACAATCGTATAAAAGTTCTACACGAAACTCATAAAGGCATTTTTCTTTGACTGAGAGATAATGAAGGATGCAATTCTCGTAAATCTTTTTAAAACGTTTATTAAGGAAATAAACATCGACGGGTTTTTACGACTACTTAATTTGTATGAAGCAGCTACTAATTTTGGAATATCCCCTACTGCTTTTAATGATGAATTGGACGCAAGTGTTGAAATCCAAAGAAATGAATAGGCTTTATGGTTTATTTGTTGCATCGTCTCGTGTAAACTGCGATTCCCAAGGCAATTAGTTTTTGCTTTCTTTAATCTTCCGACCTCTACTTCTTTGGCTTCATGGCATGGCCAGAAGAAAGAGCTGAAACGGAAGGTTAGTATGCGCAAACGGTGAACCTGTTCCAGGCGCAACAATACCAACCACATTCTGCTTCATTTCACTAAAAGTTAATGAGCACAAAAACCTTCTCTGAGACCACAGAAATCAAGTCCTTGCAGTAGTATTTAATTTTCTTCGATCTTTTTTTTGTTACTGCAAAAGGCGACTGTGCAATTTATATGGTATTGGAAACGCAAATTTTTGGCTCATATTGTAAAAAAGTAAACACCATTTAACACTTTGACTGCCAGGTCACCCATATTTGAGTGACACTTAAATTTAGTTGTTATTTATCTGACTATGAACAGTATCAGTAAAAATATTTCCGAAGGTCCAGTAGAACCAGCAAACAACTACAAATAATTAGTAACAGCATTTATTAAAATGAGCATAATTTGAGATTACTCTCTCGTTGTATCAAAGTCTACAAAGGTGTGTTGTTTTCAGCATATGTAACTTACCAGTCAACGTGTTAAGTAAACCCATTTTTTTTTTCTAAAAATTGATAATGAACTGAACCTTCAATATCGTTAAATCCACCGTAACGCAGTTGTATAGGACATGACAGTTTACATTAAGGCTATAATATGTATAAAAATTGAGTCCTTTGTACGTTATATATAAAATATTTTTATCTACTTTACATTGTTCTTATAACATTTGATATTTTTGCTGAATGGGCGTATCGTCTAATTAGAAGTTGAGTTTACTTCAAATATCCTTGTTAACGTTAACATTATACTATACGTGCAAAAACGTATGTATATTAGCTATAAAGTTGTAATGTGTTAGCATTAACTGGGAGTTAGCCAAGTACACGCGTACCCGACAAACTTTCAAATTTGATTATCTCGGAAACGAAGTTATATACAACAAAATTGTATTCCACATTTTCAGCTCATCTTTGCATGTAGAATCAGCTCTCACCCGGCTGGACCATCCGTCCTGGCTCGCCCTGCATAAATTCCGAATAAAAACATGCATATTACTCACTGCATTACACTATTCAAAACAGACGATCGCATACATCAATAACTTATTATTCACTATGATTATAAAATACTACATACAGTAAACATTCAATATAAATGTTACAGTATCACATCTAATTGTAAGATATTCCGTCAGAATCCTCATTCAGTCGTTTTTTCGAGCAGTCCGTCGGAAACAGTGAATTTATACCTTCCGACAAATTTTAATCAAAATCGAGTTGTCAACCCGAATGAACCACAGTGATGACAAATTACGAGGAAAAAAAGATTCAGGGAGGAAGGATAGAAGGTGCAAACCGCCAAGCATATCCGAGGTAAATTCTATCGCGGAAACTATCGGTCGTCGTCCACCAACGCCTGTAATCTAGGGCCGTAACTACTTACGGCCCGCACAGGGGGTTGGGGGGTACAAAAAACCGGCAGAAAATGAAATACGGATTACAGTGGTTGGCCGAGCCATGATAATGACGGTTAATGATGACCTTGGCCGGTACCCTCGCTACCACGGTCCCGTCCGGATCAGATTTTGAATTTTTTCGCACCGCCCCCGCTTGTGCGCCATTTTCTTGTCGTCGTGCAATTTTCGTACAAAGTTACCCCGTTGTCGTTGCTGCAGAGTAATTTCCGTGTAAACCCCGTGTCGTTGGAACGACGCGTTTTATACTTACAATTACTATACTTGTGCTGTTTTAGCGCTAGAAGTACCAGGGAAGTCAAAATGATTTGTTTGACAGTTTTATTTATAATTATTACTCATCTTTGGAACATCCTAATTTCTGAATTTTCTAAGACTTTCATTCAAATATACAGATGATTAACATGTTGAATGCCGTGAGTGTCACCGGTGACCGACACCAGAGATTAATTTTAATTAAAGAATTATTGATTATCGCTAAATTCTGAGCACACTTTATACTGAAACAATCATGTAGGAGCAGAAGAACACGACTGAGTAAAATAGTAAATTATATCGTGTCTGATTAGGCACGGCTGTTGCCACTGTTACACTCAACGTGTTAATTTTATAAGTATGTTTTTTTCCTTTTTCTTTGTTCTTTTTCTAAGATTTCTATGTATTAGATTGTTCGAAAAGTTCGTAGCACTTGCTAATGATGGATTCTGTTCTGTGTTTTGTGCAACTGAAAGGAAATTGTTTATTATGAGCTCCTGTTAAATAATCAGGCGCTTAATTCGGACAAGTACTCTTTAGCAGTTAAACAAAAACGTGCTGAATGTTCGATTGATAAGCAGTCATATTTTTAAAAGACAAGACTGGACATGTTTCGATATGAAAATCTTCGATTATCGAAGAGCTGGCAGAAATTGTTGGAAGAACATAGCACCCCTTCGTTATCATTTGTTTCAGGGCTTTACAAGACATTTCTAACACGTTGACTGTCGCAGTGAAAACATCCATCCCTAATCAGACAAAGTATAAATTACTGTTTTTATTATAAATTGCAGAAGAACAAAATGTTTAAATATTCAATCTTGTACAAGCCTCTCTATGTTAGTGTTGCGATGTAAAGTTTGCTCAGAATATTGTTAAAATCAATTATTATCAGCATATGACATTCTAGCTCAGCTATTCTTTATTATGAGATGAAAAATTATTTAAAAATGAACCATAAAATTACCAAATGGCGGAAAGTCATTGAAAGCCACTTTAAGTGCATTAGTTAATAAAATGTAAACCTTATATAAAAATCTTTACTTGAAGTTTTCTTTAAATTTCGCTAGGAACGTTTCGAACATCCCAATAATATGCCCGGATATGCCAGGTCGGGTCATATTGACCCTTTAAAAATTTTATGTGAAATTTTGTTTACATTTGCGTTTCAAAAATTTCTTATAAACTTTTAGTTTTCTTCCTGCACTAGAATTAAACTTGACGTAGTCATAACCGATCAAATACAGTACAAGTTTTAAACAATTAAACTTTTGAAAACATGTTTCACAATTACAGAAACAAGAAATCATTTAAACCGTAGACCATTCTACAAGTATTTACATTAAAGGAACTTAATTTGCCATAAATTTAATTTTATATAACGTTAATAGCTCTTATAGAGGAAACACTAAACTATGCATACAATATAACTGTACTATGTAATGCAATGTTGTTATGGCTCGGTGGCTCAGCGGCTTTAAGCGTTGGTCTTCTACTCCCAAGTTCCTGGGATCGAATCCCAGTTGAAGCACACAAAAATTTTCTCAATTGTTATCAATCAACTGTGGATTTATTTCATGAGACAATTGAAAATATACCATAACCTGCTACATTTGAGTGGGTGCTTGCTACTATCAAGTATCAACTAGAAACAGCAGGAAAATCAAAGCCATGGAGGATCTTACCGTGCCGACTTGCACCTACATTAATGTGCAAAGTTGGTCCCGTGAACCCTTCAACAATTTTTTTTCGTATTTTCAATTTTTTGACTAGCCAATATATCCTCTGAACTAAAACTGTGTATAGCATGTTATCTTTTAAATTATAATAATATCTTTTAAAGTATTGTCCGCCTACGGCCAAAATCGTATACAGAGAGATTCGTAAATGATTTAGCAGCATACGAAAGCTCATTAACATATTGAACGCCACAGTGAAAACGGCCATACCTAAGCGGACATGATATAATTTACTATTTTTTATTTAAATCGTAAAGAAAAAAAGATTTGAGTACTCAGGTGTGCCCTTCTGTTCCTACATTATTGTTTCAGTATGAAGTTTGCTCAGAATTTTGCGATAATCAATAATTATTTAATTAAATTAAATATAAAGTGTCGGTCACCGGTGACCGACACGGCGTGCGACGTGTTAAAATCTGAGATGTCCACTTCGATAGCTTTCCTTGTAAGATACGAGATCAGAATACTTAAATCTTTGGTTAATTAACACGTTCCTTGTCACAGTAGAAAATTCCGTAACTAGACGGACACTCGAAAGTGGCTATTTATTAATACACGTAGTTGATGTACAAATATTTATCTATTTGATATTATACTTTCTATTTCTACTATCATTTTAATGTAAATGTTACTCGAAATTTCATAAGGGTTGGTAGTTATGTGATCAAATTGAAATTGATGCGTGGCAAGGAACGTGTTATATTATATTTTGTCTCATTTTACTTGCAGGTGGTTCCACAAGACAGATTTTGATTTTAAGTCCGTTTGCCTTATTTTTCGGTCCAGTTCAACCCAGATTTTCCAAACTGTATTCGAAGCAGGGAATTGGGAGAACCAGTGCATAATTTTTATTTCATTATAACCCCTTGCGACTGTTTAAATATATTTTGCAAATTTTTTCAATAACACAGATAAAGTATCGTATTTCTTTGACAGAGATAACAAGTGTCTTAAAACTTATGGACGACAGTGTACGTCTATGTCTAACACATATCACTACAGTGCCTGTATTACTGTTCTTGCCTCGATTTATTACATTAGGTAATGAAGGTCGTACAATAAAATAAAGGTACAAGATATTGTATACTAGCATGTACGTAAATAACCCAATAAAAACTAATCTACAGCAGAGTCAGGTGTACCCGTACTTGACGAATTTTCAACATCCATGTATTCAGAAATGAAGTTTCGTAAAAAAAATGGTACTAAATTTTCGACTTATTCTTTCATGTACATTCACCTTTTCTAGTTGTGCGACCAGTTCGAAAACAGCCCATACATCACAATTAAAACTATTTCGATCAGCAGCCTCTAACAAAAACATCCAACAGCATCAAAATGCAGAAAAGCAAAGACCACACGCTACAGCGGACTATCGTCCGGAGATCCCCGCGTTAGCACCTCGCTCATGCTCGGCAATTCCTCAATTCCCTTTGGCGAAACGGCCGACAGCCCGCTAAATTTTCTGCAAAACGTGGAAGAAAAAGAGATCGGCGATCTCGCCGGTGGTGTCGTAGCGGCGAGGTGTCGGGGTACGGTGGCACGACGTGCGAATGCGAACATAAATCCAAATTAGCGGCAACATAACGCAACCGTGCGCCTCTATCGGTGCTACGATTCAGAGGATTCTATCTGGCTGGTGTAGAACCGGGCCGATCCGCGAATGACAGTAAATCGTAAGAGGGACTATCGGTATGCTCGATCGGCCGAAGACGGACGCTCGTTTCGCGAAACCTCTGCCGAGTGAGAAAACCGTGCCGATACCGCCGCGATCTCGCCGTGTTTCTTCGATTTCACGAGATTCTTCCTGGTTCACGACGGCCAGATATATTAGTTTTTGTCAGCCGTGATCGTGGATCGTAAGCGATCCCCGATTCGATCGTGTTCCTGCGCCCTCGAAGGAAGATATTGCTGCTCGAGTCGAGAAACGTTCGCCGAGCACATTTTTTTTCAGTCGTCAATGCTTATTCTCCCGCTTTTTATCCTTCCATTGTGAGCTATAGCAGCAAGTATAAGGAAATTGTTTATTCTTTGAATAGTGTATTGTGGATGTTTGTGACATTCAACAAATGTCTCCTGCATGTTCAGCAGGTCATCCTGAACAAAAAAATGACATGTACACTATAGGTCTGTTTTGTTTTATTAGTCAGTTATATCGAAAGTAATATATTCACCCTTTGACTGCAGGCTACTTGGAAACGAGGCGAGGGCTGCATGCGGCCGAGCAGTTGTGGTACGTAGTGAGCTACTGCTCTGGACGCCTATAGGCGTCGACAGTACACGGTGCGCGACTTTGATAGCAGTCAAAGGGTTGAACATACTTCGAATGAAACAATAATTTGAATACATTTACTCTATTCTAATTTTCATTTTATAGCAAATTTACAGGTGATGTTCAAATTGCCGATCTTCCATTTGTTAACATAATGTCAGTCGTCTAGATAATAAATTTTGACAGTATATTAGCAAAAAATCACAAACGTGGAAAATTAATAAAAAAAATTTATGACGAATGCCATCATATTAGAACTAGAATGCCTCGAGTACGATGGTAAAATTCATTATGTGGATGACTGACGTTATGTCAACAAATGCCAGATCGATAATTTGATGTAGAGTGAAAAGTAAAATAAAGTAAATCCGTTCGAATTATTGTTTCACTGTAAGTATACTTAATATATTATTTTCGGTATAACTGACTAACGAAACAGAACAGATCTATAGACTATACGAAATTTTTGGATCAGGATGACCTTGTGAACACATGCGTGTGGTTTGTTGAATATCTCACCGGACCCTGTGTAGATATTTGTATTCCTAAATATTCGTATGTGAAATTTGAATTAAAAATAATTTGTCAGTATCCGAGTGTAATACGCATTAAAAATAATCAATGTTGTCAGTACAAATAAACGTGACGGATGTTGGTAATTTTATCATATGAAACAAACAAATTTTTATATTAGGAGGACTATTTAAAAGAAAGATATGCATGTTTAATTTAGAACAACGTGTTTAATTAAACTGTACTCTTCGACAGATGTAAACGTGATTCAAATTGTGAAATGGCCTACTTGCGACATCTATCGAAAATATACTAAAGTCGAACGTATGCAATTCCTTGCCACGGACGATCACGTCTGTGCCCTCGCACTTTGCCAACAAACGAAAATTGCATAGGAATTGCAAACTCTTCTCATCGACAAACTACAGAAGAGACCTATAATCCAATGTATTTTTGTGCCATAGGCCTGGAGGGCATAGACGAGATATGGTATAGATTAATCACATTATGGGACTTCGTGTCACACGATCTGAAATACCGACATGGCCCAAAACCAGTGGTCTTCTAGCGCACTCTACACTTTAGAACGGTAACTTTAGAAATTAACAGCTGGTAAAAAGATAGAGGCTCCTCAGATAGTAAATGCGGAAACTGAGCATCATATGTATCACGTATAACAAACAAATGAAGACAAGTACTCAATTTTCAAGCGCAACGAATACTTATAAGAGTACCTTACATATCATTATTTCTAACACATATATCATTTAAATTATTATAGATCTAGTACAGTTTTATACTTTTTTTTTTGCTGAATCTAAGAATTCCAACCGGCATGGATAGATGGTCTGTACGAGCCCTACACAATTCTTGAGTTTTTGGCGAAACGAAAAGAAATACGTCATTCTAACAAAAACCAGTGCGTTCGACATGAAATTCTGCGTAAGATAGGTTACTCTCACCAATTTCGGATCTCTGGACTCCGAGCTAGAAATTCTTAATCGATATATCTCAATCGGCCGGTCACACTGGTCTGACGCAGCCCTTCAGAATTTTTGAGTTTCTGGCGAAACGAAAAGGAATACGTCATTCTAACACAAACCATCGTGTTCGACATGAAATTCTGCCTAAAATATTTTGCGATTAATTTTGCGAAGTTATCTGATAATACATGAAATTTTGTTAAGTTTCGTAGCCATTAGCTCGATATTATTTATGGTATAAATTATGAATAAACTGTGAATAAATTATTCCATAAACACTTTAATTTGTTAGAGAATTTAAATATTGACTAATTTATACGATAATTAATATCGATTGCCCGGCTCTCACCACGAAGACGTGGCTACTATCGGAGACCCACCCTGCACACGACCCATTGACCCTCCGTTTTCGAGAAATGTATTGAAAAATATCATAGTGATAATTTTCGTTATTGCAGGTGCCAGTATAATTACATTCGTTTTATCGATGCTCGAACGATGAATCGATTCATAAATTTTCAAACCTTCTTGCAATAATCACAATTAATCGAGTGATGCTATTTGTTAAATAGTTTAACAACGGAAATTTTATTTCATAAAAACTTGCATAAACAAAATATTATGATTGGAGCTGCGATAGCTCCATAAAGACGGTATGTTATTTAAATAGAATTGGAATATTATTAATCGCGAACGCGTTGTAGCAAACTTAGTTTTTTCAATTATTCTTTAATATAAACAATGCATTAAACGATTTAAAATATCAAAAGTGAAATTCAAATAATTAATTAAATGAATCCCGAAATTGTTTATATGTACCGAAAGACCACGTATGTAAATGAAGAAGTCGAATGTGTGTACCGGGCAAGGTCACGAAAATCGGAAGATCCAATCCCAAAATATCGAATAAATGAAAAATAATTAAAATCGAAAAATGTTTAAAAATCAACATAATTATTTAAATAAATTCCAAAATTGTTTAAATGTACCGAAATGCCATGTTTTATAAACGGAGAAGTCGAATATGTATACCGGGTAAGGTCACGAAAGCCGTTGGGTTAAATCACGAAAACACGAATGTATTAACAATAAAACAGTCTTAATTAATAACAAACAATAGTAAATGAATGTTAAACGCGAGTAGTGAATATTAAACGCGATGAATATTGATTAGAAATGGTTTAGAAGACGATTAAACGCGAAAATGTAAAAGGTTAAGCCCGAGCTGTCAAACGGTGTTAGCGATAGCGCGGTCCGAAGTTAAGTGAGGCCCCGCGCAGCGCTCAGCTGACGCGCAACGCGCTGCGCACTTCGGCGTCACACTTGACTACACCTGACAGCTAGCAGCTACCAAGCATATTTTCTTATCAGTTGAAAGTTTAACGTCTACCGTGCGTGCGTTGAATCGTTATCTATCACTCCGACAGTTTTTTCAACCACCGCCGTGGACATCACCAGTGCATGTCAGTGATCAAAAGTGTGGGTACACCCAGTGAACAGTGGAGTGGTGCTCGATAGTGCTTCGCTGACAAGTCTGTGATTTTTAATGACTTGTGACAAATTGTCTTTTGTGTTTATTTGTTGGATTTGATCCTATTGATTATACATTTTATTGTGATTTATCAGGAAACTTCGTGAAAGTGTTAATCACAGTCTGTCGTGTCGATGATCACATCTGGATGTGACACGAAATTGGTAAAAGGGTCCTAGCACTCTGAATCCGTGTGACACAAAAATACATTGAATGAATGGTCTATTCTCTACCTCGTCTGCGTTCATATTGATGGAAATATTAATTGTAAATGATAAATAACGGTACAATTTCACATAAAATTTCTTACTGTAATTTTTATAAATATAAAAACATTAATAATTTACAGTGTATAATGACTGAAGTATAAAAATGGAATTCATACTAGTTTTTATAATTCCTTTTTAATTAAATGAAATTAATAAATTGGACGACTTAAATACAATATTCTAAAAATATAGTTGTATGATTTATTTCATAATTAAGAACAAACTTATATATTTGACAAATTAATGTGCTGATTAATGAAATTTCTAACATACTTATTTTACAAAAAAAAAACTTACATTATAAAATATTTTGTAAAATATTCCAGTACACAAGAAGTTACAGAAAGAATAGAATATTGTACTGAAATAAAAAAGGGCTCTGTTCTTAATTATAATTTATTCCCTAAAACATATTTACATTGATCAAAATTGGAAAATTGCAGTTTTTGTACATGTACGTAGCAATGTACGCCGTTATGTCTCGAAAATTTCATAAATTTACAATATATGAAATAAAAGATTAATAATTTAAAGTTAATACAAATTCCTTTGGTAGTAATAGCTCCAACGACTATAATACTTCTTACTTTATGCTTATTTTATACGTATTAAAGAAAAAATTATCAATTTACAATGTCCTTAGAATTTTAACTAAATGTTACTTTACGTAGAAACGAAGTAAATGCCCAATGAATTACGAATTCGTACACAATAATTACATACACGTTGTTGTTAACAAGTATTTCTCACTTATACTTTTAATTTTTGTACACAGTGAGAAAATGACTTCTTTTTGGAAAATGCTGCACGTTTATAAACAAGTATCTGTTAATAAAAACTTAACTTACAACTGACACATTAAAAAAAGAAAAGATTAATGTTTCTTGATTGGAAATGTTCTAATTACTCACTTTAAATGACGCTGTACAATTAATTCTAATCACTCGTTTACTTACTTTCAGTCAAATACATTCGCAAAATTTATGCTTTAACGCAGCACTAACAGTAACTGATCAAAACAATTATTTCGAACCATGCATTTCTAAAAATAGAAAAACACGTAGTGGTACCGTTTAAATCAAAACGTACACAATTAAACCAAGTAAAAAAAAAGCAAACAAATTATACGAGACGTGTATATGCAATTTGGTGCTCTTAAAAAAAGTTCTAAATTATTTAAAACCCTTATTTACATTGTCAAAGCTCCAAACTATCAATACGCTACGGATGTGTATGCAAATATTCAGTAAGAATCTTCAATATTTTTATATCTTAATATAATTATCGAAATGAGTTCTTAGCAAAAATATATTTCGTCCCATAAACATTTCAAGAAAATATTTGAATATCATCGACTTTCCACAATTCATACGATTTTACATACGTGAACACGCCAAACTCCCCAAAAAATCCACATCCCATTCATAACTTTTCGATGATAACAGCAAGTACTTCTCGTATACTTCTACGCAACGGCGCATCATCGGACTTGATGGACTCGATTCAATCTGAAAAATCTTTCAAGTAACCTGCGGCGACGACACTTTGCTCGAGTGCGAATACGTCGGTTTCGGACCGATCGTCGGAGTTTTGCTGGAAATCGGGCACAAAACTTGTTTGTACGCCTCTCGATAGAGTTTATTGGTCCCGGCGTAGATGAAAGGATTCACCACGGAGGATGCCCACGCCAGAACGGAGGCTATCACGTGCAGAATCGGTATCTTTATCTTGTCGTCGATCACGTTGGCCAGCATCAACGGCATGAAGCACAGCAGGAAACAAAGGAATATGGTCAGCATCAGTCTGGTCACCCTGGAATCTTCCCTGCGCTGGAAACCACCTGCTTTCCGCCTTGACCCGCCCGCGTGGGCCTCCAGGTTCTTCCTGCTTTTCCGCACGCGCCAATAAATGCACAGGTAGGAAACGCTGATGACCACACAGGGCACGATGAAACCTAACACGAACAGGAACTTTTTGGGACTGGTGCCATTTTTCTTCAGAATCGTGCAGGAGAACGTGGAAGGCTCCAAACCGAGGGTCCCCCAAAAGCCGAGCAACGGTGGCAGTAGCAAGGAGAAACTCAAGGTCCAAATGAGGATCAGCATCAGGATGATCCGACGTGTGGTGTACAGCTGGGCGTATATGTCTGACCTCGAAATCAATATGTACCTGAAATTCGTTTCATTCAATATGAACATATGTACAGGGTGTTGAAGTGTACAATAATTATTTCAGATTTTTTTATATTAACACTTTGACGGCCGCAGGTATCCTGTAAAAACTTATTGCCTTGTCCACTTTTCTGAAATTTTGGTTAAGTAACAAAATATTCTACGTGATCCGGTTTATATTAGTTATTTTACAATTTCAATTTTATAAATTCTTGGCTATTTATTAGTTATCCATAATGGGTACCCTCCCTTACTAGTTTCGTTTGCGTACTTTTCAAATGAATTAAATCACGTATATATGACAGCGGCCATCAAAGGGTTAATTATAACAAAATACTAACTATATCGTTAAAAATATGTTATGTAAACATAAATGTTAAAAGAACAGTCCATACAGAAATAAGTAACCAAATCTGTATCGTAATTCAGATTTATTAAAAAATAATAAGGTGTCCCATGACTTATGGACGGGGGGTGTGTGTTCCAATAAAAATACTCAAAAAAATGCTGCTGCTTTGTGTGATAAAATTCAATATGCTATAAGTGTTTTCCAGACTATTTGAAGTTTTGACATCAGGTATGCATTGTAGCAGAATAAAAATAATGTCCAGCAGTTTCTTTAATGGAGTATGTTTATAATACTACTTATACTGTACTATACTTTTTAGACAAATATCTATATAACCTTCTGTTATCCTTACGGTGAGTATAATGCACTTCTAAGGTTTGTTCATTGGTTCTTGAGACATGCTGTAGAGTACATACTTTTGATAGCATTGATGTTGGAGTATAAAGTATGTTTTAGCATCTGTGAGTTTATAATTTTTGCTATTCGAATTGGTTAATTATGATTCTATTTTTTCTGTTTTGTCGGATATTTCAAGAGATTCTCAATTGAATGATTTGTTAAAAAGAAGAATTTTTTAAGCAGAACTTTATGAAATAAAAAATATTAGTAGATCTCTCTGGAATGTTTATTGTTCCGTATGAAAATCTATAAATACTATGGCCTTTAAATTGAATATAATACGAAGAGCGATTGATACTGAATTTATCGGGCGTTCATTTGATACTATTGAGATGAGAAATACGCGTGCTTGAGTTTCATAAAAGAATGCTGACTGCGTGAAATTCATAGGACATCTGGTCAGTACATTTGAAACCAAACTGAGGTGTCCATTGATGAGCATAAACAAAACGCATCATCGAGATTATTCTCTTAAGTTAAAACCGTAACGTACATAACTGTAACATGAATCGAAACATATTCTTAACATCGATGAGTGAAATATGAAAAAATCGCAATATCATAAAACTTGAAGTTTACATGTAGTATAAAGGTGAAATTACAAACCGATTTACGGTAATCGCCACCATACTGAGCAAAGATACTGCAACGTTTCCATAAAAGAACAGCGGGAATATTTTGCATAAAGTGTCACCCAGCACCCACGCCTCGTTTAAATATCTGCTCGCAGTTAGTGGCAAATTCACAGCGGCAAAAATCAGGTCCGAAATGCTGAGACTTATCACGAACGCCGTGGTCGCGTGTCGTCTTAGTCTTGTGTACTTTAACAGTGCGATTACCGTCACTAGATTCCCTGAAACACAGATAAAAAAACATATCAATATTTTGATTAGGCATTTTATTCTTTTTAACACTTTAGCTACGGTTGATTTGGACGCAGAACTGCAAGGGTGTAAATACAGTCTCGCCGCAGAATGGAATATAAAGTGACAGTATAGTATAGTATGTATAGTACAGTTACTAACATTGAATTTTCTACAACTCGTGTAAAAAATTGAACGGAAATTGTATTTTACATTATATTCTTAAATTATTACTCGTATTCGATTATTCTATTTTTAACATTAAAAGTGTAAGTTGTCTGTGAAATGTCATTGGACAGTGTAGTTATTGTCATTCGGCCAGTATAATTATTGTCTACTTCTAGTGAATATAAAAAACAACTGAGGGGCGTCTTCTACGTGTCATTCTTCTTAAATATAGACTTAATTTATCATAGAAAATCATATTAACATATTCTCATTAACTCTGAAGAAATGACGTTTCTATAAAATCTAATTCGAGTAAAAATTGAACGAAAAATTTGAGTACACACTACAACACAAACTTAAAGTAAAAAACTTGATGTAAAGTTAAACATAAAATCAAACTAAAATTAGGATTTCTAAAATGTCTGAAACTTGACTTTAATAAAATTTCCAAGATTAGATAGTTTTAAGAAAAAACAAATTGTTGCATTACTTATACTGAAAATAGTACTTTTATTCATTTATTTAAAATTAAAACTGTATTGCTATTAACTCATTGTGCGTTACGTCATACGTATGTAAATGATACCAATGTTTCAATAATTGCATTAAAAATAACTTAAATTCCATTGTTCATGCAAGATATGTATTGTTACGTTAAAAAGTAGAATAAATATTGAGTGGAATGCTGACAATGTGTTTGTAATATTAACTATTCAATAGGTCAGCATAATAGGTCAATATAATCAGCATTCAATAGGTTAAACAGCTACACTCGTAGTAAACACTAATTAATTAAAGGGTGATACAAATATCTGATTGAAGCAACTCTGGTATGCGTAAATGGAGTATCGCGCGCGTGTGCGTGTGTCCAGGGAAACGTTCAACTAAGTGAGCAATTAAAAAAAAATTAATAATTCTAGTTCCTAGCACCATGAAGCTTAAATTAAGGGCGTTAATTGTCATAACTCGAGAAAGGGTGCCCATGGGTCAACAAGAATTTAAGCATGCAATTGAGGATTCATGTAGATTACAAACCTACTTACACTAAAGACGGAAAGTTCCCGAGTCTTATTCGTAATTCTCGTTTTTGTAAACATGTTTCAGAACAAGAGACTGTTATAAAATAACAAATAGTGATCTACGTATTTTTGTAATGTTTTGTTTGTGTTTATTTTCAGATTATATCGCACCCGAAAAAATAAATGAAATAACCTGGAGTTTCTTTCTTTCAAAAATTAATGGAGAGCTAAAACAACGTTTTTAATTTTTTTTTTACTAAAATATATTGATTGTTAAAAATTGAAACCTGTAAATATTCAAATCCTGCCCTTGATTAATCTTTTTTTTTATTATGATGACGTTTCAACTGAAGACGTATGTGTCATGTTTGTTTAATAAATGAAGTCTTCAAAGAAATTTTATTTTCTATAGTTCAATGCATATAACATAAATTTTTTACAATTCCTAACTTACACATGATTCGCGTAATTTTGTACAATTACATTTTAATTCAACTTACTTTCGTACACAGTACAACTGTACACATTGTGACAAAGGCAGCAATGTTTTAATGTTTAGAAAAATGAATACTTTGAAAAATTACAAGCAATTTAATTCCTACAAATATTAGTGTGAATATTGTATTTACACATTTTTACCTGCAACTCCAACGATACTGAAAATTATCGCGCAAACAGCGGCTGCGATAGTAACTGGCCGTGGAAAGTGTTTCAAACTCTCACCTCCCGAAGCGACACCGAAAATCGTGTCATTTGTCACGGAATTGTCCATTTTTTATCGTGTTTATGCACTCCCTCGTCGGGGCACGTTTCCAGAAAGTAAAACACAAATCGAAGCAAGGAGGCTTTAAAACGGAAAAAATCATACAGATAAAAAAATGTTGCACCTGGGAGTGATAATACGTGCACATATAATATTGTCTTATCATTACATTCAATATACCAATTTTTTACTTAAATGATGCATTCGTCATAATTTGATGACTAATTATGGATATATTTTATTATTTCATAGTTAGTTGATATAAGAACGTGACAAATATGAATTTTAAGAAATTCCCATGATTCATAGTATACTTACAGAGTAGTTTCAATGCCAGTCATTGTGCCCTTAGACGAAGCCAGAAGGAATTCTTAACTTCTTTGTTTTTCATTGTAAAATTGTCAATTCGGTTTTTGAACTTTGCGTGTCAAATTCTTCTGGTATTCAATTTTGTTATTTCAATTTCAAAAGATTTATTAAAAAGGCATAAGCTGCTTGAAAACTTTTTTGCAATCTTCCTCAGCTCCATGAAAAATATGTCGTCAATCTCTAAAACACAATAAAAAACTATAAAATGATTATACCAAATCGATTATTCATTGCTTATTAATTTGCTAATGATTTTTAAAATCGAAAATAACATTGTACAATTTTTCATTAATTTGTGAAGTTATTTTACAAATAAACTTGGAATCAATTAATTTACTTTCTTATACTTTTGTAAAAATTGAATAGAACGAAGCAAAACTTAGATTGTTACAAATTTAGACTGCAAATTCCCTTAACACCCTTCCATTAAAATTTGTAAGGCACTACTTAAGATTATAATAATTAGACTGTGAATGTTTATACAATTTAATATGTACAAGTAAATTTTATTTGTTTTAAAAAATCACCAAAATGAAAAGTATAATCTTCAAATCTTTATTAGATAAAAAAATTGTTTTCGAACCATTTTCTACACCTAAATATTCAAGAGTAGAAATGAATATTTGTATAAACATCCACAATCTAATAATAGTTATACATATTAATAATATTTTTTCAGATTAATGATATATTATTATATTACTGCAGAAGTTAAAAAGCAGTACTAAAGAAAGTATCGATTTTAATGTGTTTGTGTCTTTGTCGTCAATCATTACTATATTTTTTTATTAATAGAAATTACATATTTAAAAAATACACAACTTCACTTTGAATTTCAATTTATAAATACGGAAAACTTTTTGCACCGTCCAAATAGATATATAAAATATAGAAATGTTATGAATCGAAACACTGAATTACCCTAATTTTTATTATTAAACGATACAAATGCACTCGATTTACATGCGTTCAACAGCCGTCTGACGACCCTTGGCAGTGTCTGAAACGATTAAATACACGAGGGCTCCTTATCCAGCAAGCCACTTGAATTCACTCTCTCTCTGTTCCTTCTTTTTGTCTGTTCATTAGTGGCCACTCGTTCTATCCATATCTTTCTCAGATTTTTATTTATATTCGGTCTCACGCCTTCGATGCTACCGATTCTTTGAAAAAACCTTGATGACAGTAGTAGTTTCTCCTCACAAAAAAGGAATTCCCTCTAACCCTTCCGGGTAGAAAAAAAAGCACCTCACTGGCTTTGAACTTCTTGCGACAGCGGTCTCCGGGAACGATCGAGATCTCGTGAACTTCGACCTTGTCTTATTGAAAATAATTCATCGTCTTCCCCAGCAGAAATTGATTTTTTTATCACCTCCGTCGAGACACCGTGTTCCTCTGCTATCACTAATCTTGTTTCATTAACGATGACTTTCCTCATTTCCCCAAATCGCGTCAATTATTGAACAGATATTTCGAAATGTTTAATGTCTACATCGAGGGAATTCGTGAATTAATATCTCATTGTTGACTTATCGTCCCGATTAATGACGCTCGATGCATTCTTATCTGTCATGTTTCTTCTTTACTTTCGTATAAAGTGGCTCGAATATTCTTACGCAAACGCTCATATTAAACGAACAATTTTAACCATGATTAATACTACGATTTCATACAGATTTCCAGCTTCCTTTTCCGGCCAGAACACCGGGGATTCCCACGATTAACGATAACAGCTCACAATGCTTCACTTTCACCGCGTTTTCCTTGTTTCGGGCAAAATTGATTCCTCCTGTAATAATTTCTTCTTCTTTCTGTCACTCGTGAGGCGTCCACGAATCTTCGCGCGGGTATCTTATCAGGAATTCGGAGAAAATTACTGGTTTCTTTTCTCGGCTTCGATAATTCGTTGAAAGTATTTTTATTTTTATTTTCTTGATCGGGGGGCGTTTCTTTCGAAGGCTTTCTGCGATTCTGCGGAGGTTGCGAGAGGAGTCGCGAACTCTTCGTCTAGCTAGCGCAACGGGCGCTCTTCAGGGACTGACGACCTCCGTCGACGTATAACTCCCCTTTTACGACGAGTACACGAGGCCTCCTTATCTGGCACTCTTGATTTAACTCTCTCGCTTCCTCTGCCGTTGCCTTTTTTTCAGCTGTTTCGTGTTCCGTCGAGAGAGCTCCTCCGGCGTGTTCGATCTGCTCAGCTCGAGCACCACTGCCCGCAAAGAATCGTAATTAATTAATCTCTTTGGAGACGATCGTTGGAACGACGAAGTGCATCGTTCAAGTGCAATCGAGTGAAATGATACGCCGTCGCTGCCTCGGGGACGGTGAGAATTTTTCAATCCTCCGCGGAGCTCGAATCGCTTCCGGTCCTTTGTTATCGGTGGTCTGTTCCTATTTTCGTGGGTTCTCCAGGCAGTTTTCGGAACTGACGTAGCTTCAAAGGGTAAGAACGCGGTGCAGGTTTGAGAAATCGAAATTTCTTGATGAACGAAAAATCGTACGAGTTTGCGAGAGTATCGGTCGGAAACCTTATGGTGGTGCTCGTGAAATGAAAAAAGTTAGGAGAATTTTAAGCGAAAATAATGTGAGTTTTTTATACAAGCCAGCTAGAAGTAGTCTTTATCGGACGTAGGCGTTTTTTGATAAAATAAATATTTTTTAATTTACTGAGGAATAAATACGTTCAGTTTCTTAAAAATCACGTTTTTAACTTAAATATTTTTCTTAATCATTTAGAATTTTGAAATAAATGAACAACAAACGATAACCATAGAGTTATAATTATCAATAAATGTTCAAAATTTTATAATAATCCTGGCTCAAATGATAATTATAAGTTGTCATTTTCTTATCTACTATTGTGGATTCCGTCTCTTTAATAGTCATGTTATGATAAAACTATCAGAATTTCATGCACTACATTTTTGTTTTCATGGTGGATTTTATACAGGATTATTGATAACATCTGAAAATTTTTGTAGTACTGAATACAGGACAGAAAAATAAGAAGAATTTTTCGGACAAACATGTTATGATAAATTTACTAGAGTTTCATGGCGAAGAGGGTAATGTAATTTATACAGAGTGTTTCATAACATTTGAGAACTATTACAATATTAAATTCATGACATAAAAAATTCATATTTGAAAACTGTAAGTCCTTGGTTAATGGCTCTATCGTAGTCAGTCCTGATTAAGTCACGAAGACGAACAAATAACAGCTCGCATAAACATATGTCCCGTATGAGATTGTTTAAGATTTATAAATTGTTTCGAGTTCTGACAAGTGTTTAGATCCTATTTATTATTTAAGTGGAATGAAACGTTCTATCGTGTGTCGATCAAATCATTTTAAGGATTTTAGGATTTCAAACAAATTCATGTCGAACTAATTCACTTTTTTACTAGTGTTTTTGGTAATTCACTTTACAATTGTACCTTGAAGAATTTCTAACAAATTTAAACTGATAATTATCCCAAACACGAGAGAATGGATCACAGATCTCAACCTTGTCCTCTCTATGGGTTATTTTCCAATATTCTATCGCTGAAAAATCGGAACAATTTTTCTTCTTCAAAGTACGAATAAAGAATGTATTGCACAGAAATTTTTGCACGCCATTGTACGTCCATTAAATTGTTTTTCTCATGTATGTATTCTGAATTCATTGCAGCAGTACTCCCTACATACTATTAACCAGCCTGTATTATGGCGAATTGAAATTGCATTGGTTCTGTTCCACTTGGTTTGACTTTTGTCTTTCTTGGCATTGTTTACTCCCCTCGATTGAAATTTCACGTATGATTCAGGACACTCCTCCCTTTGCTTTGTCATACTCTTGTCGTGAATGGCAGCAAAAATTTGGCTCGAAGATTTGAAGCTAACGAAAATCCTGTTTCAGTAAATATTATTTTTGGAGTTCAGCATTTATCGCATTTTTACATTGTTGTCATTGGTAATATAATTGACTCGCGTAGTTATACATAGATTTCTATCTCCTCAGTGAGCCTTTTAATAAATAAAATATTTGTGCATACATATATTACAGAAATAATATTAATAATAATTAAGAAATGAATCAATTAAAGTTTGTAACTATAGTTTTTCAATTACAGACAAACTTTGAATTTGAAGGAATTACAAAAATTAATAAATATAATTAATATTAATAACAGCAATTATAAGTTAATTTAATTAATATTTCATCAAAATAATCCTTTTATTAGGCATATTGCTTTAGAACATGTAAGAGAAAGTTTAAATTTCTATATTCTGGGTATGAAATAGTATTCAATTTTTAACATATTATATAGAATAAATTTAATTAACTTATATAAACAATAAACTCAAAAATTTTATAAATTAATGTTTAAACTAAATTTAAAAATAAATGTTTTATATAAATATCATAAAATTTTATATAAATATAAAACACCGTCTTTACACATCCAGAGCGACACGATCCACACATGTGTCACATTATTTTAAGTTTTCTTAAAACAAAAGCAGCAACAATCCTGTCAGTTAACCCTTTACGCTGTAACATTTTTCGTTTTTCATTTTATACTTCCTTGTGTTAATATATGACCTTATGATTGAAAAATGTTTCGCAGTTATTTTTATTATTGTATTAAGCCATCTTCTATTTTTTTAGAATCATTTGCGATTGGTTTCAAGACAAATGAGTATTGACACGCCAAAGTGCAAAAGATTAAATAAATTAGAAATACAACAAATAATTCGCTCCGAAACAAATCAGTCTCGCCCCTTCTACGTTAAACATATAATTGAAACTAGTAAATCACAAAAATCAGTCAAAGAATTTTCCTTTTTTTATCATTAACAATCAGATACTAACAAAGTATTTGCAGTATCAATTCAATAATACTCTTTCTTTAAAAGTATATAGTTATTACCTCAATTGATTATATCGATCGCACAGTCCTCAGCGTTCCACATAAATTCATAATTTCTCTCAATTAAGAAGAACACACTCATTGATTTCTTAAAACGCTGCTCCTACTTTCCAAAGAAACCATCAACATCACTGTATAACACTTTTTATCCAAAACGTTCATTACATTGCACTGGTACCTATCTGTCATCACTAAAAAACCATACTAGCTGTTCCCACCCGACACTTGACCCACGGAACATAAAGTTCTAAAATAAAAAAAAGAATCCTCGAGAAAGCGCGGTGGTTCCCGTGGGGAGAAGCGTTTCACTGGATTCTCGAAAAATGATGGAAAAACAGAGGCTGAGACGAACGGACACTGAGTTCCTAGGTCTCACCTTTCCGCTTTGTTCGTTCCACGCGGCACGCGTTTCACGGACTGCCGGCTGTTCTTCATGGTGAGGCCGAGCAGACGCTGAAAACGCCCGGAGACCCGGTGGTCGGAACGCCATCGGCACGCGCTCGAATTAATACTGTCAACAGGGTGAAAAGGGGGTAACGGCAAACACCGACGTTCATTGCACTCGAAAATTGCTCTTTTGCCTCGGACCATTGATTCTGAGCCACGTGTCTCGATCGAACGTACCTTAACCCTAGTCCGGCCTTCGGGTCCATTTTGACCCATCGCTTCTCCATTTACTTAAAAAACTTTCCCAATTATGACATTATAATACACGCGACTGGTCATTCCTATGTTTCCTTAGTCCTTTCATTGTATTATAAAATTGAAAATGTGAATTCCATACATTGGGGGCATTTTTGACTCAAAGACCTTGAGTGTATAATCGGACGGAAGAATGCACTAGGGTTAAACATTGTCCAAATTTGCAAGTATCAAGGGTTTAATATAACGCAATGTAATATAATAATATTAATGTATAAGTTTACTCTTTAATGATGTTTTTATGAAATAACGATTAATGTATGAATTGTACATCAATATTCATTGTACATTTGGAACAAAATATCTTTGTACAAGAGGATATTTTTGAAAAAAGAATATCATATTAAATATAATCCAATTCTATACATTGTTTCTGAAAACTTGCAATTTTTTGAGAAAAGGTGCACATTGCCCCTTTTTATTGTAATACGCTAACTTTGCCTGTAATAGTAGAAAAGCAGTGGCTTCTTTTTCTATGATAACAATCATGATTTTGATATGAATGAGGCATAAGGCTCAAATGCACATTAGCCCTCTTTCTACCAAGGTATAAAATTAATAGTACAATATAATGTATAAAAGTATTCCTTCATACAAAAATAATTACTTCTAATTATACCACGAAATAAAATATTATATTACTATATTTTATTAATTACATAATATAATATATTAGGTTGATGCAAATGTTCTCTAGTGTCTCATTAAAACATTCTGGTGAGATTGCGACATATACCTAATAAATCAAATTTTTTTAAAGAACTGCATTGTCGCAGAACAGTTTTAGTGTGAAGCAGTTGAAGTATGTATAAGTTTACATAACAATAAACAATATAGCAGGAATAGTTATGTCAATATTCATAACTAATCGAAATCTGACCTTTCATATGTAGCAACTCAATCATGGAGGGTTGTACCCTGTAATAATAATATAATAGTTTTTTACAACATAAGGATGTTAACACTTAAAAAAAAACTTCCAGTTTGTTATGTCATTTTATATTTATGTGTATTGAACGAAACTCTAGTTTAAAAACAAATTATCAATTAACTAATAATTCTTGATGTCATCGAACTCAGTATGTAAGTGGAACATTGAGATGTTTGATATTGGGAAAAAGGGGACATTGATGGATTTCAATACGTTCATGTTGCGAAGAAAGTAATAGGTTGATTTTTTCAGTATCTTCTCAAACACACGAAGCTATTAAAATGTAAAAATATTTGTTTAAACGAAACACTGCATTTAAAGTAAATTTCTTCTCACGTAATCATTTTACAATAATAGTAACATATTTAAATATGAATAATGGTTACTAATAATCGCATACACATGTATTTAATTACTTAATAAACTATTTCTTATTTAATCACATAATATGAAATACAGGGTATATGTAGAATAAATTGGTCCTCTTAAAATTGTATTTATTCTTACGTTTTCGATTTTTCGCTAATTTTAGAAGTTTGTTGTACCAACAAAGTAAAAAATTTAAATAATTTAGAAAACAATTTGTGAGACGTTAATATTTTATTACCTCACAGACTTCTTCAGTTCTGCTGAGCGGTAACATTTTTTTCAGCGCACAGATTCTCCGATGCATAATGAATATAAATATGAGAATAATTTTTATTTCAAAAAATTCAGCACAAGTTACCCCCTCCACTGTCTATTGATGCTAAATTGTAAAGATAGTGACGACTTACCAGCGAGTAAGCCAGCTGTCGGCACAAAGCCCATGCCGAACAATCGAAAGGAGCGGTCCAACAAACAAAACTCACCCTCCGCACCCCCTTTCATCCCCTCGAATCGTTTCACCTGGCTTTCTACCCTGCGATTAAAGGTAATCTTGGGAAATGGACGCCGTGCTTGTTTCCCGGAACAGTTGAGAATTTTCGTTTTTGCACGAAAAATGCCGACACAATTTTGTTGCACCTTTTATTTCTTTTGTACTTCAAGTTCATTCGTTTTCGATTTCAACGAAATCGAAGAATCGAAGTCAGTTCGAATTAAATGTAGAATTTGATATTTTGATGATTGCATCGATTTCTTTAAAAAGATTGCTGTGTAATGAAAAGAAAATATTGAGTTGTGTGTACCATAAAATGCTGAACTAAATGTTAAAAAATTGATAAGAATAAAAATGAATATCCCTTAAAATTTATTTATCAGGATACCGAACATCTGCAGATATCCATTGCTCCTTTTCCCTACTATATTCAATTGTTTAATTATTTTGAAACGTTACGTATAACATTGTCTTGATTAATTTATTCGAATCACTAATAATTATTAAAAGTCGATTTGACTTTAAACTGAATTTTTTTACTATTATTTTATTATTTCAGAAACACCCTATTAATCTGTATTGAATTTAATAACTGAAGAATAATTCAACGAATTAAAAGTTTCTCAAATTATCAACACATTCTCATTCTTTTTTTAATACTACCGACCGTCTATGAATTTGAGCTCTAACTTATCAACTATTTATTACATAAAACGGTATATACATTTTTATCCAAAAAAGGAAGTTTTGCTCTGCATAGTATTTATCCTGAATTTGTCACACCTGTCCGGCATTCACGCGCAATAATTCCTCCATCTTATTGTTACGGAGAAATTCAAACTTATTCACGAATTTCTTTTTATTTTACAGAACCCGTAAGAAAATTCAAACAAAGTTCTCGAATACCTCGAAAAATACATACTTTGAGCGGGCTGTTTTGCATAAGCAACCCCGATTAGACCGGTTCAAGTAACCTGCCTGGAAGAGGAATGCACCGTGAGAAGAAACAGTATTCTTCTGACCGTTTTCAGGACAACGAAGCCCAAACATTTCCTAGGGCGAAGGGTTCGCGTAATCAGACTGTGCATACAGGGGACCTTTTACCTTAAACCCTCGCTATCGTTACGGCAATATTTCATCTCCGCGAAGAAGAATTCATCTCGTTATCTCGGTTGTCCCCACAAAAGAAGCTTTCGATTATAGGGAGCGGAATTTTACGACGTCACGAGCCGTTTCGCATCCATAAACTGATGGCCTGCAATTTCACATCCTAAACACGTACAAACGTTTTCGAAACAAACAGTCCATTAAAATATACTACAAGTTTTTGACACTGCTGAAAAGCTAGCATAAACTTTCTTGCAGATAATGGTAAACATTTCCTGTTGATTGTTAGTTTAACAATTGAGTAACTGTAATTTGTCGTTAATGCTTAATAGTTTGACTGCCAACGCTGTATTAGCTAAAAATTGCAAACTTTTAATTGGTTATTATTTAAACACTTATTTGTTGAATATCTAAGTTATTTTAAATAACCACGTAAAAGCTTGCAAAGAAAATAATATAATATTTTTAATGTGTTGAAAAATTATTTGTAAATGGTGCTTCGTTTTAATTATTTTGTAGATAAAGGAAAGTTTTAATTAGAAGATTTTGAAATTCGTTCTATGTTACATTATTTCGTATATTTTGGTCACGTTTATTTGAGGGACATAGAGCGTTCATTATTTTCATATCAACCACAACATAAACGAAGAATATACAGGCAATCGTGAGAAAGTTAGAAATTTCTTCATCTATATTTGTTACTGATAAGCTATCTATGGCAGAGCCCTACGAAACAAACTCGTTCTTACAAAAATTCTCACAGACTTATTTTTTCTTTTCAATTATTCATATTCCTTATAAACTGTCTAGTAAAAAGTTGATAACACCCTGAGAGAACAAAATACTTAAATTTTTTACATTATTTTCATATGACACAGAGGCGATAAATATTTGTATACACATGGAAATGTTTATTACAAGTATTATAGAAATAATTAACAATCTTTTATGAATACCACACATTTGTTCACAATACGAATGACAATTATCATTATCACATCATTTCATTATTCCGTTTTAATGAGACAATCGCGTTAATGGCACAAACTCACATTTAAATAAGAAAATGCTCGAGTTTAACGTTGCATCGAATTCTAAAGATTATTATCGACTAGATTAAATATTTCGGTTACTACATAAATATATATTTGCATTAATATTTTTTAACCATTTGACTGTGGGCTGCTTGGAACAAGACGAACGCTGCGTGCGGCCCACTTGCAGTAGTACATAATGAACCATTGCAATGAACGCCTATGGGCGTCGTCAGCACACGGTGAGCGACCTTGTCAAGCTTACATATACGCCGTTCGCAGTCGAAGGGTTAATGGGTTGTCATTTTAATAAATAGTGAAGATAATTTTTCATATCGAATCGATTGCATCAATGTGCCATAAAATGGTTAATACAGGAAACAAGACTGACGTAATGCCGTGATATAGAAAAGTCGTTTGTTCTTCTTTAGGGTTAATTAGCGATTTCCTTTATGGCGACGATTGTAATTTCACGTAGCGACCGGAAAGAGCGGGCATCTGGTCACGTATAAAACCAACTAATACGTGACCGTCGATAGTGCCCATAATCGTCGACCAATAAAAATGATCGGTGGTAATAAATCTCGGATGGCAGCTCAGACGACGATAAGATCCGTGAATTGTGCATTGAAAAACGCACTCTTTGTCGACGATAAACAAGTACAAGGGTGAAATATGTTTCTGTGTACTGCAACGAGAATTTGCAGCCTCGTTTCTACTTGATCGTGTATTTATATCATTTTTTAACTCTTTCATCGGGAATTAAATATATTTACCCCTTTAAACCCCTTTGTCGACTCGACATCGATTTTACTCACAGGTAAGTACTCCTGTGTCGAGTCACACTCTACATTTTTAAATTGCCAGTTTAAATATGTATTGGATTTCGCAATATTTTTGATTTTACCACAAATATCAGATCTTAACAAGGTTACAACATTGGTTGTAATCAGATCTTAACATTGGTTCCTATCAACCAACTGTCTTTCGAAGTACATTTAAAATAAAGCACTTAAAATAATAGGGAGTTATTGAAATGAAAATTAAAAAAAAATTAGGAGCTCAAAGGGTTAAGCCTCTATAACTGGAATTTTTTTGCATATGACAAACATGATACATCAGGTAAATGATAAACTTCGTATGAGGGGGAATAAACATAATAATAAACGAACAGACTCCTTGGTGACAGTACAGTCGTAGAATATAATTGTATACCCTGATAAACATTTGATACATTGGATCCACATTTAAAGAGATACACATGTAACTCTTCTAAACATTTCTCATAAAAAACGAATTATTACACATGCCTGACGTTTTAAAAATCTGATTGTTTTTTGAAAGTATAATAAAAAAGCTAACTGATCATTTGAGAAACTGTGATCAATCTGGTTATATAATTTAAAAAAAAAATGATGCTTCATGTGATTCAAAGTAATAGCAAAGTCGAGAATCGGACAACCACTGCTCCGTGTTCTGAATGAACTTATTATGCATAGACCCACGAGCCCATACACCATTTCAATTCAACAGTGCTGTCTATTCACGAAATTCTACGGCGGCTGAACTCGATTCTAAAAGCCGAAAGGGCGACTTAAGGGCGAGGTGCGTGGAAATAACAAATAAAAAAGTTTCGTATGCAGCGACAGGGATCTTCAACTCTGACGCTTTTTAAAGGCGAACCAGCTCCCTATTATCATAAAAATATCAAGTTTTTTTACAGCATATTACCCTCAGTTCGATGAACTAAATTTTTCTTGCAACGTACTATTCTCAGTTTGATGAACTTTTTTCTTTGCTGCATAAATTAAATCATTTATTACTGAAAAGGGGTATGTTCATATTTTGAGAAAAATTAAGTTATGCGTATAAATTGTTGCAGGTAAACTAAACTTCGAGTTATGGAACCCAAAAAAACCTCAAAAGTGTCTTTTGATATCCTCTATCGATTCCAACTGATAAAACCGAATAAACATTATTTTGAAGACAATTAGGTAAAGTTTTTATTGTCTGGAGTCAAATTTTAAAAAATAGACGCCCTTTCAGTGATAAACGATTCAATTTAAAGTTGCATCGACTTTCAATAACTATTATGGACAGTACTAAATTATTCGTATGAATGATATTACTTATAATAAATAAATAACAAGTTTACGACTTGCTTTTGCCGTTTAACGCAATTTTATTGTTACCATATCCTATGAATAAATCTTGTGCTTTAGAAATAATTTAATGTATATGTTAAACTAACAGGATAGCAATATTTTAATAATTTCATGTGATCACCTCTGTAAAATATTCTTCTGCATTTGAAAGTTTAACAAAACGATATTGTTTAAATAGTAAATCGGGTTAATAGACATGTTAGTTCAATTATATTTATTGAAAAATAAATCTGGTTACCTGAAACTCGGGAATTTTCTTTGACGTCGATTTTTTAGAAAATCAATGGTATCGTTCCTAGATTAGTTGAAGACCGCTGTCGTACGTATCGCGGTTACTAGTTCAGGAAGTTCAAACTCTGACAGACAGGGCATGTTGTCAGGATTTTTGACAAGGGCCCGGTATGGTGGGGTGCACGTGTAGATCGAAACCAGACTCTACGATAATAAACTACAAACACTATTTTTATAAAGGAGCCGAATTACAGGAGCTGCTTCTACTGAAATAAAGTATGTTTTCGTTAATGTATTCTAAAATTAAATAAAGTATTCCATAAAAAATATTAAAATTCACCGACTTCTGCAAAAGGTTTAAATACTTCCAAAATTGTGCAAATTAATTTGCTGCAAATAAATTGTTTTCTTCTATAGATAGTATCTTAGAAATAATTAGATGAGTTGAATTATTAATTGTACCTTACGCATATTCCTATGAATGGCTTACATTATTATTGCTATCGATTATATAATTGTATAAGTTAAAAAATCAACTGACAAAGGAGGCTATAAGCTATATTTTAAAAATATTTCTGACAAGCTGAATTCTAGTGATATACTTGCTTTATCATTTATAATCTCATGCTTCCGGTAAGTCCTTTCCGTCTTTTTACCAACGATAGAATCACATGATAAGTGGTAAGTGTACAATTATATATAATGATTGAATTACGAATGTTTATGTAATTTAATATATCCAAATTGGTGCAGGATGCATATTTAATAATTTAGCAAAATAAAAATGACATTTTGAACATTTGAAGGAGCAAATGCAGTCTTGTTGAAGTTTATTTAAATGTTTTATCATTGTTTCATTCATTTAAATGTATTATTGTAGGAAATATAGAAGACTAAAAATGTATATTTGCATAAACATTCGCAGTCTAATAATAATACTATTTTAGTCACACCGTATTTGAGATTTTTCATTAACTAAATTTAAGGATATATGTTAGAGAAGAATTTTATTTCCGCTTCTCTGAAATATAATTTAATATAATTTTTATTTTAGATTAGAAAGTTTTCTAATACCTTAGCTTTGTCAATTCGACTAATACAATAAAAATAATAGAATACGAAATATTGCGTATTAAAAATCACTAAATATAATTAAAAATATTGTCAACTTATTTAACAATTAGCACATCCTGATAATAACATTTTGTAATATTATCAAGAGTTCATCAAACTTATTTTACTATAATTGCACTGTCAAACATGCTTATAATTATTACTAGAATTAAGTGGAACTGAAATTTTAGATTTTTTTCTATAATTATTTGATAACAGTTTAATTTTAAATTTTAATTCAGTTACATAATTTTTACGTTTGCATCATGCTCGAAAATAACATACATGTAATTTTTTAATGACGAGGTAAATGAAATAAAAATTTCTAGTTGCTCGATTCAGTTTTAGATTTTATTTATTTATCTAATATATAATTTTCTATCGTCGCATAAACATAACTATTTATTAAATACGATTAAAAACTTTTGGTTCAAACATAGCGTCGCCCCATTTCTCGCCAGAACAAGAGCAACGATAATGGTCAGCGCTAACACTATCAATGCATCGATTATAACACTAAAATATCGAATTATAAATAACTATAGTCTGTTTGTTCAAGAAATTCTCTTTCCCACTCTTTCGAAATTAAAAAAAGAACTTCAAATTGGAAAATCTTACACATTCCTAAATTCCAAATAGCTCCGAGAAAATGTTTTGTCGAGGTTACCGAATACCAAATTTCGAAAAATCTCTTCGCATGTATAAGCGTTCGCGTTATACCTCTATATAAAAAAAATATATGGAATTTATATTATATAAACATTTTTTTGCAACGATACGGTCTTTAAAAATTCTCTTCGAATTTTAACTCTAACATTCTATACACTAAGAACGTATATTTCATTTGTGATATGGCGGTTCGTATAAAACATGATTATCAAAAATGTAATAAAAAACGGGGGAAATGCAACTGGGTGGAAAAACACGTACGATATATTTACAGACTGTTGAACATAAACATTCTATCTATTTCGCGCTAACTATTGCACTGTATCTAATAAAATCTTATTTATAAGGGAAACACAAATACATCGTATAAGTACAAAAACTTATTCTGCGACGTATCAAACGATCGAGTCTATTTTGCGTTAAGTATCCATACTGATGCCATTGTAAATTTGCACTATAGCTAGTTCAGTCGTTTTCTTTCAATATCATATATCTTCAGCAAGTTTTTATTGGCGTTTAAAAGTTTTATTTTCATCATTGATCAATAATTCAAATGTACTGTCAAGAATTGAAATGCTTTTCCAGCTCAAATATTCAACTAATCATTAATAATTAAGGTAACTGATAATTATATCCAATCTGTAAGTAAGAATTGGAATAATCAATAAGTGTTTATTAATATTCTAATTCATTGGTGTAGAGCTCGAATAATTAATAAAATATAAATAAATAACTATTTTGAACACAATTATCGTAGAAAATGTTTACTAAATATTTAGCAACTATTAAATGATGAATCGAACAGAGCTACGTGCAATATCTAAGGTGGAAAGGCATTCGTATCCTTATCAGTGCGTTTTGAACACACATCTCTGACTCATCAGATCAATGATACTGCATGCTTCTTTCTTCCCTTTCGAGAGCGGTTCTCAAAGCAAAAATCGTATTATACAAATATAAATTTAAATATTGCAATGGATGACTCTAACAGAAATCAACAAATTGCATAATTGAGATATTTCATTAACAGATCATCGGCGAGTATTCTGCAAACTTCTCCAAAGCTTGGTCCACTGATAATAAATGCAAAAAAGAACTGATTCATGATCATGGTTGGAAGACGATTTAAAAAATGATTCACTAGAGTTTCAAAGAGTATAAATATATAATGTAAGACGTACAATACGTTGCTATCAAATAGGTGGCCCCTTCGTTTGCAATTATGGCACTTGAAAAATCATTTTCCTTTCCTTCAAGTCATAAGATACAATTTCAGGAATTTTGGGAAAAAGATGACGAGATTCGTTGAATCCTCACGACTCCCTCTCTCTTAGAAATTACCCTTATTTTATGTTTTACAAATTTCGTTAAAGTATTCATCATAAAAAGATTTAAGTATTGCATTTGGCCTGCTAGTAGGCGACATTAAAGGTAAAAATCTTGTTATGAATTTCAATGTACATGCTGAAAGGCTCAAATCGTCGGCACTACAAGTAGCAAGGCACGAAATAAAAAAAAAATCGAAAAAAAAGGATCAATGTGGAAAAATTCAGAAGTCTATTATTGCGAAAAATTCATGTCAAAGTAAAGAATCGAAAAGACCATCGTCAGACTTCGAAACTCAAGATTCGATGAACTTCAGCCTTTCAAGTGGTGCACTGTCTGTACTGTTGAGCCTTCTGCCCAATCTCCGCTAGATGTTTCTCCATTTCCCCGGTCAAGGAATCGACCTCGTTCATCAGATCCATCAGCATCCTCTCGTTGTCCCTGTAGACGCTCTCCATACCGTCGAGGTCCTTGAATTTGGTGGACGTGTCGGCCGTCAACTCGGAAGCTCTCTGCAGGAGCTTCTTGGCCCTCTGAATATTGCCCTTGCTCTTGTCCGCCCTGAGATTCAGGGATTCATCTGCTTTTCTATACTCCTCGGCAAGCATTTTCGTCTTGGCGTCGACATTTTGTGCCTCATCAGCTACCTTTCGAACTTGAACGCCAATTTCTTGGTTCAGTACAAAATCATTCCTGACAGATTGCATCTTCAACTGTTTCAAACGTGCATCCAGGTTGTCCACGATCTGTGTGGTGCTGTTTGCTTGCATTTGGGCGCCTCTGGTCACCTCAGAAATCTCCTCTAGATCTTTCTCTGATCTTTGAACGTCCCTTTCAGCCTGATCGATGGCCGACTGCGCCAGATCCTGAGCCTTTTGAGCATCGTTCAGGAGATCCACCACCTTGCTGACCAGGGTCTGCTTTTCGATCGCGTTCTCTTTAACCCTGTTCGCTTGAGCCTTCAAACCCTCCGCCAGCTCAAGGTCGTCCTTCGTTTCAGCAAGGATCTGTTCAGAATCGATCAGAGAGCCTACGATGCTCTTTATACGACTGGCTAGGTCCTTTATCTCGTCAGGCTTCAAACGAATATTTTTAGCAAGGACTGCGTTTGCTAGGTCCCTGACCATGGCTGGTGTTGGTTGCTCCTCGTCCAAGGTGTTTCGAATCCGTTTGTTTATGTAAGACAGGTCCTTTGTGACGTTATCGGACAAGTTCAGAGCGTTCCAAGCAAAGTTGAAGGCATCCTGTGCGTTTGATCTTGCCGTTGTCGCGTCCCTCTTCACTTGAATCATCTGGAAAAACAAAATGGTTGTTCAATAATTACCAGTTTCTACTTAGGGACGAAGCAAAATTCATTGGACCACTCGGATAAAAGATTGAGAAAGTTATACAACTTTTGAGAATATTGTCCTAATTGATATTCTTGAACGATCAGTTAACATATTGACTGCAAACTGGGTCGTTTATACCCAAGCAAAATTGTTTTCTACTGCCCTAATCTTTCAAAAAATCTGAAAAAATTCAGGGATATTAATCAAAGCCTCTACTACATCATACAATCATTCGTTAAATCAAATGTTTAAAATTTTGCTCAATAAGAATAAAAATTCAGAAGAAAGTCCTAGAAAATAGGGATTTCGCTTGTTTTGTCAACAACCCAGATTACCTAGGGAGGGTTAAAAATGCTAATAACATTGCAGCAAAAGCCATCAGAACCTACATTACGAAGCAACTGTTCAGCTTCGTCCTTGTGAGTCTTAATCTTATCAGCCTGTTTCTTAGCCACGTCTAAAGCCTGATTGGCTTTGGTAACTGCTCCTGCGTCACAAGACAAACCGCCGCAAAAACCACATCCTGCGCCGCCACATACTCCGCTGCAATCCGTCACGTTGTCTCCACACATTTCAAGATTCAACCCAGGCATAGTTTTATCGAACACTTTCAATTTTTCATTAATTACGCCCAGGGATTCTTTATTCTGCTTCTGAGCCTCTTCCACGGAGGCGCGATTCTTCGCTAGAAGGCTCTCCGTATGTTTACGGAATCTTTCAGCATCCGCAAGCACATTACTGGTGTCATTCGCCATTTTCTCCGCCTGTCTCGACTGTTCAGCCATTTGTTGCGTAACATTAAGAGCACCTTGTACATTTTCTTCCTGCAGTCTTGTCGCATTTTCCTTCAGATCCGCTGCAGCCTGGTGTAAATTGTTCGTTCTGTTCTTCAGATTCTTCAGCTCAGCGTTTCCCAGGTTGACCCTCTGACTGACGTTCTCCAGAAGATTTTCAGCTTCCTCCACCTGCTTGGTAGACAAAGTTACGTTTTTGTCCAAATCGATAGCCAGATCGTTCAGCTCGTCCAGATCCTGGCTCCTGATCGAGGCGTTGCTGATCAACGCCTTCACCTGGTTCAAAGAGTCCTCCATGTCGTTGAATTCCTGACTGTAAACACCTGTCGTTCCAACTTTTTGGATCCTAGACGCTTCTTCGATGACGAGGTTCGTCTTGTTCCTCAAACCGGTTAACGTCAGGTCCCAATTGTCGAAACACTCTCCGCAAGGAATGCACTGAGGCGCGTTCCCATAGTAGCCACGATCGCACTGGTCACATTTTCCACCACCGATTCCTCTGTGGCAGACGCACATTCCGGTTTCTCTGTCGCACTGTTGGCTAGCAGAACCGATCGTGTCACAGTCGCAAGGTTGACACTCGATGTTTGGATTACCCCAGTAGTTCGTTTGACACTCGTTACAGCGTCTACCTCCGAAACCAGCTCTACATTCGCAGGTACCGTCGAATGGATTGCAACTGAAATAAAAGGGATACAATTAGAATCTTTGCTTGGTAACTTTTCTCTTGTAAGCGATACTGTTCGCCTAATCTAATACAGGACATTTAATACACCTGGTAGCAAATTTATCATCAAAACGTTTGGAGATTTTATCGGATTGCTGCATAGTGAATGTTTTAGGAACTGTTCCAGCAGAGAAAGACCACCAGAATTTGACAGTGAATATTACCGAAAAGTATGTTTAATTTTAATAATAGACTGTCCACGTTTATATTCCACTTCTTCGATAAAAAATTCATGTACAAACCTGTCAGAAACACTGCCAACGGCGTCACACTCGCAAGGGTCGCAACCTTGCCCACTGGCGATCCTCCAATGATTTTCCTCGCAAGAATCGCAAAGCTGCCCGATAACATGAGGCAGACAAGGACACTGTCCAGTTCGATGGTTGCAGGCACCTGCGTTTTTGTCGGTACCCAGGATGTCGCACTGACAGTCCTGGCAATTTTGTTCAAGAGCATTACCGTAGAATCCTGGCTTACAAATCTGGCAGTTTGCTCCGTCAGTATTGTAAAGACACTGCAAGCAACGACCCGTATGGGGATCGCAGTTTCCAGGTCGACGTAAATCTGTATTATTGTTGCAGTTGCATGACTGGCAGGTGCCACCGGCTACTTCGGGATTGCCGAAGTAATTTTCTGCACAACTTTCGCATCGAGGACCGGTGAAACCATCAAAACACTCGCAGATCACGTCGTGGGTCTCTGGATCTAAAGAACAGCTTTCGGCGTACGAGTGACCAGAGTCCCGAGTTCCTATAATTTAAAAGAAGAAAAGCAATTAGCCATTTGCCCTTCGGTGCCAACCTTTGAAAGTTTGAGAGACTCGGACAGTTTTATCGTTTTATCATAGAGAGGGCTACAATTTACTGCAAATTTACAGAATTTACGGGTTATTTTATACTCTGGTTAATCGAAGAATTCGACGCGTATACACCGATTCAGTTGACACATATACAAAAAATGGTATTAAATTGGAATAAAGGTACAATCTGTTACTGACTATTGATAAATGGATACCTTCCAGTTTAATGTTATATCGTCATTAGTGTAATGGAAACTTCGTTTAGAAAACCTTGTAACTCAATTAATGAAGAATTACAGACAAGGTTCCATGGAAAAGCTGATCTACTTTTGAAAAGTATGGAAACTGTATTGTCTGGTCAAGGAACACTGAAGTTGGTAGGAAAAGACAAATATATTGAATATAAACAGTAAAAATGAACCTATCCTTTTGTCAATGAAATATAATGTTATTTCTTTTTTAACATAGAGGATCTCGAGTTAAATGCCTTTTGAAATACCAGCTGAACTATTGAATTTGTGAAATAATCGTAAGGGTGATAGGTTTTCATATTTTTTGGACAATTAAATTATTATATTTCTCATGGGGATTTTAAGATGAAATAGAATATGTAGTACATTTTCTCGTTATATTATATCCTCACCCTACTGGATAGAAGAAGACCAATTTTATGAATCTATACAATATAGCCTCGATACAACTGAAAGTTGTGTAACTTGAAATGACAATGACAGCACGTGGCAGTCTGACCCACACCCACCCCAAAATTCGATCGATTGACCTCCAATTATCCCAGAAACACACCAAAGGAGGTCATCGAATTTATCTCTTTTCTAACGGCATCTCATCCAGCAAGATAACAAGAAAATATACAATTTCTCTAAAAAAAAAAAGAACAAACTAAATTGTCCCTGAAGTAGCCTTCAAAAAAAGGAAACATGAAAACATGCTACTCAACCATTATTTCATAAATCCAGTAGTTTAGGTATTATTTCAAATGACATTTTACTTGATACGTCCTGTAAGCATTATGCACCCTACCCTGAACAGAGCAAACTCTGATCATCCTGCAGAAGACTACGAAACCCAAAGAGTTAAATTCGAAGATACAGAGAAAGAAGACAAGGAATCATCAGTTTTCACAAAGTCGTCGCCAACTTACCGGGACATGGACAAGCTCTGCATGGAATATCGACGTCAATTCTAGGATCACCGTAGTACGTTTCAATGCATCGATCGCAATTGTGCCCTGTTGTAAAATCTCGACAGTCGATACACGCGCCCGTTCTAGAGTCACAGTTTTCAGCGTGTCCATTGCACTTGCATCGTTGACAATGAGGGAAGTTCCAGAAGTTTGGCTCGCATTGTCCACAGGTCCTGCCGTAGGTGTTCGGTCGACACTTGCAACGACCGGTTTCCGCCTCGCAGAAATTGTCCAGGGCACCGACGCCGTCACAGTCGCAAGGAATGCAACCCTCTGGCCCGAAACCATAAGTTCCAGGTGCGCAACGGTCGCATCGTCTTCCAACGACATTTCGTTTGCATGGACAGGTGCCTCCGTAGTTTTCGCAGAGCAAACTGTTAGATCCCGTTGGGCTGCACTCGCAGGCTGAAATAAAGTAATAACAAAATAGAAGCTATCTCTTACTGTGTCTTGGTAGCCTTTCAGACAATACTGCATCCTTTTTTATTTATTATATTACTTTATCTACAAGGATGAATTGTAAATACTAGTGTTTTTGTGAAACAATGACTGGTGTACGTTCAATGGAAAAATATGAAGGAGCTTCTAATTTTGAAAATGGAGGGAACTTTTTCAAAGAAGTGTAAGTAAAAAGTGATTTAGACAAGAACTAGTGATAATTACCGATTGTCTAATAGTTCACATTTGTATGCCGCTTGTAACATATACAGGGTGGTTCACTAGAAACTGCCATCCAAAATATATTCAGATTAGTTGATATTAGAGAAAAATTGTCGATGGAAGTACATATATTGTGTCTAGAGAACTCTGTATAATGAACAAATTCATTTTTTATGCAGCTCATATTTTTAAAAATTTTATGGTAACCTTCAAATACAATAAATTTTTATAAAACCTCAATGTCACTTTTAAATCTTCAAACGTTCACCTGCGTAAAAAATAAAAATAAAAATTGTGTATCATATTAAACCTAAGCACAACATATTTCATTCAACAATTTTTTTGTAACATCAACAAGTTGGAAGTCATTTTAGATGACAAAGACATTTTTCGTGTCTCATCCTCTGTAAGTTATTAATAACCGGTGAGCATATTATACCAATATTTGCAAACGGGAACCTGACGTAAGAGGCAAATTTAAGAGTGTTAGGAATATTGGAAGCATATTTCTTTTACTCACAATGTGCACCGTCGTAAACGTAATAACCGATGCTGTTGTGGTATTTTTTGCAAGTTTCGGGGATATTATTCCAAACGTTATTCACGTCGTTGAAGTATTCGCTGCACTTGTATCTCTCATATTCTTGACGCCGAAGCTCTCCAATGCCAGGTGCTTTGAAGAATGGTATGGCGTCTATTCTTGGTTTGAGAACGATCTAAACAAACAATGAATTTTAAAAACGAGATGGATAACCCATCAAATATTAAAATGCAAATTCACTGAAAACTATATTTTTGCTCAGTTACAACATAAATAATCGAGGGATTCATAATAAAAACAACCCTTGACAAAGTTTACGATGACAACGCAACTGCACTGCTTCATGATTTAATTGAATACAGTTCTTCTGCGATATAAATACAGATAACATCCACAGCAACTATGTAATATAAATATTTTGTTAAAAAAAAAATTGAAATCTATTCCTCAAAAATTAAAGTTGCTTGTTTATTTATTTGTTCTCTTGAAAAAAGGCAAAAATTGACGAGGGTCGTTTTTGTCACGAACCCTTCTCAATTGTGTTTGAAATTAAAAAAATATATATTCTAGAACGACTTAATTGAATATGTCTCTCACCGAGTCGACTAAAATGGACGCAGAAGGAGTATCCACCTGGCTGTTGAATTTCCGGAACTGTAGTAAAAGATTATACCGTTTTCCTGCTTCCAGGCAAACAGACGGTTGCGCAACGACGCTCCTAGACCGCACAGGCAATTGTGCCCATAAATGATCATCGTATTCTGATCTCGAATCGGCACACAGACCATTAGGATCTACCGGACCGTCCCTCTCGATGATTATTTGGACGTCTTCCCAAACTCCTGGTTGAACGGGCTCGTAACGTATGATTATATCGTACCATAAGGTTTTACGAATATCGTCGATGGTGAAATTCAAGACTGAACCCTCTAGTGCCTTCATGAATCCAGTTCCGGTCCAGGAACTGTTCCGTCCGTCGCGTGAAGGTTCTCTGATCACCACTTGGCAATTCTGTAAAGTCAGTCAGCAAAAATATTAAAAATATAGGTTCACCTCATATATCAAAGAATACTTACATCGCTAGCCCTCGATAGCTCTCCCTCATAGATCAGGAAGTCGAGAGAGCCAGTATAGTAACTTTGCTCAGGTTGATTGCAAGTTCTGCCGCTGACGTGCGGTCTGCAACGGCACTGGCCCGTCACAACGTCGCAAGAATTCTCGTAGGATCCACCGAGATCACAATCGCATGGTTTGCATCCGTCAGTATCCTCTGAAAGGCCCCAGTATTCCGGAAGACACTGGTTGCAGTCACGAGCGGTGACAAAACGTTTGCAGGTGCATTCGCCAGTAACCATGTTGCATCCACGGTTGTCAATGGTACCCAAAGTGTTGCAAGTGCAAGCTGAATGAAAACAGAAACATTTATTGCTTCGTTTGATCATCGAAGATATCTGTCTTTTTTTTTACTAACTAATAGAATTGGAGTACCCATACCTTGACATCCATCAGGACTTTCAGGGTCAAAGTTCCAGTAACCGTTCTTGCAACGATCGCATTGACGACCTTCCACGTTCGCTTTGCAATGGCAACGACCGGATTCGTCCCCGCTGAGAGGATCGGTTTTCGAATCGCATATGCCATCGTCCAAAGAACCACCAAGGTCACAGTTGCATGCTGCAAAAAATAATTGAGGAACTGAGTGCTGTTGCAGTGATGCAGGGATTGGGCGCCTCGAAATCACTTCCCCCTCTGAATTTTGTCAAATTTTCTTTACTTTATGTTCTTGCATAAGGATGTCGTACTTTTCAGATTCATTGCAATCTTCAAAATGATATAAAACTTTCAAAGTGAGGCTTCACATGCGTTACATTTCAGTGTGATGAAGTAAATGACAAGTGACCTTGAAGTGCCTACTTTCTGCGACTGTGCTATAGCATCAAATTGTAGGTAGTATTGGGGGACATCTCAAATTAGGCTGTTCAAGTTTATTTCTTCGTCATAAAAAGAATCCAATTAAAAATATAAGGATTATTTTACTATTAATTAGAGTTTCATTGTATGCATGGGTTATCTGTTAGGTATATCTGTTCGATAAAATATGCGCCAGCAGATTGCAAAAGTACATCTGTCGATTCATTTCATTATTTAAGGGGATAAAAGCCATAGTGACGCAAGTTATCTGATCTTCATTTTGACAAACAAAAGGTTTTATTAGAATGATCGTAACAAATTCTACGGTCACGTGTTAATGATCATAACGCATTGAATATTGCTGAGGTTTTATTATAATTATCTATGCACACAAGTCAATATATGTATTAAAACCTTGATTTACACCCCTATGGCCTTCACCCTCTCGTTTATGTTTAAATCAGGGATAGCCATCCGGAACAAGACCTTACTTCAGCCTACCCCCACTCTGTGTCCACTCTCCTCACGTAGGTTGTGGTCTGTGTATGACGTCGAAAAATCGGTGATTGTCGATGGGAACGATTTCTTAAGAAATAATGATGTAATAAGAATAATTATTTTTTTATATATGACATCAGTTTCTTCTAGAGATTATATCTCAACTTTCTTGTTACATGAGGGGAATGGACGCAGAGTGAGGGTAGGGCGGATCCAGGCGTCGCTTCGAATGGTCATACCTGGCTTAAACCTTGCTAACATCAAGCGCAACGAGAGATTTAAACGACGTATATACGCAACAGTGAATGCTTGTTTTAACCCTTAACTACTATAGAACGTCTGTGAGACCGCTCCAAATTTTCATTCATCCCTATTTCCCTTCCTGCATGACGCATCATCTTCTCACGCCATGTACCTTTCAGTTAGAGTCTAATGTTCAGACAGGCTTGGGTCTCTTTATTATTAATGTACGAAGCAAGAATAATTGAATTTGATCTTTATTCGGCACTTGTATGTACGTAATAACGCAATAAACATTAGAGGTCTGTGAGACCTCCTATAATAGTTGCGTAAGTTTCAACGTCTATAGTATTTAAGGGTTAAATCAATTATAATATCTGTTAAATACGTGCGCTGGAATGTTCTCCTTACACAAATCAATGATAAAAAATTATTGAACTTACGTAGACAAGCTTCAGGGTGGGATATGTCCTTGGTAACGTCGTGATAGTAAAAAGGTTTGCATTGTTCACAATTTTGTCCACGAGTATTGTGCTGGCAGTCGTCACAGACACCGCCAGAGACTCTTCCGGATCGTTCGTACACTGCTTCGTCGAAATGACACGACGTCGAATGATTGTTGCAGTTGCATGGTCTGCAGGCGTTCGTCTGCTTTCCAACCGCAGGTTTCCATGGGAGATCGTTATAGAAATCTTCGCATTTCTCGCAGTTCAATCCTGTGGTATTGTGCGTGCACTCGCACCTGCCGTGCACCATGTTGTCCTCGTGGGAGACGCCAGGTAGGGGAAGACACCTGGACGCGTGACCGTAGCAGGAACAGGATCCACGGATCACCATGTGATTAATGGCGTAGTAGTATTTCTCACGAATTTCCGCGCGATCGTCCAGAAGATCGTCTCCCAAGGTGTGCAGCCTGGTCATGTTGATCCTGAGATTCGTGATCTTCAGCAGGTTCTGCACCTCCTTCGAATAGGGATTGTCGATCTCCAAATTTCGGGGCAATACTCTAAAAATAGAAGAGCGTATGAAAATAATAGGGCACATTGATTAGATGTAAAATAATTTACAGACTGTCAAAGAAAGGACATGCCAGTTGAAGTTTTTCCTGATGAATCTACAGGGAAAATCAGTGGACTGGTGTTACATTTTTTTCGAATTAACATCTTTTATGCGGAACAATAATCGTTGCAACATTGACGGTTCATTTCTTGTTTTAATTTAGATTGTTAGGCTTTACTACTTTGATTCAGAGAGATACTTTGATTCATGATCAAAAATATCTGCATTGAGTTTATAGATTGATAATCATTTGGTCATAGATTTTCGTACATTATTCAAAAGTAGCAAATAGTTCTTGAAGTCGTTATACTGGACGTTCTCATACAAGGAACTACTTTTTCAGGTCGTGTATATACGCTTTTAACACCTTCAAGGTTAATGTTAAAAGCCTAAGGAGCTCATTCTATACCACAACTACATTTCATAATTTACTTGTTGTTGCTATTATAAATATAAAATTAAATAATACTAAAACGGTACAATTTCAAAAATATATGTAAGCAAACGTAGAAAAATGAAACTATTTTTACCAAATGTCGTAAGCTATGAAATTAAACAGTTCGTCCCAAAATAAAAGTACTTGTATAATTTTATTTTATTTATATCTAAGGATGTAACCGTCTCAAATTATGGTATAATTACACCAGTGTTTAGTGTAATAATTAAAAATTTTCTGGAGTGCATGCTGCATTTCTGTTCGCTCCAACTGTCAATTACCACACTGACGGTCAGTTATCAAAATCATCCGCAACGTTTGTATCACATACTCATTTTTTATCATTGTTTACATACCTGAAGATAACGTCGCCTCCCGCCGATGGCGCCACGCCTGAATATCTGACCTCGCAAATAACGTCGGTCAGTTTCTGAGGTTGCTGAACAGAGACGTCCGGGAAGGATTGTTCGCAATTGTGCGCGAAATATCGATACACTTGCCATGTTTTACCGAAATCGTACGATCTCTCGATCAGCATGGCCGCTGGCCGGAAAGTTTGGAAACGGATGATGATGTGGGTGAGGTGAAACTCCGCTTCGAGGTCGAAGCGTATCGTCACATTTTCCACGCCGTTCTCCGCTTGCCACCAGGTTCTAGGGCTTCTTACAATATTGAAAAATATTTAAAATTTGTCATAATTACTTGTAACCCATGCAGCAGATATATGGAAGTAAACATTGAAAGAGAATTTCTGATGAGAATGCAATTTTTTGAGAGAGCACCGACGGAATCTGTACAGGATGCTTCAAATGGGGCTACGAGCTTGGCAGCATGTAATATTCGCAAAGAAGAACGTAAAATGAGTCAATATAATAGCTACACCTGACTCGTCGGATGTTATGTCAGGCTTTTGATAATTAAGCATCTTTTTGTTCCTTCTTGTCAGTACTATGTGCTGCTGAAATCTTATTTTCGACGAATCCTTGTACTAACTGATTTTTAAGAGATATTACGGAATAATAGTACTCCGTATACAGACTAATGTAATAAGTAATAAAACCTGTATTTCAAGAATTTTTTTGAAACTATGTAATACTTGCTGACGACTGCTTAAGGACATAATTTGCAAATAATGGTATAATACAAGGTGTTCCAAAATTGAAGGCCTTAATGTTGCATACATATAATGTTCAACAAAATAAACAGAAAAGTTTCAGTCAACACGAGTAAAAAAATCAGTGTTCTTTGAGTTATAACGAAAAATTTGATTCCATCATAACAACTTTTTTAATTGCAAATTTAAAGTCACTACGATTATAAATAAAACGAATAAGGTGAATACAGATCTTCATATATCTTTGAGAATTCCAATATTATGGAAAAAATTAATGTTAGTTTCTTGAAACGGTGTGAGTATATCAATAAGATTATCCTTAATGTTACATCATAACAATTGTTCACTCGAATTTTTTTGTATATCTCGGTAACTGTTATTTATATAATTTTTATTTATTTCGTTGACTACTGTATTTATCCAAAGTTCGGACTATTGATTTCATTTTTGCCTAAAATTGCTAAGCCCAAAATTGGTAATTCCCTTGTTTAAAAGATACACAAAATTGACACAAAAATCCAGTGACTCACGAAATTGTTCACATATTTCCATAATTACTTCCCTTCCTTAATTCTAGTGCAACCAATCAACTGTAAATTTTTTAAGTGTAATTGAAATGTTGTTTGCTAAAGATACCATATCCTCACTTCAAATAAGACTGTCTCAAAAATGTGTTAAATAGAAGAATGTTGAAATAACAATCATATGATCAATTTCGTGAGTCACTGTATTTGACGTCAATCCGTCAGAATGATCCAAAATATGTACAATATACTGTATAACATAAAACCTAAAAATTTCAATGTGAAACGTGCCCCTTGCTACATCCCCTGTTTTATTCGAAATATACTTTGTAAAAAAATTTCTTCTTACTCGTCGACAATATTTTCGATGTTGTGTTGCTGCTTCGGCGTCGACGCGTCGCAGAAGAAGCATTTCTTCCGGTCTTTCAAGTGCGAAACAATGCAATATCTTTCTGGTCCCCTGAGACCGCAAGTAGAAGAGGAGGTCAATCGATTTTTCCGACCGATCAACAAATTCCCGGTTGCAGGATAGCAGGAGCTCTGTTCGCACGGATGCTTTCTCTTCGCGAGAGTACCTGAGGACAGCAGAAGGTAATTAAGAAACCATGTTCCGCGAAAGAAAGATCGAGTTAGCCACAATTGGTTATCTCCGTCCCCTTTCAGTCATTTCGAGTATCGTTACATCTCCAGCTACGAAGGGATTTGTTATTTACACATTGTAACAAAATTACACTTGTTAACGAAATTCCTAGAGACCGAAGTTAGTGGTCAGAGAGAAACCGTGTCCACGCGACACCACCTCAACCAAATTAAAAGGCAAGGGAAGAAATTCGTGTGTCCTCGATCGTTTCCAAAGGTACCGTGTGAAGATCAATTTGCTGCATTCTCGTATTAAAATAAAAAGCAGCGCTTTGTTAGACACTGGATATTATTGAAATTATTATTTTATGCGACAGAAAGAGTAGGATCGTCTGTAAATTGCTGTCTGGTCAGTCGAAGAGGATTTACTTTTTCTGTAACGGTCACTGATCACACCGAACTCGTAGAGTGGAATCAGAAAGGGAAGATTAATTTGTATGGTAACGTTATCATGCTAGTTTTAATTCCTTAGCAATATTGCGTAACGTGGGTTTGTGGAACCAGCGAGAATGCTACCTCTTGATGTGGGAATGGTCAGCCTTGGCCAATTATGGCGCTCTGCCGTCACCTCCATGGGTGACATATCTCCTCTCTGGACTGATCCTATAACACCCCGCTGTCTTTATCTCGAATTCTTATTCGTATCTACTTCTACGTATTCTTACTTCGAACTTCTTAAGAGCACCGACTCACAGCCTACTGTGCACTTCGAAGGTTTTATGGCTGTCACAGATTTCTCTGTTCGATTTTGGAAAAACCCTACAGGGTGTTAAAAAACGGAGACCAAGACTTTGGGAGATAATACTCGCAGGGACGATTAACACTTTGACTGCCATGTCACTCATATATGGGTACGCTTAAATTCAGTTGTTATTTATCTGACTACGAATAATACTGGTAAAAATATCTAAAATGGTCCAACAGAATCAGTAAAGAACTATAACGAATTACTAACACCATTGATTGCAAAGGGAATAATTTGAGATTACTCTTGTGTTTTATTAGAGTCTAAAAAGGTGCTGGTTTCAGCTTATATAGCGTAGCAGTCACCGTGTTAAAAAATGCTCAATCAACATGGACTCAACAAAATAAATCCTTAAAATATTATAAATCCTCGGTAGACTGCGGATGCTTATGCAAATATACATTTTTAGACCTTCATATTTCCTATGTTAATGCAAGTAAGTAAATAAAACTTCAACAAGACTGCGTTTACTCCTTGAAGTGTTTAAAATATGTCATTTTTAGTTCGCTAGATTATTAAATGTACATTACTCATCAATTTGAATATATTAAATTGCATAAACATTCGCAGTCTACTCATCATATTTCAGTAAAATATTACAGTGTATGTCCATAGACGTTCAATCAATGCACTTAGTAAGTAGGCTAATGAATTGTTTGCATCAATAAAGTTATTTCTTACGTCTCGTGCGGAATATTGGTAAATCAAGACTTAAGTACGTTATACGTTCGTATAATAATAATACGTTCGCCTAAGAGCGTTTTCCGCACGGTTCATAGAAATTTACAAAACATTCATGAGTGCTCATAATAATTGAAGGGTTCATTTTAGTATCCACGTTGATTAAGTATTTTGCGTACCTGTTTACAAAAGTTATGTTTACGAATTCTTAAATTACCTTTTTTTTTAACGCCCTGTATTGGAAAGGACTTTAAAATTTTACTGTTTCGCCTTGTGAAATTTATTTTTGGAGTTTAATCATTCGTTTTTTGGACATGGAAGTGACACTAAATTTTTAAAAACCCGGTAAATCTAATTCAATTAGGAAAAGAAAAGATATAACTCACCTCTTAGCGGAAGTCTGTCTCTAGGATACTGCGGATCTGTAGTACCTGAAACAGAAGACATAAGTTTGTTAAGAACAGTTTCAATTCTTTTTTTTAAATTAACAGCAATTTATATTATTTTTGTTGTGTGTTACTATACCTCTTTATTGTCAGAAAGGAAACTTACATATCAATTTATTATGAAAAATGTTCATAAAATATTTTAGAGCACCATGGAGTTATTTTCGACGCTCTTTATCGGTGGCGATAATAAAACTATCGAGTTCAGGATTGTCTTTCCTGGAAATTATTCTAGTAGTAGAAACTATAATTTCACAGCAAAAATTTTAAATGAAGCTAGAACGAGCAGTTATCAAGTAGCGTTCTACTACCGGTAGAGGCTATCGCAAGGGACAACCGGATGTTTATGACGTGGTGTGTCTGGAAATCATCGTTAACATGAATGAAAGCCCTTAAATTAAGCAAAAATATCAAGACCTATTCATGTTAATTACTATTTAATCATATTCTTCTTTCACTGTCTTGTTGTTTGTCAAACTAATAAATCCTTACTTTATCAGTTATCAATATTTCAATATATCGAATTTGTACAGAATTAATTACACATTGTAATTCTAATTAGACAAGCAATTTTATCAGGCTACTTGCAATTTTTAACGTTCCCCGTTTTGACGTTCCAGAAATAAAATTGAAAAATTGTTATTTAAACGGAGTAGTTATGGAAAATATTGATATGTTATTTAATAACATGATTTTTTATTTGCATTATCATTGAATTTTCAGAATACTCAAGTCTCGAAAATTGAAATAAAGTATAAAATTTGTTGAAAAAGTGAGCTTTATTGTAGAAATATTCTAATATATTAATTATTATATTGAATGTGTTGTAAACTTCGAGGTTCAGATTTCTAAGGCGCCTAGATTTTGAAGACCGAAATAAACTTGAGAAAGTTGAGAAGGAAGGCAGGTCGAGGGGTCGAATCGCTATCTAATCATAATGGATAAAGTGTCTTCTTGTAAGAGCAATGAATGAAGAGCACATTTTGGTCATCAATAGATAAATTCCAACTATTTCATCTTAATGAAATTTTTCATTCGTTACATTAACAATTAAACCAAGTCTGTAAATAAATCAATGTGCAAGACTCTGTGTTCCATAAAAATATGTTACAATATTTATATTTCGAGCTTTTAAGAGTCAATCTTATCTGCGGCCTCGTTTTCGCTTAAAATGGAAATTTGTTAACATTTCAGATATTACATGATGTAATATTTTTGATAATCATGATAAACGCACAGAAAACAAAACGTATTACTGAATGTTACTTACTTGATACAATGGTTAGTGCAAATAACAATGCAGCGAGGATCGCCTGACAAGAATATATTCGAGCCATTTTTCACTCCTCCCCTCTGTCGTTTAAATTTTTCCAAGTAAATCTAAGCCATGTGCATTATGGTCCATCTGAAAATGAAAAATATACTAAATGGTAAATACATTTCGATTTATCACAATGAAAATTTTGCAGACCCTATATATCAATTTCTGAAATAACGTTAACGTAAGACTTCATTTCATATTTTCTTTTGAATTTCATGAATCATCCTGTTTTTCGCATTCTGTTTATTCCTTTCCATAAATATTTAAATCTTCTAAATTCATAGAATTTACCGTAATCATGTCATAAATCAATTCAGTGTTCGCACCCTCATATTGTCTTTAAGGCTTAATGAATCATCAATTTTACCATTACTCAAATTTATTTGTTCTTTTCTTGAGAGTCAAGTGGTATAACAATGGGAATATAAATCAAAATAATTAATGGTATATAATAGAAAATTAATCGTATTATAGAACAAAAATTTTGGTCTGATTTTACACAATTTTCTTAGAATTTTTATTTATATCGTTAGAGGATAATGAAGTACTTGGTGCTTTGAAAAAGAAACCTAATTTTATTCTATTTATTAGTAGTTCCAATTCGCAATCATCTACGATCTCAGACTAAAATAAAATGAATAAGAGTGTCCCTTATCTACGATGCACCGAGAATTGCAACGTCCACTGCACGCGTTTCGAATTGTCAATTGCATTGCGACTGCACCGATCATTTTCAATATGAATATATTAATGACTATTGCAGTTGTATCTATATTCGTGGGAAATACACATTTTATAGTGTTTCGACTGCTCCATTTGCACGTACGAATAAAATTCTGCCTAATGAACTCCAATTTCACGAATATTAATCACTTGCAGTGCAACGACCGACTGCACTTGAATGTAGAGCACCTGATAAATTCCTAGCTTGTCATGCTGGACAAAAATTATGTTTACATTCTCAGATAGCCGAATGAAATTTTCTTTGGTTTATTGTTTGCATGTAGCGACCCTTTCAATCAATTTAAAAAGTGCATGTTATCTTTTGTTCCAGGTGTTAAAATATATATTATCTTATATCTTGTAGGTCAAGCTTCATGAAAAATTAAAGGAACGCGATATGGACGTTAAACAAAAATCTGTATCGAAAAACTCATTCGCTATCCCCTGAGTACTTTTAGCAAATAGCAAAATTACACATCATAGTGCACATCAAATGATTAAATTACTATCTGTACAATGTGGTGAGAAATGATTATCTCCCAACAAATCCTTATGAAGGTAAGATTAGTGCTAAACAAAAATCTGTATCTATAACATATAGCAACTTATTCATTATCGTCCGATTTTTACCATATTACAAATTAGAGATTACAGTACAGATGGAATTCCCATCTTTGCAGTACAATTTTAATTGACCCCCCGAGTACTTTTACCAAATTGCAAAATTACAGATTACCCATCGAATCCGTGTCACACGCGTTACTCTTTTCTGGCAGATCACCCCAATCGATAAACATTATGATACTTCCTCCTAACATTCAATAAGAAACCCATGAAACGATCTAAGCACGCACAAACATCTCGTGGGAGTCAGCCTCCTGAAATCACTGCAACGCGATCGAAAAAAAATTCATCTCACCAGCGCATCGACTCGAAATCGTTCTATGAAAAATCGTGCTCGTAAGCAACATTAACATGAGCCGGCGGCATGGAAGAAAAAAACAAGAGTACCGATAGCGATCCGCGAGAAACGTCTTACCTAACCCAGTGTATCTCCCTCGAGAGTGTCTCTCCTTTCTGGGACACGGTTGCCTGGCAGGCTCCAAACGATCCACGGAGATCGACACTAGGAAACGGACCGATCGAACGATTTTCAGGCACTCGATCCCCGCGGATGATCCACGAAAGCGATCACGAGACAGAGGAATGAACGGAGCAACGCCGTGGACGCCTGGTGACGCGTCTCTCGCACTGTTTCTCTCTTAAGGAGAACCTCCGACAGCAGCCAGTGCCGTACATAGAATGAGGCTCCTTTCTTGTTTGTTAAGAGCGAGGGTGCCGACACAGGCAGAGGGGAAAGGTACGGTTTTCCCGAGAGGAGAGTAGGGGAACTATGCGGGGGCGACAGGCAAGAAATGCTCTTCGGGATTAACCGCGTGCGATTTCGTTCTCCTGCTCCTCAGCTTACCCTTCTTCGATTTTTCACTCGTTATATCGACTATGAATTGAATTTATTGATTAGAGTCAATAAATAACTTACGATTTGCCGTTTTAAATTTATTGGTGATTTATTAAATTAGAGGATGATTATTGTTGCTGCAGCACGTCTATGTTTTGGGGATTCTTACTTTTAAATGTGAAGCAAAAATTAGAATCCTGGATGAAGTATTTGAATTTTTAGACGGAGAAAAATGTGTTTTGCGTCGGAAGTTATTTATGAGTCAATCCAATAGATAGATGATGTTCCTGGTGAAAAGAGGAAATTATTTGGAAATCTGTTTGGATTATAGGAGAGAAAAATTGAATATTTTTTTGGAGTATTCTACGCGATGTCTTCTAATTGAAATAAAAATTCAAATAAGTATTTTAAAAGTTTGCTAGGAAATTTGTATTGTTCCATATTCTGCTCTTCTCACCCTTATTTGCTTTTTAATTGATTAACTACACTGTAAAATTGAATACAATCAGACAATTCTTTTGGTAATGAGAGGAGATGATTTAGAAATCTGTTTTGATTATAGGAGAAAAAAATTGAATACTCTTTTAGAGTATTTACCGTGAGGTTTTTTAATAAAATTCAAATAAGTATTTTAGAATTTTATTATGCAAATTGTATTCCTCCTTATTCTGCTCTTCTCACCCTTATTCAATTTATAATTGATTAAGTACACTGCGAAATTGAATACAATTAAACGATTCTTTCAATCAGAAGAGATCATTTCGAAATTTGTTTCGATTGTACGAGAAGGACATCAAATTCCTTTTGGAGTACTATAGATGAGGTCTGTTATTAATTTCAATTTTATTATAAAATTTGTATACTTTATTGATAATTCTACCACTTTTGTTAATATATTATTCTTTACCATTTTTGTCTCTCTTCCTTATATAATTCTGCGCTTATTTTTATACAATTTCGATTTGAATTCGTTGGATTATGTGTAAAATTGAGTCTAAACAGACAATTCTACTGACAACGAGAGAGTAATAATTGGATAATGTTTATGATTGTAGTACATATGTACTTATTTTATTTATTAATAAGTTCTTCAATGCTGAGTTAGACATTTACGATCAAGAGCTGGAATTATCAGAGTTTCAAAAGTTTCGAACAGTATACAGCATTTATAGTTTGATTCTTTGGTTAATTATTTATAAGCATTATACGCGAATTTCATTAATGAACCAGATAGAAAAATAAAAAATTTGTTCCATTTGTTTGAATTTTGGAGAAAAAAACATCAGAAACTTCAGAAATTTCAGAAATAGAAGATTTGCTCTCTTTTATAGAACATCGTAAGACAATTGATCAAACATCATACTCCCGAGTATTCAAAATTTTTACTGCTTATTGCATATTTTTTACTAGATCACTATGCAAATGTTTAATGTTTGGCGTCAAACAGAAATATTTTATACTACAGAATTTTTATGTTTCTCTCGTGTTCTGTTAGCTTTCTCCTGTAAATTTCGTTCACCCTCCGTATGAATAAAAACGTGGCCTTGTAATTCTTCAATAGCACAAATGAAGATCAAGTATGGTGATTGATGTGCAGAGATTAAAGTATCGTATTACGTGCAATACAGTAAACCACTGTCTGCACATTTAATGCTTCATGCTGTCCCTTCCAAGTAACTCAAATACTTTCTTCTGCCAACACTAAACTAAAATAATATATCGATTAACAACACGATTGTTAACAGCTACAATTAAATTTAAAAATTACTCTACAGCTTCAGAATCAGCGATTAAATCGAATCTACTTTTCATTTTATAATTCTCCCTAATATAATTTATTAATATATAAAGATTACTTAATATGACAATATTAAAGTCAACGATGTTAATGAAATATGCGTGTAAAATCAAGAAAATTATTTGTAATTTTAAATGTTTTGGAAATGACGATCTTCGATGTGATGTTCAGAAACCACTGGCATAACATAATGTCTATTGCATCAACCAGCGGGTTGCAGTTCACACGTGCAGCACACTTGTATTCGTTTCCCTTTAGTTCTCTTCAGTATGGTTTACAGCAGGCATGTCAAAGTATTGAGACTGACCAGCACCCAGATCGTTGGCCATAATCGAAGGTCCTTTTTATGGTGACATTCGACACACTCGCTCGAAACATTTCTCATCGCCTTCTACATTTAAAATGATACAAATTGCACAAACTAAATTATTTATCCGATATTCGCGTATAAAATACCTCAGGCAAGCTGAAACTCTGTTTTGTAGGAGCTGTTTTTTATTACACGCAATTATATAATCCTTCAATTCTTCATAAAGAAGATAACATAATTTCTTCTTCCGTAAATGGAGGGAGAGACAGACTTTATAAAACTCTCCTATTAGATAAAAAAATAATTAATTGTAATATTTATGAATTAACAAACAAATTAAAGAATATGACAAATAAGTATTATATTAATTGTTAATTATGATTTAACTTTTGAAGATGAGTACCTGGTCTCAAATTTTAACATAAAAAGAAGCAAAAAATTCTAAAAACTGTTAATATAACGTTATATTGATGTTCTTATGTATGAAGTATGTTAGAAAATATCTCTGAATTCGTTAAATATAACATTTGGTTAATGAAGAAAATAGATTGCTTCTCTAAAACAGACGGGCCATAATGAATTAGATCACTTACACGCGAAATGTAACGAGCGAATGTGATCACCGAAAAGGAAGGAAGAGAAGCGTGGGCGCGGTTATCATCATAACGTATCCCGGTTATGATAGTAAAGTACCATTGCCTTTTCATTCTTGTCTCTTCTTTTTTACATATCATCCTCTCTTTTTCTCATATTCCAAACAACGTGACACCACAAAACTAACGATCAGCGCAAATCGGAGCTCAATAAACAATGTGGATATTTAATTATTCTCAGTAAAATTCATAAAGGCTTTTAAAATAATTTATTCCTATTTGTTAAAGATAAAATTAATCGTTTTAACATTTACAGTCACTGGAACAAATTTCTACGTTTAGCATGAAGATATACCAACAAATATATTTCTTCTTCTTAAAGTGAAATTTTCAATAGTTTTGTACAAACATAGAATTACAAAGTTTGTTTAATGTACTTTTTGATTTATAAAGTAACAAATTTTAGCTACTTTTGTGAAGTTATATGTTTCATGTACTTACACAATGCTCTTATATAAGTATTGCAAATATTTACAAATGACTTGATACTACATGAAGTAAAAAAATATTTATTCTTCCTCATTAGAGATACATTACAAAATAATATACCATTTTATGGAATATTTCTTAGACCAAGTATTGATCTTACATAAAAAAATAAAGAGACATATCAAATGTTAAATTATATGTAGTAAAAGAATGATTATGTTTTAGATATGAGATCTATATATGCTTCTGCTATCAAACTTTCTTTCTTTATGTTTAACTTAGTCATTAAGTCTTGAGCAATCTTCTCCCCATGTTCTATATCTTGTTCATCAGTCAAGACTACCTAAAACAATAATAGCAATATATTTTTCCTTGGTAATCAGATGTACAATTAATCATTTCTATATGTGTTAATAATTGATGGAAAAAATATTGAACCGTATACAATACTATTACGGACCTCCAGTTCTAAAAAATTCCCCAAACCTTCAACTTCATCAACATGCACACGTGTCTGACCAACCATATATAAGTTTCTAGTCTTCTTCACTTCGCCTACGCAACCATTCGATGCAGTTAAAACGCTTTTAATTCCAGCACAAGCATTGGGATCTAGAACCGCTTTCTCATAGTTACAAAGTTTTGGGCCCAATGTGTTAGATCTCTCATAATAAAGTAATTCTCCTGAACCTGTCTACAAAACAAAATCAATTTCATCCTTGGATTATTCATATTCATTTTAAATTTAAATATTTGATATAATATCTAATAATAGTTAGTCTTTTTTTCTTATTTCAATATCTCCTTCGAACCATCATTGTTGATTATCATTTCTTGTTTATTCATACAACCACTTTCATCTTTCATTAATAAGCAAGTATGTTTCTTCCTTAGTAAAACTTGTTTTGTAACACTTTATGGAAACAAGTAAAACATACCAAAACAGAAGTATATAAAAATGAAATGATCATGCATCTATTCAATTTTTATTGTATGTTTGAATATTAATATTCAATTAAAATTTAAGATTAAATTATTTATTTACTTCGAACTGTCGTAACTTCATTCTTCCTTCCGCTACTTTAAAGAAAATATCATGCTGCTTTATAACAGCATGATCAGCATTGGTTAGTTGTTTAATTAAGGAAATCGTAAGTTGAGGGTCGTCATTTTTTGCTTTTATTTCGACGTTACGCATTATTATTCTGTGTCACGAATATTCGTCACTAACAACAAACAACGTTCTTCTATTATCTATCACTGCTCTATATAGAGGTGCCGGTACTCTACCAAAACCTAACCAATTCAGGAGAACAAAAGAACGTTCAAACTAAACCATGAATTTGATTTATATTTAAAACAATATTTATTGTAATATACATACTAAAAGCAGAAGAAAGATGTTGGCATATTTTGACAAATCATTATTTAAAATATGTGCTTGAAAGTAATTTTGCAAGAAATAATAACATTCACCAATATCATAATGAATGTAACATAATGAATGAAAAATAGAAATTATACATGTAATTTCTGTATTTTTATTACAAAATACATATAAATAAAGATACAAGGTAAACAAACAAAGATTTATCATTTATCAATATTATATGGATTTTGTAGCAGCAATTAATTATTAATTTTACAACTCTTTTCGAATTGCAATGAAAATAAGGAAAGAGTACAAGAGTTTTATTTGTTTGTAAGTTATTATTTTTTCTTAGTAACAAATAAATTAAATTTTCATACATATTCCTAGCATTAAAATATTTTTAAACAGTGAAATTTAAATTGTAGGCCTACTTAAAAACAAGGAAGTATAAGCATAAAAATAGTATTTAAAATTGTTCATAATTAAAGTTTTTTTATGTTTGTTTTTTACAAGTATCTTTCTTTATTTGTGTATAATTTTCTCTGGAGAACCGCGTATAACAAAATTACTTAAATAAAAATTTACAATACGAAAGACAGCGCCATCTCTGATAGGACCCTGGAATGAACCACCGACATTCCACGTGGCGCCATCTCTGACAAAAGCCCGGAACTGTATAGTGAAATTCCAAGTGGCGCCATCTAGCGAAAGAGACCTGATTATTTACAGAAAAATCCGCCAGGGCGCTCCGAACATCACGCCGTAGTTTAGTTCCAAACCCTGGCAGAAGATGGCACTGTGACTTCTTACTGGCGCAATCTGGCGATGCATTTATAAACACAATCACAAGTCACCCGCGCCACTTCGAATTTACTGTATGACAAAAAATCATTCAAATCCATAACAGACTTTCCTAATATGGTTAAACATAAAAACTCGGTGCTAATAAAATAAAATCTGATCGCAAGATAAAAATAGTTTCAAAACGAAAAAATTCAAGACACATAGAGGGGATACAATTATCGTTATCAATTTAATATGCGATCGATGATGTTTTTCCTTAAATACAATGTAATGTACAATGTTGCGTTCGAGAATGTTTTTTCTTTCTAAAAGAGAATTGACAATAATGTAACCCTTTACATTCGCTAGTTAGCTGTATAATTGTTTTTTTGTTTTCAATTAAATCAGCGCAATAACTTCTTTTATACTTGAAAATTGCGTGTGTTTATGATTACCTGTTGCTTCTATAATTTCTGTTTTCTTCTTTTTCAAGTAGCTTTAAAAAACTAGCAATTACTGTTGTAATATACGCGTGGATTAAGTGGGTTCTATTCTATAATAGATTCTTTCAGTTTTGACTAAAATTTTATTTCACCTGAAACCCGAAAGCAATCGTATTAACGTCTTCAATTTTTGTTCTCTTAAAGTGATGCAATTAATCGTTATTTATAATACATAGCGAAGAAAGTAACCGTTGAGTTAAGAAAATTAAGGCCATCATTTTGAACAGCCCATTTTAAAGCAACAATATTAATCATTTTGCGCATTAATAGAATACATCGGTTACGAAAGATGGCACATTTAATATTTTTTAGGTGAACTGAATGATGACGTATCATCGACACTGATAATAGATTAAAATTTGTACAAATTGCAATTTCTGTCATACTTAAGCGCTAAATGTAACATTGCAACTTAATTTAATAATTACTTTTAAATTGTAATTTAGTAATACGTTAAACTATTCAAACTACTTTCAAATAAGAATTAGAATATTTATTTAATTTTCATCTCTCGACCAACGAGAAAAAAAATAAACGCGTCGAATCGTGAAAGGAACGCATAAAAAAATATTATCGCCTTCGATCGTAACGGTTGAAAAAAATGTTCTTATCACGCTGAAATCTCGATCTCTGCTTGAATTATGATACACGGATACAGACATACATATACATACGGCGACGTAAGAGAAATTTGATTTTGCAATCGCAGAGTCGTATACTGCTTACACAACGTGTTCGTTTTATTTATTCATTAATGTTAAGCGCCACTTGATTCCTCCAATTCGACGATTATATCATCCTTCCTTTTTTTCTATTTTCCCTTTGTTGTCGCTCGATCGATCATTCGCACATTGTTTCTCTTAAGAATGGGGATAGGGGGTGCCCATTTGAGTCAACTCGTTGAAGAAAAAACGTGTTGAAAAAAGGAAAAGTCTACGTGCACCTAAAAATTTGCTATTTGTTATAGAAAATACAGAATCTATAAGTTTATAAGTACTATAGTTTATAAATACTTTAATGTTAGAAATATTTGGAAAAAATAACAAAATTTATCGTACTTGTTTCAAGGGACATACTAATAAATTATAAGTATGATGCAAATTAAGATGTATCCAAAAATTATACTAGCGTGACATTCTAAATGTAAATTAACGCTTTAACTGCTATCGAAGCCTTACGCGCTTGACAAGGCCGCTCGTCGCGTACTGTCGACGACTATAGGCGCTCGATGCAATGGCTCGCTATGTGCTAAAGCACTGTGACCGCACGCAGCGTTCGCCTCATTTCCATTTGCCCGCAGACAAACGGCTAATCGACTCAGAATGATAAAAACTTCAATATTCTCTGCAATGAAACAAATTTTATAGAGTGTACGTAGACTTCTGTGATTGGCTGCATGTAATATGTGATTTAGAGCACTAAACAATTGGGCTGTTAAAAGGAATACGGTTCTTAAACAGTAGATCATTTGGCTATCCAGAAAAACTACGCGAATTTAAGTAGGTTTCTCGTATAATTAAGTATTCGATCTTAATGTGTAGTAATTTTCACGCAACAGCAGTCAAATTACAATAATTTTATAATAGAAAGTTACTACGAGATACTATATGCTGCATCGCAGTGGAATTTTTACATTAAAAATGTACAATACTGTTCACAACAGTCGATACTCTGATTATAATTATTTTCAGTGAAATATGAAAAGTGCAATAAGTGCATACAGGATAGATCCACAATTGAAAGTATCTATGGTAAATAATTTCTATGTTTTTACATAAAATCTGAGGTTTAAAATTCCCCTTTTTATTGGCGAAGAAGAAAATACACATTCAAATAATTCATAACATAAATCAGTAGGAAACAGTCTCGAAATTTTATTATTATATTTGACACCACTTCATTTTTCCTCTACGTGAAAATATTCGATTTAAATATGCTTAATTAAAGTTTAAACAAGCATTGTCATGTATGTGCCTGCAACCATCTTTTAACGCTACTTTAAATGCATACGTACACACGCACAACAATTCTATAATTTTTATTTAAGGTTCAAATAGAACAATTTTCAACTTACAAAATGCTTCAAGCTACAGAATTGCATTGCACATAAATTATGATTATACTCTAAAAGAAATTGTAATTAAATCAGCTTGCGGTAAAAAAATATCTGGGCACCCCTGAAGGTGTGGAAAAGAAAGAGGAAAACAAATTCGGCGTGAACTTGAATAAAACGCCGCGAAAGCTCGGCCGGATTCCCAAATACATAGTCTTGTACTATTTGCCTAAACGAAATGACTACGACTTCTATGAACTGTACACGTGCGTCTCGTACGACGTACGATTCAATTGTTCGAAAGCTTCTGAACCTTTCGAGGCTTTGAATTCGTTTTATTCAATAAACGTCTTTCGTTTCTGCGCTTTTTTAACACACCATTCTCGAGATGCGACCACGTCACACGTAGTCCGCGTTTCTCTTTAACATGTAACAACAATTAACAGTATCGATAAAATTTCCCGTTTCGATTCGTCAACTACAAAAGTCTGCGGATTTAAAATTTTAAATTGTAACAACCTTAATAGCACGTAACATGTATCTAGGGTATTAAAAAAGGGGCTAATACTTCGGCAGCATATAATTCTTGCAAAGTGAGAGGGAAAATGTTTAATCAACGTGTGTCCTAAAATTAACCGTTCGCGCGATGTGGATTTTGACCCTCTATAACGCCATGCGACTTACAATTAGAAGTTACCTATATATGTACATACCGATATTTTTTAAATCTTATTTCGTTTATTTATTGCTGTGTACAATTTCATTCTACAACTATAGAGCCACCAAGGAGACTGGTTCATTTATTATAATGTTTATATCCCGAGATACAAACTTTATCATTTACCTGATGTATCATTTTCGTCATACGCAAAAAATGCTGGTTATAGAGGGTTGAGAAGATACTATGGTCCGGTATGCGTGCGGAGAACGCCCATGGGCGGTCGGTGAACGTACATATGAAATGAGTGAATAAGCTTCCCGCACGCGACGGTCTGGTTATCGAAGGTATACGTGAAGACCTATGTCAGAGGGGTTAATATTAGATTCTATGTTTATTAAACATTCTTTGTTTCCCTTTGCAAGAGTTATATTCGAAGTTTTACACTCTGTTTTTAATACCCTACGTAATGGATTTTTCTTTTTTAGTTTTTGGAACGAGTGCGCTTCTTTAAGCTTTTCGTTCGATAGCTTCGATATTTTTCTCGCGCCCAACTGATTTCAGCGAAGATTTTTGGAAGTAATATATAGCGAGACGATCAAGCTTTACGTATTTAGAAGAAACGTCCAGTACCGAAACCTCTTAACTCTAAAAATTGCGATGTATCGTGACGATTTACGAGTAATTTTCGTCTTTCGATTCGACGGTCGAAAGCTGAAAAATCGACGGCGGAAAATTACTCTTACGAACCGCAGAATTGCGAATAATTTTCTGTAACGCGTTAACTGATAATTACTAGTTGTTAGTTTAGTTTATTTGCGTTAACAATTAGTAAATACCAATTCCCAATAATTACCTTATCGATAATAATCGTCAGAAAGTAATTACTAATTACTGGCCGATCGTTACCGATTTATAGATGATCAAGATTTTTGACGATCTGCGAGCAGCGTCAAAATAAAATACTTTTTTAGTAGCAGTATAATTAAAATTTCTTTATGAATACGGTAGCAAGTTTTTTTTTAAATATTTTAGTAACTTCTTTGTTATTTAGTTTCTTGAACGGAATGTGAAACGATCATCAGATTTTAATTACACGTTGAAGGGATCAAACCATGCGTTCAATATGTCAGTATTGCTCTTTTCATTCCTCTGGTACGATCACATAATAATTATAAAGCTTTGATTACTCGTTCAGTTTCATCGGTCGTAACTAATTGCGCAATCCACACCCTTTTCTTTCCGTATCACTTGTACCTTTAATTACACATCTAAAGGATCAATTGTCGCCTCGATTCGTGGTAAAATACTGCATATAACAATTGTTCATTTCCTGATAATTAGGCTGTCTTTAAAACGTAGTCTTGCTGATTGTTAATATTAAAAATAAAATTTAATGAGCCTCGCTCCTGACATCATACGAACAAATTAACAGAAGACGATTCTGTTGAATTAAGGTTCGTATCACTCTCCTTTTTGGAATAGATCAAAAATTATAATACACAAAAAATGATCTCTTGTGTTCGAAAAAGGAAATTTTAAAATTTAATCGAACACGTATATAATTCATTCAAATCAGATCAGAAGAAACAAGAAAGTATACTCATGTACAATTAACTAAAAAAGTATTATTCACCAATTTGTAATTCATCAAAACATTTCAAAAATATTTTCTTCTAATTGCAGAAAGAGCTTTGCACAGAGAGACCAATTAATTTCGCACATTCTAAGTGAAAATAATAGAACTTGTTAAGAATAGTTTACCTCGGATACGAAGCTTCATGCGACAAAATTTACACTTTCATTTCTTTAATTAACTCCAACAATAGAAACCTTTCTAGCTCCTAATTGCACAAGAATGATCCCTACCGCACAAACTCCCAAAATTCCTTCCCTCGCACCTCCAGTTAACGAATTCGCTGAACCTAGTTCAACCTTACGCGATAAAAATCTCACTCCCTGCGGCATAACACGAAAAACGATCGGTCACTGGTGATCAAAACGTCGCGTACTCTCGTGTCCTCTTCGTCTTCGTAACGGCTCCCTTCTTCAGGTTTTTCCCCGTTGACTCGGTGAGAGGCGGAGGCGTGACGAGAGTGGTCCGGGGTTGCTTAAATGTACTCGGCAAACATTATCCAATAAGTTACGTTTAATAGGGCGAATAGGAATGGGAAGAAGACCCGCGAAACTCGATCGATGTTCAGGGCACGCATTCGCGCCCTTTGGGCCGGCGTTGGGCCTGGCGGTGGGCCGGCTGTTGATTTCTGCGATCGGCCGGATAACAACATTGCGTTTTCCTGCGTGACAACGATCACAACTTGAACCGCCGCACAGTGGGCGATTTTGGCAATCTAGCTTTACTTTATTCAAATATAAATTGTTCCTGAATATAACAATGTTTATGTCATAAAATAATTTACAGGCACCATCAATGGTACCGTTACTTTTTTTTATGAATTTCTCTTACAGTTATTTTGCAAAATGGAGTTTAATTTTGTATTGTGATTTCGTGGTTCGTTTTTTAAAAGTGAATAACTCTAGTTTCATTTTTGTTAGTGTATTTTGGAAAATATGAGAGTTACTAGTAAGTTTTGTAAAATGTTTTTTTCAAGTATTAACATTGTGTGATACAATCAAAATTTGTTTAAGTGTAAGTAGACTTTAACCCTTTCAGACCTGAATTTTCTTTTAAGAGTAAAAAAAATATTTGATTACACATTTTAACTCAGTAGACTGTTTGGATGATATTTTGTTCAAAAAAAATGTTTATATGCCCCATAGTTATGTAGATATCAAATGTACACACATGTGTACATTAGGACTCAAGTATCGCATGACACCTAAGAGAGCACAAATGAGGAAAGAAACATACACAGTACTTTATAACATTTAATAATAATGTATTATAAAACCTTTCAGGTTCCTACTATTAACTGTCACTGTATATAATCAATGTTAGTCAATTCTGAATTCACTAGACCTATTAAAAACATTCAGAACATGAAAAAAGTCAAATTTATAAGAAAAATATGTTCACGAATGCATACAAACGGTTTGAATTTCCTAAACATTCATCCTCATCGAAATATCAGCGTAGAAACTTCACGTACACAAATGAGACCACCAGGTCTGAACGAGTTAAAAATGTTCTGCAACTCTCTTCAATCAAATTCATGCAGCACGTCAATTAATGATTAAAAAGGATTATGTTCTGAAAAAATTGGCTGCGCATATTTGCGCGTCTTGGAGAAAAACAATGTAACAAGTAACACGTTCACAGTCCGAGACGAGAACGCGCTCTCCATTCGCACGTCCAAAAAAACGATACGCGTCTCGCGTGTTCTAAATGTGGTGCAATACCATTAGAAATGAATCAAAGTATTATTGACAAACCAATAACAAATGAAATGTTTAATTTTGGCATATCTCCATTACATTCATGCGTTAAATGTTTTGAGTGCTTGTTGCATGTATCGTATCGTCTCGAATTTAAAAAATGGCAAGTACGCTCAACAGTCGAGAAGGAAAAAGTTGGTAGTAGGAAGAAGGAAATACAAGAAAGATTCAGAAACGAAATAGGACTTCTAGTGGACGTTGTTGAACAAGGGTGTGGAAGTACAAATTACGGAAATACTGCTAGGAGAATTTTTTAAAAATACGGATACTTCAGCAGCAATTACCGGAATTAACAAAACTCTAATTCATCGATTTCGGGAAATTTTAGAAACTATCTTAAACAATTCAGAAATAGATTCAAATAAATTTGATACTTATACTGAAGATACACGAAAATTATATTTAAAACTGTATCCCTGGTACTACATGCCGTCAACTGTTCACAAGATTCTTGTCCATGGAAAAGACATAATATATAAGTGTATTTTACCATTAGGAAAATTATCAGAAGAAGCCCAGGAATGTAGAATAAGAACTATAGACGTTTTCGAGAATCATTTACCCGGAAAAATTCGCGAATATATACAGACAGAGATACATTCAACAGATGTCTGTTTTCATCTGATCCGAAAAAATCAAGCAACAACGCTTTTTCATTCAAATCGTCCAAGCAGCACCACACAAGCCCAGATGACAGTCTGTTATTGAGAAATCAAGATCAGAGTCCACCTTCAGATTCCAGTGATTCACACGATTCGTTTGACGAAACCGACAATTAATCATTTTTCTATTCGGTAAAAAGGTGAGTATGATTAAAAAAATTTAACCTTATAACATGCTCCGGAGACAATGAAAGAATATGAAAAAAATTGTAGGCAAATAACTTAATTCAGTAAAATGTTATTAATTTAGTAAAGCTGGATTGTCAAAATCGCCCACTGTGCGCCGCTGTGCAGACATCGCTTCTGTGCCTCGAAGCTTCGGAGAGATGAACGCGTGGGCAGAAACATCTCGCGGTGCATCGATTTTTTCAATGACCCTTCGAAAACATGCTTTTTTCACCCAGAAACTATTCTACGGGATGTGTCGTTATGAAACATCATTGGCAAAACCACGAATTCTGCTTTTCTTTTCTGTGTAACCCGGCATCGACTGGTATGGTCAATTCGCAAGGGTACCCGCAGTTTTAGGTGGGTTTTCAACCGCCATTCCAACTGATTGTAACTGATCTGTGGCTAACAAGGAAAACTACCGAAGTGGCGTCTCTGATTTTAGTGAGCTTTTGCATGTTGATAGATCATGTCATTATGAATCTCTATATTTGGATTTGGACGTAAACCGTCAATAGTTGAAAAAATATTTAATTCAAAAGGAAACTCTACATAGCAACCCAGCCAATTGCTCCACGCTCTTATTTTTGAAAGCAGTTGTTACAGCAGAGCAGATAAACTATATTGGAACTGTAACATTAAGTATCTTTTAAGCTATTGACCGTGTACACCCAAAACCAAATATAGAGATTCATAGTAACACGATTTATCAACATGCAAAAGCTCATTAAAATCTGAGGCGACCAGTTCGGTAGCTTTGCTTGTAAGTGACATCATCCAAGTGCAAGGCACGTCGTTTCCAGTTCCAGAAAAAATAATAAAAGATGTACGAGTTTTGAGGCTTTCACGGCCAGGTTAGTTGTAATTAAACCTTTGACTGCAGAGCACTCGGAAACAAAACTGCATGGTGCGCTACCGCACGTTACGCGGTTCCATAATAATAAGAATAAATCATCCAAATTAGTTCCTTGTTGATTAGTTTCTACTTACATCTATGAAAAAGTAACGTGCAAATATAAGACATTTAATATAAAATGATATACTTTAGGCAAACCCAATAATGCTTATCATTTCGTGAAATTTATTTGTAATAAATAAAGAACGCCTTTAGGCACTGTTTGCAGCAAACGGGCACTTCGCATTGGACGCCATTGGACGCTGCTTGCAGTCAAAGGGTTAATATACTATTTGTTCCTGGACCATGCCAGATTCTTTTAGGAGGCTACAGTTGGTTGGTAAAAATACAGATAATATTCTTAAAACGCCGTCTTTTGAGGGCAAAGGTAGTCAAACTGTTAACCTCAAAGAAACAGAATATATTCATTCATTCATATACTGTTTGAGACTTCCGGATGTAAGCCAATTCTGCAGAAAAACATTGTCAAAGTATCTCCATGAATTGATCAACTGACCAATTAAAAAATTCATTCACTGGTCAATGAACCGGTACATAAATGTGAATACTTTAAAGAGAGTGAACATCCTAACGCAAAGTCCGTAGACTCCTGATGAAGCTAGCAGAATGCTGGAAAAACATTGAAAATAATTTTCTTCTGGATATAGCTTGCACCTACAAGCCTCAAACAGTATTAACTTTAAGTTAAACACGTCCACAATCTTTCCAGTCCAACCGACTCAACTGCGTTATCCCTATCATCTTCTTTTTTGTACGTACCCCAGCATCGACTGCTGTGGTCATTTAGCCGGGAGACCTATTGTTTTATGTGGGTTCTGAACCACCAGGAAGCTTATTACAGAACGAAACGCATTTATTAAGCTTTCATCCCGTTCTCCGAGGCACAGAAGCTGTCTGAGATACTCGAATCTTCATCCAGGCGTTACCTTAGTGGCGATGTCGAATATTTTATCGAGTTTCGCTGTATCCGCACCACTGGAAGACGGCGGCGCTGGCGGAGGCGGCGGTTTCGCTGCTGGCGCATCCGAATCGCCGAGGACGATGTTCACCAGACAATACTCCATCAGCGCCATGAACACGAACACCGTGCAAACTGACATAAAAGCGTCCACGGCCTTCAAGTACGAAACAGGAGGCAAGGATGCTTGACTCTTCGCATGTTGCGTCGAAAGGGTCAGCAACGAAGTTACCCCCAACGTCACCCTGGCCGGGGCTGCTTCCGGTTTGATCCAAAACGACACCCACTATGCACGTTGCAAAGTATTTCGGTTTATCTTTCGCGTTGAGATGAAGCTGATAATTACAGTACGAAAAATGGCGTAGATGAAATAATGAATCTTAAAAATCATTTCTATTAAAAACAGAGTATCGTTTTAACGAATTTTATTGGTTATTTTCGATGTAATGTTTCATGTAAAATCACCTCCTTCTAAGTTGTACCAGCAATTACGATACAGCCTACATAATAATAAATATGGAGATATATCATCAGAAAATTTGTATACACCTCAAAAAGAAATAGTTTGAATACCTATGTTTATTAAAAGTGTTCATTTTCACGTGTAGAATATATGTACGTATAAATTTTATGACAGGACTTTGAGGACACCCTGTATGTGAAAATTAGACGGCATAAGAGGGCCCCAAAAAATATACTGGCCTCCTTGCCAGTTCCGTTCTGCTGATTTTAAGTTTTTCTTTAAAGTGATAGAGCAGAACTGTACGGGGTGTTCCAGGCATCATGGCACAACCGGGCAGGGGGTGATACTACGTAAAAAAATAAGTAAAAAATGTAAAATAAAACATTTTCATATGAGGCTTTGTTTTCGAGAAAATCGACTTTGAACGTTCGCCGAGTACGAGTGCACTTAACCCTAATGCGTTCTTCCGTTCGATCATACGCTCAAGGTCTTTGGGTGAAAAACGCCCCAAATTTACGGAACTCATATTTTCTAATTTATAATATAATGAGAGGACTAAGAAACACAGAATTAACCAATTGCATGTATTATAATGTTATCATTCAGAAAGTTTTTCAAATAAATGAAGTCTCGATGGGTCAAAAAAAACCCGAAAACCGCATTAGAGTCAACCGTGTCATGATTGAACGGATTTCGATACAGGTTATATCTCGTTTGCAAATGGCACTAATATCATATGTAATGCTGATCCCTTATCAATCTTTGTCTCTAACTGGATGCTGATTGCCTCCGGCAATGAAAAAATAAAATGTAATATGAATCAATCTAGTACACTTTCGTAATATTACTGCGATCTGTGCGGAAAACGCCCATGGGCGTTCAAACGTCGTACTAAATAAATAAGCTTGTTGATTCCCCGCATGGGACGTAAGGATGTACTGAGTAAACTTTAAACTTAATTTTCTCGAAAACAAAGCCACGTATGAACAAAGTTTATTCTATATTTTCGACATACTTTTTCGGTCATACCACGATGACTGGGATACCCTGTATAATGAAAAAACGATATTTTGTCATCTTAATAGATAATACAATTTTGTTAATGTCTTGAACATAGGTTTTAAAGTTAATATAGAAATATTGAATTTCTTAATACTTTTGCAGCCACTAACACAATATTACGTCTTTTTCTAAGATACAGCTGGCACAATGGCATAATATTACAACTCTTTATAATATACAGCGGCCCACGAGATAAAACATTATTTTGGTTGTATTTACTCAATTTTAAATCTCTTTGAGAATCAATATTCGCCGACTGGATAAATTTAGCATTTTCTCTGTACAACTGGTAACAGAAAAATGTATTGCAATTCCAAATAACAAGTGTTTGTAAACATGATATTTTGAAACAGATTTTCTAGTTTTTAATTCTGTTTTAATGTCAGAACGCCGCTAAAATTACGGCTGTAAATATATATTACTTTTATGACATGTGATACCTCAGATACCCATCTACTAAATTTAAAAAGCCAAAGACTACTGAGAAAACTGTAAATAAAAACAATTTTAACGATCATACATAATAGTTTTAAATTATTAAATCAACAGAAAAATAACTTACTTTATTGCAAAATAAAATTCTGTGAAATTACGATACATCCTGATCTAAAAACGAAAACAAACAGAAATGAAGGGGATTTAATTTCGCTGACAAGAAAAAAACGACGATAAAAATACTAATTTCTTTTTACAAATTATGTTCGACGTTCACAGACTTACCGACATGATAACGATCAAACAGGTAGGAACATAAGTATGAAACAAGTAGTAACCAAGCCTACGTTTCAGGACGAAGATGACCTCGAGGCAAGTGAAGTTACCTAGATAACAATAGACTTTTGTTAATCTTAACAAACTTTCTTATTATCGTTCTTTTATAACGTTTTATTATCTGTACTCCGATGCAGTGAATCATTATTCGTATTTCTGCAAATATTTCTTGTTTTAACTCTTCAACAACAAACTTCTGTACAATACAGAAAGATTATATTATTATTTCTGTTATGACGTTCAGTACGGTGTAATTAAAAAAGATCGTCTACATTTTGTTAGTAACAACGAACTGATGTTTTTGATTTATAACTTTAACCCTTATAGGCTACCATGGGTGAAATTTCATCCCAAGTGAATTTTTTTCAGATTGTTGAAACAACTGACTACTTTTGGATGCTTCTTCGATTTAACAGTATACATAGCCTTGTTAATAAATTTAAATTAAAAATACATAACATTCGAATTAAAATTTAACGTAATTTTCAATTTCATCTGTGGCAACGCGAACGTGATCTGACTTGTAGACAGCTTTTAAAGATCAATACTGAAAGGACCAGTAATTCTCATCACCTACCTGTATCTCTATTAATTTACCTAATATAGAGATCACCATCAACATACATCTTATCGATATATTAAAAGTAACAATAGGTGAGACTCAAAGATCCAAAAGATTCCAAGTTATAGACGCAATAAAAATAAAAAATTGTGTCATGCATGTGATCCATCCAGCACTGAATCTTAAAACCATCAGCCAAATTCTCGTCGTGAAAGTCTACACCACGCACAGAACCCGCCACTGAACAGTTACTTTTACTTTCTCATCTTACACAAGAATTGTTCGCGAACAAATTTCCAAATATTACCGTTGATTCTAATAAGCCTGGAGAATGACATGCAGCCCTCCCTTCAAGCCATTGCTCGTTTCCAAACAAGATCATGTAAGAGAGTCAGCGTGTACAATGAACGCTCCATGATCGACCATTAATTGGGAAGGAAAATAGTACCGGTGCTGTTCGCTCTTTTTAATACAGACTTTTGTTCGTGCTAACTCTGCTTACCGGTGGAATAGACCTGCGTGCAGTCGGCCGTGTAATTTTTAACCAGTTGCAACTGCGGCAGCTCGATGTTCTCGTCGACGACGAGTGGCACGTCAGGATCCCACTGGAAGATCATTTCATCCGTCGTGTGCGACACTGTTGACCGAGTTGTTTTGTCCTTGTCAAATCGCACGGCATTCAACAGCGCAGAACTAAAGGTCTTTTCTCTATGCTCGGGGCTGCCCGCGATATTCATCCGAACCGACGACGCTCGAAACAAGCACCGATTGTTCGCGATTTTAGGCGACTTCGGGAGTTAATCAGAGACATCGTGATCGTTCACACACGATCGTGCCACGGAGTTGTGATGCACCGACGACAGTGTGCGTGAAAGACTGCGAGTTCACAGAAAAATTGTGACGCTGCGGGGGGCTGCTCCAGTTTTGGAGGCTCTAGCTGTTGTTTCTCGAAATAGCACGATCAAGAGGGCCTTCAATCGCGTCATCAGTGTACGGACGTATTCAATGAATAGCAAGTCACGTGTTACGTTGACAGAAATGTCAGACACAGAGAATTGAAAATGAACAATGATCGTACAGTTTTGTCCGTGTCGGAGGGTAAGCTGGTGGAGAAAGCTTGCGAAGAGGTCTAGAAAAAGAAGGTTACTCACAGCTTTCCATTTGCAGTTTACACTCCTGCGTGTCGTGAGGATAGATCAGGAAGTTCATGGCACAAGACAGTTTTAGCGTCAACCTGAAACATTATGCAATGATGTTTTGTATAAACACGGATTTAGTACGTTTTGAATACTGATTGTGAGGATATTTGACACGTCCAGTGCTATGTTACAGTGACTTATAAAATTGACCAGGAATCTGTTATTTCAACCGTCTTTTTATTAGTACTATTTCAGGGCACTGTTATTTGAAGAACTTTGCAATGTGTATAACAAAATACTTGTCAAGTATACCTCCAGAGCAAATAGTTAGTCACGTTACCAAAACTTGTCAGGAAGAAAAGTAATTAAGGAAATATTTCTTCAATTTATTGGGTTACTTTATATTTAACAAAAGTTAATATTATTTCAAGTAACACTTAAACTAGCTTATTCATAATTTTCATAGTTTTCTTTTACTAGTTCTGCTAGACTTTGTCTATAACATTATTTATAAGTAATGAAATAGTGCGGTTATTAATAAAACAGTTCAAACATGAAAAAAAGTATAACACGGGCAATAATGATCATTTAAAATACAGTTAGATAGGAAATATTCATATAAAAAGACACATGAAACAACGAAATTGTTGGTAACAAGCAATTTTAATGATTATAAACTGATTAAGAGTAATGCAAAGTAGTAATGAAAAAATGTGTTTCAATACGTACTTGACCATGTAGAGAATAGTCTTGTCTTTGTACAGCCATAAATAGTGATTCGGTATAGTCATTGTTTGAAAGGTCACGGATTTTGCGTTTTTGAAGAATGAATCCGGCCGCCACATGTTCTTCAACCAGTCGACTTCTAGTAATCTTAAATTATACAATTTAGGGTACATCAGTGGAAATGACATTTTATGTATTAATTTAGAATTCTTAACCGTTTGACTGCGGCTACTCGGAAGCGAGGCGAACGCTGCGTGCGGTCGAGTTGCAGTAGTACGTAGTGAGCCATTGCACTGAACGCCTATGGGCGTCGATAGTACACGGTGAGCGGCTTTGTCAAGCGCCTATAGCGCTGGTAGCAGTCAAACGGTTAAAGAAATTCTTCATGAAATATAATTCTTTGTGAGTGCATTTTTTATATTTGGAAGGAAATATTTATGTAAGAGCATCGAATAACTTTTTCTTCACAAAGTTTTACAGTCTCTATTAAGTACATACTTTGAATGTATTCCAAACCTAGTACTCTAAACTCAAAGAATTGATATTTAGGATAACAATAGACATTTTAAATCTTTCAATAACTATAAATACTTGTTTCATTTTTCCTTTTCTGATAGTTTGACGAGGATATCGATACAAGAACTCCACTGTTTTTAGTGAAATAAAATTAATACTTTTTATACTCTCCAATATATTTCAAGTAAAATTTTCAACATATTTAAAAAAACAATTGGTTTCTCCACCTTGATTATTTTTAATTAGATTATGTTCTTTTTATTACATTACGGTTTTAACTATAATGTATAAAATAATAAGAAATATTTCTTTCGTGTCTCACGTACCTATATTCAGACGTCATGTTTTCTGGTAATCGTAATCTGTTATCTTTCCAGGTTTGAGCGAAAAATATATCAGCAGCATAGGTCTGAAAAGGTAAATTACGCTAGTAAATCCTCTTCTACAATTTATTCGATAAAACTAATAATTTATTCATTAAAGAGCATTGTAGAAAGAAGATGTGTACCAACAATCGAGATATTTACTTTGAATTCTCCAGAAACACAACAATAATAAAGAATATAATAAAAAAAAAGTCCTTTCGCACGTAGAAACCATATTTATGAACAAATCTCATACAATAATACTCAATAACATTAAACATTTTCTATTAATTCTTCGCAAATATTAAAATATAAAATTAAATTAAAGATCAGGAAAATGATTTAAAGATGAAGACTGCGTTCAACGTTAAAGCAGTATGCTACAGCGTATAAAAATTGAATTATTTAGAGGTGATGGAAATTTTAGATATTGTGAACTGAAAAATCCGAATAATTTGAATAATGCATCACAGTACCATTGAATTTTCGTCGATGGAATCAAGTCCCATGACGGTGACGTGGAAATAGACGACGGTCGCTTGTCCATCTTTCTTCGGCGGTCGCATTTTGTCGTAAAGCTTGGGGTCCTCCGGCAAAAGATCGTAGAATTCCAAGCTCCTCCTGAAATTGTAAGTCACACGTTTCAACACTTCCTTAATCGTCCATATTTTCTCATTTCAATACACATCATTTCCAAACTTCATCGAATAAATGAACAAATAACCATCTTAACAGCAATCGTTAATTATCGATATCTGGAATTCTGATCCCTGAAACATTTTCACGTTGAAAGAACCAAATTGTACAGACGATAAACGTTGCGGAACGATCGTTTTTCAGTCGACGAATATGCTTCGTACGTTTCACTGTTTCCTCGTTTCTGTTTTTCCTTTCAGAGGAGGAAAACGATGCGACACAAAGATCTCACGGTTTCATTGTTGGTTAACACACTGCACGAATCGCATGGAGAGACATAATTACAGCCGCAAAAGCTCCGAACCACGTTCCAGCACAATGTCCCCTCCTCTTGTAACACTCCAGTGCTTTTCCTTTCGAGGCACACCGTTCAGCACACTTGAAAATCACGCACTCACACGATTGCTTTAAATAATTGCACGAGTAATTACGTGTTATGACTTTCACAGGATAAAACTGCCGTGGATCTTCAAGAAAACAACTTGTCACAGGTAATACACTGCACTTGAAGAATTTGAATGGTATCTTGTCTTCTTTGAATTTCTTCTTCCAAATTTCGACACATTTTTCTTGCAAAGTCACCACGATGTCTCCTTGTATTCTTCCTCCATTTTGGATTTTTTTTTATTTAGGATAATAGCTGGAACAACTTAGTCCTATTTTATTGTATACATTTGATGATAAATGCAAATGAAGATTGAAGTTGTTTGAAAGATTTTACAAAGAGTCGAGAAAGAAAATATAATGTCTAGTATTCATAAACAACATGACATTTTTTAAACAATAATTCGTGAAGTATGACTGGAGTAGGCTCAGCAAATGATATTGCACACAGTATAATTAAGAAATAATTATAAATTGCAAAAATGATAAAACAGTGATCAATCAATAAGAAACTGTCATATTAGTCAAATTAGATCTCCAATATGAAGACTTCTGTATTACCAAATAAAACTTTCTCATTTTACAACCCAACTTGTAACTCGCCTTCTTTCAACGAATCCAATAAAAATTGCCTATACACACCAAACACTTGCGATTACAAAAATTTCACTCCAAAACAGAACTTTACATCCAGACAACGGCGGGAGACTTTTCATCCTACAAAAAAAGAATAATAACTGACAATGACAAATAGGCGCAACGAGGGCTTGAAAATCTCGTTTAAAAAATCCCCTCTGGCACGGATGGAGAAAAACCAAGGAGAAGATCTGCTGATGGCGGTTTAAGATGGCCGGCATCGTGACGAAGACACGCGAAGGAGGAAAGGGACTTGCTGAGGATTCTTACTGAGCGTCCGCGGTGCGTCCAAGCAGAAGAAGAAGCACAACCGAGGAAAGGATTGCGGACACCATGCCGCCTCCATGTGCCTCGTCCACCGACATCCTTTTTATCAATTCCTCAGCGCATCTTCCTCGTACCAGAAGCTTGAGGAACGAACGGATCGAGGAGGCCGGGTGTATCCTAACGGAAGATCGCGACAGACGCAGGCAGGAGACGAAGAAACGGAGGAAGTCGAGACGGCCCTTCGGTAGGAAACAGGGCTCCGCTGGTCGGCCCCCTTCAGCTCCTCTTTTTTCTGATCGTTAGTTCCCGATTCGCGAGGACGTGCAACCGTCGACTGACTTCTTCAAACGACTTTGCCGAAGCTGCAGAATCCTCATCGTCGTAGAGTGGCAGAAGTGGAGGTGGCTCGTTGGTAGCGGCGGCGGTGGTGGTGGTTGGCAATGGAGGCGGTGGACCAGCACCGATATACCACCCCGCTTCTTCCTCTTAACTCGATACAGAGAGAAGAAGAAAGGGAAGAAGGGGTAACTCACGCTCGTGACGTACATGAAGACAGGTTGGAAAGGGTCGAGAGTATCGCGGAGGACCGGCTAGGAAAGAAGTGGTGGTAATCCCTCTGGGTTCGTCACGATGGTTCCACGACACGAATTTACCCCAATGCGGCATGTCCGTGGCATCATCTTCAGCTCCGATTCGAAGATACTCTATCGACACGCTAATTGTGACGACGAATGCTAACGGAAGAATAATATGACCCTCAATGGAGCTGGAGCGATCGCTCTCACGGTTTCGTTCCTTTTAGATGGTTTTAGAGCCAAGGGTGCATTTCTAGAGGAGATGAATTCATATTGCAATGCGGTAAAACCGTGATCGTCCGAGTAGTTTCAAGGGAAAGGAGTATAAAGGGTGGTAATAAAGGAGGGTCTAAGACTTTAGGAGCTTATAGTACTCATTGAGAGGAGTAAAATATGTCTAATCAACATATGTCCTAAAATCGCTCCTTTCGATGTAAAATCAACTTTTATGTTTACGAGCGTTCGATATCGAATCTAAAAAATATAAAATGCCTTGTTAGATCCTTTTTTGATCATCCCGTACATATCACTTCCTTAGAAAGAATTCAGTATAAATTCCTCAGATTTGCTTCCTTCCGGCTTGGTTACAGCATCCATAGAACCTGTCAACATTATTATCCTATCCTAACGCATCTTCATTTGTAAACGCTCGAGGCTGGTAGGACAATGGCTGAACAGATTTTCTTGTATAAAATTTTAAATGTTTATATTAACCATTCAGAAATTCTAGCACTGCTAAAACTGAACGTGAGTCTACGATGTTCGTGTAATACATCTCTTATTCGAGCAATATTGTTTGGAACTAATCTGTACAGCATCGATCCCATAACAAAAATCTGTAGCTCTGCAGGTTGCATGAATCTGTTAATTCGTTTACTACATTTTTATCGTTCTTTAAACCCTCGCTTCTTTTGGTGTCTTTGATCAATCATAATCTTAAGTAATTTTAAGTTCACGTGTCTGATACTTGTATAAGTCTATAATATACTTACGTACCGTAGAGCTCGTCCAGTTTATAATAATAACAAACTGTGTATAGAGAACCAGTGAAAATTGCCATACTTCGTTAATGTTTAAAACTACATGTCATCGACGGTAACATTTAACTAATACTTAAAAGAACTCATATAAAAATATAACTTAGAATAAATAAAGTACGTTGTTATTTTAGTCATTTAATAATTTATCAGATATTACAATAACTATTTCGAAAATTGCCTGGAGGGAAGGCAGGTAAAATACTCGAAACACAGCCACGACATGTATCGAAATTTTTGACACAAGAGAATATATAATATATTTCCTAAGAGACAACAAAAATTTTCATTATAACATAAGTCCTAATTTAAAAGGAAATTTCAAAAGTCTAAAAAATCATCTGTGATCTTTTAAATTACTCAAAAATGATTGTAACACAGTAGAAACTACAAAAGTCTTAACAAATAACCTCCATCTCAGTAGTTGATGCGACAAAAAATTGTAACAAAGGAATCAGTTAAACAACAATTATGAAATTACTAAGAAAATAAAAATTAGTCTTCTTCCTTTTATATACAAAGAGTTACATTCACGATTACCTTCTTTTGTAATAAATTGCTGAATATATGGGAACTAAATTGTTTACAGTCGAAAGAAACGAGTCGGTAATATGAATGAAGCGATTAAATTGTTTTTTTTTTTGCCAGAGGTTCATCAGTAGAGTGGTGGTGTGCTATGAAAACGTGTCTATTTATTAGAATGCTCAAGGGAGATGCCAGTAACGAGCAGCGAAACACAGAATTTCAAGTCGTCGGCTTTACGTTCCTTTGATACCGCTGCACTTAAACTCGTAAAGAAGCCGAAAGTAACTTAATGTCTTCTACGATCTTCTTACAAGATAAAAGGAAAATAACTACATTTGTAACAAATATTTCTACGTTTCACGACAATTACTTTAATGCCATTAACGAGAAGTGACGGCGCTTGCATGAGAATTTATTTGCATTTAATGTAAATGGGTCTGGAAAAGACGGTCATAATATATTCAAGTATTAAGTGAAGATGAGGGAAAGTGAAGAGTAACTGAATAAAAATTAATATGATACAGTAGGATAAAATAAAAATTTAATATCAGAAGCTAGAAATTTATTATATGTGTATTCATTGTCTCACCATACTTTACGTAAAATTGTTGATATAGCTAGAAATTTATTTTGACGGTAAATAGGTATACGAATAGTAATTGACAAATTTTATCAATTTATATAAATAGAGCACACAAGAAATACAGTATAACATGTTTAATATTTATAACGCATGAATTGTAAAATGTGTTAAAAATTTGAATAAGTATAAGCTGTGTTGAATAAAGAATTAAATAGTAATTAAGTTAACATTGTGGCTTTCCGCCCTAGGAACACGTATAGGAGTTTTGAGAAATCGTTGATAGTGTGCTACAAACCACTATATAGACACAGGCGCAACTTTACATACTACTGTATGAAACCATGTATGTGAATAAATTACTACATCCGAATATCTTATAAAAATGTATGTTTTGTTAAATATTTCACAGTTTCACGAGACTGATATAACTTAAAAACTGTCTATTATATTTATTAAAATAATTCAGTCTAACGCATGCTGTACTGTAGTAAATTCCAACACACGGCGTACGTTTTTCACGAAAATCTCAGTATTAACAAATAATCAATATTATTATTTACTAAATCGTAGGTACTATACAAATTCACTTAAATAAAAGCGGCTCGTTGAAACTTCTAAAAAGTCGAAATAAATTGTGATACAAGCCCATTTCTGTGGTTATATAAAAAAATAAAAATATCGATTTTATAAAAGTGTATATTTGGATAAGAATTCACAGTTTTATTGGTATACAAGTAATGCATTTCACACACATATGAATTAATTGTTGGACTTCTATGTTTCCATCACTTTCAGTTTTTGATGCTTTGTGCTTTAACAGTAATAATATGATATAAACTATTATAACTATTACTGTTAAAGTACAAACCATATCTCAATTTAAAAATACGGATTTTTTTTTCAAAAATTGAGGGTAATGGAAACAAACGGTTCGCAGATTAATATTCAGTGCACAAAAATCTGTAAGGAACCCCTGTTGAGTATTACAAATCGAAAAAAAAAATAAAATTCCTCGAACAGTGTTATTAACACGATCCCTACCAGCGTCGCATACGTGTGACGGGCTGATTCTCTTCTGAGAGCCCAACGTCACACATATGTGACAACAAAAATTGTTCATATTACAACCACATGAACAAATGGAATCTACTCTGAAAATCTGTAGTATATTATGCAAAATTGCAAAAAACAAAGCATGGTCTGGTGGCGGACGTTTTTCCCGTCGAGCCGTGGTAACGAACGATTAATTAATAAATCAATGACGAATTTTTAGAATTCGTGTGTCCGATCATCAGGTTCCTCGATTCTTTTGGACAGACGGGGTTCTGGTGTGCAACGGGGAAGGTACAGAGAAGAAACGTCACCGATGACGAGGAAGAGGAAGCGAAAGAACCGAGGAGGGAAAGAAAGGATCCTGTTCTGGTCTCTCCTCTTGCTCTCTCTATTCCCTTCTTGAGGGTGACTCTCAGGAACGTTAACTACCGTGCTATTTGAAGACATCGTCGTCGACCGACGGGACACGCCGCTCAATATATCGATCCTCGAAAATTGTGCCGCGAACAGAATGCTACGTGTTCGCGCCGCTCGTGCATCGTGAAGTAGCCGTTCGTCGAGAGGATATGTACAGGGTGTTAAAAAAAGGATCCAGGACGCATAGAGTAAACAGAATTTACTAAACTGAGGACAAAATGTTTAGTGAACATAAGTCGAAAAATCAACCCTTTCAGTGTTAGCAGCGATTGAATGAGTTATTCGGTTTTACAGCTTCCGGGTCAGGTTGGGGTTGGTTACATTTTATGTTATATATAAAAAGGTTTCATGTTTTAGAGGGTAGATATTATTTATTAACACAAATAAAAAATACTCAGTGTACAAAAGTCTAAGAATCAACCCCTTCATCATTAAAAACGATTTAACCAGTTATTAGTGTTTCAGAGTTCCGGATTAGGTTCGGGATTGGATTGTTTATTAGATTGGAAAGGGGTTCATGATTTGTAGAATAGATAGTATTAACTAAACTAAGAAAAAAATGCTTAGTAGGCATTAGTCGAAGAATCAACCCTTTTAGCATTATAAACGATTTCATGGGTTATCACTGTTTGGGTGTTTCAAAGTAGGTTTGGTCAGGTTAGATGGTTTATTAGCTACAAAAATGGTTCAGGACTTACAGGGTCGAAAGAACTCACTAAACTTAGAAACAAAACGCACAGTAAACTTATACCAAAAAGTCAACCCTTAAATGTTACATGCGACTTAATGAGTTGTAGTGCTTGCAGCTTTTAGGATATGTTAAATTGGGTTACATTAATCGTAATAACTGCCAGATACATTCAAACCTAAAAACAATGTAAAACTTTTTTAGAAATATTTTGTACTGCCTGAACTTTCAAAGAAATCGAGAGCTATGCCCCATAAAAATAATAAATCGCTTGTAATATTGAAAAGGATTATTTTTTCGACGTATGTTCACTAATTGTAAGTATGCGTTACTCATTTTAGCGAGTACTATCTACCGTATAAGTCCTGAACTCTCTTTTTTTAACACCCTGTATACAAGCATAAGCGCGCACATGTTTGCACCCCTAAATTGCATCTGTGTATAGTAGCACGTATATAGTCGGTGGAGGATGTACAGTCAAATAGTAAATTAGGCGAATTGACAGGCCGACACATGGTACGAGTGTTGGAACGAACGGCTGCAAAAGAGGCAGAGGATGTAAGGACAAAGTTCCATCCACGTCCACAAGAAGGATCCTAATTTTGTATCAGTTTAATAAAAGGGAATAATAAAAATTATTTACAGTAGTTTTTGTACATGTTGATTTTCGTTGTACTTTTCTGTTATTGCAGTTTTTTCTAAACGAATTTAACGAATTCTGTAATATTTACAAAATATTTCTCTCTTGAATAGTACAACATAATACTTAACTACTACAAAATTATCAAAATTATAGTATTCTTTTTAATGCAACAAATTTAGTAGGTATACACAGACATTGTATAAAATTTCTTAAATAAATTCAGGAAATATATAGTCTATTAACCAATAAGAGTTCCGATTGTTATCTATCTAACAATAACGACAATCTACGTTTTCATTATAGTTTTTTTTCGATGAGCATACATGAATTGCAAAATTTGTATAAATGTCTTACAAAAAGTACCATACGATAAGGAAGTTAAAAGATGAGTATCGCTATGGAATACATTATCCTAACAATATTACTATTTACTTTTTTAACAAGAACGTAATATATTAATTCTTAACTGAAACATAATTTCACTCTTTTCTGATTTTCGTAACACTCATCTGCATTTGTTAAAAGTCAATATTCAAAATGTTTACACCTAATTTACGTTTTTGTTTAAAATCTATACAGTGATCTACTTGATTTTCTGCAAAATAGAGCTGTTCAATAATCATAAGATAATAGATATAGTATCGCAGATGCTATAGCATTGTTATTTCTTGAGTAAGTTTCGGTATTTTTATATTAAAAAGAAAAGAAAATAATTTATCACATTGAGCATACGTATCGTCTACGTAAAAAAATTCTTTTAAAAAATAAAATAATTTTGGATAAGAATCTGTATAAGAGAAACCCTTGGATGGTCAATTTGTTATAAACATTAACATGTTACATTTTTAAAAATGAAAATTCCACAGAGTTACAAAAATAATTATTCTATAGAAAGAATTTTTCACATATATTGAAAGTTCATAATAATTCATTTTGGCGACATTTAGTACAGACGTGAATACCAGCTACAAGATACAAACAGAAGAGGGGATGATTAGGTAAAAAAGAAGGGGTAGTATTGAAGTGCACTATACCTTACCACAGAAATGCACTTGTTTGCAGGGGTGGATCGACATCAAAGATGGCCCCGATCTTTATCGATAATTCACAGAAACTTTGAATTATTATCCGCAACAAAGGCACGTCTATTGTTTCTATCTTCGAACCACCACTTTGTGTTTACCCTTTTAAGTCGAACGCTGTCCAGTCAAACTGTTCGTACCCAAACTTCTAAATATAATTATACTGCCCATATTGCATCATTGTTATGAATAAACTGTCAAATACTAACATTTTTATAATAAGAAAAATAAATGAAATTAATTGCATGAAGAATCATTAAAAATTCCAAGTGAGATATAAAATTGTATAATAGTTAAACAATTCAAATAATAAAAATAATCAGCTATAAATACAAGAATTATATTATATGAAAGAATAACTAAAAGTAGTCAATATGGGGGACACAGAGTAATTGTAAAATACTCATTTGTGCAGGGAAAAGACCAAAATGCCTATTCACGTGTTCTAAATGAAAAATGCCTTTTTTTCATATTTAGAAAATTCAATTGAGACCGCGGGCATCGTACTCCATTCCGTAATTAAATCATTTTCGTTGTACATAATTATTATTCTCATTAAAGGGTTGACATCGACAAATATCATTTTAAAAATGACTCTTTTTACCACTTGTCATATGAGAGAGTAGCGACCTCTCTCATTAGTATCGCCTCAATTATAACGTTACCTCCCACGAACGTTTTGATATTTTACGGAGAATCGTAATCTATGTCACGAAGATGGTTCGCGAAGATATCTAAAAAGGTACCACGTCGACTCGAATCGACTATTAATTTCATCAAATAGTATGTTATATTTGATTACTTGAAGCAAGATACTGAAGTGTTTTTTCTTTTCTAACAATTAAAACCATTTCATTCAAGAATAAAATATACAGCTTAGAACCTAAACGTTCAGGATTTCCAATAACTTTAGTCAATCTATCAAATAAGCGTAATAAACAAATACTGTGTCTAACACTAAATCATCTACTCTTAACAATAACAGTGTATGCTGCCCCCCTTGGTTAAAATGTCTTATCTACCATTTTTACATTTTTCAAGATATTTAGAAATATTTGGAGTTCGACATGGTTTTTACCTTTCAAACAAAGCTAGCATGCCCTACATGGTTTGTAGGTGTTTAGAAACAGTTTAATTTATTTGTCCTAACTGTTGGTTTTTAATGATAAAACCTCAGTTAGGACAATTGAGCTAAGGAGGGCAAAATAGTATTCAGACTTTCATAATATTTGTCATCTTACAGAACAATGTATTATTTAAATATGTGATCTAATTATTCTAGGCAGTGCAGTGCAATTTTTTTACTAATATAAAATTAAAAATTATTAACCTTCACGAGGAGACTTTAAATGAAAGTGTTAGGTATCAAACAGTTCTCGTGTCAATGGCAAGGATATTAGCGTAATGCAATTAATGAATAATACGGCCCCAGGGTGAATGTATTTATTTTTACCTTGACCTCGTGACATTACCTTGAGAATGATAAGAACGAATTCCTTTTCCCTTCACTGATTCTAAGTCGTAGTATCGACCAGTCTCTTTGAAAAGCACGGTCCCACAATGCCTTTCTAATTGTCAAGTGGTGGATGCGAAATGGCAACACATTGGCGCAGATGTTGCCTCGTAAGGACTCCGCCAAGGGAGAAGCGATCATGACAACTATAACTGTAAGCGCATCTTCTTCATACGTAAGCTCGTTTCCGACAAAAATTTCAAGTTTCGAATTCAATTTGACTTATGACCGTCACCTTCATTCTTTTGTCAAGGTGTCACAAAACATCGAATGTACACGTCATTTTAACTTTCCTTTATTCAATACTCTTTCAGGCTGTAGAAATCTGTATCAAATTACTTTTCAAATACACCTCCAAAGCGTGTAATTATTCAGCTGTACCTCAATTAAGAAAGGAAAGTAGTTTTGGTAATTTTAATTTAGAGAGTCATTGTACATTTTTAGACTTCAATGTTTTTTATTTTATTGTGTATACTTAAAGAGATGGTACATTGGCATATAAATGATTAAAAATATACTTTTTAGTTCAATCATTTTATAAAATATACATCTTCCAGGCATTTGGCTATTTTAAATTGAATAGAGATCCATAGTCTAGACATTAGTAATCAAATTACTTGTAAGGTTCATTTATGAAAATTCTGAATAATTAAAATAATTGCTATGTAGTGGTTATAATAATATTAATACAGTAACTACTATTCTGAGAAATTATGCGTTGCATCTAATAGAAGCATTATGTTCTGCGTAACAAATTTTTATTTCTTCTTTTAAACGAAAATTGCTGTACCAACAATTCTGTAAAATTGGAAGTATAACACTTTAAATGCACGAGGTTCAGATAACTTCATACAATTATACCACTTAATATTTAAATTTAAGTGTTATTACAATAATTTTTAAGTCAGCATAAAATTCTATAATATAATTGTTACAGAAATATTTTTAATAAACAATAAAATACAAAATTTATTAACCAAATCTTGAATAACACAGTAATATTTGTCTGCTAGTAAAGCATATGAAAAATAAATAATTAAACGTACAAGGATTCATGAAATTGTATACGTCCATTAATTTCTAGATACCTTTTATTCGTTGTTTCTGTTCACAATTTTTTGCAATCTGTTGTTAACATAATGATGCAAATAAAACTACAAATATACCCTACAATTTTTAGGTAGACAGTTGCACCTGAATTGCGAAAGTAAAATAATTATGGAAAATATTTTATTAATTTCGTGAGGTACTGTAAGTGGCCACTAATAGCTCATATGAAACTTAATTTCTGAATAATGATGAATAACACTAGCAACTCCATTATACCTTTTAGGTAATTGCTAAGCTCCCAACATATTATTATACAATTTACAAAAAATATGTACTATGCAATTTTATAGTGTTACTCAATTTACCACAAACACATACAATAACTTTAGTTTCCTCCTTAAACTCAGAAAGCCAGTGACATTCAATCTATGTCACTGTTAATTTTATTAAATTAACTTTTCAGTAATAGAAACATAACAAATTTTTCTGAAAATTTAAGGAGCCACAATCTGCTGTAAAAGAAAATAGAAGTTTTACGGGATACGCAAAACTAACGCAGCTGAATATATTGTATGCCGTGTCACAGTGAAAAACCCCGTGTCTAGTCAGACAGCCCCAAACAAATTTATGAAGATATACCATTAGGGATACAAATATTTAATTATTTCCTAATACTTCTTATTTTTAACAGTTTAAATTATCGAAGTATACTTCTTGTTTTATGCAAATTAGATTCCCAAAGTATGTAAAACAAACTCATGTTGAGAATATATCAAATTAAAAATTTTCGATACAAAAAGATAGTCTCTAAGGATATGCTTTACCTTTTAGAAACACATATTTGCATAAACACTCACAGTGTAAACTTTCAACACTTTGACTGCCACGTTGTATTAGCTGAAAAATGTAAACTTTCTACATTTTTATCAGAATGAACATATCCAAAAATAATAGACTTTTTAATCAATAATATTAGTAAATTTCGTAATCTTCCTATTGGTACGATTAGACTTGCTTATATGTATTTATTAGTACTACACATGATCAAACAAGTAAATATTGAATAGAAGTATCACCCACATATCGGTGACATGGCAATCAAAGTGTTAAAGAAAACATTACAAACTCAATTGAGCTAAAAATTTAACGAGGCTTATTAATTATCCGCTTGAATCGAATTTGATCCGTGGGTTACCCGTGGCCCACGCAGCACAGAGCTTCTCAAACAATTAAAAAATCTTTTTATAGTAATCATGGAGGTGGTCCAAGTGTTGAAGGCAAACTCAATTGCTAAGATTTTACTCTTTTTAACAGCCTAGGAAGTTCTCCAGCTTTTATTACAATACTCGAGCATCTGCATCGTGAAGATGTCAAAATATGACTTTATATTAACCTGAAATATATTTCGATGCGTCTGATGACGTCATTTTTCGTAGTACTGACGTCGATACTGCGGCTGGCTGCTGTTAGAAAGGAAAGAGCCGAGAAATGGATTGCTGAAGGAGCGGTTCGAGTGGTTCACGGCATTCTGCTATTCCCAGTGGTGTTACAGGCCCAATGACCTGATTGTCGAACTAAAAAGAAGCTGCTCTCGATGGTTCGTTACCACCAGTCCAACCCGAGGATGATGTCTGCGGTATTTCCAGAAAAATGTCCCTCCTACTGAAAGAAACTTTCAGAGAAATTCATTTTTCCATTGTACCAATCTTGAAGCCGCCTTGTTACTTGATCGCCTCTTCAACTTAGCAATTATTACAAATTCAACTGCTATCGAGATTTTAACACTTTGAGGACAGCGGCTGTCACGTCCATGTGACTTCTATTAATTGGCATGAAACACTTGTAAAGTAAATATATAAACATGTCTATTACTGATGACAAATAAACATTCAGGTACTACTAAAGTGGAAATTGTAGAATATTCAATATAAAGGGAATCATGTAAAATGTTTTATTACTTAAGAATTTTTGCAATAGTGCTCAAAGATAATTAGTATTTGCAAAATTTCTGCGACCGTCAAAATGTTTAGAAACGATCCTTTGAACTAACAGGCAACGTACGTCCAAAAGTACATAAATGAATTTATTACAGATATTATAGTAAGTATTATGAACTGTCCTTTATTTTCAGTTTTCAAGAATCAGTTTTTCATCTTATAATGACAGGTCAGGATAATGGGAGCACTGATTTCAAGGAATTTTGGTTAACACGTTGACTGCCGTGGGGGTCACCGGCGCGTCAAATTTTATTGAATTAAATAATTACTAATTTTGATACAATTTTAAACAGAATTAATATTGTAATAAGAATACAAGGTCAAGGCTGTACTATTGAATAGTTACATATCTCTTTTCTTTGCGATTAGTGTTGGAAATGGGATAGCATATTGTGTCTGACCAGGCACTGGATTTTTCACTGTGGCAGTCGACGTATTAATTTCATCCATAATTTCTTCGATACTCATATCGTTATTTTTATCATTTTCCAAGCATCCTATTACATTGTTTTTCTTCTAATTTTTACAGTCAGGTATATTATTCATACTTGCTAGAATTTCGTTAACGTGACTCGTTTTAGTTACTTTATCACTATTTTTATTCACTTTTGCATCGAACAAGGAATGTTAACCAAGCGTCCTCTCCCGATTCGGATGCAACTTGGACATGATCTGGTACTGGAAAACATATTCGACACACATTTGTTTAGCAGCAGAGGTTCATATTTAGGGGGTGAAAATGGCCCTTAAAGTTGAGGGTGAAAACGTATTTTCCGAAATATCTCAGAAACTGTTCGTTGTAGAACTGTAAATTATTGAATTATGTGTTTTGAATACTGAATTTATGTTTAAATTAATATTTCTGTAAAGAATTTTTGCAAATTTCCCTCGCAAAATGTAAATCCCTTTTCATGAAAATGTGTGTACATGAAGATCAGGGCCAAAACTACGTATAAAATGGAATTTTTAATATCGCTTTATAATAAATATTATTGTTTGCAAAATATACTCATATTTTGTACGCGATGACTGTCTTTGGGCTCACATGTCTCTGTCTTGTAAGAGTAATCTATTTTCCACCAAATCCGAAATTTTCCCTCTGTGCTGCGGCAGACATGTTTCCGTTGTGTTAATTCTCTTTGATACTGGGTTAAGGTCCCGGATAACAAAAAGAGATTATCGGAATGCGATCATCGTATTATCGAATTTAAAGATCTATATTTGTCGTGCTCGGGGGAGAGCGGAGGGAGGGACGTTTAAAAAATCGAACTCGTCTCAAGTGGTCGGAGTGTTGTCAGCTTCTTTTCGATCACCAGCAACGAAGCATTTACGTCAAAGACTCAGTGACGTCACTCAACAAGCAAGAATCTCTATTAAAGTTCAAAATCTTCGATTTTTTACTTTGCACCAGACACTATTGTCACGAGAGTCTTCTTTTTTTACCTGTCGATCGATTTGACTGAAATGAACAGGCAAGGAACCGAGCCCTGAAATTATCATACTTGAAATGAAAATTGAAATTCCTTCTTAGACCTACAATTTTGAAATTTTGGTCTTCAATAAAAATTGTATGGCCTATGCTACTGCTTTATAAATGAAATTGTTATTAATATTACTGACGTTGCTTATATTTTCTACTATCACTTTTTTCAAACTGCAACAGGGAATCCTGCATAATAAATACTTGTTTTCTTTTTTTCTTTTACTCTCGTATTCTAACAAATATTTATTGAATACTTAATTCATAAGAATTCTTTTGAATACTACAGAAATATTATGCCAAAGGAATACCGCATGATATACATTTTTTCTATAAATAACTTGCTGCGAATGTTTCAAAATCTAAAAAAAACGAAAATTTTTATAAATTAATGCAGTAGAGAGGTTCATTTTGGATGTGATACATCAAAGACACCGAGCATATTATTTTTGGTCCAGCCACGGTATTGACCATCAATTAAAAATGCCGCAAAAGTACTTGATTCATTAATTACAACGCAGTTGATACTCGACCGATGCATAATTAAGGGAAAGAAGTGGTTACGATCGTCAAAACAGAATGAATTGCACAAGAGATCAATACGTCGAGCTGACAACACGATGCTTAACCCATTAAGTGCCAGCTGTCTATTTATAGGGCAAGACACATTTTATGTTTTCAAAGACGCCAGGTATCACTTTATTCTCATCGTTAAAGCCACGTTATAATTAGAAACCGTGCAATAAGGTCGCAACGTCAAGTTTTCGCTACTTGTCAAACGTTTCACGAGATACGTCATATCCGTTCATATTGTAAATCTGGTTCGAATGCCAATATTACGCAAAAATTGATTTATTTAAAAATACACTATCTTAAATTCCAGTGCGCTATTCAAATAATTATTACACTGGAAACGTTCCTATCAATTCGACCTAAAATTAAAATAAAAGTAAAACAAATGTAAAAATCTACTAAATTATAATGCAATTTAATAAATATCAGGTGAAATTAATATGTATATTTATTCTAATCAAAATGTAATCTTGTATTGTTCAAAATTCTCAATCAATTTAACCTTGATTATCCTGTCTAAAATAATCTCAATGATAAGAAACATTTTTTCCAACTTTCAATGATTCTCAAAGTTATTAAAATATTATAAATTTTATAATGGTGCTTAAGGATATGTAAATAGTTCCATACTGCAGCTAATAACTCTTCTATACAGCTCATGCGACATTAAAGAATTAATAAAAAAATTACACAGTATTCTTTGCATACACAACGTGTGCTTGTTTTTTGTATTACTTGTTCTTTTTTCTAATTAGTTCATGTAATATAGATGGCTTCGGTGTTATATTATTATTACTACTTTTTAGAATAGCCATTGTTCATATCTTTTCCACTGTTGCAGGGAAACTAAACGTGTGATTCTTTTGATATTTGGCAGTTTATGAGAACGAATCAGGCTTTCTCTATTTAAAATTCTATTAAAAAATATCAATATTTCAACGAGATACAACCATTCTCGTAAGACGTGTTTTTCCGTGCACGGATGGATGATGTACACGATTTCCCCATTTTGACTTTCGTGAAACAAACACACGAATTTCTTTACTTCCTTTTGACAGAGATTTATTTTCTGTCCTTGAATATTGACGATAAAAACATTTTGAAGTTTTTCACTCCAAAATTTCTATTATATTTTTATATATCTTCTAAACCAAAAATATTATCAATAAAATGGTCCGTCAAAAAAAAACTACTGTTTCCTGATCCTGTATTTTAAATTTGAGATATCATGTACATCATTTCAGAAAACATAGTCTCCAGAAATACGCGTTTAAAATTTAGCAACGTCTACCTATCCGTAGGCACAATAATTTTCCTCTAAACGCCATATCTCAAAGTATGTTTTGAGTATCCACATGGGACCATCCCCACATTCACTTTGACATTCCGACTGCCATGTCACCATATATGAGTGACACTTACATTCAATCATTATTTCTTTGATCATTTCTAGTATGTATAAATTTATTCACTAAAGTTTAATATTACCAATACAACAATTATTAATATTGCTAATACTCTTGATTAAAAAGATTTTAACTTGAGATAACGTCTCCTTTATACAGAAATTTAGACAGGCTGCCATTTTCAACCAATAGAGCGTGGCAATGAAAGTGTTAAACCTTCAAACTATTTTTCGAAACAATAATCAAACTTTCGATTCCTTCAAAATTGTACAGTAGACTCCCTTAATCGTAACTGCCACCAAAACCATAATTATTTCCGTTTCGATTCCCTAGTTGCGATGCTCGACGATTGCAGCAAAGGGATAAGGGTCACCATCGAATGTAGCACCGGTTAAGTAAAAATCATCTCAATCAGAGCCATTCTTTTGTAGGCGTCTGATTTTAGTATGTCCAAAACGAAATTAAGGAAAATGGCTAGAAGATCCTGCGGGGCCGGGTGTGCGCGGTGACACACGTCGCGTTGGTGTTTTTGCGAACGTCAGCTGAGGTACTCTTGGCCGAGGCACGTCGAGAAGTACGCCAGGGTGGAGGGACACGGGCACCGGCTTAGCTAGCCGAGGAGAAGCTTTTCGAGGTAGCTGGAGACGATGCACGATAAGCACGCCTGTTCCTCTTTCTTCTGACCTCACGCCGTTTTCATCCCCGCTGCGGCTCCACCGAGCCAAAAGCCACCCCTTCCACCCTTTTCGCCACCCTCCGACCGCCCCTCCTTCTGCCTATTATTTTCGACCGATTGCCAATTGTCGTGCAACTGCCGACGTAGGTGCTCCTCCTATGATTCCGGTTTGCCGCAGCCAGAAAACAGGACTCTTGGAACCGTCGCAGGATTGCATCTCAATCCTGTGATTTTGTGCTTCGATATTCCTCTTTTAACCTTTTTTTTTTCGTTCATTTGTTTTGTTGGTGTTGCCGGTTTTGTTCGTCGTGTATGTAGAATGGATTTTCGATATAAGGGTGCGACGAAATTCGTGGTATAACCGAGGAGAGGGTGATTTCTTCATTGAGATATTAATCGGTATTTCGGGATATATTATTTTCTTATGTGGGAATACACTGTTTCAGAAATATGAGTTTGAAAGTTCATCGAATACGCATGTATTTACTTTGGCAGATGCAAATTTCTATTTGTGTTTACTCATTCGCTGATTTTTACTAAAATCCAATGTCCTGATAAATTATGGTTTAACTTACCGTTAATATACCACACATTAAGAAGAATATATTTTATTTTAAGACCATTTATTATAAAAGTCTTCATTTTTTCTTAAAAAGATCCTGTTACTGTTAATTCACGCAATGACTCCAAACTTTTGGCTGATAGTGTATATCTGTAAGATTTTATGAATCATTAATTTGAAAAACAATGATGCATTTGAATGCATCCCTTCTTCAGAAGGGAGTCAACATTTCCAGCAATTTCTTAATTAGTAAAATAAAAAAATGAAATACTTGTGAACATAATTTTCTCAAAATATTATATTTTATGATCTTGTATATAAATTATTTAACACACAAGTCTGTTCGTGCTTACGAATCTAGGATAAGTAAGTACACGTGTAGTCGATGAAATTCCAAAATTATTTTTCTCAAAAACGAAGACCCACACGAAAAAAACGTATTCCATAATTTTGGATAAGGAATCACTCCTTTCTCGGCTGTACTACAAATTTTTCTGCACTCTCCACATAAAATTTAATAACTTCTAAGCGATTCAGATTTTACTTATATTTTATCTATATTTTCAATTTCTTTCTTTAATCAATATGAAATTCTTGTTTCAAATTTAATCCCTTTTCACTGTGTTCACTATAGTCAAATATATCATGAATACAATTTTAATAATTCAATTTCAGTGGATCATGCTGTGCTATCTGACGTTATCTTCAATTATTATTAGAACGATTAAAAAGAGGGTTAAAGAGCTAAAAGAACGTCAATGAGCGTTCAGAAATTTTCGTCAAGTGTGCCCGCGTTCTCGTTCTCGAGAAACCACGAATTACGATATAATGAGTATCGAAATTAATTAAGGCACGAGATTTTATAAAAACAAAGAACAATCCAGGATCGAACGAACGGTCGGTGCTTACCGATGACGTGCAAGATCACCCCGTTACCTCGAGATTTCGGGGTCGATCACGTCCTCGTCCCAGAAACCCAGGGATGAGGATGTACTCTCCGTTTATCCCGCGGAAAATGGCATACTCGGCTACTTGAATTAATTATTTCGTTGCGTCAAACATTTGACATTTTTTTAACACACAGTCCACGTGTCAACGCCTTTGTGACGTGCATGCGTCTCAACGCGTCCTTACGGCCATCTTCAAGAATTTCTCATGTGATCAACCCCTTTTTCGATGGAGCTCCACATGATGTGTAGTGGAGAATTGATTGCTATAATATTTAGAGAGACATTTTATGCATTATGCTGGAAATATGCAAGATTTATAGGATGTACACTTATAAGTCATAGGACACCTTCGAAAATTTCATAAAGATCTAAAAGAATGATTGAAGCTCCACGTGATGTACAGAATTGATTGCTATAACTAGATTGCGGATGTTTATGCAAATATACATGTTAGGCTTTCATATTTTCAATGCTGATATATCCGTGAATAAATGCAGCAATAAAGATATATAATTGAAATAATTTACATTATATAATTAAAGTTTGTCAAATTGTGTAAGTGTCTTATGATTTTTGAGCGGGAGTGTATGTACCAATGCAGGTCACTCTAACTTGCCACCATAAATGACGACTCTAGTGTTGATATTACACAAAATACCGTAAAAAAAGTTGTATTCCCCCCATTCAACCTATTCACCCTCTTTATGGCTGTACTAAGACTACGTCTGAATCTTGTGTATTTAAAATAAAATTTTCTTTCAAATCGCACGTGCAGTCGCAGAAAACCTGAAAGAGTGACAGGAGACGAACACAGAAATAAATCCAAGCACACGACAACCCTGTTTAGCCATAAAATTTTATAAAACAATCGTTTTGCGCGCAATACAATCAGTTCCTTAATTAAAACTCATCGTAAAGTCGATATTCTTAGTTATTTTTTAAAAAAAACAAAGGGAAAAGAAGGGAAACGATCCTATGCAGATTCACGATTATCCGAAAGATACGTTTACAATTAGGAAAGTATTGCTGAACGATGAAATTGTCTTCGTACAAATAGTCTTGCGTTTGATTCAAGCTGCTTCCATCGTTAGTCGAACGAAAATTGTTACGAATGCTTCTTGGAGTTGTCGCTTGAAATTTCGCACCCTCCGTCGCAGTTTCGCGACTTCGGCTCGCGACATTAACCCTTTGACTGCGGCCTACTTGGCAATGAGACGCACGCTGCGTGCTGCCGAGCTGCAGCAGTATGTAATGAGCCGCTGCACCTAACGCCTATGGGCGTCGACAGTACACGGTGAGCGGCTTTGTAAAGCTCCTATAGGCGCTAATAGCAGTCAAAGGGTTAAAAAGCTGAACATCTCCACAAACATCGAGCGTGATTGTGTCTTACGCATTGTACTGTTAAAAAATATACGTAATCTCACCAGATCTGATATGCACATACACTAAATTTTCAAAGAAAATTTGTACAATAATTAGCACATGAAAAAAGCCTCGAGTTAGGTACTGTTAATAAAAATTGAAATTGACACTGTAAAATCTCGTATCAGTAAAAGAAATATTACTTGAGCAATGAAGTGTACATAATTTTGTAGGAAAATGATTGTTTTCAGAAAAACAGATCTGGAGAGACTGAAAGATAAATGATAAGTTACAGCGACAGTGCTAATACATGTTTATAGTACAAAGAAATGCGTGTACTGTCTTCGACGAACGTTCCCGATCACATAAACCGAAAAACCAATTGCACAAATAGAAACCCCATTTTTGTCGTACGTTTGTACTTTGCGAATAATACACTTATTAACTCGTTTAATTAACCTCACGATTCTATCGAGCACTGTACTGTTCGATCAGGATCGAAAGATCGACCTTCGTACCACCAAGAGCACCATAAATTCATCTCGAAATATCGTCGTATCAAATTTCGATTTGTTCTGTTATCATTCTGTATATTTTATATACCGTTTCGTTTTTTAGACAGAAATTAATGTCGATCACTCGACAAAGGAGAAGGCAAGTTTTGCTGGTAGTACGAAGGTTAAAAAGTTATACGATATACACAACCAGTTTCACGTACACGTGCTCGAACGTTATTAATTATAATTTGTAACACATCGAATTGAACGACTCGCATCTACTTGACTTATTTTACATCGGTATTGATAATTGTTAATTTAATACACTGTCAACGCAGAAACGCGAGAAATTACTTACTCTGACATATACAAGATAGATTGATCAGGTATATCAACAAAAGTTTGATCGTTCTTATTAAAACAAATCGGTATGATGTAATAATTTTTTTTAAACTGCTGCAAGTATTTTTTTTACTGAAAAAAATATTCATGGAAATGTTTAGAAAATAAGAATTTCGTTACGATTTCGAAAAATGGCACTCGATTTAACTTTCAAGAATTACATTTGCTATTTTGACGCGTTTTAAGAAAAATCAACCTTCTCTTAATTTTCCCATGACTTTCAGCCTACCCTGTATAAAATTTTCATGAAACTTCGTAGAGATTTCTGTGAAATTAAAGTGTTCCAGGTGTTGGCACTTGTTTGGGGTGAGTTTAAAGAAATAGAAATAGGAATTATACGAAAGATCATTCATTCCATTCGCGACGTATCGTACTTGAAAATACAATCAGTCAATCATAGTGAAATACAAACCGGTATATCAATATAAAGTTAACAAAAACGGTAACAAAGAAATGTTGTGAAAGTGTTCATCGATACATCTAATTACAGAAAAATATTTTTTTTTGTAATTTCCATGATCCTTTCAACTCCAACATAATTATATCACTTAAAATACATATTTTTAATGAGGTCAAAAGTAGTCTAGAAATTCCAAATTTAACCTCTTGCACTTGTGTATTTTTTTTAAAAAATAACTTCGATGTACAATTCTTTAAATGAATATAATTACCAAAACTTATACATAGTCGGGTACATCGTTTAACCTCTTCAAGGATACTGTCACATTCGTGTACAGTTAGTTTTTGAGTTTCTTTCACAACCTAATAGTCACATGTATGTAGACTATTTTTCTCAATTCTTTTAATTTCCTGTTTTCTTTGCTTTGTTTTCATACTGAATATATAATTGAAAACAAGAATTGTATAATTTTCTCCAACTTCAATACATTAATCCAGCTGCGGCCTTCCCCCACTCTAGGTCCATTCCCCTCATATAGGCTTTGATCTGAGACGACGATGAAACGAGGGGAATGAACCTAGAGTGGGGGAAGGCCGCAGCTCCGGTGGCCATCACTGCATTAATCCCTGAAGAAATTAATTAACTTCAAATTCTTCTTTTTAATAAACCAACAAAAATCACAGAATTATTGTATATCTATTTTAAGTTTTAATTAAAAAGTTTGAAGTGCAAAAGGTTCGAAGTCCCATGTAATCAGTCACAGAAAATTTCGGTGGAACTTATCATCGAAACGTCCGTATGGTTCACTTACGACATTCTACGATAATTAGGTGACAGGACTTTTTTAATCGATTCCCGATAATATGTTTATGCGATCTGGATTAATACACGCCATCGCGATATAATAAAGTAATTAATTACGATTATCGTGTGTCTTGCTAATGTGCATCGCGTATCGGAGCTTGCGAACTCGCTTCATTTTTTTTATTATTCCCTATAAAAATGAATCCTTAATGGTGACTTTTAGAAAGTAAAAGGTAGAAAAATATATGCATACGCCGCTTTACCGTTTCTCTGATCCTGTGCCGCGTGGAGATCCCTGGAAAATCACTTTTCCCTCATGCACGAAAAGCTCATCGAAACCGTGGTAAAAAGGGGAATGCGAATTTAAAGCCTCTACATTATTATATTCTATGCGTTCGTCTTTTTTTTGTTTCCTTATTCACACACTTTTTCTCCACGTAGCACTGGCCTCGAAATACAATGAACTCCCGATTACACGCTCCAGTGGACTCGTCACTATGCTCGCATTTATATATAGACGTTTCACGCTACCCCTAATCGTTTTTAAGGCAAAAAATATTTGTTATCGTAGGAAAGAAATTATGAAGATCATTGATTCGCTCTCAGTGAAACGACAAAAACGAAATCCGCGATACGATCCATCATGGCGGATAATGTGGAGTCTATTGTACGCACAACACGGCATACATTTTTCCCAATAGACAGCACCACTTTCACGATTCTCAGGTATAACGTCTACGCGACAAACGACACGTTCGAATGAAACCCTTCATTTGTTAATCCACCCTCCGACTGGTGCTCTGTCATAAACAATTCACGTATTCAAAGTTCATTGTTCACAGATTGACTGTCACAGTGAAATCCACCCTGTACGGTGCATTATAAAATGTTTTTGTACAGAAACTATTGGCAGACCAGAATGTTTGATTATTTGGTAATACACTTGTTAGGTATATTGTTATTATAATGAGCGGTAGACGAAATTTTAACACTTTCAATGTTGAGATTTTCGGTAATAAGCACATGCCATGAGTTGGTCGTCTGGTATGATGGAGCACGTGTTAGACTACGCGCTTTATTATAATCACAGGTGTGATGTCAATTGTTATTTCAGTATTGTAAAATTGAAAATTGTTTAATTGTACTAATATACTTTAATGCACACGATGTCCCAGATTTTTTCTGCCAAACTGTCAAAGTATATTCTATGCGTAAAAATAAACGAAGATTATTATGTAAGTATGTAATTTAAATTTTTAAATTAAATAAATTAATTTCTCCTTTTTTTAATGCTTCAATTTTAGTAGTAGAATTCAGAGCAGAAGTCGAAGGGCTGCCGAGGTTCATTGTTTCGTGCTACTTTGCTGTCTCGAGTCCGGAAGTACGCAGATCGCGAGCACGATTCCTGAAGTTTCGTCTACTGCTTACGACTCTGAAAAAAGCGGACGCCGGAGACCTCGATCGTGAATCGATCGATTCCCCTCCGGTCGATCATTTAAATTCACTCACGCAACTACGTCTCTACCCTGTCTGTATACGTCCGGCGCTTGAATTTCGCGCCAAAAACGCATCCCTCGAACGAACCCCCTTTTCCGTGCAGCGGATTGTGCGATCGAATCCGATTTCATTGTCCTTTCGGAGCCAGGAGGTTTCGTGTGTCCAAAACGAACTTTCGAAAACCCGATCGGGCATACGAGAGACAAAAACTGCCGTTTCACGAACATCGCGAGCCTTCTCGAGTCGGTCTGACTCGACGTTATTATTTTTTTTGTGTTTCGTAAAAAAGAGTGGTCTCGAAAGGACCGAGGAATCGGCACGCAGAGAAAGATATCCCTTTTCGCTCTTCTGGCCGTTCGTATCACGCATTCTCTCGCAGAATAACTCGATCACTCGTATAAACGCGACTACGCACTGTTTTTTCTTTTTTATCTTTTTTTTGTCTTCGTCTTCTTCTTCTTCTTCTTCTTCTTCTTCTTTATAAAAGATCGTGATTTCCTGCAGCATGAGGAAATTGGTCGTCAAGCGATACGAGAGGCAGTCATTTCAGCGAGCCCACTCTCCTCGCTAGAAAACGTTCGATTACAATTGGTGATACAGCAGAACGATTTCAGATCGTTCTTCTGCAAGAGCCATTATTGAAATAGTACGTTATACGTAATCATGTCGTGTGAGAAACATGTAAAATATTCACAGTGTGGATAAAGATAAAAATATGTCTAATATAGCGAAGAAGTATGGTAGTAGGAATTTTTGTACCTTATTGAGAAAAGTTTAGAGCGTACAATGAAGTCAAATGTTTCTTATACACCGTGCGCGTTAACCGTTTGAGCAGTGACGTGTATATCCTTTTTTTTTAATTTGATTAAGATATTATTTCTTTTTCAAGTAATCACAGAAAATAGGATATTTTACAGAAAATCGATAAATACTTATATGATTAGTCAATTGGTATCACAGTGTAGGTTTAGATATTTATAGTGATACCTAAAAAAAGGAAGTTACAAACTACCATTATACTTCGAACTCAATTCTCACATTGTTAGAACATTCCAAACCAGTTTTACAAAATTGAAAATGGTTGTATTTGTGTTCGTACGTGATTTCAAGTTCATTGTAATTTAATATAATGCACACATAATAAAATCGACGAAAAGTTTCCAATTTCATTAACAAAAAAAAAGGATTAGCTCCGAATGAATTTATTCACTACTCAAAGGGTTAAACGCACATAGACGTTCGACGAACATAACTACTGTAAAGACATCCAGACTAAGCTATCCAAGGTCACACACCCATCTGCAAATTCACTCCTCATTCTTCACGCGATCTTTCATTTTAGTCACATCGCACTATGACTTATTCTATTCTTAAATTACTCTTAAAATACAAAAAGAAGCTGTAGCAGATGAGAAAATGACCTTGAGCGGGTTAACTTGAGTGTCCTTACGATAACATATAGAATGCTTGATGGAAGAGGTACACTGAAGTCGCAAAGTGATGTATTGCACAAATATGAATTTTGAAACTCAACAAAAGTTCCAGACGTCATACAGGGCCGTACGAAAAATCTCCCAATTCTAGTATCATTCATTCTACTGCAAAGTATTTTTATGTCTCACTTTCTGGTGTAGCTTCATTCCAGTTTTGAAATTTTGAATGTGAAACGTACCTTTTTGCCATAGTTCCCTAACTATGCAAAATATGTACAAATATTTTGAAGAAATGTTACTTGTCACTTCAAAGTGATATAAAAGGCTCCAGTGAACCATGCAATATTAAAAAAGAATTTTGTTATCGCTTCTAATTGTTCGTCAGAAAACTCTTTATCGCCCACTTAACAGTTTGTATGTTCTAATTAGTTATTCATGTTGCGTGGACTGTGTCTTGAAAATATAATTCCAAACTATAAAAATTTGTTACTATACTATCATTTGGCTGCAACACCTACAAAACATATACGGAAAAGACTCTCCATTGAGGAAGATATTGAATACAAGGTGTCCTAAAATTCATCGTTGTTACTTCAAATGCGTATAGTAGTCAACAACATACACCAGAAAGTTTTAGTAACCATACGTCAAAAAATAAACAGTTTTCGAATCATAAAAAAATTGTTCGCTATATACAACTGCAGCTGGGCCGCACAGAGCGTTCGCCTAATTCCCAAGCAGCCCGCAGTCAAAAGGTTAAGACCAGAAATTTTATGGTACACCCTCTACAGAACAGGACAGAGTCATACACAATTGTGGATGTTTCTTTTTCCACTAACATCGATTGTCGTATTATGTTTAAGTAGATCAGCCCATTTTGCAATTTCACTATACCTCCTCCACCAAATGTACACTATCAGCCAAAAGTTTGGGTACACGTGCTGATGAGAAAAATATTCCTAAATTCTTCCTTTCGTTGTAAAGTTAATGCTTTATTCTTTCGGGTACACCCTACTACATTTGTATTCTCCGCTTACATACAAACTGTAGGGCCTAATATTCACCATAACTTAATCCTTACATACTTCTTATACGATTTTACTATTATAAAAATACAGAGCTTTCCTTCAGCTGGAGGTAAGAAATTAGTGAGATGAATTGGATCAAGAAATTGGGAATCAGTGTCCAAGAACAAAAGAATACTCATGAGAGCTTCTGTACCAGAGCTACATAACTGATTGCTCACGAGCAACGGCTGCTCACATTTCTCCTCCCGAGTTACCCCCACTTTGGGGCTCAGGTTGACTCTCTTGAGCCCCATAGTGGGGGTAACTCGGGAGGAGAAGTGCGAGCCCCCATTGTTTGTGAACAATCAGTTATGCAGCTCTGTTCTATACAATATTTGGAAAAATATACAAACAGAAAAGTTACAAAAATTAATATAAAAAATGCCAAAATTGTATAAAATACTCGACACTAAAAGAAAGGTAGTTACTTTGAGAAACGGGACGTTTAGTAATATACAACATTTTTGTAGAAGATATTCCAATTATGTGTCTACGTATATAAAACAAACGAAGTAAAGCATTAACGTTACTATAAGTGTAAAAATTTAGAAACACCTCTCACTACTAGGCGTACCCAAACTTTTGATCGGTAGTATAATTGTCGATTGCACACGAAATACGTCCGCAGCGTAAATACGAAGAACAGTGAATACAGCTCGCGTGTTGAAAGGAGAGGAAGTATGACTGCAACTCGTATGACGGCATAAAACTAAGGATCAAACGATAACCGTGATTACGCAGTGAATGCCTCCTGTGTTCGCACGTGTAAAGGCTAATCGTAAGATCATGAAAGAAGAAATGCATCGATCGAAAGACCAAAGAACGTTTAAGCTCCGTAATAAGCTGCAAATCCCGCTATGTATACAGTAATATAACAATCGAATCTCGCGCTTACGCTTAAAGAGTATAAAATGCAATTAACATGGAAGTAGAATTATTTTTTTTTCCTTTTCGTTACATCCGTCACTCGGTGGTTACCAAAAAACTACGTAAATACGAAGATACGATTAAAAATCGATCGGTTATCATGCGTAATTATCCTTACGATATAAAATTTCCAAAAGTGAAAGAAAATAGTTAGATCAGCGTTCTCCGCCGTCTCGTGCGTGGTACACTTCGGTACAGTGAATCAACATCGCCCTTTCCGTCTATGCCACTGATATTTTGTACAATCTCAAGCTTCGTGGTCGCCGAAACATTCGTTGCTGGAAAGAAGAAACGTTGAAAATAATACAATTGTACTCAGAAAGAGAAATCGAACGATTTTACAGAAATAGTGACCTACTTCAGACCTTTTAAATTTCTTACACAGAACTGACAGAAACCACAGATCTATTCTGCTGGTCAAAAAATTACAAATGAAAAACTGTGAAATGCATACCTTCAGAATAATGATACAACAAATTATTAATTATTTCATTAAAAAACAATTACTAAAAGACGTGTTTTTAAAAAAAAAATATTATTTAAAAAGAACAGTGTGTTTGCGACCAGTGTGAGACATTTTCACGAAGGAATGTTGAAGAGTATCGTCTTCCCAGAAAAATGCTTCGGTCAACTTCGCGTTACCTCGAAAAACCCTCCGATCGGAGGTCTAGATAAAAAGTAAGGTTGACACGCGTGTTTTGCATGGGAGAAAAGCTCAAGAAAATGGCACAGTGTTTTTTTTGTCTCGTGAGTCCCTGCCGGTTGAGCATGTGAGTCGGAATTGCATACAGCGGCACAGAGGTCTTGATTTATCTGAGACAACGCAGCCATTTTGGTAACAGGGCTGCGCATCTCAAATAATCTCAAATGGAGCCACTACTATCACCAGGAAAGACCATCATGTTTTCAGCACCATAAGAAGGCGTTGGTGAGCTCCGGGCATCGAGAGAAGCTCTGCTCGCCGAGCTAAAGCTACTGGAACTTAGATCCTCGTAACTGGCAACTGACTGGCTGCCACCTGCAACAAATGAAACGATAATCGTCTTCATGCTGCTCGATATGTAACATAACTTCGTCACTGTGAATAATTTAAAGCGCTAAGCTTTTCAGTATGGCATAAACCAGCCATAAAATGATACAGTGCTGTGCAATAGTCTTGAAGCATTGATGTCGCTGATCGAATGTTTTAATTTAATTAAATAACTATTAATTCTGATCAAATTCTTGGAAACATTAACACTCTACTAATATAAAATATTAGTTATATGATGATATAGTTAAATATTTTTCTATTTCATGATTTATATTAAACACAGGCAACTATAACGTGTCTAATGAAGTGAATAAGTTTTCACTCGTTCAATTCATGTTAACACAAAGTGAGTTATTAAAGATTAAAGATTACTTAAGTGATTAGGAAGGAGATAACGTCTTGCCACTTATGTTCAAGCCACCACAAGGTGCAGATCTTTGTAATATTGAACGTGTTTATTATTTAAAGAGGGACGGAAAAGACAGCAAATTAATAATGCTGATCAATTGTTTCTGGTACTCTGTGAAGAATGATAAGAAAATTCTGAGAATTTCATGAAGAAGTTATTTCAAAGTGTATCCAAATGTATCCCAATTAATGAAAATTATTTTCACCGACTTTGTTTTAAATAATTGAAACATTAACCCAAATAATAATGATAATAACCTAATCAACGATAGTTACAGATAAATGATACTAATTTCAAATTAACATCAAACAACACAATCAATTCCACTTTTAGAATTTTATTTTTTAATATTGAAAAATTGAGCCTGTGTCCTAAAAATTTCGAAAAAAAACGTGCACCTTGCGCTGAAATTTTCTATGGGAGAACACGAGTTAAATTAAGTATTTCATTACAGTGATATGTATTATGTCAATTGATTCAGTGATCTAAAACTGAAAAAATATGCAATAAAACATATATATTTTAACAAAACACGCTGAGTGTTATAGTTACAGTACAATAAACAACTGTGCTAGGGCCACTACAGTGGCTCGTGGCACAAGTGATCGATTTTTTTAAATGAATATATGTTCATCGTTCTCAACCGGTTAATCATTTATCCTACTGTAACCTAATGATTACGATCAATTTCAGAATACCTATTGAAAAATAATTATTCTGGAGTATGTTAAAATGAAACATTCAAAATGATCGACTGTTACATGATACTAATATGAAAATGATAAACATAAGAAATCTTACAAGACGTAAAGTTTAAAAAAAGCACGTTGCCTGTGTGGCTCTATATCTTTATTTTTATCATTTCATCTTTGTTCCTCTTGTTTATAAATCTGATAATATCGAATTACTTCTCTTTGTCAATAAAGAATCTGCACGTCGAGTATCTTATTATTAGATATACTTCTCTTTTTCACAATTATCCTTAGAAATAATTGCATACATATACGTGTATATATGCATAATATGTATATAGTGCATTTATGTGACATTCCAGCTATTCGATTCGCATAATTCGACTATGAACAGCAAGTAAAAATTAGCCCAGAAGTCCACTAATTTCAGTTTTTTCTTTCTTCACATTCTCGCAAAAGATTCCTGCACATTACAGGTAAATCTAAATCTGTTTTAAAACGACTCATGAAAAAGTGCAGAATCTCGCTGAATATTTTCAAAAGCAAATGTAATTTATGCAATCGAATTAATAAAAAAAAATATCAGGTTCATATGCACCTACATAATCAGCAAAATTAATGCACGCAATTGTACAATTTATAATTCACATATAACTATAAAATATAGGGTAAAGAAAATATAGAATATTCGAAACAGGATGAAATATTAATCACCATTATTTAGTACTGTGTATTTTTGTGCCCTACGATATAAAAAGATACTGTAGAAGAAATAAAATAATTTCATCGCAGAGAACGATTCTTCGAAAAATAATATTGTGCTAACTATTATTTGTTTAATATCGCAATTCCATGTATCATATTACCAACCCCTAACAATGATCAATATTTCACCCTATGTCACATAATCTTTGACGTACATGTTAACACGAATTCATTTGTTCAATGTTTGATTTTCCTATCACAAAATAAACACGTTCATGACACGAATTTACAAATTCATACGACCGCTAATACATTCTTGTTGTCATATTATCACGTACAGGTGATATCGAACCATTCGATTGTTCATTTATTCCTAAATACAAGATTTCTAATCGAGATACATTTACATGTCAAGCCAGATTCAACGTATTCCTTCATGAAGGGAATAAAACATTCGTCATTTGATCTTCCGACAAACCACCACACGTGATCGTGACACAAAAACACCGTGCATCCTCGTAACCAGTTAATTAACATAAGTACTTGATCGAAGCTGCTTAACCTTCTAACAACCGGGCAATTCGAACGACATAGTGCTCAGGACCTCGATATTATAAACTAATAGTACCATCCGTTCTGTTTTCGCAAACTGGCAGTTGATATCGTGGTGCAAGGGTGACAAACATGCGGCTCCTTCCCCTACTGGCCTGCTCAGCTGAGCCGTAGGAAAAATGCCCCCTCCATACCTACTGGGCAGAGCTGGTAAGATGCCCAGTGGGAGGGCACAGGAGCAAAAGGGATTTGCTGCATTACCTCCTTTAAAACCTTTATTATATTGATGAAATATGAAAACCAATTTTTTTTAGAGTAAAAGCTATTGGTAATCAATGGTACTCCGCTCGCTCCATCTTCTCACACGGTGCTATATGATCCAATTAGTAGATGTGACTGTTTCAGTCAATAAGGAAAATTCATGCGTTCTATTTTTATGATTGTGACCAACTAAGTGGGCCTATTCCACTATTAACCAATTAGACCCGCATTCCTTTCGCTGTATTTCTTTCCAAAACAGTACTTGACTCCGCTGTTTTTATCTTGTAACGAATTGGAGGCTTACGAGCCGCGCCTAGCTCTCATCCCTATTTGGCCTGATTCTGAACATTAATGTTTTACGTAAGAAATTTTTTCTTTATTAAATATCCTTCAACTTCCTTTTATCCTGTCTTTTTTTTACCCAAATCAGAACCTACCTAAGGGAAATGGGCCCAAAGTGGGAGAAGACCGGAGTGAACGTGGTGGCTAGCCAGCTGACTAGTGGGGGAAGTTCGTCACACCTGTCGTGGTTTATTGCCTCTTATCTCCCTTATCAGCGAAACGAACTCGAAATTGACTGCGCAAACACAAACGCGATATTACAACATATACGTACGCACGCATCGAGTACAATTATCGCACTGTTGGTGTTCGAAATGAAACTATGGGTAAAACTATTATTTCACACAGAACAATCGCTCAAATGATAATACATTCGCACGTCATTGTTAGAAGTCTGATGTCCGCACTGCTTATAAAGAAGTATTATTATACAGGGTGGACACGTGACTGAAGCCGCTGCGATAATTTTATAAATACTGATTTTAAGCAAGACTGATTTAAATGAGTGTTGCAATCTTGTAAGTACATTAACGCTACTTCAAGGGGAACATATTAATAAACGATCAAACGATAGGCTGACTTTATTTTTTTCCTTTTAAATGTATGTACATTTCAGTTATTCAAAACATCATTTTTATGACGAAATAAATAATAAAACAGTCCTTCTGATAACTGTGTTTAAGTGTTTTGCATAATGCAGGGAGTTGATTAATTGAAAACAAGAAATAGGACAGATGTTTAAAATATAATAATAAAGGTAAGTTGCTTCGGTGTAAGTTTTTTTTGTGTTAGTAATAAAGTGGTGACAACAAAAAAATTGAATAGTAACCCTTTTCAAACTATACAATATTTATCTAAACCAATTTTTGCTAAAATTAATATTTATAAAAGTATCAAAGTGCTTCCCATTATGTGATCTACCCCGAATACGCATAAGATGTTACACAAACTATTCTGTAATTGATCACCCTAAATGTTTGCATATATTGTAGCCCTCAACAAAATAAACAAAACACCTACCGTAAAGATGGATCGAAAAATCGATGGTTTTCAAGAAATAAAGAAAAATTCGACTGAACATCCCCTAAGATGAAATCAAATTTTGTTCTATACATCAAGAGTTACTGATTTTTCGACACATGTTTACTCAAACTGTTTGGTTTATTTTTTCATGTATTATAATAAATAGACTGTGGATATTCATGCAAATATAGGTCCTTAAATTTTGATATCTTTTATATTAATCTAGTTAAAGAACTAGAACTTTAACAAAACTGTATTTGATCTTTTAATTTTTATAAACTGTATTTATATTTCACCTATTTTATTAAACGCACATTTCTCACGTATTTCAATACTTAAAATTGCACAAACATCCGCAGTTTAACAATAAATATCCAAAGTTAAAACCAGTTTTAGAACATCCAGTAGAAAATACATGCTTTTAAATTGTCTACTGTCCGCACCGGTGTTTAGAGGATTAAATCGCCGTGACAAATACGGTCTGCTCGATCAAGAAACGACGAAGAATAAAGGTAAGAACGTGAGGTAGCGAAAAGAGAAGTCGACGCACTTTCTGACAAACATCTACCGAACGATTACACCGCGAATTCATTATAAAAATTGCTCATAACCACCATGAACGTTGTCGGAACCGTAAATATCTATCCTGAAAATATTTAGATTCTCTTCCTAGAAGCACAGTCACGTGTTTGCTATACATTCGCTATGCAAGAAGAGACGCGCGTTTAACTATATCGGGGAATACGACGTGTATTCTTTAGGTACTATAAGTAATATAATTCGTCGGTTTTTTTTCTTCACATGAAGTCCGCACAAGTATTTGTAACAGTTTCGAGGAGGGTCCCCGAATTCAGTGCAGCCTTTTCAATAAATTTCTTATTCTTTCGTCCGCTACGAACAATTTTCGTGCCATCGACAAATTGAGGAGGAAAGGAGGATTGATATCGTCTTAACCCCTTCAACGGTGACATTTTTTATAATAAATATACTTCACTATTGTAATACATACGACGTCAATCCGTTAAGTTACTTCAAGGTTCCGAAATGGCAAAATATTTAACACTTTGACTGTCACGCCGTATTAGCTGAAATTGACAAAGTTTCTACATTTTTATACACAATGAATATATCCCAAAATAGTATGCTTTTTAATCAGTAGCATTAGTGAATTTCGTAATTTTTCCATTGGTTCCATTAGACCTGCTTAGAGATATTTATTAACGTGACGCATGATCAAATAAGTCAGAGCTGCGTAACTGACTGCTCACGAGCAACGGCAGCCCCGAGTTACCCCCACTATGGGGCTCGAGCAAGTCAACCTGAGCCCCATAGTGGGGGTAAGTCAAGAGCTGCCGTTGCTCGTAAGCAATCAGTTATGCAGCTCTGAAATAAGTAATGACTGAATCGGAGTAATATGGCAGTCAAAGCGTTAAACAGTGGCCCATTTAATGGTCCATAGCACATGGTGAACGATTTTACAGAACGCATACGTGCCTTCATAGCGGTGAAAGGGCTAATTTTCTTTGGTAACGAGAAAATATTTCTTGTTATCGGACATTTTCTTTTATAAAATGTAACTTGGATTCGAAAAACATGTAGGTAATGTGGAAAAAGGTATAGTGATCTACAGGGTGACATCTGTTTCGGAAACACTGTGCTCTGAATACCAACGAATGCCCTCTGTGACACTGCACTTGCTACGTCGAGAAAAGCACGCGTTTATGAGAATGATTTGATTATTTAACATTAATTATTTTATTAGAAAATCATCGTTCCCGTTCCCCGAGAAATGATTCCCTTTTTCACACAACTTTAACGCTTCATGCGAACTCGTCTCTTATACGAAGGTTTTACTATCGCAACACTCGAAATTATTTTGATTTGTTCAACATCATCGAATGTATTACATAAACATACTTCGATGAGTTCCAAAGTGTCACGCATTCTTAAACAAGTCCTTATCTTGTTGAAAATTAATTTATAATTATCTATTAAATTATCTGTTAATTAATAAATGTATTAATTTTGTGGTTCTTATATTAATTATGAAATTCAATTTTATTATGTATAACTTAATTCTGCTTACAGGAAGTTATGTTTATTTGTTATATTAAGCATTAGGAAGAAATGCAGAATAAAAAATTTAGGCAAACGAGATTATTATAAGTAATTAATGTAGCAAGTTACAGAAGCAAACAGAACTGCGGTGTTCTGTCTGTAAAATAAGTTTTTTGATTTATAAACAATTCTATTATCGAATAACGTTATGCTGAATACACCTCTATGCCAAACAGCTGAGATCTTGCATAACATGAACGAGTTCCAACTTAATACTAAACAACGTAAAATATTGATTATAAATTACAGTTGATTCATTTATAAATTATTTAATGTGTGGATTTGTTTGTTCTTGCATTAAGTTCCAAATAGAAACATAAAAAAATTATACAATACATAGCCAGAATTCCGAAACAATTTGCTAAGAAACCCTAAATCAATAAGTGTGTTCGAATTTGAAAAATTTTCGCTAAAAAACAAAGGGCGTTACATTTTTTATTATTTAATAGTATGTTTTCTACATATGTTACCATTTTCTTTTTTATTTTTCTTTATGCTATTTACAGTGGAAGGTGAGTAAATTATTCGATTAAATAAAAATAATAATAAATATTAATCTGGCTTCTGATACAATGTTAATGATTCTTTGTGCACACGCATAAATATGCCCTCATAGCACAGGTATTTAAAACATGATTCTAAAACAGACATATTAGTCATAAAAATCTTAAACAGGAAAAGCTGTTATTTAAAATAAATAAAACTGCACACATAAAAAAACGTTAAAAGAGCTCTATGAGTAACAAAAATTCAAATTCATCCATATTTTTGTATTTTCATATAAAATTTTTGTTACACTATGCAAGAAAATTACTACATTCTATGTATAACGTAAAACACAGTTTGATGTAAAAAATAACAAACACAAAATTAAAGTAAATCTCAGTTGAAAATATAAGCAATATTTAAATAATAATGCTATCAATGAGTAAAATCAAGTATACTTCGATAATAAAAATTTTCTCGATTTTTATTACAGTTATAAGTACATTTGATTTTTAAATTAATATTTCAATAGTGCTTATCTGTTTGTGTAACAAAAGCTGTATATCATACGTAACTTAATATTTGAATAAAGAGCACTGTCTAGCGACAATTAAAAAATACTACAAACGGTAAATGTACTTTTTATCTTGCGTAAAATCACAATACTTTAAAACTTATTATAGAGTTAACTATAAACTATTTTTGTAATACCCCTGTTGTAACAGTTTGTTTGTTAACGAAAATCTTGAAAATTCCAACGAATCTCGCGTTACCTTGTCCATTAAAATCATTATAATGCCTTCACTATATTTTTAGCAAAATAAATTAAAAGACAGTAAAGTGTAATAAGAAATAATAAAGAAAGACATAATAGCAGAGAGTACAATAGAATTGAAACTAAAAAGATGAACACTATCGTCGCAGATGATCCAACGTCCATTTAAAAACATACAATTTTTTTATTAATAAAAGCAATAATTAAATTTCTCTGTGTGCATGAAAAATATAATCTTGAATATTAGTAATGAAACTAACGTCGAGTAATTTCATGTCACAAAATTTCAGTTATCAAATAACACACAGTGTCCCCCCAAAAAAACGTAATACATTGTTTGTATATCTGTAATAAATAATTGCAACATATAATGTTATTTGCAATCATTCTCTACCGATAAAAAAAATCCGTTCGATTTAGTTGTAAATAACTAAATAAGTGTCGTTCGAAGGGCTAGCGATAAGATCAATACTTGAAAACTTCGGTTGAAGTATAGCATGTTAAAAAAATTGCACCTTGAATACTACAACACTGTCTATACATTTGGTTAGAGTTCAGCTTAAAGGTACGGTTCATCTAATCTTTTCCCCCGACGTAGCAGCGATACAGCAAATTACGAACATAATCACAGCACTTACGAGGACGAAAGTGACGATAAAAGCTTTGTACTAAATCTCACGTTAAATATTCGAAATAACATCCTCTCCGAAAAGATCTCCACGTTCCATTTGTACTAGCAACAAACTCTAACGAGTTAGAAGTGTGTGTGTGTGTGTATAGAAGGTTTCAGAATCATGGATCAAGAGTTAACTAATTAATAGAACTCATAAAAATGGACAAAGAAGTCTTAACAGGTACACGATTACAAATTAATTTTATTTTATAAATGTAACTTCTTTAAATGATTATTTATATCATAGAGCCATTGATATTTGAATACAAAATATTAATAACGTATACTAACTTTGAGGTGTATTAGTCTTTTAATTTTGCATAGTATCATCAATAAAAAGGAACATTGTATGTTTAGTATAAAAGAAGTTATTCAGTATGTAAGATAAACAAAAATGATTAGTTTGTCTGCTCATGTTGATTACACCATTTTGATCTATTTTTATCGGTGCTATCGATCAGTTAAATCTATAACCTTAGTTCTGAAACATCCTGTATGTATGTATATATAAACGAACAAACGATTAGTTGCTCATAATTTCCTATTAAACACGTGTGTTTCTGTTAAAATGGGCGATCAACGTGTTCGATGAAAAGATGAGGGATTTCAATTCATCCCCTTTCGATGGAGAATAAATAGGACAAAATGATTACAAGTTACGAAGAAACATACACAGAAATTCAACTAAACGGAGTCGACGGTTTTCGTGGTTCTAGTTGCACGAAAAATTCATCGCCGCGAGAACATTAACTAAACAGTAAAAATGATAACTAGGTTTCTCGGTTCGCGTAATACAACTGTACAGTGTGTCTATGTAAATCATTCTTTTCTACGTGCCCATGCTATTCAAATCGACAGCTTCTCCGTAAAACTAAGCAGACACAAGGTATTTCGCGACATATTAAAATAATTACACATCGGTGCTGATCACGTGATCATAGCCCATTGATTGATTGTAATCCATCTTTGGCTCTTTTAAACCTCCTACGTACGAATTCTCAAAAACTCATTAGGTCAGTGATGGCCACTGACCCCCCCCCGGTTCCCTCCTCGTTCCCCCTCGATTCATCATCCCACCTCAGTGCCTATATAAGGGGAATGGAGCTAGAGTGGGGGAAGGCCGGAGCTCCCGTGGACATCACTGCATTAGCCACGGAAACTTACCGTACGTATCGACGTGTAATTTCATAGCAGACAGCTAATGTCCATTTGTTGCACTCTGCGAGAAAAACTATTAAAATCTTAAATAAACCGAAAACTCTAGACAGGGCCAAACGTACGTACCCTCGACAGGTAGAAAAATGGAAAAATTATCTAGAATTGTGAAACGAGATCCTGGATCAACTTACACGGGATCCCGTTGTCTTCAAGTTCTTGCTTATGTACAACAAAAAAAGACGCTCGTTCATTATACACATCAAATGTTACACACGTCTAATTACCACGTACGTACGCTACCGCCAAAACGTTTGGAAGCAGAAGCACTTTTCGAAGATTTTCTGTATGAATTCTTGTAATGCGTAGTAAATATAATAATTATACGAATTAACACATTACTCCTTAACTTGTTTTAAGAATAATAATTTTAAATGAATTCCTGCCCGATAGCTGTTTGGTGTTCTTTTCCTGGTACTTTTTGCAAATTGTGTGCCAATATCGCACTCCAAACAACCATAGTAGGAATGGCCAGATTAGATCGTTCAAGGTTATAACTCTACTTGAATTTTGGGTGTTTCTACTATAACAAATATTCCCAAAATTATGTTTTACTAAATCTGAAGATTCATCTGTCGACTAGACCAACGATCTAACGCAGTGATGAGCAACCGTTTTTTATAGTGGGCTAAAATTTAAAACGCCGTCATCCATACAGGCTGCAACTCAAAAAGAAACTAATCTATCACTTTAAAAATTGTTAATGTATAGAGTGGATAGATAAGATAATAAATAATATAACTATGTATATAACATACCTACACATATTCAAATAAAATAAACAAACAGCTGAAAAATGCAAACAATTTTTCACTTTAGTTTATTAAAGTGGGCCTGTTTACGACTGACCTCATGCAGTGATGGCCACGAGAGCTCCGGCCTTCCCCCACTCTAAGTCCATTTCCCCTCGTTTCAGTTCCCTCCAGTTCGTTCCTCGTTCCTCCTCGGACCATCGTCCTCACAGATCACAGCTTGGGGAGCGGACCTAAACTCGAGGAAGGCCGAAGCTCGTGTGGCCTTCACTAGATCACTGATCTAATGGATCGATGCCCATAACTGAGAATAATCAATCAATTTATCTGTTGATAACATCCATATCTAATCTGCAATCTGAAAAATCTTTTTTAATGCTGTAAATCCTCTCATGGTTGGGGGCAGCTGTCCGATTTATCGTTTGAACAAGAAACTGCTTCGAAACTTTTTGTCGGTGCGTGTATGATCTATCATACACATTATGAACTTATACGACCGAAGGTTACGATAAATATGCGATAAGCTTTCATCTCTCACACGATTTCTGGCACAAATCAACTAAAATCCGTTGGATTTAAAGCAATTCTCCTCGTGAAACATTCAATCGCTATTCCGTGATATCATTTAAAATGTTCATCGCGCATCTGACACGACGATCAGAACAATGTGGTGTAATTTCGATACACCCCGCGATTGTTTTTCTTACTAATGCCGACATTAATACATCTGATTAGTTATTTTCATATTAGAAAAATGTCTACGAAATCTACTACGACCGATTACCCGGTCAACAATTACAAGTTTAAACATTCACGAAGAAAAAACACATTACGTATGTGCTGCTACGTTTCACGAAAGTATTATAGCAGACATCGAAGCTGGGCTGCTCAAGGTCACATCCCTGTCTGTGAAACAATGTTCCTCCTCTATCACGATTTTTAAATTCGTTCATTTATATTCCTCTTCCATTCATATATGTATTATTCTGCATACTTGACACTTTAAGGACAACATGCGTCAATTAACGTAATTTTTGTTTGTTTTTTTTTTAATTATGTCTGTAACTGGAAATGTTTATACATTTAACCTCTCAGGCACAGCGTGATTTTCAGTTTTTCTTTCTACATGGCCAACGGGTTTCTTTTACTTTTACACGAATTATAATTTCGAGGTGAAATTTTCATAGTTGCGTTCGGTACAAACAGGAAAATAAAATGATTATTTTTTTACTATAATAATTACTTTCGACATCAGCCACTGACGAAGATTTGATGACGTTTCTAAGCACAGATTAAAAACCTTCGTCCTTCTCGTGTTGAAATAAAAAAATGTTGTCATACTGCAGACAAAGGAATGGTCTTGAGCAGCCTAAGTTCCGTGTCCATGGGATAGCACTTTCGGCTAATGTTACGTGAAACTTCGTGTGAATAGAACTAATAAAGCTCGATTCTGCTTTTCCTTTCGCGTGCTGGAAAACAGCGTCCGTTAAAATGCTTGAAACCTCAGAACAGCTAATCGACATTTCATTCGAGTGCAGAGACGTGGCTCAGAAGCGAGAATTCTTCGAATGAATTTCTAATCCGCGAAATAATACGGATGGCTTTCATGGAAAGCATGTCACAGTGGCATAAAAAACGGGTGAACGCAATTTCAATCGAACGGTTTGTACGGCGGAGGCAATTTGTGCAACTGAAAACTGTGATCTATCGCAACCGTACGATCCTTGCATGAACGAAAGCCAGTCACCCCCGAATTATTACGTCTAACTCGCCAATCGTTTGTGTAAATGATTCATTTCATTTTGTTTTCCCCTCGTGACGATTCCTCGGTGTTTTTATAGTAAAGCTAAAACACTTTTCGTATGCACCACACGGATAACGCACAGTAGATTCGATTTACTCGACGATAATAAGGCATTCGAAACAGAAATCGCTATGAAATTGTTCGAACCACAGACGGAGGTTTTATAGAAGTTTCTGTTTTCAAAAGTTCTACGGTTTTTCTCTTTTTTTTTTAAATTTCTTTTATGGATCAAACGTCAGCGGACGTGCATCTAACGGTACAGCCTTGCCCTTGTTGCTTTAGTACAGGCCTGTTCACAAGTCAGATCCCTTTCGTCCTTTTGCCCTCTGTTTCTGCTACTGAGGGACAGAGAAGTTGCGATTATAATAACTACGCACTTTTCACGCATACAACATTGCATCAGCCAAAACGTACACTCCACTGCAACAGAAATACAATGGGAGACCTAATACTGTCCGTTCAAGGCCACTGAACAGTCTCCGCCATATCGTTTGAATACTTCAATTTAATTTCACTATCATTCCGTTTCTCGGAACTGTTTAAGTGACTTATCACATTAACAAGCACATGAAATTTCATAGATGCGGTGGTTCTGTCTATTATAATTTACACTCGAAGATGCGACCTTGAACGGCCAATACATCGTCCCTTTAGTACAACAACGTATGGACAGGCCTGCCTGAAAAAATGCGAATACGTTTTATAGAATTTTCTTTGCCGTTCTTTTGAAACACAATCATTATGAATTGATATATTCTCGATCATCTGTATTTTAAAAAATACTTTTGAAAGTACCAAATCCAATGCAGTGTAAGATTTCAGACGCTCGTTCGAATCAGAGCGTTTTGCTCTCTAAAGATTGTTGATTAAACGACCAAGGTAACTGTAGTATAGTATCACGAGAACATGGATGCTCTCGAATGATATTCCTGCTAATCTACTCCCGTAACCTGCATCAGGAGTATGTAAAGGGCAAGGCTGGCCCTAGGCACATCCATGCAATCCTCTACTCATCTTCGTTTTTTTTTCTTCGACCTGTTGCCTTTCTTGGACGTCGCGCAAACCGAGGAAGTCGCGCCGTTGGCTGTGCTTCTTTCGACCACCTCTCGTCCTGAATCTCCTTCCGCATTGGCGAACGAAGGATCAACGTTCAACTCGTCCGACGAACTCGAACGTTCAGGCACGATCTCCTGCTCGGAGTCGCTTCTTTTCTCCGGCTCAGGGTCTCTCTCCGGTTCGGAAGAGTCCTCCTTGGTGAACGCCGGTTCCACGAGAGTCTGATCGCTCTCCAGCTTGCCTTCCTCGTTCGATCCCTTCTCAGGGAGCTCAGTTACAATCTTCAGCTTTGATTTATCGAATCTCTTCTCATCTGGAAATTGGGTGGACGAGCTGGACAGGTTCACCAGAGTAGATTCGACCATGTGCTCAGAACTTTCACTGGTGAATAATTTGATTTCGGAGCTAGCTTCCAACGATTCAGACAGGAGATCCCGCTTCTTGCAAACGTTATCATCGATGGAGTGTGAAGATTCCTTCCGTACCTCCGAGTCTGTGAGGATGGGGTTCTTCTTTACGATGGAGCTCCAGGAACCTTGAGGAGCCTCTGCCACCTGAGCAGGAGGATCCTCCGCGGTCATTTCGGTGACAGCCTCTCGCAGCTCGTCGATCATCACGGAAGATCTGATCGAAGCCTCAACACGCCTTCGACGAGGTTTCTTTTCGTCCGTAGGTACAGTTGGTTCCTCCGTGATCGAGTCTAAATCAGAATCTTTTTTTCCTTCTTGATCCACGGGAGAAGTATTCTTCTTCTTGACGATGGCGCTCCAGGAAACTTTCGATGTCTGCATAGAAGATTCTGCCGTATCTAATTCGCTAACAGCCTCTCGCAGCTTGTCGATCACCTGCGAATTTCCGTCCTTCGTATCTAAATTCTTCTTTGAAGATTCGTGAGTCTTCTTCCTTCCAGAATCTGTTTTCTCCGAAACAGGATTGCATATCACGGTTTCTGTCGTATCAGACGCTTCTTCGATCTCGATCAGCTTGTCATCTTCATTACGAACTTCGGACTCTATTGAAGGAATACTTGTCTTTCTGACGACGGAGCTCCAGGAAACCTCAGACGCAGCCCCTTGGGAGCTTGATTCCTTCGAGATTTCTTCGACAGCCTTCGAATATTCGACTGGAAGTTCAGCAGAACTCTGCACAGTGCCCTCAACGCTGGACTTTTTGTTTTTTCGCGATTTTTTCGTGCGAGTTGAACACACCTCGGGTGCAGGTAAAATTTTACACTCCGGAACTGAAGTTGTGTCGGTTAAAACCTCCATCTCGGCCTTCTGCATCGCGTCGATATCGATTATCTCTATTCCTGCTTGCGATCGTTTCGAGGGAGCGTTCGAAGGAGACGTTTTAGTCGGACGAGTTTTAACTTTTTTCAGGGGACTTGGATTTTCGTTAGCTGGCGCATCTTTCGCGCTGACGCACTCTTCAGGGTCCTCTTTCTTCTCTGAGCTCTTGCTCCTCCAGCTCTCGACGGGTTTAACGATGACAGTCACATCAGCAGCTGATGTATCGCTCTCGATCACCACGATGTCCTTCATTTTCTTGGTACCCTTCGATTTTGTTTGTTCCGTTGAAACTTCTTGTGACTTCCTCGTGCTCTGCTCACGATCGTTTTTAGACATGTCAGCCATTATGCTGCAGACGTCAGAATGCTGCACGTGCTCTAAATCGTCGTCAGAGAACGTTCGTTTGGAACTCGACTCCACTGCAATAGAATCGTAATCGCTGTCTTTGTCCTTTTCAAACTTTGGATCTTCTTTACCTTTCTTATCTGGAGTTTCAATGAGTTCAGACGTGTGTATATATTCTAAATCGTCATCTGATATAGTATTCTTACTGTTTTTTCTTTGTAAAATCGGTGAAGAACCTGCGCAACTTATAACGTCCGTGCATTTATCATCGATGCATTCAGCCTGATGCAGTTGGGTGATTTCGGAACTCTGAATATGCTCGATATCTTCGTCTGATGGGACTAAAGTATTGTCTTTATTGCAACAAGCTGTTTCAACTATGTGATATTCGCTCGAACTGAATTCGTCGGTCGATTCAGACGATGGTGACTTATATTTTTCGGTTTCTTTAGATGTTGTATCTACGGTGAGTGCTGTTTTAAAATCCTGTTTCTTATCAACATCCTCGCTCGTATAGTCGAGCTCTACGATTGGCTCCATCTGATTCTCTGTACTTTTAAATTCAATACTGATTTCTGGTTTCATTTCTTTGTGACCCTGCACCGTGGAAGACTTTGACTTGCTTTTCGACTTTCCCGTCAGGGTTTCCTTTGAAGTTTCTCCACCTTTGCTCTCGACAGACTTCGTTTTTATATCTACACTCGTATTTTTCTCGCATCCCTTCTTCTTCCCACAATTATTCTTAGATTCTTCACAACTGGTGTCCTCAATAACGATACTATCTTCATGTTCTTTAAGAACATACTTTTTTACCGGTACCTTAGTCTCAACTCGCTTGCCAGATGTTGTACCGGACCCATTTCTTCCTGATTTCTTCGCAACTTTCTCAGGTTCGCAAGCTTTCTTGCTGGTCTCTGCTTTGGACTGCATGGAGGCGTTTCTTCGTACTTGGGCTAATTTGTTCTCCATCAACACGACACTATCGTCGTCGCAGTTGACTACGTATTGCGCCTCAGACATGCTTCTCTCGTGAGCTCTATCCTCTTTTTTATCGAGTCTCTTACACCAGGCAGTCTCTTTGGCCTGAGTCATGGGACTGCTCGGTATTTCACCCTGCTCCACGCACAGACTCAAACTGGTAGGTACGTCGCGGAAGGCCTCCTCCTTCTCGAAGTCGATGGTGAACTTTCCAGGGTTCGTGATGGGTGCTATCTCTACGCAAAGCGCTTTCTTCTCTTTCACCTCGCAGATGTTCTCGTCGGGAACGCTGTCGATCGCAGGCTCGCTCGCTGATCGCATTTCCGCGCAGATTTCGGTGAGATCGCGCAGGGTTTGGCTCTCTGGCTCTAGATCACCAAGAGAAGCCGGACCTTCTTCGGCGCACACGCTCCTAGGTGGTTCAGGCACGTGGCTCTCCTCCGCGGAATCGAACTCCTGACTGGAGTTAATGTCCTCCTCATCGGCCGATACGGTAATCACGGTGCCCAGAGGGTTGACGACTTTAGTTACCGGTTGACCCACCCTCTCAAATACCGATCGCCTCCCTAGTAACAGAAAAAGCCGTTGGCAGGTATCATTATCGAGTTACAATATCTCCCTTGTTTTGGTCTTTGTGAAATATTCCTCGTTCGCCTGACGTGTGAAGTGACTTCGCACGCTTGGCACAACAGATTCTAATGATATCTTTAAGTACGGTTTAGAATGTTGTATAGTGAAGGAATATAGAATCGTAATAACATGACGAATAATTCTTTGGGTACGTGAAGGAAAGAATTATCGTGACTTCTAAACTCATGCTTGATTGAGTTTTCACACTGCACACCACAAAAGACACAAACTTCATCACAATCGTTTAAAAATTCGTTCAAATGGTACGTTAAATAAAAAAAGAAGAACAAATTCAAGTGTCTGGTAAAAACTACTTGATTTTCTGAATTTCGAATGGAAAAATAATATTCTCACGGGGTTAGTAGACTGTCCACAGCCTTTCGAACGTGTACCTCGACTTAAAGGGTGGATGTTGATAAAAATATACTGCTGTTAGTAATTAGATGTAATATCATTAAGGGGGGGTGGGGGGAAACGGAGATACCTGCCTCTGGCCAGTTCTGTATCCACACAAACTTACAATCTAGCAATCATCCATCACCAAATGCAGAAAGCATAAGCATCGTATCTTACCTAGATACTTGCTTGTAATAACTATTCCAAATAATAATAATGAAATACCGACGAAAGCGAATTATTATAGAGTTTTCAAGTCTCTCAGAATCAAATATAATCTGATTTTTAACGGCAACTTTTACGCAAATATACTTACACCAGAAGTAAAACAGCAATCGCCACTGATAGAAATGAACTTAGTTTGGCCACGTCATATTGCAATTGACTTTACTGCATTTAACAGGAAGATTTCTCGATTGTAAGAATTGTAAACTCGAGTATGTATATAAGCCGTGTGATTAAAATACTCCATAGAACAAATTTCTATCATTTGAATTGTATAATGAGTTCTCGTTACTTGTACCAATTAATGTAACATCTCAAAAATTCTACGAAATATCGACACATGGGATATGTCGGGATTCATACAATTCTACTTCAAAGCAAAGCATCACGCGTTCCACTTAACAATTACTTACCTGGTGCACGATGAGGTGCGATAGACGTCTCTAACATAGCTTCGGCCAAATCTTCTCTCAATTGATTTTCACCACCACCAACCCCCGTATTTTCACTATCTAAGGAATCACCGTATGCCTCCATGAATCTTGGAGACTGCTCGTAACTACCTAAAATAACATTGCAAACATCAGATAAATTATCTGAAATAAGCATTCCTAAAGTGTACCAATCAATCCAATATTCAATAAAAAAATTATATTCTGTAATGGATAAAACTTAATAATAACGTTATTATGCAAATTGTTGTGTATATTAGTTATTCATAAACTTACTTCCTGATCCATCAATAACCACAGGCACCAGTGATCTGGATGCAGCATGTGGCATGTTCACAGGATTTGATCTCGCTGGACGAGATCCACCGGTTACTCCAATTTCAACGGCTTCAGCTTCGACCAGATTCACAGACGTTCTGCCATAAATAACGTTTTATTAACATCAAATGTAGAAAAATAATAGTATGTATTGTTTACAGATTTACAAACACTAACCCGCTACTGGCATTGTAAGTCTTAAAAACAAATTGAGGTCCCATCCAAAGTCGCCGATGTGGACCAGCATGTGTGACAATTTCTACTTGACTCAACCAACGATCCTCTGCTAAATCCATGTCTTGCATATCTTTCGGTATGGTAGCAAGACTTAGCAAAGGGCTAGACGTTGATAAAGGTGGCACAATCTCCAAAGAATTTGGAGATCTTATAAGAGGCCATTGGCCTTTGGCTTCAACTTCTAATTCTATCATTGTATCATCGCAAACTTTTTCTTTTGGTACACCTGAAATGTATCGTTAACTAATTAGTCGTAAAAAATACTAAAATTTAATTCATCAATGCCTTCTTTCAGTTACTACTTTATTCACCTGCAGCTGGTTTTGGTTCTAAATCGTATTGAATCATATTTCCGTGACATGCCATAATAAACAAAGAATCAACTGCCCTTTTCATAACTTTAGTAGTAGATTCTCTTTGTGCATACATCCAAGCCCTTGGGGGCGCAAAACAAGCACATATTTTTAGTGGTAAAGTTCCACTGTCGTCGGAGTGCAATCGTTGTCTTGGTTGCGGCCTACTGTATAGCATAAGAAGTAAATATTTAAATAAAATAAAAACTAGAATGATTGTAAAGTCTAATTATCGATGATAAGTTATAGCTACCTTTGCTGAACTTGACTGTTTACATGATTCAACGAAGACGGCTGCCGTATCTGTGCCAGAGGATGTAGAACAGTTGGATGTGGGTACGGAGGAAGTCTTGGATTAGAATACGGATACACTGACAAAGGCAACTCTGTATGAGATACAGGAGAATGGGATCTGGCGCCATCATCCATTAAACCTGCACTTCTATGAAATCTTGAAAGTCTATTTACAACATGAGGTGTAGAGTGAGTTCGCACTCCTACCGGTCCACCATAGGGTGCAACCGGAAAAACATGAGTAGTGCCCCGTACAGTTGAAATCGCCGCCCAACGTGTATCGCTCGAAAACACCATATCCTGTTACGTCAAAAAAGAACAAAGGAAGAAACATAAATCTTCAAGCATAAATCATTAAAATCAAGAGGTAATGTCAAGATGTGTACCTGCACTTTTGCAGTAGTATCTCCACGATGTAAAATATACAAATGATGTACTGCTGCCAAAGTGGGGCCGCCAGGATGCGGCTGAATTCTAAATACATGGAAATCGTGACCCCTTTTGTCAGCGGTCATTAGCAACGCACCGCTCAAGTCAAAAGTCATGGCAACGATTGCATCGCTATGGGCAGTAAAATGAGCAATTACAGTCTCTATATTTGCATCATCTAATTCTTTCTCCTCTTTTGCTGCTTGAAGATCTAATATCGTGATCACGCCTGGGTGGGTCACATCACTGCCCGTATTATTAACCACTACTGGCGACACTGAGTTACCAGTTAAACTCGAAGCAACGGTCTCTCCCAACCCGCGCAAACCTTTTCCTAGAGATTTTGCCGCGTAAAGAACTGTTGCAGTGTAACTTTGAACTCCTTCACCTTCACAACCTCCACTGCTTCTTTTCGCAGGCAACAATTTCTTCTCACTGAAAACAGTAAAAAAAAAATGTTTAATAATTACTGTCCAAGTATTCGTAAATTCGATATTATCGTATCAACTTAGCCATGAGAGTATTAACCTGTAAGCAAGCCACCTCGTTCCTAAAGCAACAGGATTTGGATTTGGACCAGGGCTGGCATAACAGGTAGTCACTGTTAATACATCCTCCAACGTTCGAGCATCAAACACTGCAATTTTTTCTAGAAACGTTACTACTATGGATCGCTTGTTTGCCAAAATGTCACAAACGGGATTTTTAAATTTTATGCTTTTAGCTTGTTCCCCAGTTTTTAATGAAATGAAACTAATATTGCAAAACTGTGGTCCAGGTCCAGCTGAATCACATATTGCTACCATTGGCCGTTTCAAATCAAACAGATCAACACGTTCATCGTTAGTCTTTGGATTTGGTAAAATTCTCAGAGTCCGGACCACTCCTTGTCGCCATGATAACACTTCAGTTGCTTCTCCTGTTGCTGCTATCAACCATATCTATATGAAATAAGGCTTATTACATTTCACTTTTCCCATTTTTAATACAATATTATGTCTATTATAATATTAGTGTTATATATGTACAGCAACTCTGAATATTGAAGACAAATATAGCAGTTTTAGACAATATATTTGTTTCTATATAGTGCTTCGAAAATGAAGTAAATACAAGTAGAGTTTTAAAGTTTATACTACAATAAGAATTGCCTTATTTTGTAGATTTACAAGAAACTATCATTCAATTGTTCTATCAACATTCACAAAACCTTTGATTAAGCAATTGACAACATAGTAAAAGACAAATCATAATGAAAACAAACCTGAACTCCGGTTGTATAACCAAGCACCAATAATAAAGGCGGTGTATTAGAGCCTTCATTGTAGTCTGGGTACAGGGCTGGATCATTAATGTCTGCATACTCGAATCTTGCCCATGATATAGACTCTTTGTTATCAGAATTTGGTGTGCCAGCATATGCCTATACATAAAAAAAAACAATGCATATTTTACAGAAAAAAGACAAGAAAAGAACAATGTCTTAATATACCAACCTGTGGAACAATATCGTTTATGATTCCTGCAACACTATCTATAATTGATCGATCGACTATTGGCTGAGGTGATACAACTTGAGCTCCTTTATGTACACCACGCCTTGGAGAGTCTGCAGACATTTTTTCTTCCCAAACTGAATATTTTTACCTACGAACAAAAGATTTTTTAATTTGAATGAACTAAGTTTATTGTTCTATAGTCATTTATGTGTAATCTAGTTTAAATATCAATGATAAATTAATATATTATGCCTCAATTGTATAATTATATATAATTTCTGCAAAATATTAAAACAATATAGAACACTACCATTGTAATATTGTGTTATAGTTTTGTAAAATAATAAAAATAAAAATTTGTTATTATTCTAAATTAATAACACAACAGTATTTAGCACTGCTTCAATGCATCGTAAATTTAAAAAAAAATACAATTTTACAAATAACTTGTTATTTGAAATTATGGAAGCTTATAATTAAAATGTATTAACATTATATGGTAAAAGAATTCAAACCTTATCCATTATGCATTTTTAAATTTCAGTCAAATACTTTTTTAAAAAAAATGTGTAATTTCAATGTATGATATATTATAAATAATAGTTCACGAGCATAACAAAATTGACAGCAGTGTCATTTACAAATCTGAAAATATAATTCTCATGAATTGACTGAATAAAAGTTTCAACAATTCAATAATATAATGCAACCAATATACACAATGCATTCAAACTTTATTCTCTAGTATAAAGATAAGATACACGTAATATATAGATTTCTATTAATAACACCGCGAGAAAAAAGATATTAGAATCGAAGATGAGCAATTAACAGAGCAGAGTTGATACGTAGCGCATAGAGGCACAATTATTCTCGCTCGGGAATCCACGAAATGTTATCCGTGCATCACAGATAATGCATAAACGAGTATCAGGCGTGTGGTGGGAGAATCTATTTTCCCTGTTAAAGAATATTACACAATCCAGTACAGCTGTTCGTCGTTTACGCTCAGGGACGATGAACAAAAGGGAAACGTAAATGTCAATACGACGGCGGAGGAAAAGCCTGATGAAATTTTCGTTCGAACAACGACTCCGAACACGTCGAGTACGAAGGAAAAAAAAATATTCGAACTCTGTCATTAAAAGAAGCGACCCTGACATTTGATCGAACAAAGGGGGTAAATGGTAGTTCGGCCACAACAAAGCAATCGCCTCTCGCGACACTGTTATTACTCATCTCGCGGAAAGATGTCTACGGTTCGATCGTTTTACGAATGAACGGGAAACACAGTGCACGAATTACCTCGCCATAAAACTGTATTTTCATACTGGGAAGCTCGCCATCTCTGGGACGACCTTCTACTGCGTCATTCCGCGAGTGACTGACACAACACAACCAGAAAACGATAGTGATGTCACCCCGCCCGCGAAACGTCAATCTTTTTGTTCGAAATACGAAGCGCGTCGGCACGGCCCGTTGTCGTGGACGAGGATTCGTCGGATCCGTTTGGCCGTTTCCGACAGCCGACGAGGATGTTCCCGGAGATCGCTCGTTAAAACGTATCGCGTATCATAACTACAGCGACGGTCTGTTTCGTTGGAAATACGAAAACAATAATCAGCTGATTCAGATAAGGAAACGGTGGGAAAGGAGGGGAGAACAAGAGAGAAGCGAACACGAACCCTACCATTCGCGGGATCTAACATTTCTATAGATGGCATAATCGACGGTGGAATTCGCGCTTAGTTTCATCGTCCACTATATACGCTACACGTTATTGAATGAATTCATTTTTAAATAACTTCTGCTATCGATAGAAATGTTATTTGATCTCTTCAAGGAACTATTACTTGAAGTCGGAAAAAAATGATATTTTTTTTGTCGACTATGATTGTTTAATACGATTTTAAAACTATTATATGAGAAATTGAAAAGAATTCAGAAATTTGGAAAAAAATATTGTGCACTGTGATTGTTGTATCATTACTGACAATATTTGGATTAACAAAAAAATGCATGTGCGTATGTGTTTAGGATCCTTGAAGAGGTTAAAGTACACTTGTATAGCCATTGCCAATGAAATTCTCGTATTTTGTATTTCAATTTTGAAATATTGAAATTCAAAAAAAGCAGCGTTTAGATGAATTTAATTGCATATAAACGGAAAGTGTTTTTCTTTTGTTCACTATTACATTGGCAGCACTGTTTTAGTTTATCCTTTAACGCGATTTCGGTAGTCATACTGCCACATATTCTAATACTGTAAAATGTAATAAATTTGATATGTTTTCAGTTTTTAATTAATTATATTATATTACAATATGTAGTGATATCATCAGTGCGAAACATCACGCGAGAATAATATACATTTGCTTAACCAACTCCACCGTTCAAGGTATAGTTTCAAAGAAAGAGGAATAAAATCGAGAATATAGTTATATCGATCGATAAAATATTTTATGTACAGGTGTGTTCATTGTTACACCTTTGTGGAAGTCGTTCTAAAGGAACGACAGTGAGTTCGTAAATAGTGATCCCGACAGTGTCGCCACCTAGAAGCAAAGTACTACTTAAACTGAATCGGTACGTGCATAATAGAATGAAAACTTCAGTAAATAGTACAAATAAAATAAATCGCTTTTTCCCCGCAATCCATAAATCCATGCCAAAATAAGTAATCTTAAATACCCAAAACGTTGATTTTGCATGCCTGTATTGCATGTTGCCCCGCCATTATGCAATTATTCTGCAATCAAGAGTATAAACAACATCGTCAGGATTCGTTACTCTTCAAGAAAATAACGGATAATTATACGACAAATTACTTTATAATCACAGTATTGATATATTCGTATACTAAAAAATAACATACCACTGTCTGAACAAAGTAATATCTTGAATTATACAGAGCGTGTTACCTAACTTTATTACCCGAAACATTTCTTTTATTTAAAGCACTTAAAGACTGTTTTAAATAGAATTTATATCATTTCATTTAAAGTATCGTAAAATGAAATTAATTTCGCTTTATGTGACGGCATTAAGGAAAGATGAAGGCGACGCTGATTCTTTTTACATAACAGGGTATATTTTAAACTGCCTGCTATGCAAGGACAATGAAGGTCATACATAAACAAAATTATCCACTCGATTTTCCGAGCTAGGAAGTATAATTTTGTTTAGGTAGCCAGGTCTCACGCGCTTAATACAAATGTTTTATTAACGCATGGCAAATGTAAAAACTGATTTTTGGTTTGAAAAGATTGATTTTGAACATGTTTTCTAAACGCGAGACGTTTCTTGCTATTAATAATTTAGCTTACGCATGACCTTCAATGATCTTGAATAACATATAGTTAAACTCGTCTTAAGAATCATAATTCCTTCTTCAAGAAATGAAACAGAACTATCGATTAGTACATTAAAAACTATTCAAGAAAGACCAAATCGACTCTGAGACGTTCTCACTCATAAAAAAGAAACACATTATGAAATGGCACACTCGGAATCGTTTAACTTTTTAGTAAAGCTTTTCGATGTTACAAACAGCTTTAATTCGCGTTATGAATTTAAAAAGTTCACGCTGTATATCCTTCTTCCCTATGCACGAAAGAATTTTCTGACAGATAATAACAACGATATATTTTCACTGGTACACAATAATACAAGAGTATGACACGTTACAGGGGTCACGCTATAAATCCATCATTCGAAAGAAGAAAGCAGGGATCGCCTTCCACCTGACCCATAATCGATTTAATACGTACAACTATTAAATTTATGTCCTTTGACAGGAGTTCCGGAATTTAGAAGGGAGGGACATCGTGCAACAATTCATGCAACTCGATAAATCATTCCGGCTTATACAGCGCGGTACTAATACAGGCGACCGTAATTACAGAATTCAGCGAGCGATTAATATTTCATGTCGGTTGCGATGCATAGGAAATTCTTACCAAGGAGTCCTCGATCCTTTAATGCACTGTAATTATCTGTGCGTGTATTTGTGCAGCGAGAAGCCAACTTAATCGGTAGAGTTTGCGTGTCCTCCATGTCGCCGATGTCCCCGTGCAAGCGAGCCGGAAGGCATGGTCCTCCGACTTACAAATATACGATTTCAACAGTTCTTACCTACACCTCGTTCAAGATAGATCAAAGGAATCTTGGTTCCGTGATTTTAAAACAGTGCCGCTAAAAAATAAACGATCAAATTCAATTAAATAGAATCACTATATTTCATTCAAAATGATGCGACGAAAAAGGGTACCACTTCGTGTCTCCATAATATAGTTGAAATTATTATTAAATAAATTTGAATTATTTTTATTATGGATTCAACTTTGACTAACTATAATTTAGACTCTATATTCGAATTAATTATTTTTGAATTTTATTATTATTTTAGAAGCAACTTCTCACGGTGACATTTTTTGTGAATGAAAGATAGGAGATTAGATTCAGTGTTATTGAAATTATTGATGTTCATTATTACGGTGTATTGCGTTAAAAATAATTAATAATATGTTGTAGGGCGGTTTAAAGTCTACGCGAAAAATGGCAAAGAAAACGACACCAGCAGCGTTGCAAACTGAAATTTCTAACAACGAGGAATGGGAGAAACTTCTTAAAAAGACTGGTTTAATAGGAAAGTATCATTTCTTGTAGATTTATACCGTGCCATTGTTTACTGTGAAATATAAAATCTGAATAAATTTGTACGTAATTTATTCTAGTGGTTGACGTATATTCCGAATGGAGTGGTCCCTGTACAGGAATGGTGAGCATACTAAAGAAAATCAAAATGGAAATCGGAGGGGACGCATTGAGCTACGCTACGGTATATTTTCATTTATGCATATATGTATGTACATAAGTTTAAGAAAAACGCGTATGCGAATGATTTATTTTTTCTTCTGAATTTAGGCGAAGTGTGATTACATTACCGATTTAGAGCGCTTCCAAGGGAAAAGTGAATCGATATGGATGTTTATTCACGTGAGTATAGTAAATTTTAAGAGGCAGTTTGCATAATATTGAAAATTACAATATAAATGGTAACTTCCGTAGGCGATGGAACATAACAAATAGTATTGTTCTTGAAAGTCAGAAGTCTTTATTAAAATAAAATACTGCTTTTCTTTAGAATGGACGAATGGTAAACCTTATGTTCGGCGCGCAATGTCCACAATTGTTGAAAATGTTGACGACGGAACTACACCGAGTACAAAACGGCGAGGAGCATGAGTATGTAAAATATGACTAAAAACGTCACGAAAAGAAATTTTAAATATTAAGAAGCGTTTAAATTTAAAAATCAATTATATACATGTAATAACATTCTTAAATTAATTTTAGTATGTAAAACTTTCAAGCACTTCTGTCATGCACGTACAGGTTTTCTATAGATGTATCTGAAAAAAGTCCGGAAGAAATAAAACGATTAAAAATTATCGAAGAAACTAGAATAGCTAAAGAAGCGGCCAAAAAGGCTCGGAAAGGTTTTGCATATCATAATAATTATTGCTAATATAGCTACAACATTGCACGCTACTACAAAATATTATTTATTGAATACTTTATTATTTTAAATTAAAAATTCCTTACCTTATTTCCGTATTTATAGGTCTACACAAATTAGAAAAACGTTTTCCCATTCGCACAAACACGCTGATCACGCACAATGAATGCTTCAGTATACACGCGGTTTTAAGATAATTAAAAGTGCATACATATTTATTTATTGTTATTAAATGTATAATTAAAATATTAACTATATTTTTTATTAAATACTAATTTATCAATTAAATCCTTTTAATATATATAATTTATTTGTTTTACAGAAGCTGAAGCAACCGCACGATATGAAACTGAAATGCTGCACCTGACTACCTCATTAAGTAAAGAAACTTGTCTATTACTTTATCCGTGGGTTTTTAAAGATGAAGAAGGACATAAAAGAGATAAAAAATCTAGTCCGCCATACGTAGAGATAATCGAAGAAATACTACCTGGAAATTATACTATTGAACAAGAAATACGGAAACGACTTACCGAGGACATTCTCGAGACAATGTTTAATGAAGTAATGTAGTGGCGACTTCATTTAAAAAATTTTACGTTAATTTGTAATCTTCATACATTAAATGGAACACAAAAGTTCATTCCATAAAATATTAACATTTATCGTTTCATGTTTTTACAGTCTGACTATGTATTGCCAGAAAATGCTAAACAGTTAATTCTGGATGGTAAATGTATGTTCATACGGTTAAGAGTGAGTGAAACAAAACCAGAAGTTGAAATTCATAAATACTTATTAAGTCTTTTATTCGGGGAAGCAGAATCTCCTGACGCGGAAAAAATTCATAACGACGAGTGGTATGTACACATAAAACATGTGTAGCTTTCCATCGCGTTACAAATACCATAATTTGTAACTTCTTATCTTATAAAGTAGATGTTTTGCATATGAATAATCGAATTTCTGTTGTGTACAGTTACGCTGGACGTCATCGCCCTGCCTATATAACAGCTGAAAACGAAAGTGAAACTTTTCCTGTTGTATGGACGCCACCAAATCCTAGAAACAAGGCAATCGTTTTCCGTACAATTTTTACCACGTACACTAACAAAACATATCCTGTAAGTGCAGTAAATGTAACGCTTATATGACACAACTTGCGTTCTATGGAATTACTTGACTTTTTAGTATGAAGATAAAATTGCAAAAGTGCCTATAGTAGTATTCAAATATGACTACACGAGGAAGAATGATCTGAAGATTATATTAGAAGAATTTGAAGACGAAGTAGTTAATTTCGGTATATTTGAAGCCGATAAACCGCCGGAAGCAAAAATTATAGCAAAAAGTATTGACGAGTTTGAATTAAATACAAAAGAAAAAACGGGGTAAATATTAGAAATTGAATTATGTGTAGTTCATTAACTATACGAGTATAATACTAATGTTTCTGTTAATAGGTATGAAACTTTCGTGTGTGTTGTGAAGAAAGTAGGATGTGAAGCTTTTCTAGGGTTTGCTGGTATTGGACCATATCATGTGAGTGAAAATCCAGAAAGGGGTAATGAGGAATCTAATTTGTATTTTCCGGATATTACTACTTTAGAAGACACGCAGTCGGATGATGAGGAAAGACCAGAGGAATTATTGGAAAATCCTGAAGAAAATAAAAATGTGACAACATAAAATTACAAATACCTACTAGAATCTAAATTCGCTTTTGTTCGTAATATTAAATTATGAAAAAATAATTGTGTTAAATTTGATGTGTGTATGGTACAGCTGAAAAAGTAAAATACTGATTACCTAAAAATGAAGGAATAAATGACGTAAAAATGATGTTATAAAGCCAACATTTATTTTCCAGTCACCTGAACTTCCTATTAAAAAAGAATGTAGGAATAGACAAAATGCCTCGATTTTGCGAGTTTACTTCTGGGTACGGTACAATAAATGATGGCAGATAAACAAAATTTATTTCTTATAACCACAGCTTCGCCTACGGCCTCTTGCTCTTTCAAACTTTCGACCCTTGGAGCGTACTAAAGGTTTCGTGTGAGAATGTGGTACACCAGGTGCAGGTCCAAAGTGTTTCACTGCTTCACGGGCATTACGACGACCCTGCATTAAAACTGTCTTTTTTCCAACTGGTGCACGCAGTGCCAACTGATCAAAAGTGATCAATTCACCTCCAGCTTTCAATATACGGGCTCTTGCCTTCTCAGTAACACGCAGAGCACAAACCTGAAATACAGAATAAACAAATGAAATAGTATAATAACAATTATTACATTAACTATTAATCATTAAATTAATTACTACTTAATAGATAAAATGAATGAAAAGCAAGAATATATAAAAATTAAAAATTCTTGGTTAAGAAATTTAACTTATTTTTATTAATTTTGCTTACCGTAAGTTTAGGAATTTCAAAAATCCTAGCATCATCTGTTACTGTGCCAACAATTACTGCAATGCTATTTTCTCGACCAGGTTTCTTCATAAACCTGACAATACGTGCAACAGATATCGGTGGACGGTGAATCCTGCTCATAAAAAGTCTCTTGAGGATGATCTTATTAAACTTAGCATTCGTACGCCTAGCCATGAAGCGGTAGAGCTATAAAACAATAAACATGTTTATTACTTTGAAAATAAGATAATTTTTGATAAAAGTTTACATTAATATATTATACTTATCAATTTTTATGTTAGTACGTATATTAAATAACTGTAAATTACGTAAATTAAAACAAATATTTTTAAATATATACTGTTTGGCTAGTAAAGGTACTGTGAACGTAATACAAATATAACTTTTACAACTAAAACGCTCCTATATTAATACAAAATCGGAATTCATATTTTTAAAAATCCTTTTAGAAATATTGAGAAGCTTTATGTAATGAATGTAAACTTTTATCGTTTTCTTATAGAGCAATGTGTCAACCAGAATAATCGCCTATTTGTTTCATACTAAAAGACGGAATAGGAAGGTTGACTAAATTTTCTCTAGCGAACGTTCAAATTGGATCAGTGCATACGAGTACTGACACAGAGTGCGGTTCGCAAAATAATTTTCACTGTAGTGAACCTCACGTGTTTATGACAACAATACAGTTCTGGTACATCGGTTAAGATACACAATTCTCATTCATTTAAAATACACAATTCTACAAAATACTCGTTAACTACAGAGTATAATACAATCGATACGATTATTCAGACTAAAATTTAGGGCCAGAATTTGGAAATACATGTGACTTTACTTACTTTGACGAGAAGTCGCAAGTAGACATCTTGCGATTTAGGTTCTGTACGCCGAACCTTTCTGTCGTGTTTGTGGTTAATGTCGATACCCTGTAAACGAAATAATTTTCATTAACTCTCTTCGATGTTTCCAAAGCTTGATTAAGAATTTCACTCATTGCGATCGGTACAGATGAATCGAATGTATATCGATTTTATAAACACGACAAATCCACCGCACCCTCTTACCATTTTGATAAACCGGAAAAGAAACGGACGAGCTCGTACCCGGAGTGATAGGGACCCGTGAAAACGGATGTTCCAGAGGGCGCTTGTCAATACATAGTGAAACCACTTCTCAAAGCTACTAAGCAAAAAATTAACAATAAACTAATAAATAGGTAATATTAAATAAATTTCATTAAAAGAATATGTACGTACATGGTGAAAAACTGAAAATAAAAAATTTTCTTCCCTCATTTTAATTTAAGAACTACATATTCCGCTTTTAAACTTGCTGCCTTTCAGATCAGGATTGCTAAGTTAAAGAAAAAACTGGTTCATGGTAAAAAATCCCTATAAAACTGTATATATTTAGAAATATTTCCTTTAGAAATATGCATATTATTTTTTTCTCCAACAATAAACTTATCAAATGGATTTCCAAAGTAAAAGTTATATAAATACTTTTAATTATATTGTGTAACATTTATTTCATATATTTTAAGTATAAAAAGAACAGTAACTTCTTTACAACCGATGTTTAGCTTTTCCCAATGCAATTATTAATTTGCCATTAACCTAGAAGAGGGATTAGTGACTCTGTTTGCCTCTGTACTAAATATTAACGAACATTAACTGTTGAAATAAATATGCAATAACTGACAGAAGTTAGATCCCCATATTTACATACAGCGCCATTAATATTAGCGTCCCTGTTACCGTGGCAAAGAGCAGTAAAGTGGGGGAAGTGTGAAAGACTACGGAGCAGCACTGGGACAATTCCGAAATCACGTGTTCGGCCGAACTACCATAAATATATTATAGTGAAGTTCTTATTCTGACCACGAGATAGAGCTGAATGTACTCCAGCAATCGGTTATTCAGGTTTCAAGTTTCAGATAAACAGTATATGCCGTGGATTTCGGTGCGTCGAGTCAGTTCAATGCTCGGGTGCGCGCAAGTATGGGAGTAGCCGAGATAATGGTGAGATAACTCTTTTCAATCGCAATTGAGAATACCGCGTTACCTCGATTACAGCCGTTTGCTTCGGTAAAACACCAAAATTGTGTCACGATAGGGCGATTCAGGATCGTCCCGTAAAATAAGACCCTCGCATGAGGCGATGTTCCGTTGAGTGCATTACTTGCAAAATGCACGTGCTTCGATAAATTCACGATGCGATGAATAAAAGCTCACGATTACTCGAACGAAGGATACGGAAAGGGATCGAACGACACGCGACCAAGGATTAAATCGTTGAACGGTGATCGTGGATCGTTTCTTAAATGGAATCACTCGAAAGTATCGAGGGAAGGAAGTCTCTGTATGAAAAGAGATGCCTGTTTCGCGTGTACCTTAAATCCCACGATAATGAACTGTGTATGGCACGATTATCGGTGTGACCTGTGTTTCTTATCGAATGAAAGACAATCAGCGTGTCATGGAGGACGGTGGTCAAGTGCATTCCAGCACTCTCCTCGAGGAAACCTTTTATGTCATGTCGAAGAAGAACACCTACTACAAGGTGCGATTGACAGAGAAGGGGCTCAGTTTGGAAAAGGACAACAACGGTGCGACGAAGGTTGAAACGATCGTTCTGAACGACATAATAGGATGCAGGTGTATGCGCTCGAAGCGCAAAAGCGCGGGAAGCTGTGTTTGCGGGCCAGGTACCTCGAGGTCGCAATTCAAGCTCGTCGAGTCCGTGGAAGGTTTCCAGAGCTACGACGAGTTCGACACATCGGCGTATCTTTACATTTACGCTTACACGCTGAAGAAGGCCCGCATGAAAGGCGCGAAGAGACGCGAGAGGACCACGATCACCCTCCGCTTCCGTAGCTTTGACAAGTACGAAGATAATCTCCGAGAGGCTAGCAGATGGCGATTAGCTATCAAATGTCTCATCGTTGGCGTGCCCGTGCCTAAAAGCTTCATGAGCCCGACCCACGAGAACCTTGAGTCTCTAATCAGTGGTGAGTACTTTTTTTTAATCAAGTGTCTAATCTCTCGTCAACTGCTGCATTATCTGTTTGACAAGGATATAACGAGACCGAGTCTACATTAAAATTTCCGTTTATGAAGTTTCGAGAATGAAATAAATGCCTTCTGAAAATGTTAGTTTACGTTATAAGACGCTTGTATTTTTGTAGTTGTCCGTTGAGTTTCATTTTATTCGCTGATTTTTGCGGCCCGTCGTTAATTTAGAACAACTGAGGATGTGCTTCGTAGTGATCGTTGCATGCATCATAGCGTGATGGGTTCTTTTTAGTTAACACGTTGACTGACGTCAATTTAACTGAATAACTGAATTTTTTCGCAATTGTAAGTTTCTACGTAAATTTGTGCACAACAGTAAAGATACGAAGTATTAGGTGTATTATTGAATGATGAGTAAGATTCTAAACTATTTATGTAGAAAGGAAGAGTATTGCAATGTGCTGTAACAGTTACTGTATCTTTCATTGCAGCAGTTAACGTGTTAAGGGGTGGTAGTCAGAGCTGGGCACTTTTCAAATAACGTATTTTATTTTATGATTGTTTTGTTTTTGAAACATATTATACGCTTGGACACGTTCGAAACAATAAAATAATGATTTTTGAATTTCTCTTAAAAGTAATATTTTATTACATTCGACAGTTATTTGAAATACTAAAAAGGTAATAAAATCGTATTATCTTCGAATGATAAAACCACTAAAATATTTTTTAATAAAAAATTTGATAGCAATATTAGTATTGTACTTACGATACAATTGGAAAAGAGTGTAAGCAGGTATTGTTCAGAATGTTTCATACTTATAAACAAAACTTTACTCTAAAACAGTTAATGAAATGCACATACATACGCATTCACATGTACTCAAAGTAACTATAATTGTTTTATCAGTTTTTCGCATTGTGAAAAAGATAAAGCAAATATATGATATCCATTAAAATTATTTTCGCGATTTTTCTTTTTTTACGTACAAAATAAAAAATAATTAAATGGGTCCTTATTTCAAATGAAATTTGCCAAAGTTTATTGTCTGGTATAAGCAATTTTTAACTTGGCAATCTTAGCAACCTTGATGAGCTTTTGAGTCTTTTTGGTTTAACGAACGTATCTCGATTGTTAACGAGAACTTTGTGCCGTTTTTCGATTAGACGAGGGAGCGTAGATAATTGAGATGATGATGTTGGGTAATCGATGATGTTACGAAATAGCTGCACGGGAACGAGGTTTAATAAAACTCTTTTCTCCGGTCATTAGAATGTTCAGAATGCACGTATGAAAACAAATACGACCTGAATGTTAAACATCAATGATATCCTGATGTTATTGAATATCAAGAGAACATTTCATAAATATGAAAGTATTACGATTCTTATTTCCTCATAAAACATTTATGTATGCAGATCAATTTGTAACGGTTAGGATTGAAACAATAAATGTATACGGCAGTGGGAAGCAAACGTAAAACATGGAGAAGTATTGTAATAAAAAGTTTCAGATAAAAGTTGATCAGTTTTATTTTTCATCAGTTATATATATTTACTTGTGTTCCTTTTTTACCCTTAAAAGATCAGTTTGAACCGAAGTACACTTTAGCATGTGAAATGTTTTCTATTACATACATTGCATATGCAAGACTGGTGCCAATACAGCTCTGCTTGAGTGGGCTTATGATAATGTGTTTGTAGCAATTGTCATTTACATGTATCTTTATATCGCAAATTAAATTTTCATACAGTAAACATCAACCAACATTAGTACATTAGTTCAAAAAAATTCAAACTTTAATTGGGAATTCTTTAAATTCTATTTCCATTATTCTGAATAATTCTTGTGTTTCTTAATAGGCAATTTATTTATTTTATAATACAATGTATATTTAATTAGAAACAATGTGAATAATATTAGTTACTTTGTATGAAAATGATTGCATATAGTTTAATTTATTACATAAGCTGCCATCAAAACACAAGCAAAAATTATGATGTTTTTCAAGTCACTTCAGTTTTTTGCATAATGCGCGTGTGATTTCTAGAAACCAGTTACATCATGACGGTACGTGTAGTTCTTTTTATTGTTTATATAAATGTTCAAGCAGAAACAAGATTTATGAATTTTTTGCATATAGCTTCATTAACAGACGAGATTAACGCTTTGTAAAAAACATTGTACATACATCAATTAAGATAAAAGCTACAGTGCAGTCTGAAGTATCTCATGTTAATTTCATACGTGGAAGCAATATTTTGTTTAAATTATTAGTCAAATGTGTGGATTGTTGGCAAATTTTTATTAATTTAGAATATTGTTTGAACATAACCAATGGTTTACGAAAACATTATTATACATCGGTGGGAGATATTAAATAGATAAAAAATTAAGAAATTCTGTCATCATAAAGGCTATCGTAGTTTCATTGAAGATTTCAACTTTTAGTTTTTATCCACCGTAATGTTTACCTGTTTCAATTTTCTACAAATTATTTTATTGGACACCTCAATGTCTAATTTTTCACCTACCCCAATGTTTATCTGTTTCAATTTTCTGCAAATTACTTTATTGGAGACTCCAATGTGGTACTGTTTAATCGCAATGTTTATGTCTTTTAATTTTCTGTAAATTATTCAGAAAAATAACAATTTCTATTGCAAACATTATTTTCGGTCGAAATAAAATTTTATTACTCGAAAATGTATGAATGCATTCGCTCCATTGAGTTCTTCGATTTAGAGATCGCATCCACTTTCAGATTAGCGCGTTTCCTGCAGCATAACGTCCGCATTTGAGAGGAGTAGAAAAATCATTATCCTCCCGTAGTACAATTCCTGTGAAATTTATGCGCATTCACTTCCTGTTTCGGTCCTCTTGAACGTCATGAGCCTTCGAAGAATTATGAAGCCTCTTCTATTTTACATTTCATTAGAAACTCGAAAAAAACGACGACTGTTTTCATATTTATGTTTCATCGTCATTTGTAGCTTCACATTTTACAGATATAATTAACATATGCGACTTAATATTCGAAGTATAGAACGCGATTAAAGTATTTTTGCTATCAAACCTGTTAATTTCTTTATAAATAGATATAATACATTAGTTCTGCAAGTGTTAATGTAAAATTTAACGAACCATTAAAAGCGGAATAATTAATGTATAAATTTAATGTGGTAAATTGAACGATAGAATATAATAACTTAGTAAGAACAAGCGCTATGTGCGGGCTATAGGGTTGAAACGCAAAGGTGTAAACGAATTAATGTTGTATAAGGTCATATTATCATAGCTTTAATAAGGATGCACTTTATACACTTTGAAACTTTGTCGAAATAAGTGTACCATCCTCATGCGCGTTTGTATACGTATGAGTACGAATTTCTGTGATTTTAATTTAATCGATCCTGTTTATCATTTGTGAACAGAGTTGTTATAAATCTTATTTTGATGTGATAGCAGATTTGACATTCCATGTCTGAATATAGATCACTATTAATTTTCACAATATCCTTTGTTTATAACGTTTATGCTTCTTACCAGAGGAAAGCAAACATTGAACAAAGCAATTAATTTCGAAACAAGATATTACGAAACGAAACTTCCTCTACGAAGTTCATGCAGCCGATTGTGGAGAAATAAATGTAAAAATTTATAAGATGGAATTAAAGCAACCAATGTTTTCATTGACGTGTAGAAAGGCACAATTTCAGAACGGGTAACTATTAATTGGGACAGAATTAAACACACGATATCGTACAAGTTTTTTCTCCCTGTGTCGTGGAAAATAGTCATTTTCTGTGAAGGAATGTTAATTTCGAATACATCATTACATTTTACTGACAATTGTACACCTTGATGACTTGCATGCTTGGTTGTTACAATAATTGTATTGTGTGTAGATACATGAAACGTTCATTCTCAATTGCATAACACGACCGAACAATCGCATTGTCATGACCAGTACAATGCAATTCGATGCAAAACACACTTTGATGCAAGCAGAGGAAAATTACGATTCCGAAAAAAAATTATTTCCATCTAATAATGGGCTTGTTGTTGAAACTATTCACTTTTATGAACCATATAGTTTTTACTTTGGATATTTTTTTTCAATTTGTGACCATTAAATTAGTAACAACTTCGATAATTTAATATTAAGTGTCTTTGTAATTTTTGTGCAATTATACATACATGTTTATATGTATATTGATACTATTATATTTAATTTTGGGTATAGACTTGGAACTGTGGAGAAAATGGTTTTGTTATTGACCGATTTCTAAAATGCATTTTTTATTACACTCAGTTTACAAGATGTGTATCCTTTATAAATATATATATCACGCTTTATACAGTTTAATTATTATTGACGTGCCATGTAATTTTCGTAGACTATTAATTATGCGAAAGGAAATGAGACGTAAAGGCAAATATATTGACTACGGGATGTTCATTATTCGGAATTTCAAAGTTAACCTATTCCAAGATTTCGTTGCATCAGTGCCAAATCTTTGTCTCCTTAATAACACCGGCAACCTGTGGAATCGCGAGAATTATGTTTCTAACCAATTGCTTCAATTCATCAATCAGAAAACTTAAAAAAAAATATTTTTTACCATTTCTTACTACCTGACCAAGTATATTTTAGTGCACAACTATCGTAATATTTGAAAAATGTGTACATACCTTCTAAAACACACCAAGGTTTCCTGTTGCGGACGGTTTAAAATGGAATTACGTAACTATAGGAGACAAGGTAATTTCCTTCAAAAGTGTAGAATTAAAATTACGTGCGGTTAGAACCTTCTACGTGTATAGATAACGAGTTTCTACGAATTTCAGCCAGCAGTTCTACTGGATAGTGCTTCAGTAAACACGACTTAAAGAAAAAAACAATTTTTCAGATAATAACAATTTTGTTTAATCGAATAAACTACCATACACTTTCTATAAATATTATTGACATTGTATAAAGTACCATTATTAAATATTAACAGTTCATACGTATTAAACATATTTTAATATTTTTCTTTGATCCAATAAATGTTTAATTACCTATGTAAAATGTTCACAAAGAGAATGAATGATACAAATTATTAATTATTGCAATCGACATTACAATTAGTAAATTAAATAATAGTAATCTGTAACACGATCGTGTAAAATAAATTAAATTCTTTGTTACAATCACGTAAGAAGATCACGTACTCGCCATAATTTTGTCAATTAAGAACGAAACAGACTTTAATTAATAGAGCAAGCAAAAACTATAATAAATGGAACAATTCTACAATGAACAACTATATAGTCATTCCATAAAAAAAAGAAGATAAAGTGTTTAATTTATTTTAAAAGTAATCAATTGCAATTTTTTTCTAATCTTTGCAGATTCAAATTAGTTGCAAATAGAAGTTAGCAGCCGAGTCACCGTAACAAAAACTGAAGAGAAAAAAATCATAAAACGTTGCTTCATTTACAATTTTAACTCGTTCTGTAATTTTCCCTGTGCGTCACGAAGTGTAAAACAGTGGATGCTTAACTCATATGAATTAGCATTTTACCTTATCCTGTCAACCGAACTGCTGAACTTCTATGTTTTAAAAACTAGCTGATGCTGGCATTGATATCCGCGAAGAATGACACGAGCGGAATACATGGTAATTTATACGCCCGAATGTGTCCTTAACAAACAAATCATTAAGTGTATCTGGTGATTCGTAAGAACGCTAATGATGTACGGGGACTGTTTTTTCCTTAACGAAAACTTGTGGGTGCCGGTTTTGAACGGTCTTGCACTAATAACTGCAGAGACTCGTTCTTACTAGGTATTAAGTGTACAAAATGTAATGAACGATACAATATCATTGAGGTATGTACGATTCATTCTGTTCTATCACCATCATCCATCTCTCCGGAAGCCTCATGATGCCATTTTTCCAAAATTTCTTTGACTTACTGGCAAAATACTGATCGAGGTGATTTTTTATGTCACTTAAAGAGCCGAATTTTTTTATTACAAATAGAATTTTTTAACAAAAGAAACAAATAACAATCAGGGGGACAAGGTCCGGAGAGTAAGGAGGATTGGATTGACCATCCCAGTTAAATTCCAACTTGTTTCAAACGACCAAGAAGACGTGCCGCAAATTCTTCTTCTGGTTTTCCATCTTTTAAGACGCACAGAAACAGCCTGGGACACTTTACAAGAGAACAAATGCACTGTTGGAAAGCTATAGGACAACTGAATACCATAGCATCAACGAGAAACAGACCAGGCTGCGTGTTTGCCTAAACATTGCCTAACAAAGCCGAGCATGCAAATTACGAAAAGAAGAAGTTTTGTGACAACGTAATAGTACTTTATTCACTATAGACAGTTAAACACGACACGTAAATAACGTAAGATTGAAGATATACGAAAAGAAACAGCAGAGAAGAAAAGTATACTCCGGAAGCTGGGCTTCTCTACTAGAGGTGCTGCTACCGATTATCGATAACTTATTGATACTTAACGATATATCGATAATAACGTTAAGATATCGTTAAGCGAATGGGAGTGACTGAAGTAGAATGTAACGCGCAATTTTATCATTTAAATCTATTTATTCTTGTTTGAACTTATTACAGACTACATGTTTGTATACTTTGGCTGTAAGCTTGTTCTTCTGGCAGGAAGAATCTGTCCTGCTTTAGGAAATAGTCGTTCACTTGGAAGAGAAGTTACTGGTATAGATAAGTATTTGACAGTCGTATTCAAATGTCTTGGAAAATTTGTAGCACCTTCTGTGTTCCACCACGTGAAGTATTTGAAATGTAGAGCGATTGAAATGTGGAAGAAGAGGTGACAGTTTTCAATCTAATGTTTAGTCAGAGTATACATAAGTCCAACAAATAGTTGATTATATAATATAGTAGTTATTGTTTTAATTATGCCCTACATCTGTCTGTTACCTAACATTCTTACAGTAGTTGTGACATAAGTTCTGTCTCAGAATAAAATAACTCTATCATATGAAATCCTGAAAATCGGTACCTCGTTATTGTTTTGTTAGTTAAATGGGTTTTTAGACACAAAACATGCCCCATTCGAAGTGTAGATACACTATACATATTGTATCTTTTGCAATAAAACTTTAAATTAAATTCAACTTATCAATATCTTAATATCATCGAACTGTTGAATTCCCGATAACATTTTGACATTGTCGATATTTATCGATAACAGCACCTCCAGTCTCTACACGGAGACCGTTAAATTTGACTCGTTCGCAGAGGGCGAAGATTGTTGCTCAATCTGTTGCTAAGGGCGCAAAATAATTTTCATAACCCTAACCGCGACCGGTAGACTTTTCGAATTTCGGCGGGTTGCGGCGTTGTCGAAATTCGTACGCTCGAGCGCGGCTCTGTCGTTCGGCGCGTGACAAAGACACCACCCCCCACTCCGTCTCTGCCGCGACGAACGAAATGAGCGGCGCACATGACGTCGCGACGCCGCAGGAGGAACAAAGGATACTCGTATTTCGTATTCTTATTAACACTAAACCTACCGACGACTACTAGTGCCTTTAGAAATTTGATGTGTCAACTACTGGTGCAATTTGGACTGTTCCATTTTTTTTTTAATAAAACATTATAGCATTATTTGTCAATACTAATGAGTTCAATTCATTTAAAAACAGCCGAAGAATCAAGTTATGCACCTACATGATTGCTTACTAAAAATAAAACTCTATAATAATAATTACAATGGGAAATGAGTCTTATAGTGTCAACTACTGGTACACTTACCCTAATTAACTAAAAATTGTCGAATTCGTGTTGCACCTAGAACTATTATAATGAGTTGTATATAAATATTATCTGTTTATACAGCAAAAAATGCGTAAACGAGGCATTAAATAATATGCTCGTCTCGATGATATAGCTTCACAGTTATAAAATCTTGAAGTATCTCTCAGCGAGAGGGAGTAATTATCGCGAACCAGAATGAAACGAAGTCCAGCTTTCGCAATAATCCTCGTGAAATCTCTATTGATACGTAATCTTCTCACGTTACAGTCTTCTTAAATCGCACTTTGACGTGTGCATATAAGTATAGCATACACTTTTTTTAAAACACGAATTATCAGAAGGTGTGCTAAAACTTACAAGGGCTGAATGTATATTTATTATTATTTGCTCTTATGGGTGTCGATCTATTACATCATTGATCCACTAGATTTATTTATATTTTGTCCTAATTTCAATTTGGATTAAATTTGTGTATTTAAATTTTACGGTTCAATTGCATTTATTTGTATTAGACAGAGTGACGAATTTCATGAGCGTATTAAAATATTCAAATATTCAAATCTCAGGAATGAAACGAATGATAATAAGATCATTTTTACTTACATAAAATTGTTTATATTGATTCACTTAACTTAGTAATATTAATGATATTCAGTAATGATATTCTAAAGGGAGCGTTGCAACAAAATAATATTACTGTGCAGAATAATTTGAGAATCAGGTTAAAGCAAGTATAAACTAAAAGAAAATAAGAAAATGTTTGATATGTTTGATATGAACTAAATTGCCCAGCAACAGATGCTAATGAAACAATTCATCGACATCCAGACTCTGACCGTTTGAATGGAGGAGGTTAGAAGGCGAATTGTTAAATTGCTGTTTAATTTAGACAAATAAACTGTTCATTAAAGTTTTTCTGCTTTTTAATAACGTTCGATCATTCGACGCCTCGCGTGACTATCGCAATCAGAGTAACACGGTGGTTAATCTTTCAGCGAGTAATTGAAACCGTTCATTCTGAAACATGTGGAACTGAAACACAAAGCCGAACAGATCCTGTAAAAACATACCCGTAATTGAGTGTTGATCGACTGTAGAATATCATTTTCTATATTCATTTCTTCAAAACAACATATTTTATTAAATCTTTTATGTGGTCTTCATTTTGAGATACAATTTACCAGTGTACATTAGAGTACACAAAAATTGTCTACTCCTAGAGGTTTCACTTTCAAAATTTCAGAATATTTCACGGATAGGTTCACGTACAAAAATTGGTGCAATAAACATTAAATTATAATAAAAAATCATACAAAAACGTCACTTATGTGTTTCTTGTATATAGTACTGTAAATGGGAACGTTCAGACAATGTTGCGCCGAAAGTTCACAAGTGTAGATCGAATATTGGACTTATTACAGATGTTTAACCCTTTGATTGCTATCGGCGCCTATAGGCGCTTGATAAAGTCACTCACCGTATACTGGCGACGCTTATAGGCGTTCGGAGCTCAGGCTCAATATGTACTGCTTGTATGTTTAACCGTTTGAAAAAATTATCGACTGTTGAATTCAACATTTTGAACCGTTTTTTAACTTTCTTTTCAAGTGTTTTATTTGAAATGTACTTCAAAAGACAGTTGGTTGATGGGAACCAATTAGGTACAAACAATCATGTACCTGAACACTTCAAGGATTTTTTTTGTTACAAAAAAGGGTCATATACATGCAATATTGCTTATCTAGGTAAATAAAAAATATTGCGAAATATAATACTTATTTAAACTGGCAGTTTAAAAATGTCGAGTGTGACTCGACATAGGAGTATATATTAACTGTTCAAGAATTACCCCAAAAGTTAAATTCGACTCATTCTAATTAATTAACGACAGATAGTTGTTTATTGAACGTTAACGGTATACATACACAGATTTACAATAATATGATTATAGATGTTCCAGGAGCTTTCATAGTTCCGCTTGCCATTCACGCTTAACACTAACATATATTTCTTTAAGGTATTCTGACAATAATTGTTATAATAATCTTAACATTTAAAATACTTGAAAAAATACAATAATACAAAAAAAAACAGTAACATTCATGTATACGTACCAAAAACAACCGCATTACTTATGGGATGATCTAACAGTTCAATTTACAACCTGTATGGAGTTACAGATTTCGTTTCACCCGCGAGTCGTGTTTTCACTTTCGGAATATCGGAAGGATTAAAAAATAGCATTGGCAGACGTTGCAACAATAGATGAACTCGGCAATTTGCGTATCGTTCAATACGTGACGCGCGAGAAACCGTGAAACGAGAATAGCAATCTCTCGGTCGTAACTTAAACTTGACCACTGTCTTAATGGTTCATCGAATGGATGAAACTTTAACGTGAATTGTCGATTTTTATCCTAAAGCGTTCTCGTAACGTATGTTTATAGCTCGTATGCTATATCCGTACTTCAATGGTCCACGATTCGACGGTTTCCACCTACGCTCGCTCACAATAAAATTTGATTTAATATTACATTGAGAACGTTCGTTTAGAAAACTTGGTACATTCTATTGAAATATGTCAGATGGGCATACACACTTGATCATGTCGAGCAAAATGATTATTAGAACGGGGATGAAATTTTTCAGCTCGATTTCATTATTTTATGTTGTCATATTTATCAATTTTACGGTAATATAATACCTGAATATGATATTAATAATACTTTTACTAATTAGAAGAAGGTTGAAGAGAAAGTAGTTCCGAAATATTAATCGAAAGATTGCCGCTGTTAGTTCAAGCGGCCATATCTGCATGAGAATTTGATGAGACGAAAATATAAGATTAATTACTGATTTTTGGTAAGGTCTTTAACATATGATTTGAGTTACATATTCTTCACATTATAAATAATTAATAAATGCTAACTATATTTCATAATGTAAGTCATTTCATACTGTAAAATCGTCCACCTCTTAATTTTATTAAGTGTTCGGTGATTTATGGACGGGACTGTTTCTTTCCATATGTTGCGAATGAAAAAGCAGACGCTGATTTGTTGAAAACTAAATTTGTGGCATGAGCACTCAGACATCTCGAAGTTGCAAATTTTATAAATCTTTGTGTCATGTGTACTTATTACCTATCGATTTCCACTCATTCAGTTATAATATTACATTCAACAGTCAAGAAACGTAAATCGTCTGTACCAATCAGAACCTGACAGCTCCTGACGGGAGTGCGTGACTTCTGCACAATTTGCATAATGGGGTATCCTGTTTTGATATGATGTACAAATGAGTAAGTTTGGCAAGTTCTGTGAAAATTCTAGAAAACGTCTAGAGAATTTTAAATTAAATCTCTTTCCAAAGAAATTTTCGTGAGTCAAGGATGATTTTTTCCAGTGTTCATTCCATGTTATTTTCAACAATTTTGTTCCGAAGCTAGAAAGATTCTTATGAGAGTAAACAGAGGATGTAGTGTTCCTTCGAAATTTGTTCGCTTCTTAGAATGTTTGATGACTTTAACTGAAGCTCTGAAAAAGTGGCTGAGACAGCTTGTTTTCGCAGAATATTTTCGGCCGTCATAGTGTTAACGTTATTGACGTAAATCGAGTGTGCCAGACCGCGTGTACATAAGCATAGCGGAAGAGCTAAACAAAAGAATGGTCGCGTCTTAGCGTCGCCAAAAGTGTTGCGACATTTTTCTGAAGTAACGAGACGTGGCCGTCAGCCAAATTAATCCGGAATGACCTATATAAAATTGCTGATTACATCTGGTTATGTCTTCGGCCCCCTCTGCGTTCCGACCATTTTTATGGATATCGTTCTTGGGAGAGATTAGAAAATGTCATTGGAAAGTTCAAGTTATCGAAAAACAGCAGAGTTATTTGTTATCAGAGAAAAAGGCACCGACAACATTTGCAGAATGATAACAGCATCGTTTTTTTTAAATTTCTGATAATGGTAACAGGAGACGATTTCTCTTAAGTCATGTCGATTTAATGATGTTTTACTCTTTATAAAACCCTATGGAATAGCTTTTTTCATTTTTTTATTACTGTTTTTCAACGTCAATTTTAATGATGGTAGCACAAAATAAATTTCAACCGCACACAGGGTGTCCCAGAATTGAATAATCAAATCGTGTCAACGTGTTTCGTAAATAGAAATGAAAAGAAAACAGTTTTATATAAATGTACGTTTAGAAACTTTTTGTTTGGAAATTATAATAAAAAGTTGAAATATGAAGATTGCAAGCTTCATGCTGACGCATTATGACGTGACAATAATCAGTGACAGTTATTTAATATATTACGTCGTACTATATGTATTATTTGAAATAACAACATTATTTGCGTTAATACCACATTTAGACAGCATCGCCGATAATGTCTTTCTATACTTATTTCCATACTTAGTTTTTTTATAATTCCGTAATAAGCGTTGGTGCACTTGTATTTACGTCTCATTATTTTCTTATTTTCACTCTCAAATTATTGTCTAATCATCATTTAACTCTGGAATACCCTGTGCAATTTGTAGTCAATTGTTTCTTGACATAGTACCAGTAGGAAATAATACATGAATTATGGTAATCATTTTCCTCTGTAATTCATGAGCATTCATCGCATGTAAATATAAATGCCTACGATTCTTGTTCGAGAAATGATTGAAAAATTATGAAATATAAGCAATTATTGCAGAAACTCTGACACTAAGTCTGTCAAGGTCACTTCTCCTTTTTAATATTCTGACTCACTTCACGGTGCGCATTATTATTCAAATTGTAAGTGTAGGTAGGCTATTCAAAGCAGGAAGTTGCTGGTGTCTAAATAACAGCTGAAGAGCTACATCGATTAATGTATACAGAAAATATATGATTCCATTTAAAAAAACGACGGTGTCCTTCACATTTCCGCTACGCTTCCGCCCATAAATAAACTATGACACCGCGTTATGTCTCCCTCAAAATTATTCAACTTTTATCTGAATCGTTTTTCGATACTACTAACTAGTTTCGATGATATTCATGTGGAAAGATTCAAATGGGACACCCTGTATGTGCAGGATGGACAAAAATGGACCGAACATCTTAAAATTAAATAACCTTTTTTGTACTCTACATATACAAAAATGTATAAACGGAATTGTATTCAACAATCAAAAGGAAATTGATTTATAAAATTTTCAAAATGATTTGAAAATGTGCTGAAGAGCAGAAATGTAATTTAGTAAACTTTTAACTGGAATAACTTTTGAACAAATAGATTTAGTGCATAAGTACCTCAGTACTTTTCTGTAGAGATTAAGAAACTGCATTGGCTAGTCCGAAACTATAGGAATCTATTTAGAAAAAAAAGGTGCAATTACATTTTCCAGGTGCATCGATGCGTAAAAATGCATGAAGTTATTTCCAGAGTATGCATCATTGGATACCATCTCATTATGACTCATAACATTTTTATCCATCTCTAACCGTTTGGAAGATACAGCTTGTCCCAGGTGCGTGGGACTCCCAATATATTGTTCTACCATCTATTGTAGTCTCTACAGGAAATATTAAGAAACGACCTTGAAAAAATTAAGCATGCTCAAAGTATTTCATGAGAAAGCAGAAAAATAGGAATAGCAGGCTGGTATATGGTATTTCTAAATCGCGAAAAAGTATAGAAGTAACCGGAAGGTGTTCGACCACAATAAGGAAACTAAACGATGACCGAATGACCGATTAGGATTTCTCTTGGCTTTGTGACTTCATTGCGTAGCCTACACACCGTGTACTTTCACTGGTTACATTTAGTGACACGTAACTGCTACGTAAGTTTACGTAAATCCGACCGAAGCCAGTTTAAATTGTTCGGCAGAAAAAATTTTTGCTGGAAAGTCGTGCGCCGTTTCCTCGTTACATTCCAGCAACGTAGGTTTCTCTTAGAAATTTAGATAATCTTTCGATAAATCGAAAGGTTAATATCTTAATTTTATCGAAACTACAGGGCATTCCGATCTTGTTGAATAATAATGTATCAATATACATTACAAATGTAAATACGAAAATAAGGTTATACAAATGTATGCACATGATCGTTTTATTTACAAGTTGTAATAAAAATATTTAAAAGAGATGATAAAAGCACAGCGTGAAAATAGTTCGACAATGTTTATTCAATCCGTTTATGAATCTATAGTTTACGATTTCTAAATAGAAAATTAATAATGCATTTATTAAAATAAGATAGAACCTTTCTGAAATTGTTGCAGTATTAAATTCACTTTTTAAAGAATATTACTGTAGAAATGCTGCAATCGTGCTCTTGAAGGACACTTCTTGGTTAGTTAGAACGTAAATTCTTTCTTTGAAGTTTTTCTCATATTGGAGATTGAAATGAAAGTGCAAAGTAGTAGGCATGGCCCGGTGGGGCAAAAAATAAAGCTAATTTGTCAAAGTAAAAAAAGAGAAATGATCCTTGCGTTATTGGTCAGCGTGTTGAAATTGGAAAAATAATGACAAGAGATTAATTAAAAGTACATTAACCTTAGTGATCTTAAGTAATAAACATAACAGATTGTATAAATTTCCTCGAATTATGCTTCTGTTACCATACTAATTTACATTTCATAATTCTGTTTCGACATTCTAATAAATCACTTATATATACATTTTTATAGAATCATTTCTTCTCGTTTCCACTTGTAGAATATATTGTCATAGTTTAATCAGGGAAACTTAGGATACACGGTATAAGAAAAATAAATTTTCAGAATCGGTAGGCTTTTAACATTAACTAAAATATAATAACAGTTATGCTTCTACCAGTAAAAATGTACAGTACTTTGATCTCTTTAGAGGCAAATTTATTTCGAAGAAGGGTTTACATTTTAGGAAAGTAACGATTCGTAAGATTCATCTAAACTTTGTCGTGCTTTCATACAGCAAGACGACCATCTAGACAGAAATGCCAGATAAAATTGTTCAAAATCAAAAGCAGATGCCTTGAATGTTTTACGACATGCTTGAAAGAATACTCCTCCAGGTGCAGCACAGAAATTAATTAAAAGAACGTCTTGTTTTGACAGAAAGCATTAAACAAGCCGGAAGCTCTTTTCGATGAGAACTCAGTGTAGTCGCATTTTCGTATTCTTATGATTAATAAACGTATCAAAGAGCATTTTAAATAATTTTTCTTGCTAAAAACTATGAACAATTAATTCCCAATTTTGATTAATTCACATGTACATGTCAAAAGTTTATGCGGCAATTGGGTATTAAGATCCGTGGTCAATAAAATTTAAATGAAATAAGAGGTTAAAGTACAAATCACGAAACAACCATACGAAACGTGCCTGATAAAGATACGCTATACATTACCGGCCAAAAGTTTGGGTACACCTACTACACTTGCCTATTTGGCAACTAGGCGAATATTATCCGGAAACAGGACCTCGATTATACGAATTATAATTCGTAACAGTATGACTCACGTTGCAACTAAATTTCATATAAAAAGGATAATTTTATTTTAAAATATAAAACACAGAGTAGTTCAAAATTAAGTACACAGTTTCATAAACCCTTTGACTGTGAGCTTAGAAACGAGGCGAATGCTCCGTGCGGCCAAGCTGCAACAGTATATATTGAACGATTGCAGCGAACGCCTATAGGCGTTGGCAGTACACGGTGAGCAGCTTTGTCAAACGCCTATAGGCGCCGATCGCAGTCAAAGAGTTAAATACACTGCAATGTCGAGAAAGAGAAAATGAGAGATAAAGTCGTCTAAAACTGAATCCCATCATACCACCTCTATACGTACGTTTTTCCTAACTTTCATATAGCAATTTTCTCAACACTATTTGTAATAAACATTGCTTATTCTGTTCAATAATAGCATAATATTTGTAAAATACCATAACAAACCAATAAAAAAATTATATCTGTAAGATATATCAAGGGTATCCACAAACATGTACGTGTCGACAATACTTTTAAACGCTAGTGTATGTAAAACAAGAAAAGTAAATTATTAACATTAGAGCAGGTATAAAAATTGACGAATATTCTTCTCACTAGCAAAATATTACATCCTGTAGTTTGTATTCAAGTACAGAATACAAATGCAGAAAACGTAGCCAAACTTTTGGCCGGTAGTGTATATGAAAACAGCAAGGAAATCTCCGCAAAAGGGTTGCCGAAGCGACAAGTAACGGCGTTCTAAAAATTAAGCACGGTCGTTGCATCGCATGTCACGTAGCCGTCGAGTGGTTCTCCAGTCGTATAAATTCTCTATCAGGCGACTTCCACACTTGTACACGTCTCATATAAATAACAATTGTTCCAGCGTGTCCGGGCGAGCAACGAAAGCTCCTCGTCCTGCTGAACCCGAAGTCTGGACCTGGAAGAGGCCGTGAAACGTTTCAGAAGAGGATCCATCCGATATTGTCGGAAGCTGAGAGACCTTACGAGGTCCACATCACCAAGTGCTCCAATTACGCTCGTGAGTTTGTGCGTACGAGGGACATTTATCAATGGAGCGGGCTGCTGATGGTCGGGGGAGACGGTATCGTGTTCGAGGTAGTGAATGGCCTTTTTCAAAGACCCGATTGGGAAAAAGCTCTTCGAGAATTGCCCCTTGGTGTGATACCCTGCGGTTCCGGCAATGGCCTGGCGAAATCCATCGCGCACGCTAAACAGTAAGTCCCTTTTAAGTTCGCCTAAACGGTGACTTATGCCATATCTTCTCTCATATCATCTTCAGGAAGTCGTTATTTCACTCATCCACCGTTCTGCTCACAGAGTTGGATATTATTCGAATAATCTTCGAATAAAAGTTGTGAATAAAATGAAGTTATTTAAGAATAACGAATAATTTTTCGCTGAATAAAGTTGTTATTCATTATTCACGAATAAATTCTAAGACTTTGTTCGTTATTCGAAATAAATTCGACGTGCTCTTCCAGTTCCGTTTCATAGAGCTTCTTAATTTATATACTTTCCTTGTTATACGGATAAGCAAATTTTGCATCGTTAACCGGATCGGAGTTGATCGAATGGACAGTGGTAGAAAATGGCCAATTTCGGACCTCTCAGGCAACGTTTTATGTCTACGTAGCATGTTTTTGTGGGTTACAAGGAATCAGAAACGCGTGGTTATTTATCTGCGATTTGATGGGGCAAGTATTCCAAATATTTTTAACACGATTACTGTATTCAGTTTTTTTTCTGCGTTTGTGCAGAGTATCCCTTTTTCGCAAACTTATTCTCAAAGAAAGAAAAGAAATTGTGTCGCTACAATAAATGTATGTGAACTACAAAAGTCTAGGCACTGTAAAACTTTTTCTGAACTGACTATAAACTGTAACAACTTTTTACATTTTAATCATATATTTTTCTCGATGTCTCTTAAGCTTCTTTGTTAAATCAGACAGATATTTTTGCATACATTTTCAAAATTTATAGAACAAACTAAAATATAAATATTTGAAGCACTTGCAAAACTTTTATTAAACAATGTTTCGAGCACGTTGTGCTACACGGTGTGAAATTTCTCCGACATAAAACTCTCTGCAAGAGGTTGAATGATCTGGTTCATTGTATCGAATATCGTTAAAGCGCTAAAGGTTAATTACTCGAGTGTACGAGGCATAACATCTTTCAATAGTCATCGCTATTGTCAATTTATCATACAGATTGGCACAAACTTTGTGACGGTTTATTTGTAATTCACTGTCACTTATTTCATTGGCATAAGAACAGAATGTTGCTGCAATAACTCTTTATATTATGAAAAAACATTCGTCGCATTGATCTTCTTCTTATTAATATTTGTTCACAATTACAAATATATAACAATTAAAAACATTTGGTTTTTACTTAAACGTTTCATTTATTATGTTTTTTTATAGGAATAGATTTTCACTTTAAACCAATTTTTGTTTCATTTAATGTCTTATTAAAATTAGGGTGATAAGAGTTGTCCGTAAAATATAATTATAGATACCACGATAAAATAATTTGGGAACCACTGCTCTAAAGCGATTGAAAATTAAACCTCGAGAAAATTAGTTTCTCGAGATGTATATCAGAACGTGTATCGTTGCTTAACTGTACGTGCTGCAAATTTTCCGGTCAACAAACTCATTCGCCGGTTACCCAACAACAACGGTATGTCTGCAGCAGAATTTCCTTAACGAGATTCCAATCAGTCAGCTTATGAACCAAAATTGGTCAAACGCTCGTAGCAATACAGAAGGGTTGCATTTTAATCATATACTCAATAACTCTATTGAACACTGGAAACCGACAATAAATTGATTTCACTTTCAATGCATTAAATTCCATTTTACTTTTCTGGTTATTTCCATCGTTTAAAATATAACCAACTGGATGACATTGATGAAGCAGATTAATGGACACTTTGACTTGGATATTTATGAACAAACCATGCATTAGACTTTACTTTCAATGAATTAAATTACATTTCATTTTTCTGGTTATTTCAATGGTTTTAATAACGTTTAAAACCTGTATAAAATATTTAAATGATATGGAATTTTTTCGCGTACGTATTTCACTTAATTTTATTATAACATTTACATACTAACACATTTTCTACCACGTAAAAGTACATCTTTTTGTATAGTTTTATTAAATACGATTATAATATTTTTGCGAATATCTTCAGTCTCCAGTTCAGTAACAAAATGTCAATACTGAATACAATTGCTCATTACAACTAATTATACAACTGACTCCATTTCATTAAACCCCTTCGTAAAAACATCGACTACTCTTTCAGTTATACCAGTATTTCTAAAATGTAATTTTAAATCGAAGTACAAGAATTTTCGCTAGCAGGTAACCCCTTGACAGCTATCAGCGCCTGTAGGCGCTTTATAGAGCCGCACATCGTGTACTGTCGACGCCTATAGGCGTTCGGTGCAATGACTCACTCTGTACTACTGTAGCTCGGCCGTACACAGCGTTCGCCTCATTACCAAGTAAATGCATTAACACTTTGAGTGCCGCGCTCCATTATTTGAAAACGGCAAAGTTCCTCAATTTTTATACAAAGTAAATGTAACCATGAATTCTACTTTCTTTAATCAATAATATCAGTAACATTCATCATTTTTTTTACTGCCTCCATTAGAGCTGATTAGGTGTATTTTTAATACTTTACATGATCAAATAAAGAATGATTAAATCTGTCTGTCCCCCAAATATGGGTGATGCGGCACTCAATGTGTTAATATGTTTCCTCATTTTCTCAGAAAAGCAACCTTTAAATCCGCGCTGGCCATCCGGAGCGCAGCCCCACTCCGGCCTATCCCCACTCTGCGTCCATTCTCCTCATACAGGCTGTGATCTGGGACAACGATTGACCGAGGGGGAACTGGAGGGAGCTGAAACACAGAGAACGGACCTAGAGTGGGGGAAGGCCGGAGCAGGCCTGCGCTCCGGATGGCCATGACGGCTTTAAATTATGTAAACGGCTCGAACAATAAGTCGCATAATTTTTAGCACTACGTTGCAAAACGACTCCGGAATGTTTTAATTATTTAATCTTCAGACAGCGATATTTGTACAGAAGAGCGTGGAAATAATATTATTCTCTTCTGCGAGAGGTCAAACTATAGTTTTCGTAAATATCCATAACACGGACACTTGTTTAAAGAATCGTATGGATTTTTCCGCCTGTTGACCGCCTTCGCCTCTGAGACCGCAAGAAATGGTACAAAGAGTATTGCAGCAAGAAAGAACGTATCCATAAACATGAGCGTTTGGAAAATAATACCATCTACTTTTCACGATGTACAAAAAAGTATAAATTTCTTGTGTTACCTTTGACAATACCGGAATACAAAATACCATCGATAAATCAAATTAATTATTGAATCTTTACATGTATTACTAATTTTTATTCAGAATTCTTTCTTAACAGCATTGATATTTACGAACATCATTTTTTGAGAATTTACCATGATCATTTTTCAAAAACAGTCTGAATGGAAGATAAATATTCATGTACGATATCGTTTCTCATAAATCATTTTTTTCTAACAATATTTCTGTAAAATACATCAGAACATATCTAATCTGCGGAATAATTAATTATTGTTATATCAGTATCCACTGGAGAGAATTGATAATTTTCTGTTGCATGCAAATTATTTACTGTTTGTCATTTAACGAAGAAAATAAAAAAATTATCAGGGAACAAAAAGTGGTCGAGTATTTACAGAATTCTAAAAATAGTATCAATCATAAATCTGTGGATGTTTATGCAAACAGATATTTTTATTCTTAAACCTTTGCCTGTGGCCACTTCGAAGTGAAGCGAACGCAGCGCGAGGCCGAGCTGCTGTAGCACACGCTGAGCCATTGCATCGAACGCCTATGGGCGTCGGCAGTACACCGTGAGCGGCTTTGTCAAGCGCCTAAATATTCTTATGTTCTGATATTCATAAAAAAAGATATCTCGAGGACAATTCCTTTGTTTTCTAATGATTCACGTATTTTTCATATTGCTTATATCGCTAATTTCTCAAAATCAATCTCTTTTACATATTCGCGTATGCTAAAATGCATAAACATCTATTCATTCATAACAAATTCATAAGTCTATTCATTATAATCAGCCTCTTGCTGACTCGGACTTGCCGACGTCTCGATGATAAGAGACGCTTGTTTTCATGACATAGTATCGAGTGTCGAGTCTATGAACACATGTTATGTAACATAAGAGAAGATTCTGATGTCACTCTTAATCGTGCAGAACCAAACAGTTGTTAATCATATATTTATTAATGTTTTGACTCCCGGTGTTAACGAGACTCGGAATGTCCGTCTTATCGCGCGGCTAAAATCGTGTCAAATCGCAATAGATAAAACGAAGAACGATCTTGCTTGGGTATTGTATGGAATTTACGATCGAAACGATTACAAACACCACGTATATTAATCTCGACATGTTTATCGCTTTGAAAGCGCTCTGTATAACACTGAATCAATGAAACGAAAATACTAAACATACCTGATAAATTTGATTCTTTATCAGTTAAGATGGGTGCACTGTGAATATTTTGATATTATTCGGTATCTAAAATTAATAAACCTCGAGTTTGATAATGTGTCTTTTATTGTTGTTATGAGATTTTAAATGATATTGTTTATTTTGCTTGGATATCGTACAGATTTATCAACATTTACAAACTAAATTATGACGCCGATTTGTTGAAGGCCGATTTGATCAGAGCCATTTTTTTTAATAACTTGAATGATTGCGTTTTATATTATTGTGTATGCAATATTTCAGTATAAGTCGAAAGGACTGTAAAAAATATATGAGAACGTAATTTTAAGTTTAATATGTTTTACATTCAATTGAACTGTGAAAGAATACCTATTTTAAAAATGTTGTTTGAATATTTCTAATTTTTTAATGGTTGATCATTTGTTTATTTTATTAATTTTATTTTGATAGTGAAACATTAAACGAAATTATTTATAATGAACTTCACAATCAGTCGTAAGCAATAATGAAATTGAATGGGTACGTAACATAACACACATAACTGATGGGTATGTCTTGAATGTATTGATAAAGCAAAATGAGCAGGAAAATCGGCAGAAAAGCTGTATTATTATTAAAAATAGATTTTGTTAGTACAGGCTCGAGCCAATATAGTGGCTGTTCGCTTTGACCGTGAAAGGAGTAATCAAATTGGTGCTCCGAATTTTATATTTAAAAATATATTTATAGAAGAATGCAAAATGGATATAACCTTGTACTTTTTATGCATCGATCGATGCAGCTTTTCATTCTGCATAAAAAAGTATTAATGTGTTCGTGCCGAAAACCGGTTAGTTCTAAAAATATTTTACTTTGAACGTTACTACCCCGCAACATTAAAGTTAAAATATCTACCAAATTACTGGTTTTTTGGCACAAACATCTTCTTTTATAAAAAACGAATATCTGCGTCGATTAATGCGTAAATAAACACGTGGTCCTATTTAACCCCTCAACTCCGGCAGACGTACGAGATACGGACCTCGCGTTTTTCATACGTCGCCGGCGTACGTACGAAATATGGACCTCATTTTTGCTACATATCGCCAGCATACGTACGAGATACGAACCCGGCTTTAATAAACAATTATAAGAAAAATTTAAAAAAATAACAGTTCTCATCTGTTAGAAGAATCCCTCCTGCGTATTCTAGTTTTTCGTGACGCGGCTGCCGACGTTCAGAGGTTAAAAAACAACGAAGGTGATCTTGACGCCATATGATATTCGCCTTAAAATCATATAACTTTCGTAAGCAGTCTTATTTTTTAATTATTGCAAATAAACATTGGTAGCTATGTGTTATTTCAAAGATACATATATTATAATCGAATGGTATTATTAATGTCATAAACAGAATAGGCACTTTTGCATATAATTTAACAGTTTACCGTGTACACATACGTAATTATGAAGTAGAATTAAGAGTTAACACTGTACAACGTAGTTGAGCCTAATGTAATGGTAATGAGTCACAGAGAGAGTCAATCTTATCGCAATATAAATTGGCAGGACTGAACAACTTATTGTCAGTAATAGTATCTGATGTTCAAATTCAGCAAATAAGTAGAATATAATAACATAAGCAAATAAATTAAATTTGTGCAGTAAAAATCTAGTTTTAATATGGTTTTTAAACACTTATATAAAAAGAAAGTCAGAAATAATTCTCGAAGCTGTAACAGAATACTATCATAAATGTGGTCATTGCATGCCATTCGTTGTCCAGATTTAAATATAGCATAGAGCAAGAATTTCACTCTCATCACATCGCTATATTTAAAGTGAAGAGGAGCCCATATGGTCGATCCGTATTCAAAATTAAAATTTCCTGAAAATCTCAAGAGAAAGAGTATTTAACCCTTTGACTGCGAACGGCGCCTATCGGAGCTTTACAAAGCCGCTCACCGGCCAAAAGTATAGGACCACCTGGTCCGATGGTACATTTTATGGCACGAGTCATACAAGATTTCATTTTCCTCCGACAGTTTGAAGAATCTATTGTAAATTGTTGTAAGATATTCAATAAAACAGAGTAAAACGTAAAAAAATGAAACTATGTTTACAATCCTTTTAAGAAACATTGAAAAAATCAAAGTACGTCTTTGTTTAAAAGTGGCCCCATACTTCTGGCTGGTAGCGTACGTACATATTTATAACGGTCTATGAAATCCAGAGCTCAGTCAGACAGCATGCCAAGAGAACTAATCTTATTTAATAATGACAAGGCGGGTCTGTCATAACATACTGTCGTTGCAACAATTCTCAGATTTAGTATTGTAAATCCAGTAAGCCTGACTCTGATGTAATTTCGTTGAATATTTTGGTTGTTCCAGGGAACCGTACGATTATAACCCGCTGCTGGTGAGCGCTTTGTCCGTCGTGAAGTTCAAGAAGACGCAAATGGACTTGGTGCGCGTGGAAACGAGAAACCAGATTCTCTTTTCATTTTTATCTGTCGGCTGGGGCCTGCTGGCCGACATTGACATTGAAAGTGAACGTCTCCGTGCGATCGGCGGTCAAAGGTTTGCCGTATGGTGTGTCGCACGGTTGATAGGATTAAGAACGTACAAGGGCAAAGTTTCGTATTTGCCCTGCGATAAAGTACCGTCCGTTGAAAATCTGAGCAATGGCAAGGCCTACAACGAATTTGCGAAAGAACCACCGATATCGCATTCGAGAAGCTGCGGTGATGATTTAGATAGGTAACTTTCATTATCTTGCATTATCTAGTCTTCTGTTATTCGTTTTTGTTCATCCTTATCGACTGATCAAATATTGGTTTCGTTTGTGTATTACTCCTTGCGTTTGAGGTGGTAGGCCACCTTGGAGGCCTAACACATAAGTAAATTAAACATTTTTTTTCAGCTAATTGTTGAGTAACATATCTGGACTTTTTAGGGGACGTTACGCAACATTTGAACTTTATTTTCATACATATTTATTGTTTAAGATTACAAAATGGCGGAGTTATACAAAGTTGTCTATCGTCATGCCTGGCAGGACGTTGTCAGCTGGCATTCAACACCGAAAACGAGTAGAATATAAAAAATGAAAAATTCTGTTGCCAATTTAAACAGAAATAGATTCTCTTCGATGTTGCTTACGATTTTTTAATAATTTTAATAAATAAGGAAATGGCGGTTTTTCAAAAAAAAAAAATTTTTCACCGAAAGAAATCAACTTTCAAAATTTATAAAAATTCAACGAATTTAGATATAAAAAAATGGTATACTACATTATAGATAATTTTATAAAGAATAATGTATCAAAATTTGAAGTTAATCGGATGAATAATTTTGAAAATCTGCTGGATGCCAGGTCAAAAGACATGGTTTCAAGAAAACGCTTTCATTTAATGATGTGACGTGTATTCCTTTTGAGTGCTATAACTTCGCCAATTATACGAATTTCAAAAAATCCTTTTATTGCAATATTCTACACATGTGAAAGTTTAAAAAAATGGTTTGGTACCAAGGTGGTGTACCCCTTAAAGACGGCAGCACGTAACTTCATTAATTTTGATAACATTTCTGGCGAGATTTCTCTTTGAATCTTGTAAAAATGGCTTCATGTAGCAGAGGCAGATGTTTGGGTTCCGTTGATGACAATTCTTCCCATAGTAGATCAATAGGGGAAAATTCAGGCCTTTGGGCTAACCATTGTATGACTTTAGATGTCTCCCCCTTTCCCCATTTTCTGCTGTTTATTGTCCCTCGAATTTAATATATTATAAGAGAAAATTCCGCTGACATTCATAGAACTGCATAAGAACTTTTCATTCATCTTTTCAAATGGTTGGATTAGGGCCACATGAATGTAGAAAAGATAAGTTTCAACAATACGAGAAAGTATAAGTGGGCAAATACTTTTGAACGGTAGTCTATTTATATTCATGGATGAATGAAGTATCATGTTTTATAAAAAGTTAGTTTCCGTCAGATTAATCAGGCTCATTAACCCTTTGACTGCTATCAGTGCCTATAGGAGCTTTACAAAGCCGCTCATCGAGCACTGTTGACGCCTATAGGCGTTAGGTGTAATGGCTTACTATAATAATTCAGCCGCACGTAGCGTTCACCTTGCTTTCAAGTAGCCAATATGCACAAGTAGCTAATATTTCGTTGAACGGAATATTGATGAATTAGAAACTTCCTTAAGCAAATTCAGTAACCTATAATATTTATATATTTCATTGTTACATTAGTGGATTATGTCATTATTTACTGAACAGAACAAGAATCAAAATTGTTTACTGAGGTTGTTAAAAAAAGAATATTCTATGCCTACCTAGAAAAAACATACGGTTCCATTTAAAGAAACATTCAACTTTTTAAGACCTTGAGAATTTGTTTGATTTTAAACAATAAAATAAATATAACATAGTATTTAATTGAATTATCCTACAAAGGCTAGAGAAAACTAATTAAATTCAATGTGACTATAGTAATCATACTATTCAAGGCTTCTATACTAATCCCGTCTGACAACCATAAAGTATAAAAATGACTCCTTGTGCTTGCACTCATGAATATAAATAGAACTTGATTGCGATTGTTTCTACACTTAAAAAGTTTCGTAGATAGCATATCGTTTACAGTCTATCGATTTGTTTGAAATGCAATTGTATTTATGTGTGTTTAGATACGGCAGAGTCAACGAATCGAAAAGTTTTCACGACGCTTTCGAAGGGGATCCGACTATTTTGGACACGTCGTTCGATGGCTGTGAGGATAACGAACTATTAAGCGAAAGTATCACTCTGGAAACAGACGCGGAGAGAAGGCACAGGCTAGACAGCTTTTATTCCGCGACCTCCGCGAGGTCGACTTACTTTAGTACAGGTTCAATTTCTAGTTATCACAGCATCGAAGAACCCGATAACGGAGAAGTCGGTAAGTTTACAAAATGCAGGGTGAGTCACGTAATCTGTTGCAAATCAATGCACCAACACATTGATGGCCGCTGTCACGTACATGTGATTTCATTCATTTGACGAGCACGCATTTAACACTTTGACTGCCATGTCACGATTAAATTCAGCTGTTATTTATCTGAATACAAATACTATTAGCGTACTGTTTAGCAAGATCTAACAGAAACAGCGAGAATTATAAATAATTATTGACATTATTAATTAAAAACAGTTTAATTTTAGATTACTTTCATGTTGCATCGAAGTCTAAAAAGTCGCGTCGCTTTCAGCCTACACATTATGGCAATCAACGTGTTAAACGGCATAAATAAGCGTGCCTATCATTGATGAGACATGAAGAGCCAAGTGTTTATCAAATTCAAATTGTGAAATAATTCATATAAAAGGAATGACGTGGAATGCTTTTGTTGTGTTCCCGGTAAGAGAACAAGAAACTGAATCAATCAATCAATCAAACACACAAACACACACACCGAAATATACTTATATAAATATAATAAATAATATATAATTAATTATATATATGTATATGTATATTTCGGTAAGTATCCCTTAATCCCAGTGTAGTTTTCGGCTCCCTTTTGACCCATCGCGTCCTCATTTATATAAAGAAATTTCGCAATGATGACATTATAATACATGCGACTGGCTATTTCTAAATTTCCTTCTCATTATATTCTAAAATTGGAAATATGAGTTACATACATTCGGGACATTTTGATACAAAAACCTTGAGTATATAGTCGAACGGAAGAACGCAGGGTTAACTATATACCCGGATTATAACTTTCGAAAATTCAATGTAACAGGCTGTACGTGAAGTACTGACGTATTGAAATTGGAAGTCGGAGTGTGGTCAAAACGGAAGAGTCTGTCTGATTTCGCAAATTCTTAGGTGGATGAGATCGTCTATCCTTGACGAACTCTACCCTTGATGACTAGTTGTAAGTGTAGAGGTTGTTTGTAGAAAGCGTGTTCGATTTGGAAAACGTTGCGAAAACAGGCTGACTAAACGCTGATTTGGACATATCAATTGATAAGGGTGGTCATCCAACACTTTATTACTGAACTAAATTCTGCAAAAATGGCCAACAGCAACTAGATTTCGCAGAATATTAACCCTTACTCCACAAACGTACTTATATTGCCTTTAAACCCGTCGTGGCCATCCGGAGCGCAGCCCTGCTCCGGCCTTCCCCCGCTCTAGGTCCGTTCCCTGCGTTTCAGTTCCCCCCAGTTCCCCCTCGGTTCATCGTCGTCACAGATCACAGCCTGTATGAGGAGAATGGATGCAGAGTGGGGGTAGGCTGGAGTGGGGTTGCGCTCCGGATGGCCATGATGGCTTTAAACCGTAAGCTTGTGACATTTATGTTCGAAGCGTCTTTCAGAAGGTAAAAAATGTTTAAAAAAATCTGGAAAAATTCATATAGCTTATTAAACATTCTAAATAAAGATTACAATAATAGAATTGAAAAATTATTTGTTTGAATATATTATTATTGCAAATATACCAAGTATTTTACGGAGTAAGGGTTAATACACTTAGAGCTGGAAGGGTACTATTGAAAGAAGAGAAAGACTAAGCACCTGAAAATCACTTCCTCTTGTTCATTTTGTCCAATGCTATTCATTTCCTGTCCTAGCGTAAGATGACCACTATTTTTCACTCTTATTGCAAGTTTCAACATGATAAGGCTATCAAATTGGGGCTTCACGTGTGTCATATTTTAGTGTGTGTAAATAGATAAGAAGTGACTTTGAAATGCTTACAATTAGTCACGTTGTCTGTATTATATTACCTGCTCATGCGACTGTTGGTCTCTGGTACCCGACGCAAGCGTGTTAGCTCTAAAACATGTAATTCAAATAACAAAGATTGGTGAGATCTTGAAATCTAAAAGAACCATCACCATTTGCAAAAGGGTGCACGTAATGCAGAAAGCATTCTTGCATTAATCAGTCATCGAGAATTTTTGTAACAGATTGCGTGACTCACCTTATACACAATTATAACTTTAACATCAGTAAATTCATTTTTTGTAAAAAGAAACTAAAAATTTTAAGATTAGATATCGACAATATTCAATTCGATTTTCTGTTATTTAAACATTGTGACGTATTATGTTCGTTTCATTTCTCTCTTGTAAGGCTGTTTGATAAAGATCATAAAAAGAATAGATAAGCAAACTGTTCACCTTGCTTTGTGATCAAACGTATTTGTAGTACAAACAGTCAATAAAGTTAAACACTTTCGGAGACGAAGAAAACTTATAGTAAAATCGATAATTTGTTTTCGGTTTGAAACTTAAGATTTGTTTTACCGGATGTTGATAAATTCGTCGAATCTTACGAAATATGATGTACATATTTAAGTATCTCATAAAAAAAAAATTCTACAAATATTCGACCCATCTCATTTTCGAACAGCAGTAAAAACAGAATAAAAATAATTTTGTCGCGGAAGGCAGTGCTTACTAAGAATAATTAAAAATTCCAAACATTTAATTTATAATAAAATTAGCTTCATTTCGCCTGTGCTTATAATAATGATTCGTGTTTAATTAAGATGCAGAGAACAACAGTAACCAAGTTATGTACGGTCCATCGTCGAGGCTTCCTGCTTTGACTGCAGAATTGTCGAGTTCCTGGACTCAAATTGAGGGTAAGAAATTAAAATCATAACAGTAGAGTAATTAAAATTCTATTCTAATCCTTGAAGGGAAAGTAAAATGTAGACTCTATAAATTTCTTAGAGGAATAATTAAATTTTTAACGGTGAAAACAGAGTAAACTATATTTGACAACTATGTGTATGGTGATTGTGCAGTAATACGTACACATACTTTATGTTAGTACACGTACAGGATGATACTTCAAGAAAAGAATTATTTGAAATAGCGCTTACACTATAGACTTTTTTTAAATACAGTAAAATTTTAATTGTCTAAGCACCGATCATCCGGAAATAAGTCATTCTATGTCAGTTACAAGCTGGAAATATCATTAACCCTTTGACTGCCGCTCAGCGCGTACTGTCGACGCCCATAGGCGTTCGGTGCAATGCCTCAGTGTGTGCTACAGCAGTTCGGCCGCACGCAGTATTCGCTTCGTTTCTAAGTAACTCGCAGTCAAAGGGTTAATGAAGCTGTGTACATAATTTGGAACTATTCTGTGTTTTATATTGTAAAATAAATTTATCCTTTTTATGTGAAATTTAGTTTGCAGTGTGAGTCATACTGTTACGAATTATAATTCGGATAATCGAGGTCCTGCTGTAATTGTAGAAGACGTTATTTCTGTTTTCCATGCAGAATCGGATGATATTTTAATTACCTTTAACTTATCTTGGGACACTCCGTATGCCAATTGAAAGGTTTATCTGTTTCTGATACCGAGTATGGTATCATCGTTACATACATTTGCAAACATTGATGCGAGTGACTTTACCATGACCCGTATTTGGATGCGATATGTAGCTGTCTCGAGTGTAAGGTCATAAAAGTATGTATCAACAGAGGTAAAACCACAAGAAAATCGAGGAACATTTGTAAACAAAATTATGAAATCCATTGTGCAATGCAGAAAGCCAATGATGTGTTTCACCTGTGCGAAAAAATTGCGTTTTTATTTGTAATCGATTTATGTGATTCATCAGACAGAAATAAAAGTTTGTATTTTGTATTTCAGGAGAGTTTGTTATGGTTCACGCGGCATACCAATCACATTTGGGCCAGGATTATTTCTTTGCGCCTCGGGCCAAGTTAGCCGACGGTATCATTTGGCTCATAATAATTAAAGCCGGAATTACTCGGGCCAATTTAGTCCAGGTAAATAGTCAGATTAAAAAACAATGTTCCGACTTTTTCATTCATTCCCAACCAAACAGAATGTTAGTCATTTAAACCAATTCCAGAATATTTAATCTGTTAATTGGGAAAGACGAGTTAACTCTTTCTGCGAAAATTGTTCATTATTATTCATTTGTAAGTACAAAAAATAGGTGCTCCCAAACAAAGAATGATCCAGTTAACAGGTTAATATTTTTTCTTCGCTATCAATGATGTAGAGGTTTCGCTTAGAATTAAGGTAGCCCCTTAAATTTATTATGGAAGTAATTAGAAAATCTGAAGCATTGCTTGTTCTGTTTGTTAGTTCCTGTTGGGTCTAAGCAACGGCACTCATCTAACGCGTTCCGGCATCGACATGATACCCGTAAAGGCGTTTCGAATAGAACCAGAAGAAGGCGTACATGGACATATAACCGTGGATGGAGAACGAGTAGACTATGGACCCTTACAAGCAGAAGTATTTCCGTCTTTAGCGTCGGTAATGTCTCCCTGATACAAGCAGCACTCAACACTGTAAAGAACTAGCAATGGAATCAAATGGTACAATCCTAGAGTCTTAAGTTCAACTTTACGGTAGCATGGTCCTGGTGACAATACTGTATTAATAATATATTAATGTACATTCGTGATCGGTATGTACATTAGTCGAGAGTCGTAGCTAGTACGTATTCTAGACTGTAAAGTGAACAAGAAAGCATTCCATGCGATGTATTGAAATATGTTTAATTTAATTGAAATCAACGCAAACACAGTTTGTACAAACTCAATCGTGGTTTCATAGAGGTTTACTATTTATATGATATAACCGTTCAATAGTGCTCGTTAACTAGTGAATCTTGATTACATTGGTTAGCCTAAGGTGTTACCTTTTCGAATGTTTCCTATATGACGCACAATAGAGTAACATGAAATATTCCACTGGCTTTATGCTGGTTAGCAAGTACTACTGTTAAGTTGATAGTGTAACAATCAAATTGTACATTTTCTTTTCTATTACTTACCAGACAATGCCATTGAAATTTGTCAGTCTGGTATTTTCTTTAACATTATATTGCATTTTTTAAAGAATTTTATAGCGTCAATGCGTCGTGCCCTGGAACATTCGGCATAGCACAAAAACTAAATAAATAGTTCAGAAGCGTTAACATTACATAAAGACTCTGATTTTGTAGCTTAAATGCATTTTATTGACCAGGCCTTTATTACTGCCTGGTCGTATGTCGGCGATACAGTATTGATTTCATCGTAATAGTGCTCAAACCGTATACATTTAGCGAAGCGCATTTACAACTGTAAAAGTCAGACATTCGGTCCAAGTTGAAGATATTAGCTTTTTGTCTTACACTCAGACCCGAAGTATTTTTTTCAAAATACTATTACCTACATTAACTCGTGTAAGGACATATCAAGTTTATGAAAATAGTATGGGAAACGTTAAAGACGTCATACCTAATCGAATAAAAGGAAAAAAATACATTTGTAAATAGAGCAATTATCGAATGCAAATGAACTATTTGATATTGTATTAGGAACAAAAAGTCGAAGTACTATTATAATAAGATAATTGCGAAATTATCTTATATTGTTGTTATTAAATCGTCGTGCTTTGATATTGAAGAAAAAAGCTTTTTGAAATACACTCGTCGATGTTTTAGTCGATACGCGTCTAAAAAGGAATCAATACATGTTCGGCTAAAACGTATGTGCATATGTGATGATTATAATTTGTATAAATTATACTGTTTATAGTTACGGCGTTGTAAATCTGTGCCAAGAAATATGTAAAAATCAGTAATAATTAAGTAGAATATCTAAGATGATTTTCAAATTGTTATTTTCTTTTTTCTGCTAAATATTCTGTTCGTATACATATATGTTAGAAATGCCAAGGATTGTCGTGCACGCGCTCACATTTAAAGGATTACGCTTGTAACAAATTCAAGGATCCAATTGCGTATATCTATTAGTTTAATGTTCATATTATAAAGTACGAACACACGTTTAAGTTATTACCGTTTACCCAATGTATCAGAGTATTATAATATTATTTTCGAAACCCATAACACTGTACTAAACTGCGAAAAAAAGTTTATTCTATTCAGACAATCACAGAAAGTACCGCATACAATCCTTTTTGAGTATATCTAAAGAAACTGAATCGATTTTGTGTATCAATTAATTGAATTGTTTATACAAACAAATATTGTAAATTCTACCTGTATACGAATTTATGTGATATGTATTTAATTTAGAGCAATATAAAAATTACAATTATTTAATTAAAAGAATTTTTAATGGCACACTTATAATAGAAGACTATCTTTTGTATTTACAATGTCGTTTGTATTTACTAACATGAATGTGCTCAGTCTTTCTAGTCACGCATTTCCAGATATTACTAAATTAGTTTTACAAGTAATTATTTAAAATTTTCTTTAGTGCTTGTACAAGCCAAAGATCACCAAACGTAAACTGAAACATCTTTTGAATATAAGAAACTTCGTTCGAAAGACTAATAAAACTGTGACTGGTAAAGATTGCATATTCAAGTATAGAATTTTGAACAGCGCATTTCCTACATTTATTTCGAGATGATCTTTTATCACAATTATTAAAGATATGAAGATTGAACATATTAATAGAAAGAAGCGCTAGGTCGCGTTTCATTTAAAAAAATGTTATATTATCACTCAAAACAAAAGTTATTTATTATCGTTAAAATCAATATGTACATATAATATAACTCTCTGTTATTTCGCCTTTTTGGCGGAAAAATCGTTAATGTTTTTGAAACTAATCATCGGGTTACTGTTGACTTTCATGAAAACGATTTAAAATAATAGTAATTATAGTGATAATAAAATCCTGTATACAAGGAGATGATTTTCATAATTGTTTCAAACTGAATGAAAATTACTTCTTTGCCTGGCAGTTGTCCAGAAAATCTAGGCATAGAATCCTAGATCACATAAGATATTGGAAGATATCCAAATGAGCCATAATGATAACAAAATTTACATATTGCTCATGACAACTGATGATATTCGAGAAAAGGTTGAAGGCTATTTAAAAATTAACACTTACACACCAAACTGACATAAAAGTTCATCTGAATGTAATCATTTAGTGTTACAGAACTTATTTGATATGGCTTAAATTTAAGCAGATGGAAATGAAGAAATAATAAATTTTTAATTACTCAGGATATGTTTTATTATATACTGGATTATTTTTGTTTACAAAGAACATTGTATGAGGAGGCTCCTATGCATGAACTATAAAAAAGCATTGAAATAGATATACCTTAATATCTGATTTTACTCTATATTTAGTACAAGAAGAATATATGCTACAAAAAAAACAATTAATCATTTTTAGACGGTTTTGGTGTGCTGAGTAATTACATGAAAAGCACAGTCATGTGTAATCGATGAAAGTTTGAAAATTATCACAGCACAAAGGAAAACGAAAGACTCCACTTTTGATTTTTAATTTATGATCAAACGTACGTACATAAGTTCCTATGAAAACAGGTACTTTATTTAGAGTTTGCTAAAAGAACTGCTAGCAGTGGAATCGCGTATGTACAAAACGTATAACGTAATTTCACGAATTATTTACATGTTTATATACGGATGAACAATGTGAGCACGAATTTCTACAGCTAATTATTAGGCTCGCGTGCCCTTCGAAGCATCGCAATCTCCTTATATAGCAAAAATGTCATCACACAACCAATGTCTTCCATTGCAAAAGTATACTCTTCAAAAATTACATCAATATAAACGTTGTTCTTCCGTATCTGCTCTACAAAATTACCTCCTCTTACATACTTGAAAAGTTTCACTGGTTGTTACTACATGAATCATACAATATGTAGTTATAATATCTGTATTATTCAAATTGAACTCCAGTTCAGTTTGTTTCTGTCAGGAAGAAAGTGCTCTGTTACATATTATTATCATTAATGTATTAGACCCAATAATCAGTTCCGGTTACAGTGTACCGTACAGCAATAAATAAACTTGCAAGGTACCTGCTGACAGTTAAAATTGTATATGTGAGATAGGATTCGACATTCAGATAGAAAAATGTGTAACGTTTATGCTTTATTTAACTGTTTATACATTTATCTGTTAAACATAGCATTTAATAATAATGCTGCAAACAGAGTGAAGAAGTATGAGAAGAAACAACTGTAAATTCTAACAAAATTGTTGAATTGTAACTACACAATTGTTTTAAAATGTTATTCCTACTTGCATAATTTTCATATAATTAAAATCAGACAATTGCCTATAGAAGAACAATAATAATGATAATTTAGAATTTCCCTAGCATGATACTACCACTGTAAAAGATGTTAAACCAAAAAATTGTCTGCTCATCAATTAGTGTTTCTTATCTAAAATTATAGGAGTACGACATTCTTCAAAACACTTTCTGTTTAGGACGGAGAACACTGAGCTTATTTTAAGATTTTTTTACAGCTTCAAAAGTCGTGTATACATGACAGTTTAAAAGAGATAAATAAAATTTCGATACTTCTAGAAGTACTTATAGTTTCAAAATTATACTTAAAAAAATGAGAGAATGAATGAAAAACAAAAACACATTACTATTGTTATAAGAAAAATTAACAAATGCAAAATTTTGTTTCAAAACTGTCGAAGTTCAATTCTCAGTCATACTGGAGTTCTTTGTTATAAAAATTTGTAAATAGCTTAAGTACATTTTGATCATTACCACTCTATTTGCAGCTTACTGAATTTAATAAGTGTAATGTAAAATTTATGATGTTTTATCAAGATATATAAAAGATGATGCTACAAAAATTTGCAACAACCTTGTTCTTGAAATTTTGTTACTTCGCATGGTATAACATATAAAAATATTTTTAAATAATTTTTGACAATTAAAATTGAATAGATTGAAACAACTCTTTAAGCAATTAAAATTATTTATATTATGTAAAATAAAATAGAAAAATACAAATTTTCATGTTAATGTATGATGAAATAATCAACTGATATTTGTAATGATGCATCATCCTTTTCTAGATTCGCTTGGAAAGTAAATATTCATTTTTTCTTTATGACACTAGAGTATAATATATAGACTGCAATTGAATATTTGTTCCTAATATAAACTGTATTGTGTTGTTTCCAAATACACGCAATTTGAGCCAGTGACTTAGCACGGTACGGAGGAATATTCCTTAGAGGCCAAAGTGGAATTTTTTAGAAACATTTTTTTTGTAAATTATTTAAGGCTTGTAATTATCCTAGAATTGAACTGTTTTGGCCCATACAGATTACTTTTAAACATGCCTCTCTAATTGCCAACTTCTAGCTGCATTACCTTGATCACAGTAATATATAAAATAAGTAAACATTCATTGAAAGTAACATTTTAAGGAAGTAAAAATGTTTCTGAAAATCATTTTAGGTTTTGTATAGAAATAATGAAGCATGCGATGTCCTTAGAGGCGTCATTATGCACAAATGACAACACCTAACATAACGAAACCGCTCCCCAATTTGCGGTACCTTAATGTATCGATTTAATATTCACATAACTGACTCAGCTTTTAACATTTTATACATTGTAATTGTAACATTATTTCACACAAAGATATAAATTAAAAAAAAATATTTCCTCAACGGATTAAACTAAAAAAAAATTGATGGTTTCATAGTTGAAGGTTTATCATATGCTGCTGATCTCTTCTTCAATTCCATGTTATGTTTAATTTTGTAATAAAACCGACAGTCTGTTAATACAGATAATTAACTTGTTATGCTTAGAGAGTCTAAATTAGCGAGCAGATCTTTCACATCGTCCTGAACTTGATCAGATGTGTTTGATAATGATAAACGTGAGCAAAATGTGCTTAGAGTTTCCACTTTTTCAAAGGCATCCTGCTGCTTTTGCAAATATGCCACCAACATAGTTACTATATTGTGCACCTCCTCTTTGACTCTTAGCATGTCCTCTCCCTTACAGTTTTGTAACAACTGTAATTTTGTCTGTGCTAATTGTAGTAGATTACCACCCTGTTGATCTAGGGATAAGATATCTGTTCCTGCTTCTAAAAGAAGCGTAACCACTGATATTTTACTTGTCACAGTGGCTAAATGCAATGGCGTGTTACCTATACAATCACGTTGATTAGGATCCGCACCATGTTGTAGTAATAAGCGTACCATTTCTGTATAACCCCTGTCAAAAAAATTCATTATGTGTATTATATTTACAACACTATCCAACTATATGTTGGTTATCATAAAATATTAGGTAATAAAAGATTCAACGATATCCAAGAAATATATTTAATAATATTTCTACATGTTTCATGTTACTTTTATCATTTATATTTATTGTTAAACAGTTTGTAATACATATAATTTATGCACACAAGTTTCTGCAATATATTAAGAATACTTGTAAAACGTTCTGTAATTCTCATAGATGTGATTAGCACTTATGATATAAAATTGTACTTAACAATTAAATAATGTAAATTTAATTAGAAGTTAGGAAAGCTAATTTGATTTTAAATGTATGAAATAAATTTACCTGCAAGAAGCAAGGTGAAGTGGAGTTCGTCCTTGTTCATCATGGTTGTTAGGTGATACTCCACTGCTTAATAGCCTTTGCATAAAAATAGTGTTGTTTGTAGCTGCTGCTAGTCGCATTTTGCGTTCAATAACAGGCGAATGAACATCAATCCAAGTAAGGTAGTTATTATTAAATTTTCCAAGTGTTGGAGTGCATGATTCCAATCTTCTATAATTGACTCCTAGAAAAGAGAAACAAAAGAAATGAAATACCATTTAAAGTTGCACATTTAAATACTTATAATTTTACACTAGATTACATGTATAAACATTATCTATAACATGGCTCAGTGACGTAAAAAATAAAAAAAGTAGTGTTCACAAAGAAAAAGGCTCAAGCTACAGATATAAAGCTTCAATGATACATTATTTAATATATCTTTGAACAAATTTATTTGTAGAATATATGGTAATAAGTCATTTTGTTATAAAATTTAATAGTGTTATAATCATATACACAAATGTAATAATGTTAATAAAAGGTTTACTCCTATATATTTAGTTAAAAATATACTTCTATAAAATTTGTGTAACATGTAACGTTATCTTGTTAAATGTTTAACAATCACTTACTACTTTTACGTAAGTCCTTAATTCTTGACAACCCACACTTATGTGTATATACTGGAGGGAATCTAAATTCTGGAACCTATAAACAAATAATAACACAGCAATACAACTATTTGAAAATACATATTACATAGTATGAATTCCACAGACATTATTGTCATGAAAAGAAACATTTCCATGATTAAGGCAACTGTTTATTATAGTATGTTCATAATATTTGTAGTAGTGACATGAATGGACTACTCAATACTATAAATGTAATTCAAGAGAAATTAATTAAAAACTGAAGAAAAACTCAGTCATCTACAAGACACAGCGTTAGAATCTCAAAAGTACTATTACTTATTTAAGAATAAAGAAAGATGATAGTAAGTAAGATAATACTTTTTGAACCAACTTTAAATTTCGCCAGTCATTTTAATTATATTCTTGTAAATGTTAATAAGTTTCAGATTTTAATAAGCAGCTTAGCTTTAGCAGTTCTATTACAATTAACACACTATACTCTTTATTTATATTGAATATGCTTCAGCCATTTGGTCAACCCACTGTTTAAAGGACAAAAAACTTTCAGAAAGAGTACAACAAAAGTTGTTACGTTATGCAATATACAATTAGGATCAGTCAATGGATTGTGGCAACCAAAACAACAAATCTAATATACAATTATTCTGAATGAAAACATTAGAACTACTACTATTTTTATATAAAATTACAAATGTTCAGATTGTTTACTCTCCAGTCCCAAGTAAAGTATTATTCAATGCAACAACAAGCCATACTTGTAACTTCCAAGTATTGAAAATAAAATTCTACATCTCATATTTTGACCATATTGACTCATTTACCAGGATCTGTACAGTTATGAATCAATATGATCAACATATTAACGTCTATAGTTATTACAACACGTTTAATGCGTATTGACCCATATGTGGTTCAAAATATATGAAATTCAGACATCCACTGATCCATACACAGATAAGGACTCTTTTGATGTACAAGCAGGTCTGTATTTGAAAAAAAAGAAAACCACAGTGGATTCTGGTTATTTGGGACACATCTGGAATAATGTGTTTTAATCCAATTAATTGGATACCTTTATTATGCAAAATGTCATATAGTGTATCTGGATATTTTTTCAACTTAATTTCATTCTTTAGCATTTGTCCCAAACAAACAGCCGACTGAACAAAGGCCCAAGTAACTAAAATCCAATGCATATTATTCAAAAAAGCAATCACCTGTCTATTTTATCTGAAAGGAATGTCAGAATTAAAAAATGTAGCTATGACAAAGAAATGATGCTACATTAGAACAAGAAAAGATAGTTTCTTCTGAGACATCTACCGTGAAAGCTCACCGATTCAAACTGTGAACATGTTATACTGCAATCATACAATCTTATTTTATGTAAAGAAGAGTGAGTGTAACAATGTACTGTACACCTAAAAATATTACAGGGCATATACCCATTAAATAAATAAATGAACAAATAGGTGTAAACGGTGTATACCTTTGAGGAGCGCACCAGTGGTCCTGAACTACTTGTCGGCGTCGATCTTTCGATATCCCTATTATATCTGGCATTTTCAATTACGGGATACAAAAGCGACATTGGTCGATGCGAACCAACGGGCCAAATCGGGCTGAAATCAATCCGGAGAGTACCTGGTTCATTTTCGTGTATCTCTCTCTGACTATTAGTCGTAGTTGCGACAGCCGTACTGACAGTGCTGATTTGGTTCGCTGACAAATTTTCATGCTGCACGATCGAACTATCGTTCGAATCGTTTTCCGTTTCAACCCCGGAGTCCACCGACGTCATTTTATATCGAAACGTTCAACAATGTTTTAGAGACACAACACTCCGTTTTCTGACTTCGACATGTACTACGTACATACATACGTACCACGGCTGCCTGGACGAAAATAATAACACATATGAAGTTTGTCACTGACCGACTGTTCCGTCGCCACTCTTGCGGATCTATTCTGCACTATTGCGAAACAGACCACTTGCACAAGAATTAGAATTAGAATTCCATCTTCCCGATGTTAATGCAGTTAAATAAATGAAATTTTAACAAGATTGCATTTATCCCTTGAAATATTTAAAATATGTACTTTTTATTTTGATTAATTATTGTGTGCATCATTCAACGATTTGCATATATTAAATTGCATAAACACCCGCACTCTAATTATCATATGCACGGGTTCATCCTCCTGCGAAAAGTCATTCTCTAAAGATATAAATAAATTCGTTAAAAATATCTTTCATTGACTAAGTCTGTTCATGAGAGGAAATCATCACGTGACTTTATCCCACACTATCTATGCAGCGTCGATGAGGGATGGAATTCGACAAACTTTGGCGGCAAGCGTTCAAATTGAATAAAGACACAATAATGTTACAGCACAACTGTTGTTAATTATACATATGAAATAAAATAATCGCAAAAAGTATCACTTAATATATACATCCTGCTATGGGAATTCATTAACCTTTAACCTTTTGCGGTCTAAGTTATTTTCGCCGTTTCGTTCCAGTCGGTCCGCATTGATTTGCCCACTTTCGGACAGTATTTCATGGAAGGAAGAAAATCAGAACGCATATGTAGAAGTTAAATATAATTTTGAATAGTTTACATATTTAATAAACATGTGTAATTAAATTTTGTTTGTATAATATTTATGACTGAAATTTATGGAAATAAATTCAAACGGAATTATGCAACATATTTTCTGACACTAGTTGTGTCATTCGGATTGTTGGCATCGACAAATTATAGAAGAGACCTATCATCCAATGTATTTTAGTGTCACACGGATTTAGGGCTCTAGAGCCCTCATACCATTTTCGTGTCACACCCAACGTTGCCGATTCAGTATAAAATAAGATTACATGGCTACGACTGGTAGGAATTAAAATTAAATATCACGGGGAACATTTAAAATCTAAAACGATCTGAATCTGACGACTAACCTCCAAAAATGTGTTGCATAATTCTGTTTACTAATGCATTTTCGTTAGCGGTGTGTACGTTCTCGAATTCACGAGACTCCCGAGCCTCGGGTTGGGTCGGCAAAACTCGAGCCGATCGAGCGGGCTATCGAAAGCATCGACAAACTACAGAATAGACCTACCATCTTATGGGACTTCGTGTCACATGGTCTGAAATATCGACTTCTCGAAAAACCACAGGTTTTCTTACGCCCTCTGCGTCCAGAAGTGGTGATTTTGAGAATCAAATACAATCCAACCACCAATGACGGTAACGTCACTAAATTCGTACTCAGATCTTAAACAAGGAAAAGGATTTAATCCTATGTTATAATAAAATATATTCTAAATACTGAAATACATCTTATTACGTTGGTAACTTTAATGAAGATGAAGGAGTTTGGGAACTCTTTGACATTCATCGATCTAATAATTTTTCTTTTAAAAATTATTGAACTTGTAATGAGTTAGTTTATATTTTTTTTCATTTTCTACCTTATGCACGTATAGTGTAACAAAAATTATAACGAAAGAGGTTGAAAGTTAAATACATATGTGATTACTTCTAGAATACATAAACAGTAAGGTCAAAACGACAGACCTGATGGCACTGTTTTCATTATTCCAAGATATAAGAAGGCAATTGCTTTAATTTTTAAAGCACGAGTGAAAAAAGTTTTTGCCGTACGTAAGTCGTGAGTTTGATAAAATTAGGAGAGTGAAAAGGAAGGAAGGCACATGTAAGACAAACGTAAAATACAAAATATGTAATTAATGCCAAATTTAAATACAAAAAATATATTTATTCTCTTGCGACGCTCGCTACGTTTTGGGGGCTTTTACTCGTGAAAAATCCTCTTGCTAAGGAGTTATGGGACATGCACGCTTGGCCCCTTCTTAATTTATAACAGGATCCTCGTCAAGTGGCACGCGACACCAGACCCTGCATCTCGTGTATCCCGATTCTCGACTTTTCTGACACAAACAAGAAACGGCACGAGATCCTTTACGCGAGAATCATTCTGACAGAGACAACAGAGTATGATACTTTGTCGATGGATAGACACTTGTTATTTCATTTTGTCTTTGAATAACATTTTGAATCCCTTTAATTCCATTAAGGCGGAGATCCACGATAACACAGAAATTTCGTGTCTTGTATGAGACTTTAATGTCATCACAGAATTATTTCACGACGTGATTCCACTATAGGACAAATTTTGATGTCATCTCTCCTTAATACACGTCTCATGTGAAAATTTTGTCCCCCTTTAACAGGTTTGAATTTTTTATTATTTCCACGATCCATCCAAATATCTTGTAGTAATGAATGATTTCTTCTCAAGTTGGTTCTCATTTTGAAAGATTTGTTCTTATTTAAATTTGAGACATGCCATTTAAAAAACAAAGCAGGTGAATAGTAGCCTGTGCTTACTTAAATTTCTTGTCCAATGCACAGTTTTCTATTTAAATCTTTGTGCTCACATGTGTGTTCCATGTTTCTAAAAAGGAAATAATATGATTGATATGAAAATTCATTTAATTTAATTGTTTATTCAAAATGATTTCAAACAAATAATAGTAATATATTTTATTAATAATAGTAGATTCTGGTCTGCCATATGAAAATAATAATAACAATAGCATCTTATATTCGAGTTAATATGGTACTTATAATTAAATTAACAATACACGTACATGTATATTAATCTACGAACCATAAAATAAGTCATGTAGGCCGACAAACGCGCCGAAACGGCTTGCGTTGCTCGGTGCATCGTCTTTTGTTTCGCCTCGGCACTCCGGTCGAAAATAAGTGTTCGTAGCTCCGAACCAATAGGATTTAACCAGTAGCCCCGAACCAATAAGATTTTTAGAAAATCGTCGGCCGTGCAGTCGGAAATCTGTATATAAGCGGCCGGCCAAGAAAACAGCGAAGAATTAAAACTGTACCTCCGAAGGAACAATAAACTAAAAAGGAACAATTCTCGCCTCCTGCTCTTATCATTTCTCCTACAATCCACACGAGATAAATAAATTACGAAACAACAAGAAAACTCACGTGCTATTGGTGCGTTGAAAAACGAAATGGTGGCAGACGTAGCCACTGCGCGTATACAGCTGAACCCACCAATGCGCGAGGCCGAATTTCCACTCAGCGTTTACTCCAGGCAAACAATTCTGATTGGATTTCGAGTTCCCTCGCGCCACAGTACCGCCAAGCTCGCATATAAATACGGCACAACGCAGTGTCCAGAGTCAGTCTTCCGCCGGCTGCCTCCCGATCCTGATCCTCGCCTTCCTCCTCTTCCTTCTCCTGATCATCCTGATCCTCGCTTTCCTCCTCTTCCTTCTCCTGATCATCTTGATCCTCGCCTTCCTCCTCTTCCTTCTCCTGATCATACTGATCCCGGCCTTCCTCCTCTTCCTTCTCCTGATCATCCTGCTCCTACTCCTCCACTACCTCCTCCTCCAGTAGCTCTTCCCGAACCTCATCCTCATCCTTACCCATATACTCTTGATCCCTATCCTCGTACTCCCCCTCCCGATCATCATCCACAGCCTCATTCTCCCAATCTTCATCCTGGTCCTCCCGGTCCTCATCCTGATCCTCCCGATTCTCATCCTCATACTTATCCTTCTGATCCCCATCCTTATCCTCCCGAAGCCTATCCCCATTCGTACGCATATCCTCCCGATCCGTATCCTCGTCCTCGCCCTCCCTATCCGCAACCGTATTTTTATCCTCCCGATCCCCATCCTTACCCTCAACCTCCCGTTCCCTATCCTCATCCTAATCCGGATCCTTATCCTTGTGATCATCATCGCGATCCTGATCGCCATCCTCATACTCTTCTCCCCATCATCCTAGCAACACTCTCGCCGCCACACACCGACTCTTTAAGTCTCCTCTGCCAGCAAGGTCTTCGCGGTCTCTTGGAATCCTCGGTTTCTGTGTCGCCCACAATCGGATTTCGATCTTTATCGATCTCTATCGGTGTCTATCGCTCATATTTCTGTCCTCATTGGTCTCTATCGTACTGCATCGCTTATATTTCGATCACTGTCGATCTCTATCGCTAATATTTCAGTTCTTAACGTCCCCTATCGTTCCCTATCGTTCCCTATCGTACCCTACGTTCGCTATGGTTCGTTGTCGTCCCCTATCGGCCTCTACCGATATCTATCTTCCATATTTCGACTCCTCTCGATCCCTGTCGGCGTCTATCGCACATATTTCGGTATCTATCGTTCCCAAACGGTTTTTAACGCTGAAATTTGGGTCTCTACAGCTAATATTTCGAACTCTATTGGTCTGTGTCGTAAATATTTTCGCCTATATCGACATTTATCGGTCTCTACCGCTATTATTTCGGTCTCTATCCTTCTGTACCGTTCTCTGTCGATCTCTACCGGCATCTATGGCACATATTTCGGTTTCTGTCGTCTCCAAATGGTTTCTGTCGCACATATTTCGCTTTCTATCATTCCCAAACAGTTTCTGGCGCGTATATATCGGCCTCAATCGTTCTGTACAGCACTCTGTCGATCTCTAGCGGCATCTATGGCACATATTTCGGTTTCTATCGTTCCCAAATGGTTTCTATCGCACATATTTTGGTTTCCATCATTCCCAAACAGTTTCTGGCGCATATATTTCGGTCTCAATCGTTCTGTACAGAACTCTGTCGATCTCTAGTGGCATCTATGGCACATATTTCGGTTTCTATCGCTCCCAAACAGTTTCTGGCGCATATATTTCGGCCTCAATCGTTCTGTACAGCACTCTGTCGATCTTTAGTGGCACGTATGGCACATATTTCGGTTTCCATCATTCCCAAACAGTTTCTGGCGCATATATTTCGGTCTCAATCGTTGTATACAGCACTCTCTCGATTTCTAGTGGCATCTATAACACATATTTCGCTTTCTGTCATTCCCAAACAGTTTGTGGCGCATATATTTCGGTCTCAATCGTTCTGTACAGTAATCTGTCGATGTCTATCGGTATCTATGGCACATATTTCGGTGTCTATTGTTCCAGAACAGTTTCTGTCGCATGTATTTCGATCTCAATCGTTCTGTACAGAACTCTGACGATCTCTAGCTGTATGTGTGGCATATATTTCGGTTTCTAGCGTTCTCAAACAGTTTCTGTTGCTTAAATTCCGGTCTGTATTCCTCCTTATCGATACTATTTCGGCCTCCATCGTTCCATATTGTCCTCTAACGGTTTCTATCGTTTTCTATTGCTAGTATTTCGGTTGCTACGCACCTCTATCGATATCCATTCGGATCAGGTACTTCCGAAAATGAATTTTTTCATTCAGATACACTGAAAACTCTTATTTTATAAAATCATATACATTGGAAAAGGAATTTTTTTCATTCAGGTACTCCGAAAATTCACATATTTCAAAATCAGGTACTTCCAGAACTGGCTTTTTCATTCAGGTACACGGAAATTTTATATATTTGAAAATCAGGTACTTCAAAAAGTAACTTTTTTCATTCAGGTACACCGAAAAGTCATATTTTTAAAAATCAGGTACACCCAAAAGGGACTTTTTTCATTCAGGTACTCCGAAAAATGACATTTAAAAATCAGGTTCTTCCAAGACAGACTTTTTTCAATCAGGTACTCCGAAATTTTAGATATTTAAAAATCAGGTACTTCAAAAAGTGACTCTTTTCATTCAGGTACCCCGAAAAATGACATATTTAACAATCAGGTACTTCGAAAAGTGAATTTTCGGGGTACCTGAATGAAAAAATTGCCCATTTCGAAGCACCTGATTCTTAAATAATAACTTTTTCGATGTACCTGAGTGAAGAATTCGTTTTTGTAATACCCGATTTTAGAATTCCTCGGTTTTCGGAGTACCTGAATGAAAAAGTCAGTTTTGGAAGTACCTGATTTATAAATATGTGAATATTCGGTGTACCTGAATGAAAAGAGTCACTTTTTGAAGTACCTGATTTTTAAATATCTAAAATTTCGGAGTACCTGATTGAAAAAAGTCTGTCTTGGAAGAACCTGATTTTTAAATGTCATTTTTCGGAGTACCTGAATGAAAAAAGTCCCTTTTGGGTGTACCTGATTTTTAAAAATATGACTTTTCGGTGTACCTGAATGAAAAAAGTTACTTTTTGAAGTACCTGATTTTCAAATATATAAAATTTCCGTGTACCTGAATGAAAAAGCCAGTTCTGGAAGTACCTGATTTTGAAATATGTGAATTTTCGGAGTACCTGAATGAAAAAAATTCCTTTTCCAATGTATATGATTTTATAAAATAAGAGTTTTCAGTGTATCTGAATGAAAAAATTCATTTTCGGAAGTACCTGATCCGAATGGATATCGATAGAGGTGCGTAGCAACCGAAATACTAGCAATAGAAAACGATAGAAACCGTTAGAGGACAATATGGAACGATGGAGGCCGAAATAGTATCGATAAGGAGGAATACAGACCGGAATTTAAGCAACAGAAACTGTTTGAGAACGCTAGAAACCGAAATATATGCCACACATACAGCTAGAGATCGTCAGAGTTCTGTACAGAACGATTGAGATCGAAATACATGCGACAGAAACTGTTCTGGAACAATAGACACCGAAATATGTGCCATAGATACCGATAGACATCGACAGATTACTGTACAGAACGATTGAGACCGAAATATATGCGCCACAAACTGTTTGGGAATGACAGAAAGCGAAATATGTGTTATAGATGCCACTAGAAATCGAGAGAGTGCTGTATACAACGATTGAGACCGAAATATATGCGCCAGAAACTGTTTGGGAATGATGGAAACCGAAATATGCGCCATACGTGCCACTAAAGATCGACAGAGTGCTGTACAGAACGATTGAGGCCGAAATATATGCGCCAGAAACTGTTTGGGAGCGATAGAAACCGAAATATGTGCCATAGATGCCACTAGAGATCGACAGAGTTCTGTACAGAACGATTGAGACCGAAATATATGCGCCAGAAACTGTTTGGGAATGATGGAAACCAAAATATGTGCGATAGAAACCATTTGGGAACGATAGAAACCGAAATATGTGCCATAGATGCCGCTAGAGATCGACAGAGTGCTGTACAGAACGATTGAGGCCGATATATACGCGCCAGAAACTGTTTGGGAATGATAGAAAGCGAAATATGTGCGACAGAAACCATTTGGAGACGACAGAAACCGAAATATGTGCCATAGATGCCGGTAGAGATCGACAGAGAACGGTACAGAAGGATAGAGACCGAAATAATAGCGGTAGAGACCGATAAATGTCGATATAGGCGAAAATATTTACGACACAGACCAATAGAGTTCGAAATATTAGCTGTAGAGACCCAAATTTCAGCGTTAAAAACCGTTTGGGAACGATAGATACCGAAATATGTGCGATAGACGCCGACAGGGATCGAGAGGAGTCGAAATATGGAAGATAGATATCGGTAGAGGCCGATAGGGGACGACAACGAACCATAGCGAACGTAGGGTACGATAGGGAACGATAGGGAACGATAGGGGACGTTAAGAACTGAAATATTAGCGATAGAGATCGACAGTGATCGAAATATAAGCGATGCAGTACGATAGAGACCAATGAGGACAGAAATATGAGCGATAGACACCGATAGAGATCGATAAAGATCGAAATCCGATTGTGGGCGACACAGAAACCGAGGATTCCAAGAGACCGCGAAGACCTTGCTGGCAGAGGAGACTTAAAGAGTCGGTGTGTGGCGGCGAGAGTGTTGCTAGGATGATGGGGAGAAGAGTATGAGGATGGCGATCAGGATCGCGATGATGATCACAAGGATAAGGATCCGGATTAGGATGAGGATAGGGAACGGGAGGTTGAGGGTAAGGATGGGGATCGGGAGGATAAAAATACGGTTGCGGATAGGGAGGGCGAGGACGAGGATACGGATCGGGAGGATATGCGTACGAATGGGGATAGGCTTCGGGAGGATAAGGATGGGGATCAGAAGGATAAGTATGAGGATGAGAATCGGGAGGATCAGGATGAGGACCGGGAGGACCAGGATGAAGATTGGGAGAATGAGGCTGTGGATGATGATCGGGAGGGGGAGTACGAGGATAGGGATCAAGAGTATATGGGTAAGGATGAGGATGAGGTTCGGGAAGAGCTACTGGAGGAGGAGGTAGTGGAGGAGTAGGAGCAGGATGATCAGGAGAAGGAAGAGGAGGAAGGCCGGGATCAGTATGATCAGGAGAAGGAAGAGGAGGAAGGCGAGGATCAAGATGATCAGGAGAAGGAAGAGGAGGAAAGCGAGGATCAGGATGATCAGGAGAAGGAAGAGGAGGAAGGCGAGGATCAGGATCGGGAGGCAGCCGGCGGAAGACTGACTCTGGACACTGCGTTGTGCCGTATTTATATGCGAGCTTGGCGGTACTGTGGCGCGAGGGAACTCGAAATCCAATCAGAATTGTTTGCCTGGAGTAAACGCTGAGTGGAAATTCGGCCTCGCGCATTGGTGGGTTCAGCTGTATACGCGCAGTGGCTACGTCTGCCACCATTTCGTTTTTCAACGCACCAATAGCACGTGAGTTTTCTTGTTGTTTCGTAATTTATTTATCTCGTGTGGATTGTAGGAGAAATGATAAGAGCAGGAGGCGAGAATTGTTCCTTTTTAGTTTATTGTTCCTTCGGAGGTACAGTTTTAATTCTTCGCTGTTTTCTTGGCCGGCCGCTTATATACAGATTTCCGACTGCACGGCCGACGATTTTCTAAAAATCTTATTGGTTCGGGGCTACTGGTTAAATCCTATTGGTTCGGAGCTACGAACACTTATTTTCGACCGGAGTGCCGAGGCGAAACAAAAGACGATGCACCGAGCAACGCAAGCCGTTTCGGCGCGTTTGTCGGCCTACATGACTTATTTTATGGTTCGTAGATTAATATACATGTACGTGTATTGTTAATTTAATTATAAGTACCATATTAACTCGAATATAAGATGCTATTGTTATTATTATTTTCATATGGCAGACCAGAATCTACTATTATTAATAAAATATATTACTATTATTTGTTTGAAATCATTTTGAATAAACAATTAAATTAAATGAATTTTCATATCAATCATATTATTTCCTTTTTAGAAACATGGAACACACATGTGAGCACAAAGATTTAAATAGAAAACTGTGCATTGGACAAGAAATTTAAGTAAGCACAGGCTACTATTCACCTGCTTTGTTTTTTAAATGGCATGTCTCAAATTTAAATAAGAACAAATCTTTCAAAATGAGAACCAACTTGAGAAGAAATCATTCATTACTACAAGATATTTGGATGGATCGTGGAAATAATAAAAAATTCAAACCTGTTAAAGGGGGACAAAATTTTCACATGAGACGTGTATTAAGGAGAGATGACATCAAAATTTGTCCTATAGTGGAATCACGTCGTGAAATAATTCTGTGATGACATTAAAGTCTCATACAAGACACGAAATTTCTGTGTTATCGTGGATCTCCGCCTTAATGGAATTAAAGGGATTCAAAATGTTATTCAAAGACAAAATGAAATAACAAGTGTCTATCCATCGACAAAGTATCATACTCTGTTGTCTCTGTCAGAATGATTCTCGCGTAAAGGATCTCGTGCCGTTTCTTGTTTGTGTCAGAAAAGTCGAGAATCGGGATACACGAGATGCAGGGTCTGGTGTCGCGTGCCACTTGACGAGGATCCTGTTATAAATTAAGAAGGGGCCAAGCGTGCATGTCCCATAACTCCTTAGCAAGAGGATTTTTCACGAGTAAAAGCCCCCAAAACGTAGCGAGCGTCGCAAGAGAATAAATATATTTTTTGTATTTAAATTTGGCATTAATTACATATTTTGTATTTTACGTTTGTCTTACATGTGCCTTCCTTCCTTTTCACTCTCCTAATTTTATCAAACTCACGACTTACGTACGGCAAAAACTTTTTTCACTCGTGCTTTAAAAATTAAAGCAATTGCCTTCTTATATCTTGGAATAATGAAAACAGTGCCATCAGGTCTGTCGTTTTGACCTTACTGTTTATGTATTCTAGAAGTAATCACATATGTATTTAACTTTCAACCTCTTTCGTTATAATTTTTGTTACACTATACGTGCATAAGGTAGAAAATGAAAAAAAATATAAACTAACTCATTACAAGTTCAATAATTTTTAAAAGAAAAATTATTAGATCGATGAATGTCAAAGAGTTCCCAAACTCCTTCATCTTCATTAAAGTTACCAACGTAATAAGATGTATTTCAGTATTTAGAATATATTTTATTATAACATAGGATTAAATCCTTTTCCTTGTTTAAGATCTGAGTACGAATTTAGTGACGTTACCGTCATTGGTGGTTGGATTGTATTTGATTCTCAAAATCACCACTTCTGGACGCAGAGGGCGTAAGAAAACCTGTGGTTTTTCGAGAAGTCGATATTTCAGACCATGTGACACGAAGTCCCATAAGATGGTAGGTCTATTCTGTAGTTTGTCGATGATAGGAATCGCGAGCCCTCCGGGAGTGCACCGCAAAAATACACTGGATGATAGGTCTATTCTGTAGTTTGTCGATGATAGTGCATACTTTATCTGTGATTAAACATTCTTTAAAAACTTTATTAAAGTAATATGTCACTGACTGGGACAATGTCGTTATTTCGCGTTGGTCGCTGTTCAAGTTAGTAAATTAAAAAAATTAACAAATAAATAATTTTTACGCCTCTTACGTTACTTTATGTTATGACTATAAAGTATATTTTTTAATATGCAGTGGAATGTACTTATGAATGATGATAATATAGTACTGTATTGAGAATGTGGGAAGTTATAAAATTTTTAATGCAGTATCGATGGTCGATTAACCCTCTTTTTTAACTTTGCAGATTTGATTAACGTTACACATGGATTTCATACATCTTCAATAACATATTTAAATCAAGATTGGAGACAAAAGTAATAATTGAGTGTTATAGAATATACAAATTGTATCAAATATATATATTGTTTTGAAATCATTCTAGGAAAGGTTGGGTAGCAAATCCTAATTCGCAGGGTCCGTTGGTGACTTTGCCAGATTTTTCATACAAAGACAACAGGCCTAGCCCATATGGTGCAAATCAAATGAAGCGTATAAGGAAACACCAAGAATATGCGGTAAATTTTTTAAGTACTATTTAAAAAATAGGAATAAAATCACTAAAATATCTGACTTGCAGAAAAAGGTCATACAACTAGTTAGTGAAGTCGATTATGCAGTTGCAAAGCATGCTAAGTTACTGAAGGAAAAGGAAGAAAGAAAACAGAAAATTCTAGAGAGCAAATTAAAACCTAAAGGACAAACCTTATTAAATTGAATAATGTTGTTAGGCTGATGCAATTGTTTGTAAATAAATGTACTTATTTTTCATGTAACAATACTGTAGCATTTATTTATTAAAACTAATTTACTACTTGTGTATTGAAATGTATCAATTTAAAATTAAGAGAACTTTGGAGTTTTTATATGACTGTAATAATTTATTTACATTTATTGCATTATTTAATGTGATAATCAAGGGGCAACTTTATAAGTTGTGGGAATTTCTCTCTTTCTTCCAGTGGAATATTATTCAATGTAACTGGAACTGGCCGTAATTGTTTAATTTGATTAGAGACATTTTGTAACATATCTTCAGGTACATTTTCATCAGGGAAGACATGTAGCCTCTGCATAGTATGTCTTCTTTGTAAATTTCCATGCATTGAACTGTAAACTGCTTTCTGTACAATCTGCACATACATATAATATTTAGTATAGTTTCATATAAATTTAATGATTATTATATACCTCTTATTTGAAAAAATTTATAAGTATCGTTTACCATGGTCGGATCTTTATCATGCAATTCCCATGCGAGTGTCCATGATGCTCCTCCGTGGTAGCCAGTGTGATGAAAATACACACGTTTTTGCCATTCATCTCCACGTAATGCAATATGTTTAGTGTTTATTACTATTACATGATCGCCACATTGATCTACGTAAAAATTAAATGATTGTATTATTAGCTCAATTCCTATACATTGTGTTACATAGAAAGGCTTTCTTGAAGTATGTTTTAACTTGAAAGATATGAAAATAATATAAACGACAATGTTATTCTCCTTTCAATATAATCTTAGGATTGATACTTGAGGCATTTATGTATAATAGATATTACAATTAAATATGATTATATAATATGTTTAAATAATTATGCTTACTCAATGGATGATATATGGGTTTGTATAGTCCCATAAGATAATGTTTTATTAATTGTGCACTTTTATATGGATCTTGCCAGCGTGCATCAAAAAGATGCCATACGCGTGTAAAAGTACCCCATTGCTAAAAATAAACAAATAATTAATAGTACAAATTATATACAAAAGAAGATAAAAAGAAACTGATACACACCATTAAAATTAATTCAGTATATAAAGATAATAATTAATAAAACATGTTCTTTATGAACATTGTTATGTATAGAAATATATTTAGTACAGTATTAATAGATCTATCTAAAAAATACATTTATAGAAAGAAAAACAAACAATCGTTAAGTTTATGAGAATATTTCTTTTGCACGTAAAAGAATTTCTTGTTTACAAAGCAAGTAGAAACATATTTATAAACAAATTGTTTGTGAAATCGTACTTTGTAACAGCAAAAACACGTATAAAATTATTTCTAAATACAAACCTGCCCTCTGCGAAGAAGAGACATAACGATTTATATTAAGAAATTCCAACTTCAACTTGAAAATAACAAACTTGATTTTTAAATGGTCTTAGCCATTGTATTAGTGAGGTTATGTTCTGAAGTTGAATGCTAGAATGCTTTTCCGATTAGACTTTTTAATGTTGGTACTACTGAACTATCGGTCGATCGTAGCCAACATTAAATAAATTGAACATTATAAATTTATCATCATTAATTTGTTGTTATATCGTACTATGATATAATAACAGCTTAAAAGCTTTTAAGTCAAACTAATTATCGTATTAGCGATGTAATGTTTGCGAAATTAAATGCAAGAGAATCACAACCAATTTTCCTAACATTTTTCAATGTTGGTAGTCTTGAACGATTGTTCCATTGAGTCTATTTAAATAAATTATACATTTATTTAATAAATTTAGAGATTTATTTAAAATGTTCTTTAAATATTCTCAATGTGTCACCATTAATTAGTTTCTATATAGTACCATAATATAGCATATGCAACATGCGTTTTATTGATCCAAATGGCATTTTAATTCTTAATTATGGAAACTATTGAAATAAATTTATAAATGCGTAATTTAATAATGATAATGCAAGTATACTTTAAAAAGCGTCGAATCTGTTTATTATTAACACGTATGAAACATAGTATATGAACGTCCTGTACTATTCTGAATATGACAATTAAGGATACCAATTTTAATGCTAATTAAATATTGTAAAGATCCTTGCTTTGTAGTTGTTTTTGCAAATACTAGAACCTGTCCGTGTAGGTGTAGTCTTAATAGAATGTTAAAAAATTACAGGGTAATTTACAATTTAATAAGTATTTTAATGCAATAATAATAATATAATAATAATAATATCAACTAATAATGTTATTAAATATTTTATACATGTACATAGTAATGTATTTATAATAATTCATATTTTATCATTAGGGAATTATTAGTGTTTAATAGTAGCAAAGATTTTATGTAAACAGGTAAGTCTTTTTTGCACGATCAGTCCTTCATTACAAAGAGTAGTACATTTTCTTTATTCCAACTGTGTTCTTTAATGGTAGTGGATTGCGTTAACGCGTCAGCGTTAAGTAAACAATGATAGAATATTTCTTACAGTATTCCGTCTATGAACGATTGTAAATATTTGTTTTCTACAAATAGGGTTTGTAAGAGTACTCTTTATATTGGCTGCTGTTCTCCCTTATCTATGATTATTGATAATTTTAAAGTTACCAGTCATGTTCAGGATTCTATAAGTAGCATATAAATTTCTGTCTCATTTCCTTGTGCTCCTAATTCTAAATTCCATTATACTTGAAAAAGGAACTTGATTGTTCGTTAGGCAAGTATAGCACCAAGAGGCAAACATTGTTTTTCAAAGCAAATGCCGTTTGTAAGATACACGCAAGAGATTGTAGAATAAACATGCATTTACTCCTTCATGCTGTTATTATGTATACGACAGTGTCCAATATTTTTTCTTATTTAAATTTATTAAGCTTCGTTTACAGTATTTTTTATTGGAATTTTTTTTCGTTCAATATGAAGAATGAAAATATTTAAACTGATGGTGTTTGCAGTACAAACATTGACTACAACAAAATCAAGAAGTAAATCTTCTAAATATGAATATTAATTGAAGATTTTATTTCGTAAACCTATCATTCTCACTGAAAATAGAGGATTTTAATTACTGTTAAGGTATATGAAAAAATTACAAATTAAAAACTTCTTAATTGAATGTGAACAATTTTTTCACCATTCTATATAAATTAAATGATCGATATTTGATTTGTCATTCAAATAGGTACACTGTAATTGTACTTCATTTATCACTTGATTATTTACAATTACTTGTCATAGGTTCGTGATAGCTGTGTGAACTTTTTTACAATTTCATTGTTGATAATATATGAAACAAAGATTTTTTACTCATTTTTTGGAGTCAGGATTTTGCTATGTCACGCATGCTCATAATTGTGTATAACATTCTTGTTTTTTTAATTGGTCGAATATTAGTGTCCCTTTAAATAGAGACTGATTAAGAGAACCAAAGAGAAATATAGAATTGCTGAATTAATACATTGTATTAATATATTGTACAATAAGAGTATGATGCAAGAATACAAATTTTTTGTCATTGTACAATTTACACAATATTAATACATTGTATTTATGTGGCTACAAAAATGTTTAATAACTTAATTTCTTTCTCATTCCTTAGAAAGTAAACATAATTCTGAAATAAAGGCACCAGAACATTTGAGAAATTCATTCATAGTTCTCATTATTGCCGAGTTTCTGTTAAGTTAAACTATATTAGTAAAAATATAGAAAACTGAATTGTTCATTGTGTATTAAGAGATTCAAAGTTTTCTCTTTTAAATTAATGTATTTTCAAATGGTTCTTCACTGGTCTAAGATATTTTATATCGATTGTAATTACCGAATTAATATCAGTGTTAACATAAAAGATAGATGTAATACTTAAAGGCAGCGCTAAATTTAATAACAAGAACAACAAATAAGTTAAGTAAGATAGACTATTAGAAGCGCTACTTATTTTGTCAAACACGTTTCTTGTCTTCACTTGATATCATGGTGGAAAATACAAACGATTACTACATTTTCTTGATTAGTCCAAATCGTTTGGAAATCAATCGACATTTGCTGCCCCTGGATTTAATATCCTGAACATTTGGTCACTGTATATAAAAAAGTATGTAAACACAAACGCACTAAAAGCGCATTAGGTAATAATACTGCGTCGAAAATTATTACTTTGCAGTGCAATGCAAAGCATATTTTTACAAAAGGAAAAGCTTATTATTTATATAGCATTAATATACTGTGCTTTACATTTCTTTACATCTGTTATATGTCGACTCATATACCTTGATTATGTTCTCTGTATAAATGCAATATATGTTTCATGATTATCGAACTATTATAGTAACAACACAGTTGGTTCCATATATATGTACTGTAGCAAATCGCAAAATGTATGTTTTTTCAGATGAACAACTAAACCGTTCTAACCGCGAACAACATATTCACGTAAATGTTTTTGTATAAAATGCGCTAACAATCAAATGTTTCAAAGTAACATCTAGAAAGTTGAAAACCCTTTCTTAAAAGCATCTCAAGGAAAAAATTTGGGTATACAAATTGCTGTTGTATATGAAACAATATGTTATAGAAATCGATGTCGTATAAGACACGGTGTAACAACTTCTATACAATAGTAGGTATCGTTAGAGTAGTATGTCAATGTAGATTCTGAAACAATACGTGGTGAGACGTATTTCCCTTAAGAAGATCAGGAGGTTGATTGCTAATCCAGGGAATACAATTTTCAATAGGTTTAGCAACCTACTCGTGACTTTCCTTAACCTCGTCACATATTATTTTATAATCTGCATTGCTATATCTCTGTTCAGGTAAAATTTATGTATAATTTCCAGTCATTGATGTGATGGGATGCGCTACATGCAACATCCTGTAAATCCAGTTACATAAAATCTTTGGCAAAGGCATAATTAATCATTGACCCATGATTCTGTAAATATGTATCTAATATTATTGTATTCCATAAACAGCTACTCGCCATTTGTCATTTTTTACATAATTTTGATTTCCTCCAGTATGAGCATTTGGAAACGATCTTGCTCGTGAAATGCACCAGGTTGATATTACTTAATATAACATTTTGGTCGTATCAACCGACACTATCCCCCATTACTTCTGTTTCAATCTCGTGTTCTGTGTGCTCTGATTCTTCATTCGTCTCGGATTCACCACGTGCATCCACAAATTCCTGTTAACAATTATCATATTAAATTTACTATAACACAAATATAACTTAAAAATATCTTCAAGTTAGGGTCAATAAAAACAGATTATTGGTATTGTAAACTTGAGATAAGTGTTAATCATTTAAATCGCTATTAAACTAAGTTCCTTACATCTCGAGTAGGGTCGTCAATACTGTTTTCCTTGTTTACAATGTCACCTGCGAATAACAAAGTTAGTTTAATCTTATTTACACCCATGTCAAGATGCTTTAACGAATTTTATGAACGTGCATTTTGAAAAATCGAAGAAACGAGGAACTAACCGGGTTCTGTTTGCGTCTGGTTCGACATAGTGCATGTTTCAGAAAACTCACGACGTTGAATGTCTGCATCCAGAGCGTGAAGACGTTCTCTGCTTCTACGTAGTTCTTTTCTCAACCTTTCTCGTTCCTCTTCCCTCTCTTTTATAATTTCCTGTAATTTAAAAAATTAGTACAATTCTTAAAGTATTAGATTCGTATAAATTTATTGTCTAAACGAAGTTATTTTATTTTTCAAAAAAGTAACCGACTCAATAGTAATTCTCATTATTACATCTTTGTCGATTTTAACTTTAATGCTACACATACATTTTTTGCCTTGAGTAATTTCTTGAATTCGTTATTCATTATTTTACAGTCTAAGTTTCCGTGTTAGCTGATGAGGTCAAATTTTTTGCAGTTTGGGGTTAATATCAGAGAAATCTGTATTTTTAAAGAGCATTCTTACCAATAGTTGCGACAACTGTGATGTCAAGGAGTGACATACTGGTTGTAAGCTAGCAACTGACACTGTTGGTTGATGAGGGGTAGGATGCATTCTTGGCGATGGACAACCTGTCGCCTCGCAACTTGGTGTCGTTGTTAACGCTGATGCCCCACGAGATGCAAGAACAGTTTCCGTTTCGCTTACGTTTAGCGCGGAGTTTAACATTCCTACCAATTGATTCGCTGGAAATATAATGTAAAACATAGTATAAAAATATTTTTCAATTCGGCGCGACTGTAGTAATGATACAATTATTATTAAAAAAGTACCTTGATTAATAGCGGCGAGTATAAGCTCTGCAGGTTCTTTTTCTATGCTAGATGGCTCAGATGCCATATCCACTACATGCTCGAAATCTTCTTTTGGAATATTCAAAATATCTGCTACCAACAATTGTTTTTCAACCAAAGCTTGCTTGATTATTTCGTCTTTTCTCCTGAGACACTCTGAAAATTAATAAAAAAATATTTGTAAATTCTGACTCCTTCATACGTTCATAATATAAACCCAAGTTATATTTAAAATCCTACAAAATAATTTATTAACTATGAATTACATTTACCTATAGGTGTAAGCACCGGCTCCGCAACATGAACAGGCGGTACTTCTACGTGAACTTCAAGTGGATCTATTAACGATACTTGCGTACAAGTAACCATTCGTAGAGGCTCCCCTATACCTAAATAAGAACAAGTACATTAACATTATACCCGCGCAAATGAAGTAATGTACAGGATGTTTCTTCATATCGCGGTTGCGGCAGAACAATGACACAAAGTGCAAAATTTGACATTTTGCGTGACATAAGTTACTGGGCTTAAAAATATCTAACCTTTTATTAATATTACTTAAAAGTAACCAAAAAATACTAACAATTGCTTTGTTCCCAATGTCATCAAGCATTTACTCATTGTTTAATTACAAATATAACTAATAAAGATTCGTTTCCTTCACCTTCTGAAAAATGGCTCTTTGGCGATTGAACCATTGTTCTTCAGGAACAGCGATATGTAGGTAGTTGTTAAAGATCCATAAATTAGTACATAATTATCTAATAAATTAAGTAACTATGTTATCTTCACTCATACAATAAAATGTTAGAACATAGAGTAATCTGGAATTCAAAAAATTTACACTGAACATACGACGTTTGTACGAATTTAAGAATGCAATTGACTAAAATGTTAGAACCTGTTGCAGAGGCTTCGGCCGGTTGTTGTGGTGGTTGTTGCTGTGGTTGTTGCTGTTTCGTTTGTTCAGTCGTTACAGGATCAGGCGCAGGAGTGTTAGGCGTTTCTGGTTCTTGTTCCACGCTCGTGTCTGGCGCGGAATCCTTCGACTCTAATTCTGGCTCCTGTTCCTGTTCTGTTTTATCAGGAATATTGTCGTGTTCCGTCGAAGATGTGTCCTCGATCGCGGGACCAGGTTCTTCTGGCAGTGTAGTAGATGGAGTAGGTCTTCTACCTTGCTTATCACGAGCCTTGTAAGCTTCAGCCGCCTCGGATATGTGTTTACACCAAAGTTTTCGTTCCGCGGGCGAGGCTGCGACCAGATCGTAAATTTGTGCGCCATTCTGTGACGTGTTCACCAGATACAGGGAATTTTTGTCTACAGCATTGTGCCTGACGAGAACGGTGGACACTTTCACGATAGGACTTAACACGGAGTTCGCTTGATTCATGTTTATAAACTTTAACAGGTACTTTTCGTCTTGTCGATGCAATAGGAATATCGTGTCGTCGAGCAGCACCACATGCAAATCGACCGGTTTTGCTCGATTCTGTTCGGTTCTACGCCATTGCAGCGGTCCTTCGTAGATCAATTTACGCTTCGTGATGTCCAGATTCTTGAATTCCTGAACGGTCGGATGATCAAACTTATCGAAGGCAGATCTATCGATGGTACGCTGGATCTCTGCCAGCCTTTGATAGTCTTCCGCTTCGCGCACAGCCTGGTTGACGCGACTAAGAATTTCCTTGCTTCGATCGAGACTTCGTAGAACCGCAGTCTTCTCCTTGTCGTTACTTTCAGGCGTGTACTTCGCCAAGTTCTCGAACAGAAGGGGATATTTGGTTAACCTGAGCATTCCCGTCAGGATGTGATCTTTGAGCTGCAACCTTCGACAGAGGGGATTCGCCTCGATCTCGTTCAGAAACGAGTTCAGCTTGGGATCCTTACGGCGACGATCTCGCAACGCGTCCAAAGCTACTTGCTGCTTCGCACAGTAGGTCGATGCCGCCCTTTCGAAGGCTTCTCCGTTCTCGCCGTCGAACATGTCCAGCAGTAGCTCGCCGACGTCACCCACGCACGGGGTCTCCTTTTTCTTTCGTTTCATCGACTGATTGAAACGCGAATGAATCGTTACCATTTCATCCAGATTGGAAAACAGTAACTGTATTTGGTCTAGCGGAAGTACTTGAGATTCCAGCAGCGGCTTGTGGAAGACATGCGACAACACTCTTAATGCTCGCACGTGCGACCGCTCCGTGTGAAAAAGTTCTGAAAAAAAAAAACATAGAACGAATTAGTTTCTCTCAATTTGTACAACCCCGACTACATTTAGGAGTACGTAGACAGTGGGTATTTTTTGTATTTCATAACAATCGCTTACAATGCATCGTGTTCACGGAATACCTGGTTCACTGTGCACTACATACTCTCGGAATGTCCACATGATCGAAAATCCATTACTGGCTCCGAATATCAGCCGTTTTAGACGGCCCATGCAGCTTCAGTTTCAGTTCGGACGTCAGTTAAACTGATGTGTAAAGGGACCTTTCAGTTCTGTTTCAGTGAAGTTGTCAGTTGAACTAATATCTAAAGGGACCTTTCAGTTATCAATTAAACTGAGACTGAACATTGAACGGACCGTCTAGAGGGACTTTATGTGATAGTTAAAATATATTATGCAGGGTGCAGCAGAATCCGTGGTAATTGCTTGTACAAAAATGCGTCAGAAAAGTATAACAATTTTTCTTTCATACAAAGTATGCAAAAAAATGTTTTATATTTTGGTTATAACACTGTCTGTCGGTAGATAAGAAAATATGCGAGAAATGGTACTATCTTTTATACATTAATTCTATATTTAATATCAACATATTATTGTGCAATTTGAGTGCTGAAACAGTGAAGTGACCACAGCTCCGCGATAATGTCCGGAAACGTGAAATTTCATGCGAACTGATTAGAAAGAAACGCCAAGAATAACTTGTACCAAAAGATTTAAAAATGATTAGTTACCTAATCCTTTATAAAACAGAACAATAATTTATCTCCTATACATTCCAATAAAAATTGTACACCACCACTGTGTTAGGTCGTATTGCATGAAATAAATCTTAATTGATACATGACACTATTTTTCGCTGTACGAGCTTTCTTGATCAATCTGAATTGTTAATTTCAGTCATATCTTTTCAAGCAATCAGGACTTTTTTTATCAAATAAGTTCTTCAAATGCATGAATCGCACCCTTTAGTCCAGGGTACAAAACGCTTAATAAACACGATTCAAAAATCTACTGCAACATGTTTTTGAGTTGTCTACAGCAATGACACGTTCATAGCGAAAAATTTGATCAGTCTAATGAACTTAATACAAAAATCTAGATGGTGGAAAATGTTTTAACCCTCATCCGTCCTTCATTTTCCCAAATGAATTTGCCCTTTGCTGTCAAACTGACAAAATGGTAAAAAATCAATATATGAAAAAGATAAATAGTTAATAATAGATAAATTTGCCAATTATTTTATTCAAAATATAAAAATGAAATTTCTTAATTTAAAGCGATATGCAACGCATACTGCTTTTTCACATTTATTGCATTTTGGTGCGAAAAATGTATCGAATTGACACGAGAGGCGGATGAGATCTAAGTTGTTCATAGTAATGACCCGTTTATTGCGAAAAGTTGAATTCTGCTCATGAACTTGATACAAACATATAGATAGTGCAAAATGTTTTCTGAGGTGTGTGGAATAGTGGACTCTGATGATCTGTAGGTTCGCAATAAGTGAGACAGTACTGTATTACAACCAGGTTTGCAGACTTACGGACAGAATACCAACCGTTAATGACATCTTGTCGTTTTTTCTCGGAGTTGCTGAGACGGACAAGGACGTCCTCGGCGACCCCTTGACTCCAGTCCGGCGGATCCGGTTCGACATCGACATCGCTGTCCCACGAGGTCGATGTGTTCGTCGCCGAGGCAGTAGGATGCACCTGCTCCAGGCTGGTACTCGGACTGTCCAGACTTCTCGTCGACAAGCTGCTGTTCGACGAACTGCCCGCGGAGTTTCCGGGAAACGTCCCGGCTGGCTCACAGTCACTGAAACCAGCCCTATAGTCAATCGTTAGCGAATTATGCATTCTACGTTTAAACTGCACCGGTCACTTGACCCACTCGAAACCCGTTCAAACCACATACATTAATTTCTAATGCAGTCGATAGATGAACCTCTCTGGGAACCAAATCGATCAATCCAATGAAATGAAAAGTAGACAAAAATTATATTAGACACTGGTGTATCGTTTCTCAGGTACTAATATTAAGAAAATTAACAGAATGAGGAATGAATCAATTTGGCTTCTGAGAAGATCAAATAACAACAATAAAACCTCGATTATTCGAATTAATTGGGGAACACGATCGAATAATTGACTGACTACAGTTTTACATGGTAATTGATTTTGATGAAAGGTGCTCTTTATCTCTCTTTTTATAGTATCGTTCATGTAGTCGTACCGCTCAGAAACCAAACTGATCCACCAACCACTTTTTGTAAATTTCTAAATTTCATTATTCGAGTACATGAATGTTTGTAACATCATTTTTTTTACTTTTCATTTTATAGAGTTGATCAATTTGGCTTCTGATCGGCTCAGTTGTTACTGAACTCTTGCTATTGACAGATTTTACGGTTTCTTGAGTGCAGAGTGGTGAATTTTTACAGATATTGATAACTGCATTTATTCATTTTCTAATGTCATAAATTCTTTTCGACATGGTAACTCTACTCTATAACTCCTGTTTTGGAATCTGAATTTTACGTACAATGTTCATTCTTCTTCAGGTTCAAATAATTGAGGTTCTACTGCACATCAAACGCGGTACTTGTACCTCATTGTATCATTTAGCTTGTTGCATGATAAATGTCTTCAGACTGTAAACCTCTGGTGATTATAACTCGCGTGCAAATGCAAGTATCAAGTATCTGTTTGGACATTCATTTTTAAGCAAGAAATAAGTTCATTTTATACCAAAGTTCAAATTTCTAGAAACGAGAGATTCGTTTAGGTTGTTTTCAGTAATATTTCAATTTTATCCTTTGATTGCGGGATACTTGGAAACGAGACAAACGCTGCGTGCGGCCAAGCTGCAGTAGTACATAGTGAGCTATTGCATCGAACGCCTATGGGCGTCGGCAGTACACGTTAAGCGGCTTTGTAAAGCACCTATAGGCACTGACAGCAGTCAAAGGGTTAAGGTTTTCAACTCTTAGCAAATCATCTAATTATTAAAAACAAATCAACAATGAAAGTTGTGCACCATAAATGATCTGTGACCAAATGAGACAATTTTTTTCGAAATTTTTGCAATGGTTTGTACAAGTTGAACGAGAAATTACTTGAAAATTGGATATCTGCTTCTGAAATTTTAACACAGATAGTAAGAAATTATTTCACATACGATTAATTTTAAACTGATATTACAATAAATGAAGTGTGCAAAATAAAATACTGTCAAAAAGAATCATTATTTTTGTTATAATTAAACGTTCACAGAATTTGAGAAGTTGAAAAATGGATCACGTTACGCACATCGAAGAAACGACATTTATTTTGCGACAACCTAACACAATATCATGTATATTAAATATTACAAAAATACGGAACACTCCACAGTCTTATCGATTAAAAATTACTATCGATGTTCGGCAAAATGTATTAAATTGTCTACATTCGGCAATGGTACATTATCGTCGTCAGGAACTTTCTATGAAACCCTTGCGTTGGCATTTCATTTTCAACCACGTGAAACACACGTATTCGTTTACACAGAACTTGGATGAACCAAATATTACAGTTTAATTATCTCCACAACTGTTTCACAAGTATTACTTCAACGAATGGATATGTGGTTCTATCAGTATAGAATATCTTATAGTATAGAACCTGTATAGTGACAGTGGTACACTCATAGAATAAAAGAAAGAAACACATGAATTTTCTGAAAAATAGTAAATTATAAACTGCAATTATATTGTACACTAATCAGGGTCTGGAAATTATTAACTAACGGTAGAGAATTATTTTGGTGGATAATTTTTACACTTGTGAACAAACATTCTACTTATGAAGGGAAAATTCATGCTTTATTGTGTAAGTGTTAACAATATTTTTTAGCATGACCATTTTATTAATGATTCACATTTACAAGACCTACGAATCTTACAACACATAAGAAACATGATACCAACGTAAGGGGTTAAAACAAATTTAATTTGAAATTTTAATTATTTTTATTATTTATCATACATTATTTTAATTTACGGACGGACAAATATAATCGCATTCATAAAAGGAATAGTTACCTTATACGTATGAGTTCAAGACTGTTCAGAATGGTTTTTACACAAAATCTTATTTTTTAACAAATTAACTGCTGTGTCACCCGCATATGGGTGACACGTAGATTATGTGATTATCTGATCACGAATAGTAATAGAAAATACTTCTGAAAAGATCTAATCGAATCAACAAAAAAAAACTATGAAAATTACTACTTTCGACTAAAAACAGTATAATCTAAAGTTACATTGATTTTGTATTTAAAGTTTGAAAAATGTGTTATTTTCGACTAGTTCAATGTGGCAGTCAAAATGTCATGTGAAAATTGTAGATGGGTTGGGTGAATGTGTATGTCTGTTGATGGGTTTTATGCAAAACCTAATTTTTTAAATTATTATATAAAAAAGATAGAGGGGTTGAGTGAACCTGTACCTCTCAGATCTTGTACGGCGTTCATTAACACCGAGGTTTTCGTGATTGGAGATGTCGTTGGGAACTTCAGGTAGCCGTTCTTCAATGTTCGAGTAGCCCGGCAAGATATCGTTCGACTGATCGTAGGGAGGAGACGGTTCCGTACAGGATATCGGACTAGTTAAGTTTTCGTTGCCGCGAGAATTAGGTCGAGGACGGACGCGTCGAGAACCGCGTTGTCTCATCTCTTATATCTCCTTAGCCCTAAAGGGCTTCCGTGATGAAGTAAAGCTGGCAGGCATGTGCTGCCTTTGCTACAAAGCCGACATTACGTGAACATTTCTATCCAGTAAACCTTGATCGTGAAAAACACGCGAAATGTTCGAACACGTTTGCAACCGATGACGTATTCCTGCGTCTTTTCGAAACGAACACTAGAAAGCCGTTGACGTAGTGCTACGTCGTTTCAGAAATTAATGCTGGCAGCCTGTAGATCAGTGTTTCGCAACCTTTTTTGGATCATGCCCCACCTCAACGCCTCAAAGATTTTGATACCCCCCCTAGCATAACAGTCAACCAAGTTCTGAAAAAGTATAATACAAATAGGTATGTCAAATAAGAAAAACTGCTTGCAAGTATAAAAAACAATGGTGATTTTTTTACTATATCGGTGATGAAGATGACGAATGCAACATAATTATCTAATTGCCACCAAAATATTCAAAATTGCCCCCCTGTGGTACGTACGCTCCATGTTGGAAAACACTGCTGTAGATAAAGATAATTTGTAAACGATGTTGATATAATTTTCTTAACACTTTGACGGCCGCTGTCACACACGCACGTGATTTTATATATTTGAGTGACACCCATGTAAACTATTAAATGACAATAACTATAGCTGAGAACAAATAAATATTCAAATATTAATAAAGTGGAAACTGTGTACCATTTAATGTAAAATAAGTATATTAAAATGTTTTATTATTTAAGGAGTTTTGGATAAATGGCTAAAGATAACTAATGTCTGCAAAATGTTTGTGGCCTACAAAGTGTTAATATTTGAATGAACAAATGTGTGGCTGTTGATATACCATCTGTGTAAAAATGAGAACGGCTACCAGCTTGTGTAATATTGCCATACTGCGCGGCTTTCAAAGTGTTAATATTATTAGAAATACCTGATTTCATTTAATTATGAATATTATAATGTTCTTTAGGCAACGTTAAAATAGGAATAAACATAATTCAAAATATGTCCTACCGCTGAAAAGCCTTAGGACATTTATAAAGTTCACGTGAAGCTTGCAAAAAATTATGAAAGCGTTGAGACATGTAAAAAGATACTCTCTGTGACATTTTATACAAGGTGTCATATACGACTGGAAGGTTCTTTAAAACGCTTGAAGATAGAAAAAATGTAATGAGGTAAAATTAGATAGATTTAGATGCTCTATAATTTTTTGTTACAAACAGTTATTGCACTTTTTTTAAATGGGTCTCCATACTTTAGAATGCACTGGTCGATGCAGTTTTTCACCCTCTACAAAAAAGTACTAACAATGTTTTGTCTGAAAATTATTAATTTGAAAGTGTTTGATCTTTATTCTTGTAAATTAACATTTGACTTTACAGCGTACTTTAGATTTCTAATTTATTATTTTCTTTTTTTGTTCGTTATAAGTTGTACATATTTTTGTTGTATGTTTGGAATTATTATCACGTATGAAATTATAGCTTGCTTAAATACTTTCGAGCGGTAGTATTCGCGTAAAATGTTTATTATAAACCATATGCATCAGAAAAGAACGTTTTTTTCAATAGTAACAATATTTATGAAATTATAAACGAAATGCAATATTCATTGTTTTCTACAGAAATAAATTTTTCGGTCTGAAATAATAATAATATGAGTAAAAGTATTTTGGTAAATATAATCTGATTTGTATCGTTCTAAACTGGCTTTTGTTTATAATATTTCCGTAAGAACATAATTTTGCAGCCGTCTGAATTTCGTAAGTGGATTTTCGGATGTAAGCTGGTAAATTAAAAGGATTCTGCCTGCTTAAAGGTTACGCGATCTTCTGACGCTAAAAGTCGGCTAACAGAACATTGGCATTTTGGCTTGTCATAGTTATTACACCATTTCTTATACCCCTCCTGGCGTATTTCAGGACAAGTACTAAAGGGCGAACTAAAAATTAAAACAAAAAATGCCCGACTTTTCCAATTTTTAATAAGTTTTTAGAATATTTAAAGAATAATTTAAGCACGACGAAGCGCAACAATTTATGTGAAAAATCTTTGTGAATATGTGAGTATGATTTCTCGAAATAATTTGAAAAAATATATTTCATGGACATGTTAAAAATAATAAGAACAAAACGATAGCGTTAATAAACAGTGAACTGTTTTAAGCACAACAGTAACCTTTGTGATGAAAATGTTGGACACTGTACTTGGTTTTTCATTATGTTATCGTCACAGTTTAACGTAATCGGTGCCACTCCTTTATTACCCGATCATTATTATTCATTCCACAAACTTCTTTTCAAATTCTGACTTCGTGTGTGTGCGTGTATTCCAACCGAGTTTTTACGTTTTCGCAAACGAAAAGTGTTCGTTCATTCATGGCTTCTATCTTAAAAGCGGAATATGTGCAATAATCTGCGACTTAAAGAACTTAACCCTTTGCACTCGAAGTCTTTTTCATCTGATGTAGATAAGCTACAAATACAAATGTAAGGGATCTTAACAGAAAGATTTCTTTTGTTTTCAGTACAGTTGTTCCTGTAGTTGAATGCTTACATAAAACGTGCATTGTAGAATACGTGAAATTGAACATAATTTTTAGGTGTTTATTTAAAATAGGAAATTTGAAACGTGAATATTATGGCGACTGAGAGTCGCCACTCGAGTGCAAAGGGTTAAAAGTAATCTTCAGCACTGCACAATATTTAGAAATCAATGTTCCAAAAATTATAAAGAAAAAGTAGGAAAAATTCAGTACTTGTCGCTTCAGGAATATAATTCTAAATTACATAGGATGTTCAATAAGTATTGGAAATCTTTATTAAACAATTTTTATTCTCCATCGACAACGCTATATTTTTTTTCGATATAATCCTCATACGCTTATACATTTATTCTACTTGCAAATAAAATTCTTAACGTCCGGTTTGACTATTTGTTACCCTGCTGCAAAAGTGTAATTTTAATACGATTTTCAGAAGTGTCGAATTATACGCAGAACATATGTCTCATCTTTCTGGAAAAGCATGGACAAGAATACCACTTTTAGTCCTCAGATCAGTGACACAATCTGTATAAAAAGATACTGAAGAAACCGCAGATCGATTCTTTCAGGACGAAAATAAAAAGTTTCATTTGTAAATGGAAAAAAGAGCAGAGACAAGAGCAGTCATACATTAACGTATATATTATTAGTACCGTTATCGATGAAGAATAAAAATTGTGTATCAAAACTCTCATTACTTATTAAACATCCATATAAAATAAGATAGTTCAATAAATCTGAAAACAGTTCTCGCCCTAAAACAAATAATAATTGTATATGTAACAAAATACAATAATTATAACGTTTATAATTAAAATTAATCCGTATTAAAATATTGTTCGTCAGATAAAAATAAAATGTTGTCATTGTTAAATTTTTTAAAATTTCTTTTTATTTTAATAGTTAAATTTTAACTAGATTTCCAGGTTTCTCATTTATCTGGAATAATCGAATAGTGGCCAGCAAGGTGTACCGAGTATAAACGAGAACTTAATCGACGTCGATCAAACTAAGCCTTATCGAAGCCGCTCCTTCATCACTTTAATCAACCCCCTAGATATAGAAGCGACATTGACTGCGGCTGATACGCTGTCTTGTGCATACAGTCGTACGTAGGCATCAATGGTACGTGTATTCTTCCGAAGAGTAAAAATCGACGTAGTTCTTTGTCTCGAACACTGACACCTCCTTTAACAAACGTTTGCTCAATGAATTCTTTTTTCTAGTCACAAGTGTAACAAAAACGAGCCGTGTCGTGAATTGTAATAATTTTCGTGAATTATTCGCACATTAATTTGAAATTTATTCGTTATGCCACAAAGTAAATTCATTAAATGTTTGTATTATGAGACACTGTAGGTGTAAAGTAAAATTTCTCCGTATGATTATAGCAAGACAAAAGGATAAATTTAATTATTTGATGTATGTATATATTATGCTTATTTATTGAAATAAAATTGAATATTATTATGTTTTTGTTCGAAGTATTACGAATTTTGTTAGATTTCGATGAGCCTGCCGCAATCGAATTATTGCAAAATGGTTTCGCGACACGGAGTCTGCGAGAGGCTGAGCCTATGGCCGATGTATTGATTCGAAAGTATCGATTGCTTCAAAAATAAAGGCCAAGACATCTATCTCTATCCTGATATCACTTTGGCCCCCGTTTACAGGCGTGCACTACGTACTATAACTGGATCGATAAAAACAGATCACTTTTTTCTTCGTACCCATTTATGCACGTCGACCTTTTTTTAAAATCAGAAGCATCAGTCGTCGAGTTGTTGGAAATCATATTAATATAATCAAAAACTATTGACAATTCTTTTTACCATGGTATTAAAATATAAATTCTGTGTTACATTGAATCGTTATTTTGCCTACGAGTCACATTATTTTAAGGAAAAAAATAGTTTTGAACCTTGAATATAAATAATAATAAATATTTAGGTAAACTGGATTTATAGTTCAACATTTTCTGTTGGTTACCAAATGAAATGACTCGTATAAAGTAATGAACTTCACCACTGTCGCGTACATTTTCTGATCACTGTCAATTGATTTTAATTACGACGAACGTGACCCGTATTATGCTATTCTGTTGTTCGTAGAAACCTATCCTCTTATTATGCGAACGCACACCTTTTCGGTCAATAATTTTCAATGAACGAACTGCACTCACATCAATTTCACGAGTTAAATGCGTAATGAAATCTGAAATATTCGACGAATAAACTTATGTGTCAATTTTTAATGTTAATTGTGAAATAAAAAGAGATATTGTGTTCGATGTGTTTGTTAGATTAATATAATTTTCACGACTATGAACAATTTTAATAGAATTAATTTCACCAATATTTTGAAATTTTGCGTTACAAAAAAGTATTAAGTACATGCATAGTTACACGTAGGTCTGATTAACGTAATCAAGCATTTCAATACGGCGAAGATCGATGAAAGAATTACGCAGTAATAAAAAACGATAGGTATCGCACCATTGTTGACGGAAGAGAAAGTCATAAAAATGTAATTAACCATAATGTACTGCGTGTGAATTAGGATCCAATATCTTTTCGTCTGCATGTTGTACTGAATAATAACCATAAAAAGATCGTATTTCTTAATTTGCTATTTAAAATGGTATTTACATTATTTTCATGATATTAATGTAGGTTAAAATATATTATTTTACAACAATACATACAATTTTTATTAAACTGTCAATAATCTATAGTTACACATATTCCTACAGAATACCAAACGTATCGTAATTAATACTGTAATTTTTACTGAAATTTTGTTCAAGCTTAATTTATTTATTTTTTAATAAAAAAGACTATAAAGAAACATATAATTTGATATGAAATGAAATGTAAGAAACTCTTAAAAAATCATTTCATTTTGGAGATATTTATAGATTGGGCAGCAGACGACAACACAGTATTTCATCGATAATCTAAGTTAATTTTAACATTAATATAAAAAACGTAGAAAATACCTGATATTTAGACTAAGGGATAATAATATGAATCATTTACAAAAATGCGAATAATGTGAAAAATATTAATATGCAAGGTTGTAGAGTATGGTTTTAATATGCAAGGTTGTAGAGTATGGTTTTAATATGCAGTATGAACACGACTGCCATCATAAATTATTATACTTATGTTGCATTATTTATTTACTATTTATGATATCTTACTATAATTAAATGACTTAATCAATCAATATTATAATAAAAATAATTCCCCCCAAAAAAAGTTATTACTACTTAATTAATTGTGATATAAATAATCAATTATAAAAGAAGAATTTGAAAATCCAGTTTTGCTAATATTTATCTACCCTTAAGGTAAATTTTAATTATCATTGTCAGGTAGAACTATTTAGAATTTTTTAGGTAGTTTATTTATTGCTTCTGCTCAAAAATTTCTGTTTTCAACTTGATAATATTCTGCTATTGTAGTTTCGATTTTTTCGCAATTATAGAACTATATATTGTTTAAAAAATTGAATACAGATTAGAAAAAGTAGTGGACTTATCACTGCCTATCCTGGATCATGCAGTTGTTTTAGCAATTCATGGCATAGCATGTTTATGACAATCTCTTCACTGTCATTAGTATTCAATTTGATTGTTTAATTCAAAAGTGTCACTATACAGTATAGTAATTCAAAGAAAAATTATATTGGAGTACAACGATACAGTGTAAAACTTTTCAGCCAATGCCAATGCGACTAAACTGACTTTAAATATTAAGAATATTTGAAAATATAAAAATATTGTCGAAAAGATTTTTAACATTCCTATTTTTAACGTATATCCTCAAGATGTTTCAGGTATTTCCAACTTGAAATATTACACGAGCGTCGGCTACGAACCTGTTGTATTTTTAACAAATGCGAATCGAGCAGTTCGATATTAATGATATCATGAATTACTGTCGCGGCTGTTTCTCCAGAAATAAACGCACGACAATAATGAAGAAACCAGCGCGGATTATTTATTTATCGAACCCTAAGTCAAAGGCACGGTGTAGTTTCATGCTTGATCGAGTAGAAGTGAACCTCGTGGACGCTCGGCGAGGTCAATAATCCCGTGTAATTTCCCAAAATAAAAAAATGTCAATGCACCAACGACTTTAAGGCACTCGAAAATGTTAACGGCCTGCACACACAACTGCACTGAAATTTCAACGTTTAGGTGTCGTTGTTTCACCGTCTCTTCACTGACAATCCAATACACTGTGCGAAATCACACGCAATTTCACGAATCACGCGTTCCACGAACAATTTCTGGCGAACAGTTCAACTCGTTGGGGTATCTTTCCAAAAGATATTCTGGAAAGTTGTATGTTTTTTTTTGGAACCGAGTGATGATGCGTGTAGAGAAACAGAACAACAGGAACTTCTAGAAATGTATCCGATTGTGGAGTGGTGAATTTTGATGAAGTGCTTTGCAACAATTGAAAATAAAAATTTTAATGTTAAAATGGGTAAAATATTAATTAAACAAAAAAAGTGATCAACATTTTGCAACGTGTGGAAAAGTGAAAGGAAATCATTATTATATTATAATTTATGAATGATCGTATAAAATCTACCAATTACTCATTGGAATTTTTATCATCAGAGGTAAACGAAAAATAATTTTTTGCAATGAATAATATCTTTCCCCCAAAAAAATCAGTCTGAATTTTTCTAGAGTCTGTCAATTTCTCAGTAGTTACTGTATTTTTGCTATTTTGTTATTCTAAATTACATTGACGGGAAATAATTGTCATGTGATGGTACCATAATAATGTTCTTTGATTATAACTATAATGTGATGGTACCATAATCATATTAAATGTTGACTGCAAATGATCATTTTTCTTCTATCATGTTCTGCATTTTAACATTTGCTTACAAAACTGATCTAAGTTCATGAATTAATCTTTAATAAACATTTCTGTACAAATTTCACCAAAATCAAAATGGATCCTATCCAGCTTATCAGCTTCGTTTCTATTCACGACTATTAACATGAATTCCATCTGCCATCCTCTATTAATAATTGTTTCAAAGAAAAACAATTAAGTAATTAAGTAACACGCCAACGCGAGAGTTGCTGTACGATCGAAATACTGTGCACCGCCAAAACGTACGATAACAAGTTGCTTGGAAATCATTCAAACGTCATGGGTTGTTAATTTTGGTAAAGGTAATTCTAGCTAATTACATCTTCATCTTACGAAACTGAATTTTGATCCGAATTAAAATTAAACACACCAACGTTCGCTCATTTTCCAAATTTTGTCAATAAAATAAATGCTCCAAATTATTTACTGTACACGTGACTTGCTGCAGTGTATTTTACATCAATTGTGTAAATACTTTTTATTAATTTTAACCACGCTACTTTATTCCATGCTCTGCCTACATGCACAATAAATTTTGTTTTTAAATATAACGTTTTACTTAATATTCTTTATAACAGGGGGAAGATACAAATAACGTCTGTAGATTTCGACTTTAAATATTTTTGAAGAATGCATGTTGCTACTAGAATGATACGAATTTTCTAAATGGTGCCTCATTTTTCTTTCGCTAGAAAACCGCTATTTGTACCACTCATCATCAACTACTTCAGGTTCATATCGAAACGATGTGTCGTTTATGTGATAAATTACCCGTTGCAATCACCGCTGAGCAAACATGGTGCATCAAAGTCGACTGAAACCCATTTTTATCATTTGTCAAATTTTATCTGCAATAACTATAAATTTAAAAACAAATACAGGCAGCCATGACCGTTTACCTTCTAAACTTTTTTTTGTTACAAAAAATATTGGCATTGCAATTATTCTCAATCGTACAGCCGAAATTAAGTTTAATAAAAATACTATATAATAAATAAAAAATCTATTAACGTTTCTTCAGTATTATTAATGTTAAAATAACTACAGAATACGATATAAGAAGAATTTTCTATACATTTGAATTGGAATATAGTTATAGCTGTATGCGTGTTTCTCTGTTTTCATACATTTAATTTGTTAATATCTTTTTCTGTATAAGTTCAATAAAATTTGATATTTATTCCAACATTATACAAAGAATAATATAATAAAAAGAATACTATAATATCAATATAATAATACCTACAAAATTACAGAAGCATAGACTTTTGTGACTGACTATACTATAACATTTTTTTCGTATTCTCATTTCACTATTTTTTGTAAGTAATAAGGAAATAAATTAATTTTCCAAGTTTGCAATAGATTTCTTAATATTGAAGCAGCCATGTTTCTTTTTAATAAAATGCTATTTTTTAAGTGTCGTATGAAAGTGGATATCAAGACAAATTTAATTATGTATAACAGAATGATATTCAAAGTTCTAGGAAACGAAAGATGAAACAACTTATTTTGGACGTGGCGTAATACTTATAGCACCAATTGTGATACATAAAACTACGTTAACGGAGAACCTGATACGTATCACTATTAGGTCATTTCCGCAGATAACCTTTTTAAATTTCCTTCCGAGGAAGATTTCTACTGCAAGGCGTATGTGGACCAGAAGGGAGGCGGGTGTAATATTAAAACTTTACAGCTTATCTATTGTAAATGTATTGTTTTGTGGACGTACATATATCGTAAGAAATGTTATGTCATTTTAAAATTACTTTTTCGCACATCAACGTATCACGTTTTGCTAAATTCAGCTTGACAATCGCTTTAGTATAATATTAAAAAAAATTATAGTCTCATGTAGACTGTGAAATCTGTTGTAAATATCAAAAATTGATTTATATTTTCGTTCTTCTTACAAAGAATAGTGAAACATTCTCTTTTCTTCTCTGTATTCGAAAACTATATACACTTAACCCTTCGTGATCCTACGCACAGTATGACTTTCATATTAAAAAACAAAGCTTAATAATATTTTTATCAAAAGATAAACAACACACTGTTATTTTTCTTAAATTCCTTTCAACTTAAATGGACCCCGCTACATATTTTGAAACTAATTAACCTACTAACTGGAGAAGACTTAACTCGCCCTATCAAAATTGTTCAATCACAACAAATACAAATATAAATTCACCATAAACTATATATTAACAAAATTTTAATATATCAATAAAAAAAACAATTTAACATTTCATTCGAAAATACCTCTGCGTTGAACAAGGACAACTAGATTTTACTCATTGTCAGTTATAAACAATAGACGTTTCCAGACAATAAATGACCCAGTTAACAGGTTAAAGGCGACAAAGGGTTGCTGCAGGCTCCCTATCGTAATGAATCACTTTTACTATGGTAGTCCCGCTCAAAATGAGTTTGTGGAAAGGTCGCGTTGAAAAAAGAAAAAGGAGCGCAGAAAGGTGAATGCAGGAGAGAAGAGCTCTGGCGGGTTGATCGATACCCCAAAGAATTAAGTGTCCTTCGGCGGGTAGCACGTGGAACCGGAAACGTCGGCGTGGTTTCAGAGGATCGAGAGCGTCGAGGGACATCCGATCGAAATTCAAGCGTTTCGGGAAAACGAGTCGGACAGACGCGTGGGTGTTTCGTACCGTCGAACCGACGCAATAGCCATCCGCGGAATTGAACGTTTAACGTCAGACTGAAGGCCTTCAGGCTGGCATACACACCTTCGCCAGAGGAAGAGGAACCGAGTCGAGTCTGCGCTGTTTGCACGTGGACGGGGATCTAGAGCGTCAAGAAACGAAAAGTCGCCGGCGAAGAAGCGGGGGACCCTGCCAAAAATCTATACACGGTGTGTCGGAAAAATTCCAGGGCCGAGTAACAGCCGGGAATAGAAATTCCGGATGATTTCGGAATCCAAGCGGACCTGCAACACTGTGCGAGCATCAACACCAGGCAAAGACATCTCGATTTCCGAGTACGGACCACCTTTTTGGTCGGCTTCGTTCGAACACTAATTCCAGGGTCCCGGTATTTTCGGGAGGTAATCTTGGAAACGTTATGTTTCATTGCTAAAGATACTGAAAATTTTGTATTTTTTTTTTAAACACTGACGGCTGCAAATATTTTGCACATATTAATTGTCTTTGGCTATTTATGCCAGAATATTTAACCCTAATGCGGTCTCCGGGCCTTTCTGACCCATCACGTCTTCATTTATTTAAAAAACTTTCACAATGATGACATTATAATATGTGCGACAGGTTATGTCTATGTTCCTTAGTCCTCTCATTATATTATAAGGTTGAAAATATGAGTTTCATTCATTCGGGGCATTTTTGACCCAAAGACCTTGAGTGCATAGTCGAACGGAAGAACGCACTAGAGTTAAATAAGAAACATTTTATAATACTTTCTGTATGGTGAACATTGTACAGTTTCTAATTTAATAGTATTTGAATAATTATTTGTCATCAGTCACGGTTATTATGTGCGTTTATTTATTTATTTTAGATGGGTGTTACTGAAATGAATAAAATCACGTGTGCGGCCGTCAAAGTGTTAAGGGAATGTTCTTTCGTTTTTTTTGTAAGGGATATAAAGTGACATTAGTCCGTTAATTAGGTTCTGTTTGTCCAGGAACGTGTATTGTCTGTAGTTAGAAACAAGTTAACTTGTCTTACCTGTCACAGAGGCATTTTCAGGTGAGATAAATCATTCTTTTCGAGTAACGGGTTAAAGTATTCAATTGTAGTCTACCATAAATACTCTAAGAACAATTAAAACTTGTCTGCTTATCGTGGATCCACTTTCAAAGGACGAGTTAACTCGTCTTCTCCAGTGAACAAGTTAAAGTAATTTATTTGACTATGTACTATTCTGGATTTAATTAACCACCGTTTTATTGTAAATATTGGATGTTTGTTAAGTTATTTCAATACCTCAATGCAGCATATTTAGGAAAATTATTTATTAAAATAATTTAAAAATTTTGTGCAATAATATTAAAATCAAAATTACACGCCTAACTCAAGTTTCTTACCTATTCACCATCCATTCTCTACAATTTTTAATTATACTAAATACTTTGAAAATACTGTTTTATTTGGACGTACACAAAATGCCCCAGAATTTTCCAGCCAAAATATATCAGCATACTTAGTATAAATAAAATATTTCAGTATAAACATACAATTCTAAATACTTTATTATAAGAGTTATAACAAAGATATAAAGTGTACTATGAAGAAATCGTCTTACATGAAACTGGGTAAAAAGAATTATGTTAGCCATATATCTATCAAAATAGTCGGTAGTATGAAATGAAACAATGACACTAAATGATTAATGAAAGTTATATTAAGTACGTACAGTGATTTTGTTGATTAAATATAACTTTACAAATTAATTAGATAAATAATACGGACCGCCTCTAAATTACACCATAATAATTTAAGCTGCATATTTTTATTATAACTTTTAATCAAAGTAATTATATTGTTTCTTGTTTCTATTCGTAAAATATATTGGCATAATTTGGCTAGAAAATCCTAGAACACCCTGTATATCTGTCTACCTATTATTATTATTACCTATTTTCATTAACCCTTTGACTGCTAACAGCGCCTATAGGCACCTGGCATATCTGTTCACCGTGTACAGTCAACGCACATGGGCGTTCGGTTCAATGGCTCACTGTGTACTACTGCAGCTCGGCCGCACGCAGAGTTCACCTCGTTTCCAAATAGCCGCAGTCAAAGGGTTAAACAAACAAAATACTTTTTTTCTTACACCTATTAGTCCCAATGGTTTTTATGCTCCTTTTACTATAACTCATCAGTGAATTCATGTAGGTCTAAAATTGTTTAGACACACTTTATATCGATTCGTTCCAGACAGTTACAAGAAACGCCAAATGACGATGTTTCAAGGTAGCCAAAATGCACCAAGAACGGCGCACTGTCTACAGATGCAATTTTATCACTGCAAACTGTTTTCACCAAACTATTTTCACCGGGAAACTATGTAAACTTACGTGCATTATGGAAGTTTCAGCGATTCGGTTTAAATTCGTTCACCCGATTTCGCGGATTTTTTCAGTCGGAATTCAAAATAAAATTCCAAAAATTCGCTGGAGCCTGATTATCGCTGTCGCCTTTACAAAAATGGTAATAAGGTTTCGAAAGAATAAAACCGTGTGCTGTGAAACTATTTTTTTTTTCGTCAAGCGATCCTTACTCATAGCACCGCGCGAACGTCAATGCGAAATTCGTTTGAAATAGTGCCGATCTTCCTGGCGTTTCTATTTTGGCAATTAAACAATTGCGCAAGAATGGTGTAGTGACAGTTTGACGGAACGGTTGAAACACTTTGAGAAATAGTTCGTTATTTCACATCGATATGAGTGGGAGTGCTCCACTAAAAAAATTTACGAGCTTGTCGGAAATAAATTACAAGCTTACGAAGTGTACACGTGCTGGTGTGTTTGAGTCGATATTACCGCTAACGAAAAATCTACTTTAACGAAATATAAACGTTTTGGGACAATATGTTAAAATTTGCGTAAATTTTTAGTCTGAAATATATTGATTTGTATTCAATATTTAACCCTAGCGCGGTCCTCAGGTCTTTTTCGACCCACCACGTTCTTATTTTTTTTTAAACTTTTGTTGTTATCGAAGGAATGTACTGAAATTAGTATTAACATGCTTGTTTCTGCTCCCTTGACATTATATTAAAATTTTATTGTCCGGGTTCATATGACGTGCTGATAACAAAAATTGTTACACCTACGGTGTTTGGGTCTTTTATGTTACAGCGTAAACGAGGCACAATCAAATAATAGAAATCAATCATAGTCAAATCTTACAAGCAAGTGGGTGATAATAGAATCAAAAGAAAATATATAAATAGCATAATTTGACCAGAATAGTTTTACTAATGTCAAAACGAAAATAAATTATTGTATGGTAGGATCCGAATGGGGGGAAATTCATGTGCAAACAACACTGTTACCAAGTATGTAAAACCTGTTATAAATAAACAAAGTTCTTAAGTGTATAGTTCAACGGAAGCATGCTCTAGGGTTAATATTGTTTATACACTAATCAATGACTAAAAAAAAATTCGAAACAAATAAACTTTCCTTTTTCTTAACGCTATTTTGGGTGAAGAATGTCCAAAAAGGCATAGAATATTTTTCTTGGATACATGAAAACACCCTAACCGTCTCCATAAAAATATTTATTATGGAATTTATTGCAGATTGTTGTACCTATGCTTGTTGTCTGAATATTAATATTACCATACAATAAGAAATGAAAGTATAACTCACTTTGTTTTGGAGAGGTTTGGATCGCTGGTCTTCCTTTTTTCCCGTAGCTGTCGCTGTAATGGAAACATATAGTGATTATAGTGACAATACTGATATTTAAAAATACTGGACATAAATTCCAAATTAAATTACAAAGATTGTATTTTCGTTTTATTAGAATTATTAAAAAAATTAATTTCGCATGTACGATTGATATTTGATATTCGTTTTACTACTTTTACATGTTGAAAATTTTTAACGAAAATAGTTACGATATGAATGTCGATAGCTTACCTTGTGATGTATCCGCTCCTTGTAACTTTCAGACCTGTTTATGTTTGACGTCTTTGGCTTACTGGAAATATTTTGCTGCACCCTAAGTAATCGTAATTAACAAAGCGTAAATTAATGTCTATAACACAAATGAGCTAAGCGATAACGATGAAAGAATAAAAATAATGTAAGTGTACATTAACGAAACTCTTTCTAAAAATGACGTTTTTATGATTTCGAATCAAAGTGCTAATTTTCAATCACATCATGTATCTTTCAATGTATCAAAATTCAGTGAAATTCAATGCCATCACTTTAATTGGAAATGATAAAATTATCTACCAGTTTTAGGAAATCATCTAATCGAGCTTAATTTCTATCAAACGAAGTAATTAAAAAAATTATAACAAATACGTAAATGAGTTGTTACGAGATGAACCTTTTTCTTATGAAGGGGTTGAAATTATTAAGGAAGAAGAAAAAACAATTCAAGCTTAGGATTTCGAATAACTTCAACCCTTTGGCTATTACGCACCACTATAGTGACTCCCCGCTAAGTGATCGTATAAAACAAAACGCCACTATTGTGGATAGCTTGTGTTAGCCAGCAGTTTGTTTAACATTCTTTATATCATCGAAAAAATATTTTGATCGTATGAATGACAACCAACTACTTATTTAAATTAAAAGGGTTAAAAATTATTTGTAATACAATATTTTATATTGTATTCTGTAGGACACATGAGTGTGTACAATGGTAGAATTTATAGCCAATGGATTAAACAAACCTATTAATTAGCAATAATGAAAAATATAATATGTGTATGATACTATAACATTTTCATTAAATGTTTACCACGTACAGTGGTTGCCAGTTTAATAAACAATTCATCATTGAAATGTGTGATTCTCTGATTGTTTTGAGCAGTGTGTCTTTTTAGTGGTATCGTGCAAAATGGGAGATACATACATTTCTGAAATATCTTCTCGAGAGGAAGGATTGTCCATACTATCGGAGTGATCAGTGGCTCCGCTGTAAGCGGAAATGCGTCCTCTTTCGCTACTACTACGCACGTTTCCGGCTACACCGCCCCCGCGATGTTCCCCTGGAAAAATGAAAGAAATAAAGGCATTAATTACTTTAATGTATGCACCATTCTAGCACACGCCCAATTAAATACCGATATACGCTAACAAGAAATTGCCCCATCGTAAATATAATGAAAAATTATTTAAACATATGTTACCAGGGTTATTCAATACATAATGAGAATGTTGTTATATAATTTGTATTACTGATTTTACAGAGCATGCAAATATAATTTTGTCACATAGTTAATGTTAGAAGATGAGCTTCAAATGGCATTCATTCGTTTTCAAAAAATTTTACAGATATAAAGAATACTTGTTTAGTAAACCTGTAACCCATTCACTGCCAACTTTTTTTTCCCAAAAATTGTATGTAACTCCATAGATTTTAGTTGCCTTTCAACGAATTTAATAATCTTAAATACGCAGGACCCTCAAATGGGACTCATGACAGTGAATGAGTTAAGATATTTTTGTAATTTTATTTTATATTGTCAGTTCTGACTTGGAGTATTTTTGACACTCTCTAAACAATTTTAAGGAATGTGTCTACCTTAATTTTGAGTTTTTAGTGACCGAATATTTTTTACAGGTCATTTTCTTATGTGTATGAACAATATGTTTCACAAATTCTGTTACAATCTAAGAAATTATTCAAGGTATTAATATAAATTTTCTTAAAATTTATGGAATGAAATGCATTTTTATATTAAGCAGCATAAAATTTACAGAATTTTAATTCAGAAGGACAGTATCAAAATCTTATAACTAGACTGTGGATATTTATGCAAATATACATTTGTAGAGTTCAATATTTTTTATATTAATGCAGTTATAGAAATTAAACTTTGATAAAACTGTATTTTGTTCTGTATATGTTTAAAAATGCACTTTTTATTTTATCTCGATTCTACACAAACGTTATTCAGAGTTTGGGTATGTTAAATTGTATAAACATCCACACTCTATTTATAACAAATTGACTGAAACATCCTGTATGAATGAATATCCTTATTTATATTATTCCTTATTCCCATTACATTACAGAAATAATTTTCGTTATATAATCCCGTGAAGAAATGATCGAACAGATTTACTAAATGATAAACTACGATCCAGTACAATAACTATGAGAGGAACAGGTTTCACAGAAAATTCTTCTCGCTGCACGTGGAATTAATCAGTCCGTGTGAATTGAGTGCCACTTTTTCCATACACCGTTGTATCTCCCGTTTCGTTAGGCAGTAAAAAAATCTAACACGGGATAAAATAATGGTACAACAGAAAGTGTAGCATAGCGCAGTTAAATTATTTTCCTTCGCACCAGTGCATCACAAAAAGGCCATCGCGGACGCTTTAACGAACCTATCGATTTTCAATGCCACACTTCAGTCTGATTATACTCTTTTTTTTAACAGACAAAGTACTTTGTCATGTACAATTTATAAAGGATGGATTCAAGTAACTTAATTGGACCACGGTGATTAACGTTTCAAATGTTCAAAATGAAACATCCAAGCTGAAGGAAAATACTTTGAAAGAAATGCCAAGAATTCTGTATTATTTCCATGCCAAGAAATGATATCGAATGATTCATAACAATTATTGCTAGCACTAACTTATTCTTAACAAATCGTTTATTGAAACGCATAATACTGATGTTTATATTTTATTAGAACTTGTGCTGACTTTTGAATGTCTGATTAATTTAGAAAATAAGTAAGAATAAATCTCGAAAACGACAGCTGAATGAACTTAAGTTAAGGTCTACAGTTTCTTTTTTTAATTACATTTATATATTCGTGAGATATCGAAAATAGTATATTACCAATACAAAAACATTATATTATAGTATTACATATTCAGACGTCAAATCAAGCTAATACGTACATAATAAAAATTTGAGATATTCGACTACATACGAATTAATTGCACAATTAAATTACAATATACAGAATATATTCCAGAAGTTTTGTAAAAATATATATGCAAAGAGAATTATGTATTTCATTCATTTTTTTTTTAATTTAAGGTCCCATTAACATGTTGGTTAGTAGCCACCATAGTTGGTGGTTATACTACACTTCATGATAAAAGTTTATTGTACGGATAAGTTCGACGGCTTTCTTGTGATTTCCTTCTGGTTTAAATATTTCTTTTATAATGTTAGGTATTTGGAGCTGGTTTCTGATGTCTTTTGTGTTCTTGCAGTCCAATAAGATGTGTTTGGTGGTTAACTGTTGTTTCATTTATTTTGTTTTACATTCCCTGCACAATAACGTAAAGGTTTCGACGAATCTTTCAGATAACAAAAATTGAAACGAATATTTCAATTTCACTTGTCTGTTTAATGCGTACGAGCATTGAATTAACACGGGCCATGATGTCTGGCATTTCTCCAAGTATCCAGTCCTATGTGGAGTCTTATCAGGTAAGGAATGCGGCTCAGGGTAAAAGCAGATCATGAGAGCGTGTATGGATAGGGTTGCTGCGTTAATCCGTCACTGAATAAACATCAAAATCAAAATCGACTTATTACGTACATATCGCGTTACCTCAATGAAAAATCTTTCATCAATATTTATCTATTAAATACACATTGAGTAATATCTAAATTACGTAAGAAAATATAGATAAATTTATCGTAATTCGATGTTTGTCACTGACCTGGTTCAACAAGCAGAAATTTAATTTAACTAAATAATTCTAGAATTTTATGCAATTCTGACATTCTACGTAAACTTTTAATAATATTACATAACAAATCTATCTCTGAATAATAAAATATTTAGGCGTTTTAATGACTTATACCGAAAATCGAACTTCACAAGATACTGTATTTGTCACTATAGCAGTCGACATGTTAAATTTCATCCACTCCTCCTCTGTGCGAAGAAAAATAAATCATTCGATAAAAGGAACTTGTTTTGTGGTAGTTGCAGGGGTTAAGAGGCTATCCACAAGTATCGAACAATGAAAACCGTTTTAAGTGTGTTACCAGAACGATACATTTCTGTGAATTCGCTTCTAAAACATTCATAATCGATCCTCCTGTATCTTCTCCAATTTCCCCTAAAAATTATTGACACTGCATAGCCGTGTTAATCACGGTGCGAAGTAGGATCAAAAGGGTAGATAATCCTATCGAGTAGCACCCGGATGCCGCCGGAGAGATCAAAGTGTCCGAATTTTCTCGACTTCGAAAACTTTGATGTGTCTGTATAAATATCCAATGAAGTTTCATACCGCCTAAAAATACCGGCATAAAAAAGCTCGGTGCTCTTGAACCCCGTAAGCAGACAGATAGTTATAGATGAGCAGGGGTAGGTATGCCGAGGGGATGATGCGAAGGAAAAGCCTTAAGTCTCGAAGTATTTTTAGATAAGGCGCGATGTAGGCGCGTGTCGCAGAGGCCGGAAACCGTTTTGTGGGCCCCTCCTTCCCGTTTTCTTCTTCTTCGTTGTTGTCGTTGCCGTCTGAGCTCGTGCCGTGCAAGATCTCTCTTATTTTCCTTCCCCCCCTCGTTTCGGCGCATACTCGCCGTATAGTTTCGGCAACGACACGGGGATCATTCGTCAAACGCAGCTGGAAAATGAAAACTCGACCCCGACACCCCGAAGAAACGGATACTTTTAGGAAACTCCGCCCCGAAAAATGATTCGACCGTTTCCGTATGGTGCGCAGGGTGATCCAGGATGACTGACAGGGCAATCGGGATGAAACTACGTAATTCTTGCCAATTTTCATGCGTTACGAAATATATCAGATCGTTCTCTATCTCATAAAACATATGTTAAATAAATATAACTATGTTATCCTATTTTGTTTTGTAAAAATTGTACTGTGTATGTGGTGGAATGTGAGGGCATGTTTGTTTAGAATTTTTGGATGAACATTTGGGTTGCCATAGGAAAGAGCTGCTGCTGAGAATTTTTTAAGATGGAATTTTGGTGGAAAAATGTCATGATGATGTTTGTCATGCTCGAAATTAGTTGTAGTTATCAACTACTACCTGTTTTGGTGGCTCGACAGGTTTTCAGCTGGCAAAAAATTGAAATAATAGAAGTTTGTTGAAGATGGAATCGAAGAACTGTTGAAGTGGTTGAACAAAGACACTAAAATTAATATTTGGTATATGTTGTCGTATGTTATGTTTGATGAAATCATGTTTAAAAACGACATTACTTATGAGACGACCTGATAGATTCCTTGGTCTCCCGATCAGAGTGAATGCGCTGAAAAATAATTTTAGTAATCGTGTGCTCAGACTGTCTTATAATTTATTCTAATTTATAAAAATTCAGTTAAAAACAGCTTCGTTAGCTGTTAAAGGATTTTTAAATGCGAACTGAATGGTGTGATGCATGTTCTTTATTTATTAGAGCACTAAAACATTTAAATAGTCAATTCTAGTCCTCTTGACGCTTAATAAAATTGTTAGGCAGGAAGTTAGTACAAGCTGACCTGAGCGAATATATAAACACCAGGATCTACGGTAAGTTCTTCATTTTATTTCGGGGGTGTAAAAATTACACGTGGATTATTTTTAACAGCAGAATTTTTATATTCAAAATCCACTTTTCTGTTTCATGCCTTTTGTTCGGTGAATTTTCAAAAAGATATTCAAGATAAAAAACAAAAAGAAAATGAAGTATAACATTTTTTTATCTGATGCATCATTCTCGAGAAATTTAAACTTAAAAATTGGTCAAGCGCGCATGTACTTAAATTGACTGTATTTATTTTTATTATTGCATTAGACAACTTAGATTATATAATTGATTAAATTAAATCAATTTTCGGCTAAAACACGGATCACAGAAAATTTCAAGCAACTTAAGCATCATCATTTTCTGATCTACCGAACTAAAATGTGTAGGAAACAATAATAACGAGAATATCAACAATTTGTACGTTAAAGTAAAGGCAAATTATTAGAATCATTAATATAATAAATGAATTATCGGTACTTAATATGACGCAGGCAATGTTTATCAATACAAACATGAACAGAAATAATAATTCATAGCGAGAACATAATTGTCTCGAAGATAAGACTTCGAACACTTATTCCTTTTGTTTTTCATGCAGAATCACCGTCTACCCGATTGTACTATTACGTTTCAACACAGTCTGTAGACGCGGCTTACAATTCATCTGCGTGGCTGCATACAATTTCCAGCAGATTCTGATCTAATTTTGTCTAGATACGCGGCATTTGTATAGTTGCAAGGTGGTGCGTGTGTGTATATGAAATATTGGAATAACGTCGAAGATGTAGAGACCTCCTGGCTATAAACTTCGTGAAGAGATGCGATGCGCCTCAATTGCCTTTATAGGTGCAGGAAAATTTATGAACGCGTCTGGTAAGTAACACGCAGGAAGAAATTTCCATTGAGTGGCTTGTTAATACTTCGCAGATCTTGTTCGTAACTTTTGCTGAACGCTGAAACTTTTCCTTGTATGGAGAACATGCTCGTTCCCGAACGCCTCGAACTTTTCAAATATATCGATAGAGAATCAGCCGAGCAGCAAAAAATCGTAATTTACGGTTACCAATGCGAGCGAGAACTCCCCTAAAATATATCCCTATCGATTTAACGAAACTCAGGAAACCGACACGACTGAAATGGAGCTCATAAAACGGTCATGAGATTGAAAATCTTAAATTCTCGTAATTTTAAGGGAATATTTCAATTATGCAAATTTGAGGGAGAGAAAAATATTTTGCAACGAGTAATCTAAACTTATGTTATTCTTTTTTTTTTTTAAGAAAAGATTCATTTGCATAGTCCAGTGCACTTATTTTATATACCGACTTGACGAAGTAGGAAAAATTAAGATGGAGATTGTTAAACGAACCTGACTCTCCGTCTACGCCAATGATTTCCTTCGTATCGATGTCATCGAGCTTACTCGAAGAATCTGTCTCGTCGTAGAATCCACTTTCGTTCAAATTTTCACAACACGACGACACATTCAGACGATCCAAGCCGACGATCAAGGCTGTCTCTATGATATCGCTCGGCTCGCGTGTCTTTCTCACAGCGGCAAAAGTTTCCCAGACTTTTCCGGCGATCGAACCCTTGATCGTGTGAGGCACCACCGTTCTCTGTTTGATCGTTTTCAGTTTCGTTTTCTTTGCAACTTTGTCTTTGCTGACTTTTTCGAGCACCACCGCTGAACCTAGTCCGATCGATATATTTTTCTACCTTCCTTGCGCTTCGCTATACGGAGTCCACTTGGAATTCAAAGAATCTCTTCGTGTTTAATTAACATTTTCGATTCACTGATTCGCCTCGAATTATCATAGACTAACATCTTTCAGGTCTGCGTTCAACTCTCTACGTTTTGACTCAATTTTTTATCCAATTTTACATTCAGATTAATCTCAAACTGTAACAAACTTCTTACATACTATATATATATATAATATATATAATTCCATGTAGAATATTTACATTCAAACTCGTCTACTTATTTTTCCATGAAAAAGAAAGCTAATATTTTCCAAGGTGGAAATTTCGAAAATAGAGATTAACAATCACGGTACCCGTTGGTTGCACAGAATGCAGCACGATACTTCTGATTCTTCCATAGAGAACAAGGTTAATATTATCCCGGGTGTAAATTTCGAAAATAGAAATTAACGATCACGGTACCGTTCGGTCGCACAGAATGGAGCACGATAAAGATAAAACACCTAACAGAGCATGTCTTTGATCCCAAGTGGACTAATAGTTATTCGCGCGATCTTTACCGTCACCCTTCAGCTTCCGATTCAATCTGTTCCTGCATCTCTCCGACGAAAGCCTGAAGCTAGCAAAGCTGGCGATCAGGGGCGAGGGGTTGGCGGTCGTCGGGTAAGGGTTGCAGTCCGGTTCCCCCTCCAAGGGGTCACGCAACTGTTGCACCTCGACCATGTGCACACCTTTAGAAGCTCCACAGGCGAGAAAATAATCACTGCGGTTTTCTCTACTTCTCGCGGCAACAACCGAGCTGACACTAATTTCCCTCGAAGCAGCTCTCGCCGCTTCTTTTCCGCGGAGACTGCCACTGGTTTCCGGTTATACCCCACCAGAACGTTGCTCTCCCCCCGCTCGTTTTACAACCACGTTTACGTGTACATGCACGAGAGGATCTACAGGGTGTGCGTGTTTCGGATCTTCGAAACCCTCCGGACTAACCCCTTAGGGGACATCAGGGACCATCTTCGCGTTGAAGATATTGATGTACTTAAAGTCACCCTTAAAGGCTACGTTTCTCTGCTCCTCTTCATCTTTACCTCTCCTTCGAGAATGACACTATACTCGTCGCGATTCTATTTTCTTCAGAGACGCTGAAAAATATCGCTTCTGACGAGTGCTTTAATCCATCGATTTTCTCTGACGTTGATACAAGAGGTACAGGTATTGAAGAATCATATGCAGGATGCGTTACTGGCACAAACAATCTAAAGTTTCTTTTAGATTACTCTAACTGTATACCAAATTTATTCGTTATGTTCTCTCCTTTATGAGAAGACTGTTGCAGTATTCATTTAGTATTTATTTAGTCAAAAAAACCCCTGAGTAAGAATTGTCCTGATCCAGAATTCTATTTATGAGTTCTTCATATAGTTTTAATTATTTTAAAATATGTACGACAATTTCAATAATTATAAAATCGGGCACAATGCGTTACATTATGTTGCTGTAGGCTAAATATCATAGTTCACACGTTAAGAATATAAGACTTGTATCTTAAACACTACCAAACACATGTAACACATGTAAAGTATAGATAAAGAATAAATCACTGTATTATTGTTTTATGACCTTTTATATAATTTGTAGTAAAAGTCAAAACTGTTCAAGTAATTTGGAGTGCATTATTGGTAAAGTGTAAAAAGAAATTAAAGCGCGAAAGTTGAGACTTCAATTTAATGTAACAATTAAATTTTCACAATTAGAAAACTATTTCCAAAGTATACAAAGACAATTACTATAGAAAAATACGTTACTATAAATGATTTAATGTATTTTTAAAACTTGCATTGCAATCAAGAAGACGAAGATATATAGAAGATTTATGTATTTGAAAAGTGACACATTTTATCAAAATAATATATATAAGGAGATTATTTAACTATATGTACTGAAAATCTGTTAATACACCCTGTATATGAATATACATCAATGTTACTGAGATTCCAGGCCTCTTTTCGTGGTTTCCTCTTCCTTTCCTTCCTTCCTCCCTCCCTTCTACATTCAGTAGGAAAGTGTGCAGACACAACTAACACAACCCGTTTTGCGAAACTTCCTTATCGTGAAGACTGATTATTGTAACAGTACTGTTCGATAAAGTCCACCTACACGCACTGTTTGTAATTTAAGTCCAAACAATCGATCACGCATTCGAACGTATCCAATTTTTCATTCCAATTCAACATTTGAACATTGTGTAATGAAAAAATATACGTATGTGATAGTAAAAATCAAATAAAGAAAATTCGCTTCAATTATTATGTTTTTCACGAATTTGTATACTTCCCAAAAATCAGCGTACTCTCACGAAAAAGCTCGAAACAGCATATTATCAGTAGAAAAGAATCGAAAAAGGATGTCGATAATGAACCATTGAGTAGTGTGACAAGTAATTCCTTTCCGGTGGAACAGCTTGAATGGAGACGTTTCACAACAGTTAATGGTTCTTCCACTAGTCACATAAATTGAAAACTATTTTTCAGCGAGGAAATTTATGTTACCACAGATTAGTTATGTTACAGTAGTAAATACGAATACTTCTAGTAAAACAGAAACTCTTGACGATGGCTGATGTCTTTTGTTCGACAAGGAACGCAACGTTCGAAATGAAGACTGTGAAGTCTGCGATAACGGATAACCCGAACAAAAAGAGAAAAAAAAACTATAAGCTGTATGTACGCAGTTAAACAAGTGTATGTACGTATGAGCTTCCACACAATGAAGCGCACACAGAACAATGCAAGAAAACTGTCGTAACGAAAACAATACGTTTTTAACGAGAAACTGAAATTGCTGTGTCACTGAATTAAACAGATGCAACGTGAAGTTTGTTTAAAATTAAATAAGCTTATTTAAAATTGAATAAACTTAACAAAATTAAATGAGCTTGTTTAAAATTAAATAAACTTCACTGTATTAACAAAGTAAATGATATGAAAAAAGAAAAAAGAAAATATAATATTAATATACTATATTCTTTAATTACTGGAAAAATATTCTATTCTCATAAGTTATTTCAAACAAAAAAAGTTTGTAAAAGATTGTATGCGATAACCTTGCATTATATTGGTTCTAGAAATTACTAGAGTTTATAACTGTAATTACTAATATCGTTAGAATAATGATAAATGGATAGCACAGAACTGTCTCAAGTGCACTGTGTATACGATGCAGATTTTATTCTTAGAATTATGGTAAAATTAATGACACTTGGTGAGTTATCACGCCATACGAGCACTGAACTGATTAATATGGATGAACGTATTCTTATCGCGAATATAAATTAAAAAGAAAAGGGAAGATGTTTTTGCTTTCTGTTCGCGCGAACTAATGAATTTATACGATAACCCAAAATTTAGAGATAAACACATTTAAAATTGTTATAGGGCACACTTTTAACAAATAAGACCATATTCTCTAAAATACAATACATTATAGTTTATTAGTATTTGCAATATAGGTGTTTCCCTTTTTGTAAATTTAAAAAAAAAACATTTCAAGAAACAAAATTATTTGTACAGGAGAAATAATATACAGTACTATTATTCATGAATTTATAATTGCACGAATATGTAAAGTATAAATTCAAACAGTTTCGCAGTGCATTAAAATGACAAACAAGAGATATTAAATGTTGTCGTCCTGATGGAAATTACCCTATTTCCAGTTTTTTTTACTATTCAGATGAAGATGCTCAACACAACACAATCAATGTTATATGACTAATTAATTACGTAACCCATGACTAAGATTTGATGATTAATACTTATTTTCTGTGTGAGTTGTCGCTGGATTATATGAAAAAGGACAAATATGCATTTAGCAGAAACTATAGACTTACCATTCTCTCCATCTGTCAGTGCACCAGTATCCTCTTCACTTTTTTTAAGTTTATCAACTGTAACAATCAAAGATTGTACACTATTAAAAAAATAATAACTAATTAGTACTCTTTTATATTTAAAGTCCAAAATGCTCCAAAATTATTTACCAAATAACAAAATTATCTAACAATAATAGATATATTTACATCTTTGGGCGTTTAAGTGACTTAAAAATTCCACTTTAATTTACTTATAATTATAAGAAGTCTGGTTTAAGAAAAATGATAGAAGAGCTTTTTTATGTATTTTGTCGTAAGGAATTTGCTGCGTTTCTTTCTCCCGTAATTTGAAAAATTTTATGTTTTTTCATATAGATTTATAAAAATAAACAAAAATTTCATATCGTACGTTTAAATTACTTACCATGTAACATATGATTTTGAGAGTGATGGTGGTGGTGCGATGATGGAGGCTTCCTTTCTGGCCTAATACGCTCCATCAATTTACTTATGCGATCGTTGGCTCTTTCTTTCCTAACCAATGGCCCTGGACAATTTTCCTCTACCACGCGAACACACTGACGATGAACACTTAAAGAACAATCTATAACAGAAAATGCATTGTTTTCATTAAACCTTGATTGTAACTTCATGCGATTCGCAAAATAATTCAAGTTATGGAGTTTCAACTACAATTTTTTATACAAATGTGTCAGATATTCAAATTTCTTTATATCAAATTTATATTAATATACAAATTTAATGTTTCTCGATAACGATACATAAATATAGCTTACCACTACATAAATATCCCTGAGGTCCAATTCCTCCGATAATAAGCTGACAGTGATTACAATAAGTGATAGTGAAGTATTGATGAGCTAGAAAATGGTGACCCCTGATTGTCATTTTCCTTGTTTTTCCCGTAAGCAATCGCGCTTTGATATTTGATTTATCTTTAGCAACAAAAGTAGGTACTCGATCTAGTGACAACACTGGTCGAACTTGGAAAATTTTTGTCAGTATCGTTGCCAGGCCAGCTGCTGTTGTAAACTGTCTCAAGTCTACCTGTTCCTTTTCTATATCTTCTCTGAAACATATCAGAAATAAATTTTAGTGTAAAATCGCGTATCATGAAATAATAGAAATTACTACTACAGAAATTCAAATTAATGATCTTACACATAAGGCTCCATCTTAGGTAAGAGGTATGTTTCTATAATTTTTGTTTCTCGCGCCTTGTCAGATGCACTTTCATCCAATTGAGCATCGCTTGGGCCAAATAACGTACCCAATCCAGCAGTTCTCTTTTGTTGAAAGTCTGCAAGTTGCTCGTTTAGTTCTTCTTTCGCGCGTGTACGTGCTTTCCAGAAGATCTGATACAAATATAACATTTTATGCGGTCATAAAAACAAGTAGTTATATACGATAAAATACGTACTTTTCGTAGAATCTCTTCTTTATCAGACTCTTTCAAAAGAACATCGTCTATTTCGTGTGCTACATTTTCGTCTACATTATGCAGACGGAGAGGCTATATAAAAATATTTCCGATTAAATACATTGTTATATACTGAAAAAATATGTACTTTTTTAAATTACTTACTGCACCAGGTACTAAAAAACTAGAATGAATTTCATATGCCCACTTTCTCATTTCCTTTGCATTGCCTTCTTTATACAGATCCGTTACTAAATAGAACAACTACAATAATATAAATAATCTTAGAAAATGCCAGTCAATACAAATATCATAAAAGACATTATTTGTAATGTGCTACTTACCAGACTGGAAGGATCACTATTTGATAAAACATAATTAATAAATACAGCAAGATGCGCGTGATGTCCCCATAATCGAGACAAAGACTTAAATGGACCGTGATCTTCCAGTTGTCCCTAGAAAGAAATATAATCGTAATTACATACGATAAATTATATCTTTCAAAAGCAAGCTAATATCTGTACACTTACAACTTCTTGATCACTCATATCATCATCTTCCATTGACATAATTGGCTGCTGTAATGTTGGTAATCCAGGATTACTTTCATTTAGAAGTGTCTGCAAAAGAAGAAAACTGTAGTAACAGTGCTTGTGAATTAAAAAGATGAAGTTTTAAAAAAATCTTACATCATTTATAGTAGAATTGGAGGTATCGTTTCCTGGACTAGCAACTGGATATGGTGGAGGTGGAGTTCCTGGGGGTGTGATATGAGGTAATTCATCTATATCAATGTCACTATGCCTCACATGTCTTGGAGGAGAAAGATCATTCATTGATTCTGATGCTATTAAACGTCTACTAGCTTCTGATGGAGAAATTGTTGTAGTTCCCAGTTGTTCTGGACTGGATTTTGTTCGTTGGTGCTTATTGAGCGAATTGGAACCCAAATTCGCACCTTGGGAAAGCTAAAAAAAAAAAATTGAATATGCATTTATAAAATAGGTAATAATTTGTAGAATCATCAACAACAATAGAGTGGGTATAGAAATAGATTAAGAACATTATACAATTTGTTAATGTAAAATAAAGTTTTATAAAACCATAGAAACCACACTTCATCAATGCATTTCACAACCATAACTTGAAAAGACATTATTTAATAGAGCTTCACATTATTCAAGCAATAAAACATCAATGAACAAGCACAGTTTTCTTTTTATTTAACGTTTCGTATGTCTGCACGTTACTTTTTTTTAAAATGAGAACAAGTGTTACAAGCACATACAAACTAGATTTTCTATGTATCATGACACTGATTTACAAAGTCAAATAAACATAAACTTGAAATTTATGAACTGTCTTTGAAAATATCAAAATATAATTATAAAACTATGTACTTTTTCAATGAATACCTATGAGTTAATTGTACAGATATAAACACTGTTGTGCGATACCTTTTATTTACCATGCATTTATTTATATTACTTATTTAATGATTTAGCGATTAGACTACTTACAGAGTTAGGTATGCCATGACTGGTGGTTGAGGGCGTTAAATGAGTCAGCAGATGTCGCTCCAGCTCCAACTGGGCTACGTTGTGCGTATTTGTGGTAGGCAGGGGTCTAGGAGGCAATGGTGGAGGAGACAGACTTTGCATGGACAAGGATTTACGAGATGGTAAAGGTGGTGGTACATCACCACTGCTACTACTCAAGGGTGGATAATAACCCGGGGAACATGAGGTGTTTGTTACCAACGAGCAAAGCTGTAAGACACAACAAAAGCTGGTTAGATTACGTTAGCGAAGCTTAAATACATCCTTATAAGACTGATTTTAAGAATTTCAATTACAATGCAAGCACACTTTACATAAAAAAATATACTTTAATAGCTTAAAAAGGGTCATTTATACTGCTTAACATATACTCCTTATTTAAACATCATAGAGCATAAGCCATTAATGTACTTAATATAACATCAGAAATTAAGAAATTACTATAAAGTCAATGATAAAGAGTTACAATCACATTTTGCTTATTATAACTCTTCTTTATACAATTAGTACATTGAATAGCATTAACTCAAACTTTCAAACACTGGCATAAAAGCAAGGAACAAGAAAATATATAAGGATATAACAGATGTTAATAAATTAAGCATCAAAACGAATTCACATTTTTATGAATAAAAATATGGATAATAATGCATAACTGCATAATAAATATAAGTTACTAATTTATTGGTCCAATATTTATACACTAAATTAGTGGAGTGAACAAAAATCTTCAAATCAGACCTGTTCGTTGGTAGTAATTGCTGCTAGCTGCTCCTGTAAGGTGCGCACCCTCCTTTCGGCACCTGCCAATTCTGTTTGGAGTGATGCAACATTGACGTTACCACTACCAGTGCCAGCTTTTGCTAGTTCACTACGAAGTTTGTCAACATAACTTTGTTCCTTCTCCAACATAAGCTGGAATGTATGAACCCGCTGAGTTTCTAGCTGCCTCTTTTTCTCATGCTAAAACATACAAAATTCAATGTTATTTTGTTACACTTTTTAAGAAACAAAATATTTTATTTCTTTTGATACATGATAATTAAACTTTATAATTTTTAACAAAATTTTAAATACAAAAGTCATTAAATAAAGTGATTATATATTTTAAAATATTTTTTTCATTATAAAAATTATTAGTTTTCAGTGTTTTCTACATGAGATTTACTTGATTGTTTATCAATTTAAAAGTACAGTAAATAAATAAGTGTTATGTACCAATAAGATAAGTTGCTTTCCCAATTTTTCTTAGGAAAAATATTCAACCATATTGCAAAAACAAAATATTTTTGTATTAAATTCATGCAATAATAAAATGTTTTTTTATTATCAAAATTACCTATTAAAATTACAATATTCATAACATAAACATAGTTGGATAATTAAACAAATTTAATATATGTAAACATAAACATTTACTTAATTCATAAAAGAAACAACTTAAAATTGGCACATTATCTAATGTTTCCCCTTCCCTCAACTATAGCAAAAATGAATCATGCACCAGTAAAAACAGAAAAAAAAATGGTTGCAATATCCTGAAGTCTTTACTTGAACCTAAAAAATCATCCTACTCCAGGAACATGTACAAAACTTAATGGGTTAAACTTAAGACGTTCACAGTTCTCTCTAGATATTTACAGAAGAAACAATAAGAAGCGACTTCTCAGATTATTATGATATTATGCGAAGCGTATTCATTATGTTTGTATTTCTTACCGACAGTTATACATATTTATTGTTTATTTACTTAACGAACACCTGAGCCAAAACTAGTTTGGTTAATACAGGTATGTTCCTTTCTACTGGAAGAAATTTCAACTTACATCAACGGGTTGTGGCCCGGTGATACGTGCGTTACACGGTGCACCAGACGCTGGAGCAGTCGACGCCCTGTGCAGGGAAGTCGCTGGCTGCGAGGGTGACACCATCGTCGTACCGGCTGATAAACTAACTGGCCGTTGATGCTGTCCACCCGCCAGACCGACCTGTAGCCCCGTGGCCGTCGTCGCCGCGCTGCTCGTCGCAACTGGCTTCTGCTGCACCGTCAGTACCACCTGCGTCGAAGCTGCAACAAGAGTTCAAGGACGATGATTAGTCACCTTTCGCATACCTTTGCCGGTCCTTCCCCCGCGTTTGACCCTACACCTTTCTTTTGAGAACTACTCCACTGAACGGTATCACCGCTCGCGTTTTCTTTGAAAACGTTCAAAAGCTTCCCAATTCGTGTATCATAAATTCAGTCCGCATATACCGAACTTGAATTTTTTTTAGTAATAATAATTTATATATTGAACAGTAATTAAACGTTTTAAACCTAATACTTTGTAAAAAAGGAAAGCATAAACATAAAAAAAGGAAAGATAAGAAATATATACATGAGTAAATTAAAGTTCGATATAATATTACTAAATAATTATTATACAAGCGTTTGTGTATAATCCTCTTGAAATGCGAAGGTATACAATTTGGCAGCGGTGAAAATGGAATTAAATGGATCTAGTTCTCCGAATTTCGACCTGCATGTAACATAATAAAATGCAGATTTCTTCCTGAATGATTTAAACGAAGCATACAGATTATCAGTTGGGCTATTAATTTATACATTATTACTTTGAATAAAAATAATATGTGCACAACTAGAAAATTGAGTATATTTTTCATTTCTGCTTTTTTAATTTATTTATTTTGTGGGAAATTTTGTTTGTATCATAAATAGTTTAAATTCCTCGCATATGTGACCGTGCAAAGTAGTTCGAAAAAAATTTCTGACGGCGTTAAGGTAATTTTGGTACTTTCTGTTTCAGCAAGCAAGTGAATCGCATTCTTGAAATCTGTAATTGCTTAAGTTCGATAAGCAGTTACATGATTCGAAAAACCGAAGTCCTTCGTGTATTGTTGGATCAACAAAACGTTCATGAAGAAATCGTGAAGTGATAAGCCAAATGTAGAATTGCACCATCGTACTGAAAATAACCTTGGGTGAGTTCATCGTTGTGGTACTTTTGAATGGGTGCGTAGAAAATTAAGTTTCGATTTATCGGTGACGAATTCCTTGTAGATTTTACGATATGTTTTTTTGAAAATACAGAACGTCTAACTCCGAACTTCTCAGCACACAAAAAAGTATTAAAAAATCAGTCTGATTTTATTAAATCACTGATGAATACATACACGAAACACTATCATATGTATCATACATGATTTACACCTAACAGTGAACCATACAATAAGTGTACTCCAAAAGTATATTCTTGAAAAAAACTATAATATTAAAAACAACTTTTATAGTAATATAACGATTATGAAAACGCGACGTATATCATGAAGTGTCTTCCTTGAAACTGTTATACAAACAAGTGCTTTCAGAATTCCATATCCAAAACATTTGCATTTTTAAGGAGCCGCGATTAACAAACTTAATTTTAAAAACACACAATTCCTCACAGCATGTAACAAAAAAGATAAAATAATTTTTTGTAATGGAACCTGTGAAGTATCGAAGGAATGACAGTGTTCGAGTAAAGAATTAAAAATGCGATGCTCGAACATGAAAATTAGATGAACGCTGGTGTCACAGTTTTAGAAGCTGAAAATACCGGAGTACGGTTTCGCACGAGCTTTCTTCCAAGCTTGCCTCAAGTCGTACGTGGTTCGCGTCTTCATATAGACACAAGTGAAAACGAACGTGTTGAAAGAAAAAAAAGTATGGATCTTGTAAATTATATCGTATTAGCGTCGATCAGAGCTGAAAATCACGGCTACACGGGCATCGAGAGCCGTGTCGTCTAGGAAACTGCGTAAAACGATGCCGACCGTGGTGATTCGCGAGTAGTAAGAGACATTCGTACCGAGAAACTTGGCCCCAGGTGTGTGTATTAATATGAATGACGAGATTCTTATGTTTACACGCGCTTACGACTAATCTTCGATATATGACCAGCCCCCGTCGTTTCACTACACTGCAATAGCTTGGCAAATCCATCCTCTAATATTGTCATTGTCTATTTGGATTCCACAGTTTGTATCAAATTAGTATTTCAAGTGTTAGTCATCGTAAATGTAAATTATGTTTCTTCCCAGAACGTTGAAAGCCTCTTTTTCATTTACTTTCTGAAGAATCTGTTCTGATCAGTTATCAAACAGTTGCCATCATTTTAATATCACGTAAGGATAAAAATTGGGAGTATACGTTTGTGAAAACTCCGAATGAACGATTGAGTCAGCTGTAAATGTTACTGACTTAGCGATTAGCTTCAAATCTACTCGTATTCTGCATGCGTCTTTTCTTGTAAAACTATCTTTATCTATTTTATAAGAACTGCTATACTACGGTAATTCTGGTTAGATTGTAATTCGGTACACAATCGATGAGAATTACATTCTTCACCTAAGAATGAATAGAAAATATAAGTATAAAAATAATAAAATTGATATTGAAAATTCGTTAAATAAAAGCGTAATTGATATAATTGTTCACATCCTTGTCTACACGTATTAATGTTTATAAACATTAAAAAGGATATGATTTAAATAATACAATATTATATCTTTTCTCATATTAAAAATTACTACAACTTTTCTACCTGTTGTCACCCACAGAAATTTGCTAGAGGAATAAAAAATATAACGTGCTTTCGTGTGTTAATTTTCACACTGAATAAGAATGTTGAAACTGAATTGGTGCATGCAAAACGTGATACAAATATTATCAGTGTTGACAAACACTCAATATATTAGCCCAATTATAAATCAATTTTCTAAATCCATTTTCTTGAAAATGAAGCTTTGTGGGTCAAAATTTTATTCTACATTTTCAACTTATTTTACATGAAGAATCGCTTTCTGTTTAATTATACCACTAATTATAGTTTTCTCTTAGGAATTCCGAGTAAAATTTCAGATTAAATCCATTATAATAAATGTTTAATATTAAACAAATTATTTGATACACTAAGTAACGAAGTAGTTTAAAAATGAAAAAATCTTAGCTGACGCTCCTTTGTAAATAAGATCTCGTTTGTTTGTTGAAAAATCCATTTTATGGAGAGTTTTCTTCGAACAAGAATAAGATCACAGCACTCCACAGTGTCGATTTTAAATATTTATGAGTCCAGCGAAATCTGAATACATACAAGAGTTACCGTCTTATGAAATGACTAAGTAGGACAGTTAGCGTACTTCAGAAAATTATTAGATTTAGACGCATAAAATTTTATATAAAATTTTTCTTAAAAACACTGAGATAGGTGAAATTCACCTAGAATGTTCTTACAAAATTTTAAGTACGCGAAAGAAATATTTTCTACACAATTTCACCGTTTGATTATTCCTTTCAGCTTATCTATTTTCTCCATTAATAAAACATAAATGTTTCTTCTGCAACTTGCAACGAGGGCCACAATCTCCTTCAATCAAATTTCCTATCTCCCTCATAATCAAATTTCCTTCTTCTCAGACAAAAACTCTTTAGTTTGTTACTGAATTCGAACTTTCTAATCACAACGTGGCAAGTAAAACGGGACAACAATTCCAAGTGTCCGGGCAGGCGATTTCGTCTCATTTCGTCCAAGCAAACTCTAAAACGTTACACAATTTTGTGGAAAACCCCACAGTCGAGGCGACGTAGAAGACGGCTACGTCCATTGTGTTGTACCTGAACTGTTAGAAAGAAGAAGACAGACACTATGAACGGTCACCGCTATAAACTCACATGCTTACATCACTGGAAACGTCGCCGCAGAAGCTTCGTTTATGCTAGTGTGTCGAACATAAAGTCACCGACAATCGCTCACAATCTTCCTGAACGCGCCTCTCCGTAGATACAGGGAAACAATCCTGACTCTTTTTACACATTTTATGACGTATAAACGTCGCTTACGCGTCACCGCGTTAATTTATTTGTCAAAAATTCATGCTCGACAGAGATACAAAGTTGCAGGACGCAACCTCAATTATTCAGACGACTATTACCTTCAATTACTCGCGTAATGCACTTCCCTTTGCAGACCACCTCCATGCTTCCGCTTTTTGCGTAATATTTATGATACAACATCCATTGAATTTCACCGTCCGATCGAACCGACGAAACACGCTTTGTAGTTTAATTTCGATAAAAGCTTGCCGGACACTGGGTGCATCTATCAAAGCTTTTGCTAAAAACATAAAACTTCACGTCGAATCCAATATAGAATTTTGGTTCCCCAATTCCAGTCACTGGCTTTTCCTGACTAGACAGGAGGCTTTACGCAACTCAACATAAGTGAGACGTAATTTTTTAAAATAATACTTGTTTAAAAATAATATTCTCCAGCAAATGATGCGGAAGGCGATGGTTCTACCTTTCTACCCTGACATACCTTTTCCACGTATCTTTAGAAATGTTCAGGTTAACGAACTGCAATATGTTACAGAAGAGTACACGCACCCCCTCTGGTTAACAATCAACGACACATAACGATAACCCGCAAAGCATGGGTTACCCCGAGTGTGCTGACGTTATTAGCTTTCTAGCCAGACTACGTAAAAATGCGTAATCGACGGGAAAATCCGGTTACGGAGGAAAGAGTGTTTACCCTTTGTGTTCGCCCGAATTCACACAGGCAATTTATTAAAGGAGCAAAAAAAAACTGTTAACGATGTACGGTACAAGCAGCTTGTACCATTGAATTGTTCGACTTAATTATCGACAAGAAAATTAATTATTATTTCTGATCAAATGCTATTGAAAGTAATCATTATGTAAGAAACTCAATATTTTTCCTCAGATGTACCACTTTCAGGTGTACTTTCATTTTACAACATTTATATACTATTTTCCTCTCGTGTTAGCATTCTTACACGAGTTATCCCACTTAATTGCTAAATGACGTGCCTAAATCTTCCGAACAAAGGAGAAAATGAAAAAGAGGTCGTAGAAAAGAAAGAAAGTATGTAAACTTACACTTTATGAGCTGTACAACATCCGTATGCGTGGACTGCATTACATTCACGCCGTTAACCTGAAAATACCAATCATAGTTATAAATAGTGCAAACGATTTTGAAAAGTATGGACACTGATTAAAATTCATGCATTCTATTAAAAAGCTGTTAGCATACGAATTGTATGAATACAACGACCGGTTCGCAAAGACACCGTGAACGTTTCGATGTGAAATTTTTATGCTTGCTTGCAATATTTACGCAATATTTTACCGTTACCCCGTGATAATATTAAGTCGAAATAAGCTCACCTTGATTATTTTGTCGCCCGCGTGAAGGCCAGCTCTCGCGGCTGCACCGCCTACAATGCATCAATTATTGTCTTTAAAAATCTTTGTTTCTGTTCATCGAGACACTCGATCGTTAGCGTTAGGTTGTCTAATAACGTTTCAAGAAACACCGTTTTCTCCGACCCAAATTTCCCGTTTTCTCATTCTCGCCGTCCGATTCTTAAATTAAAATCATTCTGATCAATACTTCACCCGATCTCCAAACTGCAATGCTCGAAACAATTAGGGAATCGCTTTCCTCGACGAGATGACCACGGACAAATGAATATTTTCAACGAACTCGGAGGTTACGCAGCGTGCAGACCATTTTAAACATTCACGGACGCGTCAGTCGAGCGGGCGATCCTCTGATTATTGCGTACATTTTCATGAAACTCTAACAACACGTTCATCTTCTTATCACACAACGAATTTTAACTCGAGAACTATCTAAACAATTTCACAAATTGTGACACTTGTTCCTCGTTCACAATGGATGTGTAATATTCTGCAAAATTCTAGTCCTTGGTTTTAATCATTTATTATTAATCGTTAGAAATTAAAACGACTGCAGTTCCACGGTCAAACGTTCATGTGTTCGTCAAGAGAGATGTACGACCGCGTGAAACTGGTATTAGAACACACACTCACACGATAACGTCGCAGTGCCACTGGTGGTGGAGTTATCCTGGCGGAGAATTGATTTTTTGAAATTGTCACTGCAGTAACACGTACCTTCTTTCACAGATTGAACGTAGACAGGGTTATCGCCGGAGACTTTCATCCCGTATCCGGCCTCGTCCTTGTAGACGACGAGGGTGGCGACGGGTGCTGGTTCGACGGTTCCACCCCCGGCGGCGCCCCCGCCGCCCCCGACGCTGCGCCGCAACGCCGCCGTTCCATTCATCCCTCCTTCGATCTCCGCCTGGACTCCCCCTCACCTCTGCTCCGGATGTCGCACAACTGTATGACCTGTAACCAACACAAAATACCAAAAACTTATAGCACGGAAAATAAACAAACAAATTGTTCGTTAACCCCCTATAGCCGGAATTTTTTTGCGTATAACAAAAATGATACATCAGGTACATGATAAAGATAAATAATAAAATTTGTATCGCGGGATATAAACATAAATAAATATAATAATAAACAAACGGACTTCTTGGTGACAGTATAGTTGTGGAATGTAATTGTACACAGCGATAAGTAAACGAAACAAGACTTAAACAATATACATATATAGGTATGTAACTTCCACGTCACAGGGCGTTATAGAGGGTTAAGGGGGTCTTCTCCATTCTGGGCCTGGTTTGAGGGTACATTTTGAGCTTTTCTTTTTTACAAATTAAACAATATATCGTTATGAAACTTTGCAGATTTATTTATATACATTTATTGTACATTCATGAATTTTTGTTCATTGCTATTATCTGAACTATAGAAATTATTCATCAGGCAGAGGGACAGTATTCCTCCGGTGAATAATTACTATAGTTTAGATGATAACAGTGTACAAATATTCATGAATGTACTATAAAGTATATGAATAAATCTGCAACGTTTTATAAATCTAGGTTGTTTAGTTTCCTAAAAAAAAATTTCCAAAATATACCGTCAAAGCAGGCTAAGAAAGGACACTTTAAAAAACTCCCTTAACATTTTTAACAATGTTATTTGAACACTTTGACGGTCGTGAATATTTCTGATAATTAGTTACCGTTCAGCGTTTTCGCGAGACTTCATTTAAATAACAAAATATTCTACAATAATCAATTTTAATTGTATGAGTATTTGACTATTTCTTTATCGGTGTTAGATACGCCTATTTATTTGTTTTACACGCATGTTATTCTAATGAATGAAAGGACGTCGTGCACACAGTTCTGCCACTGAATGCAATATGAGTGATTATGTTAAAAATATTAAAGGATTTCTTGACCATATCAGTGAAAATAAGTACTATAGTAAAATGTTTAAAAAAAAAAAATCATAAATTATACGTATGGTTGTGAGTATTAATAATAATAATCGACGTGAAAGAAATACAAAGATATTATTTTTCTTTTTATGAAATATTGTAAACATTAATATGTTTTGAAACTATATTTGATATTATAACATAATGTTGTCAGATAAATATACAAAAACAAAACTACTCACAGTTCTAATTTTTTATGAATAGTAAATAAGAACTTTAAATAAATTCCACTTTATTTCAAACTGTTATGATAGAGAAATATTCAAAATTGTGTTTGTTGATAAATAATGCTGTTTATTTACAGTACATGAATCAGATTGAAGCAGAATTAAAATTTGGTTTTGTTCAAATAAGTATATACAGTAAGGTACGTAGCATACAACTTATCGATTGATAAAGCTATTTCAATGTTTCAATTAAATATATTTACTAAAATAACTGATTTAAATTACACTAATCAGTCTATTTTTCTAATAAAGTTAAAATCAAAATTACACGTCTAATCTAAGCTTCTTATCTAATCATCAACATGTCTTCAACTTTTTTTATTGTATCAAATAATTTTAAAACACACTGTTTTATCTGGACGTACATAGAGAATCCCGGAGTTTCCGGTGAGAGTATATCAGTATATTCAACGATTAAAAAGAAGACAAAATTTCACATATAACTACAAGAAGCTTTACTGAAAAGTTATATTAAAAATATGAAATGTACAGTAAAGAAATTTTCATGCATGGACCGGAGTAACAATAGTTCAATATTTGTCTACTATCTTTTTAGTGCTATCAGCTACATGTATTGGTTGAAGCCCTGAACAAAGAATTAATAATACAATCATTCAAATGAAACCGAATTAACAGGAAATTTGTATAGTAGTACATTCACTTTCGACAGAAATTGTAATACCAGGTGATTAATGAATACTACATTGAGCGCCTACAATGATTTTAGTTATTAAACATAGCTTTAAAAATAGATTAAATTAATTTTATCAAACTTCCCTTAAATTTTGTACCATAACAGTTTACATTGCACATTTTTTTTTCATAAGTTTTTAACAAAGCATTTATGGACATATGTTTATACAGTCTGTCTAACACGAGCGTGCGCGACAAAATTTTTACCCGGAGGCTACTATTATAAATATTCTAGAAAAGCCAGGTAGCCTGATCCTTCCTATATGACGCATTCATTTCAATAAGTCATCCAATCTCCGTTATTTATAATTGCCTGACTTCTTCTGGGCATGCTATCCACTAATTTGGCAGTATATATTTTTATATATAATTTAAGGTCGCATCAACATCTTGGTTCTTAGCGACCATAGTTGTTGGTTATTTTATACTTCACAATAAAGGTTTATTCTACGGATAAGTTAGGTTGCTTTCTTGAGGGTTTCTTCTGCTTCAAATATTTTTTTAATATTCTTTGATATTTGATGCTGGTTTCTGGTGTCTTCTGTGCTCTTGCAGAATAGAATGTGTTTGGTGGTTAACTTTTGTTGACAGGGTTCACAATATGATGAGATTGTTTTATTCAGATTCTAGTTACGTGTAGCCTTAATGCGTCCAATTATTAGTCTGTAAAATATTATTTATTCTTTTCTGCTGAATTTGACTGTGGCGTGGTTTGTATAGAAGTTATCAATAAGATCACGCATTTTGGAGAGTACATCTTTTTCCTATTTATTTTTTTGGCAACATATTCCTCTGGTAAACAATATTGACCGAATTTGGCGAATTGTTTCAAACTCTTCTTCATGTAGAAGGCCATTCTAATGCCTGGATACCATTTGCTGTTTTCCACTCTGTACAAAGACGGCTTCAATGCTTTGGACTATTATCCTCTTGCAATCCCCAATCTTGATTTTTTCTTTACAACCACCTTTCAGCTGATCTTAGTAAACCTTTTTGGTGAATTTGTATCATTCTGGTTGGGTTCAAATTTCCCGTGAATAGATAAGTACAGACTCTTGTTTGCAAACCTGCTGTTTTTCGCGTCGTACTAAGTTCTAGAAAGACATCGACGGTTTTGATTTCTTTGAATCGCTTCATCTACTTGCTTACAAACGATTCTGATTTTTTCATGTACTTTGCAACCGCTCCGATTGACACTTTATACTTAACCCTTAACCACTGACACCAAATTTTTGGACACTAATACGGACACGGTGTTTGTCATACTCCGATTAAAATATACTGTTATTAAATATTTATATGTTTAGTATATGATTATACGACAGTAATTGTCATATATAAATGAGACATAACATGTATTACAAATTTTTATTAGAAAATGTTTCACAGTTACGTGAAGGAGACTTTAAGAATCACAAAGAAATGAAATTTCTTTTGTAATTTTGAATACATTTATATCTGAGTCTGTCAGACTCTGCGTCATTAATTAACCCTCTTCCGGCCGATTCCGGGTCACTTTTGACCCGTTTCAACTCTATACAATGTTGCATTCTTCCAAATTCAAAAAGAGTCTTATTTCTTTATTTCTCTCGCTTTCATGTACAACTTTCTTGTGTAAATTGTGCACATAGTGAATAAAGAAACATTATTTGAAGGGTAAGGAGAAAAAACAGGGAACGTCCATTTTTATTCTAGTGTTCTACTTGAAAGAAAATTAAAGTAATGTAAAACAATTATTTCTATGCTTATTTTTCTCCTGCTGCTTAATGGAAGTATAACCTCATGTTATAAACAATACAATTCAATTACTTAAACCTTGTCTCTTGATTGGTGGACTAAAGTATTAAAAATTGATTTCCTCAATAAATTTGTTATGTAACATTCCTTGTTTGTTCCCCTTATCCACCCTTCATTTAATCTTTGCAAGATGTCTTTTCTTTTTTCCCAAGTATTCTGTAGTTGAACCACTTAAAAACTCCGTTTGTAGTGTAATAAGATACAATTTTGATAAAGAAACTAGTTCTAGGTCACATATTGCGAAAATCTTACAATTAGCATGGGTCACAAGTGACCTGGGATAGTCGGTCGTTCGAGGGTTAAGGGTTAAAAATGTCGTTTCCTTATAAAAGTCAACAAATTACTAACAGTTTACCTGCAATGCGTCATAGAGAAAGGGTTCAGGCTACCTAACTTTTCCAAATGCTTATGATAGCAGCATTCAGGTAAAAATTTTGTCGCACACGCTCTTCCTAGACAGATCATATCACGCTTTCTTGCTTATTTCTACTGGCAAAACATATTCGCACACTTCGTCTGAAAAAACCTGAAACTCAGGTTAATATTGTTTATGAAGCTACAATTAGATTCATAGAGTTGAAAGCATTAACCCTTTGAACTCCTTTGTCGAGTGTGACTCGACATCGATTTTATTCACAGGTACTCCTACGTCGAATCACACTCGACATTTTTAAGTTACTAGTTTAAATATGTATTATATTTCGCCATATTCTTTTTTACCACAAATATCAGACCTTCGTCAAGTTCCAATGCTATCTTCAATATAATTAGTAAAAAAAATTGTTTAAATTGGTTCCTATTAACCAACTGTCTTTTGAAGTACATTTCAAATAAAACGCTTAAAATAATAAGTAGTTATTGAAAAGAATGTTAAAAACAAAAATTAGGAGTTCAAAGGATTAAATCACCGAAAGAATAATATAACTCAAGAAAACATTGGATAAAATAATTAACGAAATAAGTACAGACTGTTTGTTAAATATTTAGCTGAAATTTGCCGACATCATTTAATAACCACGATGATGAAAGAATGCTACATAAACAAAAGCCTGAGAACACTTTTCTACTGGGTTCAATCCCTTAGCTGCATGACATAAGAAGATTCATATACGCAATATGTCTGCGAGAAATTGCTTATACAGCGAAGGAATATAAAAAAAAACATTACCTTGACTTAATAACAATTTTCTTCTTATGGTCGCGCATTCTTTTTGTCACACGAATTTCATAGTTTCGTTTCAATCATAAATATCGTTGTTACGTAATGTTTACCTACTTTCATTTTTATCGTTATTTAAAATGTCTACTACTGTCCACTTTCTCCGCCATATTCAGAACATGTTAAATAGCGTTTCATGTTTGTTTATTTATTTGTATACGTAAATTGACTTCATAATGAACAATTCGCGGAGGAAACATTTATGGACACATGTTTGTATATTTTTCTATTAATAGGATAAGTAATATACACTGGTGAAGTTGGCCAAACAATTTAGGAACACCGTGTATATAAGCATGAAATCATTTATCAAACGGAGTATTGCTGTTAATCAAATATAGTTTTATACCTGTTAAAAAAGGATAGATAATAAATTCAAAAGTTTTGCAATGCTGTATCGTGTAAATAATTGGGCAACGAGTAACTTTATCAAGGAAAATTTGATTATTCAACGTATAATATGCGTAGTCTACATAGCTTCATTATTGTAAATTATCAGCGTACAGTGTGTAGATCAAATTAAATATTCAGACGATACTGTAAACAACAATCAAGAAAGAGTGGGGTCTAGGGGCGACCTCCATGATCTATTAAATTTTATCAAATGAAATATACTTAATTACCATTTTCCTCTCGAAGCATATTAACTTTAAGACAAACATTTATTAAGGCGCTTAATTCTTATTTTAATAATTGTTATATACTCTGAAAATATTTAACTTTTTCTCGAAATACTCTTTCCAATAAATTTTTGAAATGAAATCTAAAACATTGACGAAAAGTATGAAATGTTTTATATATTCCAAAAAATGTACACGTTATGTAATTTAACTCTGAATACCACTGATACGTGGACAGTCAATCGTGGACATAATCACTTTATCACTTTATTACGGAGGAGGAAAAATAAAAAGTAAATATTACATCGTTATCGTAAATATGGGATAATCTTAGCTTCTTAAATTGATAGAATTAATCAATGAAAACGAAATGATTTCATACAGTTGGACAACCCTTTGAACGCTTTTAAACATTTTATGTTTGAACACTTTTAACACTTTGACATATCACGGCGAAAAGTTTAAAAGTGTGTCAGATAATAGTTATACTTAGAAACAAGTAAATAAATTTCGAGCAATGGATCTTTATTCTTCGAAATAAATCATTCCAGAAAAAAATTTAACGACCTCAGCGAAATTCATAGAAAAAATAATTCTCGAATTTCTCGCATTCGAAAGTAGTTAAATTTAATTGTATTATTCACAATTATAGCTATATGGTTTGCAGACACATTAATTTAGAAATATTATTATTAACATTTTTTAATTATAACCCCTGCTTCGAAATATTTGCACTCGGTAAATATATTGTTATGATTTCAGAAATAATATCTGCCTGTGAATGAACGCAGGATGTTTGATCGTTTACGGAGTACGAAGCTAATAAATAACGATGTCCCCTTGTTTACTTTCATAAGCGCGTAATTATGTGTATTTTACGGCGGTGTTTAATTAATATTAATTGTTCTGCCATCCGTCAACATTACAGAGACCTGTACATAAATCACACGATTTAAGCAAACAAAACATTTCTTACGAAATTCACATACTAAAACAGAACAAAGTAAATGCAAATAAAACTTTTTAATACTTCACGTTGAATGTATTCAAACAAAATTCGTGTCTTTTAATAGCGAATATTAATTAAAATTATAGATTAAAAGATTATTAGAAAATATTCATACCCTTAATGTTTAAAATAATAATATTATCAGTATATAGTATTCAGCGTCTCTAATGTGCTCCAACTAATTTTAATACGTATCTAATTGCTCCGGAAAGATACGTCAAGATAATTAAAACTTGTTTTAACAGCAGTGAGATGCAATTAGAAAAATTAACAGCTCCACGGACTGCAGATTATGATTGGAAGCTTTTAGATTAAAACATTTAGTACGATTGAGATATTTAAAGTAAGAGTTTAAAATGAAATATTTTTCCCTAGCAAAGCCAAGTATTTTGATGCGACAAATTTATAATCATATGAAGACATATTCGACAGTGTACTAGTTATTCTTGAAATAGCGCAAGACTGGGCTACTAGATGCATATTTAACCCTTATCCGACTGAAATATTTTAAGAACACATCCGACTGAAATCTATCCAGTGAATTCAAGTAAAATGTGCTCGTGTTTAATGTTTTAATCCTTGTTACAAAGAACATTTCATATCATTCGAAAAGAGTCCTCTGAAATGAATCAATTCTGAAAATAAATACTATGATCGTAACCATATCTAAAAAAAATCGCGAAATTATAATTCTTAATTCTACCGGTTCGTAAATTTTTATTTTCAGTTACACGTTACTCAATGAAAATAAAAAATCGTTTGCAATGATGAAAGTTATTCTGATTTCAAACAAAATAAGCTTTTTCACATTCAGAAATGAATTTTCTCTTCGACTTTTCATCTATGTTGTTCATTCTGATTGAACGCTAAAACGATCAGTGTATAGTACATTTTGTACGTAATATCAGGACTTGAAAGGTTGCTACACAGGAAAATTTCTAGTAAGCGTAAGCACGAAATGGTGAAACGTTACTTAAAATTAAATGATAATTAATTCTGTATAAATGGTACACCGTAATACCTTCCCGTTCAAAGGAGTTAATGCACTCGATGTAAAACACTCCGATGCCAGTTTCATCAAGGACAAGTAATTTTAAACGCAATTAAATACTTTTCTTCCGAAGTTCTTCTAAACATCCACTGGAACGTCAATGATTTTGCGAATTTATTTACTCGTCATTGGCGAAAGTGACTAAAACAATACAAAAATTACCAGCTCAACGCACACGATAGTCTATAATCTAGAATTCGATTTTACTCGGCTCTTTCGATTATTATAACCAATTGCAAAGCTTAAAAAATAACATTGTATAATATTCACGAATTTTCTTAAATGTACGTAACATTTTATTACTTTAAAACAATCATTACAAAAAGAATAATAATTATCTTGCACTATTTGAAAATAATAATATAATTGCTAGGAAGCGTTGAAAATTTGATAAAACAATTTTACACGAACTAATAAAAAAAAACAACGTGTATATTCGCAAGAATAAAACATTCGTAATGTGTTAAAAGAAATTTTAATTTTATTTTGTTTAAAAATACACAGAATGTTAACGAAAAGGTCTAATACTTCAGGAGTACACAATACTTGAAAAGAGACAAAAAAATGCTTAATCAACATAAGTCTTAAAATAAATCCTTTCAGTGTTATGGACTCTCATAAACGCTGGGTAAAATACTACGTGCTGTAAACGCCAATGGGCGTTCAACGAACACGCTCTTTAAGTAAGCTAATAAGTCTTCCGCACGTGACATACGGTTATCGTATAAGCTTCTGCAATGAAAAAGGTACTGCCTTCAAAACCATACATCCCGTACGGAAGGTCGATAAACTCGTTTAATAAAAACACTATCTGAACGCCTATGGGCGTTCTCCGAACGGACCCTAGCGATACACGAAACGCTTTTAAGTTACAATATTTACAAAATTACTGTAAAGACTTACGTTGATTAAAAATGTTTACTCTTTCTTGCAGAAACTATATGCTTCGGAAGTCTTGGACTTTTTTTAGAACACAATATGCTTTGTCTTCGTCCAAATTCCTTTTATCTCGACCGTTTTGCTTTTTAATGTCATTCTGAACGCCGCGTAGGCGAAAGAATTTCGATTTGTTTGAAATATGCACAAGACAGCGGCTGATTGTAAGTTTGGTTTAGTATTACAGTGGTAACTTCGATATCACATTCGTGATTTACATGCTTCGTGTCAGACGTGAGCAGACTGCTTTCTATCCAGCGAATTTTCAACGATCTCGTACACTAATGATACCCCGATCAATTTCTTCGCTCATTACCGTATTATAAAGATACCGAGATCATCGATACATATCGCGCAATATTTTCGTAACGACCACGCTACGACTAATAAACAGGTAGGCACAAACCAAAGCTGTTTGTCGGCGAATTATAATAAAAACGCTATTTACTTTTATCAACGATGTAAATATGTACCATTGACAACAATTATTCGATCCTTCCACAGGGCGTGCATGATGATGATAACTTTTGAAACAAACTCGGTGCGGATAGCGTTGCAGGTACATTTTTGTTAATAGAAATTTGATAAAAATGTTTTAGGACTAACCGATGTTCAAGACAATACAATAGCGGATTATGATTAGATTTCATTACCAATGTTACTGCCATGTTTAGTTAGCTCATTCTCGTCCCTGAACCGCACGACTTTCTGCGTTCGAGAGTATCGTAAACAACCGAATTGTTTCTCGAACGAGAATTCCTTGAAGCTGCTAGCAAACATCATTCCGGTTTTAATCACGCTCGACGAGCGCGAACGTTCGATCGGAAATTTTCGAACCGTAGGAGAACCGAAGACAGCGCGTGACAGCGACAGAAATTCAAAGAATATGTCAGAGAGAAACCACGAAACCGTACGTGACATCGCGTTAATCGATAGAACAGGTTAATAGGTCAGTCGGTTCTTACGTATCGTGAGCGTGAACGGGCGAAAGAAAAAACAGGGGATCGAGAAAAAGATGAGAAAACACACGGGTACCGATATACCGAGAATGACTCGCGGACAGGCGTAAGCGAATACGGCAGAGTAAATACGTACCTTTCATTTAATCTATTTTGTAGTGGAATGAATCTCGTACGAAAGACCAGCGACAGAGTGGAAGCGCAACAAAGCGAGATATCACTTCACCTTGGCACTGTATTCCACGAGAATTATATCACAATTGTCATAACAAAAGAACACATATGAATATGGCTGGTGACGGGTAATTATTCTGGCTGTAGCACTTTCACGGCACATTTTCGTATCTCCTGATAATACATGATAAGGGGACCGTACGGTAAAAAAGGAAGGCCTCTTCTTCCGCTAGTTACGCAAACGTGCGTGCATCGTACGCGAATACGAAGGCACTGATTTTTTTAGGAAAAATGCACATTCGATCGAACGAAAATACACCACTAACAAGTGTCAGCCATCTTGTATTGGAGCGAAGCACAACCTAACGTCCCATAGTGCATCACGACGGCTGCAGAGGAGCTCGTACCGAGTTTATACTAGCGAGATTTTAGAGACGAAACGAGGCGCGTGTGATTGGCGAACGGTACGAACAGATTTTTCTCATTGGCTGAAAGCTTATTGGTGAATTTTTCTTTCGAAATGCACTCAATGCAGTTTTTTAGCCAATCGTATAACATTACTTTCAAATGTCGCCACGCCATTGGATGAATTCGCATTGATTGTTTTGCGTTTCCCACTCGCTTAAATTTGAATATAAAAGTCATGGGATTTATGCAATTAAAATTGAAATACTACAGTAATAAATTTTTAAACAATTTTTGCAAACGTATGAAACCTCAATTTCTTCAGTAATATAAAATTAAAATTTATATTAGGAAAATAAAAAGCAAATATAAAATGAGTTATGTTAATTTGAAAGGATTTATTTCAAACACACACACATTATTAAAATATTATAAAACAGCCGTTTTGTGCTATTAAGCTTTCATTTCTCCTTATATACAAACATGTTATTACTTTTATACTGGTGTGCATATTTTAATTTTCATTGTACAACATGGTTCGAGTAATCTAATAAATGGTTTACTTTGGTCTAGGAATCACACAAAATTAATAAAAGGAACTGTGCAGACTTATCATAAATACTAAACCACTTATTAAAAATATATTTGTTTCAATACATTTTGAACTACTTAAAAAAGGATAGAAAAAATCGTATGGCAATGTAAGATCCAAATAAGGACTTGCTGCAAAATAATATTTGGACGGCTTAGATATGTCATGGAATGTGACATAATTAACAATGTCTATCTTAAGAATGTCCATACAATTTTCAGTCATACATTTTGACCAATACGCATCAGATTCATTAGAAAAAATAATACCTATTCCTAAGATATTATAATTAGTCAAAGTCTCAGGTTTTGGCAAGGCAGCATATAAAATATTTAAGTGCATAGAAGTTATTAAACCTGAACAGTATAAACGATCACCGATTAATTGCCCTGTCACATTATTGTGAGGTACTCTATCAAGTAAAATTTGTGCCCAATCAGCTGTATCATTTGTAGTAAAATTGCCTGTCTTTGATACATAAATACTGTATTGGTCAGTTTGTGTGACATTGAATAGAGTGTTCTTCATTAAGAAGTGCATAGTGCGATTTTGTAACTCTATACAGGATGATGTACTAAAATTATTGGTGGATACAGATACAGAACATCTTAACTTAATGTCTTCTCCAAAACCAACGGTATAACTATTGATTTCTTCACACTCACCACTTCTTGTGGCTATAGGTAATGTCAGAAAGCTATTAGTTTTATTAAAGCTGATATATCTAGTTTCATTGTCATTCGTCTTGTTTATCTTTAAAGTACCAATGATTAATGGCTTTTCAAACATATACCCGGGATTACCACTAAGAGAGAAGCTTCTCTCCTTATCCACTCCAGCCCATTCATACATTACCTCAAATTGTTGATAAAAACTGCGAGAAACATTACCAATATTAAAATATATATGACCACTATCAATTCCCACAGAACCATTGTGAACAAACATGTATTTTACACCTTTTACAACATTGTAACATGTTGTATTCAAGCAAGAACCTGTTATTACGGTATTGTTGCATGTTTTCCAAGAGTTGTTACAATAATGATTAGTCCATGGTAAACACACATTTCTAGGACAAATCTGTAAATAAAAAATTTTAGTATTTTCTTTTCCTTATAATACAAGAAGTATATAAGTTAACAAATGTCTGTTATATTACCAAAAACATTATTTTGTAAGTACCTGGTCTGATATATTAAAATAAGTTTCATTGAATAAATGCGGTGAAGTAATAATGGTAAAATTATTAAATGCTTTAGGAAACAGGAACTTATTTGTATTACTTAATTCAGTTTGCAAGCATTGACCTTTCCATTCTCGAAGATAATTTATAGTCTTTTTAAATGCACACAACTCAGTAAATCCAGATTGTAGTAGTTCTAAATTATGTCATAAAAATTACTTAAAAAGATATCAATATTCATAATAATAATATTTTGTATTTAATATTACATACCAAGCGGTTCAATGTAATTGTTATGTATTTTCCATATAACATCACCATCCTTGTAAGAACTAGAAATATTGTATTCAGGTACAAACAATTGGTCTTGAAACCTCCACATCAGTTTTTTTGGGTTCATTGCTTCTCTTAAATCTTTTTCAGTCTTTATATCCTGTAGGAAAGAAGAGATTTCATAAAGTATGAATCCCAAAAATTGTATGTTATCTCATAATTCTTTAATTACAAATGTTCTTACCAATTCATGGGTAACACTATATGTGGGAGGAAGATTGTCATATAAAATACAGAAAAGATTATTCGCCAATTTATCAAGTACAAATGGAGTGTTATTCCGTTCTATAAAGTTTCTACTATAACAATAACGTTTATCATATATTTCTGGTTCTTGGTTTTCACAATATGAAAAAACAGTTAAATGAAAGTCAGTGCAATCTTCATCACAGCAACAATTAATGTCACAAGAAGATGTCTATAATATCCAAAGGGAAAGAAAATTAGTCAAATATAATTTCTCATATGCAATATCAAATATCTTAGAACATAAACTTACAGTTAAATCACAGTCACATACATCAGACTGTATTTTATGTACTGTGTTATTTCTCGTTGAATTATTATATGTCATTTTCCGAGGTGTTTGCGTAGTTGGTAATGCTTGTATCTTTGTAACTTGTGTTGATGCAGTATTCGTGGTACTAGTGGAATTATAAATACTTTCCACTGTAGTACTTGCAAGTTCTTCTAAGGTATCTCTTTCTACTACTTCATCACATTCTGTTTCATTTGTACATGCAAATATTTCTTCAATTTTCTTTGTACATATTAGTTCATTACACATAAGATAAAAAAACATTAATATAAACATCTTTGTAGACATGTTGATAATTGTGTGTAAATTTTATATATTAAGTATTTTTATAAGTAAATATTTTAATGTAATATTCTTTGGTAATAAAACATATTAATGTAATGTGCATTCACAAATGACATCCATACTTTTCAAAATTTCGTGTAAGTATATTTAAGTCAATTTTAATTGTACCCATACTTTCTGTGAGTAGCTCAAATCTGTCTAAAGTGTTGATTAAAACACTTGGAGACTTTAACTGTAAAGTTATTCCCAAAAATTTGTCTCTGAGTCTATCCTTCCAGTTACCTATGTACAAATTCATATTAAAAACATGATCTCAATTTTTGTTGTAAAATATTTAACTCACCAATAGGTTTCCATGTGTGACATTCTATAGAATGCAATCCAGGAGATAATGGAATATTACAAATACCGTAAGATGTGAATAATATTCTTCCATGTGTATCTCTGCAAAATACTTGTAGTAAAAGTTTTGGTGAATTTTGAAGAGTTTGTGCTGTATAATGTAAGTCTACAGGATGATCCCAAATTGGTTCATTAGTGTATAAATCGCAACTTTCTTGCGTTTGTCCTTCTTCCGAACCATTCAGTACTTTCCATCCATTGCCTAAAACATAAATCAGAGAATTTTTCTTAGTATAATAGCATGTACATGATTTTTATAGCATAATAAATAAATGTATTACCAGCATGAAAACTCCACTTGCATAAAAGCTGTGATTGTTTAAAATTTTGTGCAGATGAAATTTGACCAATTATATGCAATTCCGCCATTCCATAAAATCATATTGTTTTGTTGAAAACTATTCTAAATTAATCATACGAAAATTGTACAATTTCATAATTATAACACATGGGTTACAATGTTTTGTAACATAAATTCATTATGTTTGTAAATAAGTTCTGAATTTCAAAACGTAATCACTGCAAGTTATGAATTACTACTGAATATTAACCTCTAGAAAAACATTTAAACCGGCGTATTGTATACCAACTAAACTTTGATTTCAATTATCGCTTTTTTTTTCAGAAAGCCATTGCAAATGAAGATAATTTGATAATAAGTTGCGTCGAATACATTTATGCGAGTCGTTGCATTGTTTGTTACGCCCCCTTGTGAGGTTTCAACTAAATTATTCTAAAGTTTTTCTTGTGATTCCTATTTTCAATGTTGTGCCAACAATATTCAATGTTTTTATTAGAAATTACAAATATTGTTTACTCTTCGTAAATGCTTTAAAGTTTGAAAATATTTTACCATCCTTCACATTTGTTTCATACATCATTTGAAGCTCTATAATAATACTAATTATTTTGAAATTGATAGAAACGTGTAATACGAAAATTAGGTGAAAGTTGTATAAAGAATGTTCTAAAGAATAATCTGATAATTGACATCTTAGTCATACTATCGATTTAGTAAGTCGGATGGACTGAAGTGTCACATACACCAGAGGTTATGTTTTTTAAGTGACGTTTGACAATTGTTATACTTGACTTCACAGAAGATTTATTTTTCAAGTCTGTTTGCCTTTTGGCTATTATAGTCAAAATGGAAGCCAAGCCAAAAAGTGAACATCTACTAGCTTTGAAAGGTAAAAGAAATAATTTTTATATAATATTATAAACATACATGGCATTAATAATTTTGCTTTAATACATCGTTTTCAGTAATGAGATTAACAAGACCTACTCTTGCAAGTCCAGTAGTTGTTACATGTGATTCAACAGATCTTCCTGGCAATACATTAAACAATGAGCTTAAAAATGATTGTACTGCATTGCAAGGAATGGAAACTCTGGCAATAGGACAGTTTATGGTATTACCACAAAGTTTTGGGTATGTGCATAAACATCTATTGATTAACATTATTAAAGTTGTGGAATTTGAAATTTACCAAGTTTTTGAAACATATCAATATATCATAATATACAATTAATTATTGATGTAATAAAGTAGCAAGGAGTTAATTCATATTATTTATTTATTTAAATAATTTATTATGAAAATTATGTATGTTTTTTAGGAATATTTACCTAGGTGAAATATTTTCAAGCTACCTTTGCGTTCATAATGGTAGCAACCAATTGGTCAAAAATGTTACACTTAAAGTAAGTAATTAAGGTTCATTTTATTTGAATGATAATTAAATTAATATATACTGAAATATTAAAAATGTACATATGCTACAATTTATAGATCATACTTAACAATATTTCATACTATAGGCAGATTTACAAACAAGTACTCAAATTATTTCTCTTTCTGGTAATAGTGGAGAAATGAAAGACTTAGCACCAGACAATACAGTTGATGAAGTAATACATCATGAAGTAAAAGAAATAGGCACGCACATGTGAGAATGTTCAGTTCAATGAATAAAGATAGCAGCATATAATATAAATACAACTAATCAATGTAAACATGTTTTAGACTTGTATGTGAAGTAACTTATACACCTACAAATATAGGTGGTACATCACAATCCTTCAGAAAATATTTTAAATTTCAAGTAGTGAAACCATTAGATGTGAAAACAAAATTTTATAATGCAGAGGTAATATTTTTCAAATAAGTTTAAAATTATAAATTTTATATGACAGAAATATTTTATTATAATGTTATTTATAATTTAGTCAGATGAAGTATATCTTGAAGCACAGATACAGAATCTTACAGCAGGTCCAATATGTTTAGAGAAAGTTGCACTTGAATCATCTCACTTATTTAATGGTAAGTGCATTGTTTATTATTTGTGATTATAAACTCTTACAATTAAAAGTGAATGTTTGTAGTATCAACACTTAATACAAACGAAAAGGGCGAATCTATTTATGGATCAGTTAATTTATTAGATACTGGTTGTAGTAGGCAGTATTTATATTGCTTAAAACCGCAACTGACTTTATTAAAAGATCCAAAAATGATGCACAATGCAACCAACATTGGAAAATTAGATATTGTTTGGAGAAGTAATTTGGGAGAAAGGGGAAGACTACAAACAAGTCAGTTACAAAGGATGGTTTGTTAAGTCGTTTAATATTTTATTTGAATTACTTAAATTTTTGAATATTTCATTAATTTTTTATTCGTTCTACTTTGCTAGGCACCTGAATATGGTGATCTAAGAGTTACTATGAAGGACATCCCTCTAAAGGTTCACCTTGAACAATCTGTTAATTTTATTTGTCATATTATAAATACATCGTAAGTATTCAAACTACATAAATGAGTAGAGATCAAAATAAAAAGTAACATTTCATAAAAACCAATTAACATTGTATACATTAATAACACAAAAAATTAATTAAACTACTGTTTCAATTTTTTAAGTTCACAAACTTAATTAATTATTAATGCTCAGTTTATTTCACTAGAGAAAGAAGTATGGATTTAATGTTAAGTTTAGAATCAAGCAGTTCTATAGCATGGTGTGGAATATCAAACACAATGATAGGGACATTAAAACCTGGTGTATCAATAGATATTTCTTTATGTTTGATTGCTCTACACAGTGGAATTATTGTAAGTAATAATGTGCAAGTATTAAGAAAACGTTAATACATTGTTTAATACCAACTATAACGTTTCAGACAATTTCGGGATTAAAGTTGATGGATACATTTTTGAAGAGGATATATGATTATGACGATTTAGCACAAATATTTGTCAGTCAGATAGACTAGTTAGAAATGTACTAAATTAATAAAAATATGTTTATTTACTTAATATATTGTTCTTAGTAATATACCATGCAGTTATTGATATATTAGACTATATTAATATAAACAGAAATGGTATTAGCTGAATTATTTTTTATAAAATAAATTATTCAAAAATATTCATCTATTGTGGACATTTTCTCAGTTTCAGTCACTGCACCTACGGCACATGCAAGTAGAGTTTGAACATCTTGAGGTTCATTTCCGCCAAAGATATAACCGTTTGCTTTGTCTATTGCATTTTTTACTAGTAATAATAATGCTTGATTAGAAATATCCAATGGTATAAACTTGACAAGACTATAGTCCTCAATCAGTGATACAAAAGCAGCATTTAATTTTTTATACCTAAAATGTAAAATGTTATATTTAAAATTTTATAAATTATACTTGGAATACTTTGAAGTATTTACGGAAAACTTTCTTTTATAACTTACATGTCAATCACAATTACGACATGAACCTATTGCAATAATTTTATATAAACATACTGAGTAAAAGAACTTACCTTGCTGTAAATGGATTTTCATCCAGCTTTTCCAATAAATATTTTAGATCGAGTACTTCTGTATAAAAATCTATATTGAAATCTAAACAGTGACTAAATTTTTTCATTTCATCAAACTTTGTCATAACATTGACATGTGGTAAGCCTAACTGCAACATGGTTGTCGTGCAAAGAATTAAAGAAGATAAATATTTTCCTATAAAATAAAAGATTAGTATTATAATATACTTTAATATACATATAAAAATGTATGTTGGATACAGTATAATAATTTATATAAATATAACAAATGTAATTACCAGCATCACTACAATGATGAGAATCAACAAGATGTACACTGCACAGTCTTACTAAATTTTGACCTAGTTTTTCAGCGATTACACTAACTGATTTATGATGTGTATATAATTCAACCTGTTAGTAATTATTCAATTAAAATTTAAAGACGAACAAAATTTTACAGTATTACATTCATGCATATATACCTGTCCAGGGCAATCAATAATGAGATAGTGATCCTTCAAATTTAAAACTTTTGTAATTAGCCATTTTACATTAGCTTCTAAAAACTCCATACAGTAAACCAATGCACCATTTGGTCCAAGTCCATAATGTGACATTACTTCTTCATGTTTTATTAGTTCAGATATGTCTATTGTTGGTGTATATTCCATGTTTTCATTTGCTGGATCTGAACATACAAAAACAATGTTATTGTTAAAAGAATTCATAACTTTTTAATCTTCAACTTTTAGTCCCTAACAATTAATTAAATATTGCTGATTCTTACCAATGTTAATAATAGCCACTTTCCTGCCAAGTTTTTCTAGAAACTTGGACATAGCATGACAATATGTGGTTTTTCCACTGCCAGGTGGACCTATGACTAACTGACCAAATATCAAACTCATATTTGTGTTTGTATTTTATATCACCAAGGTTTTATTTCATTAATAGCATTAACAATAGCTTTCAAAGTTGTTGATTCATAATCTTTTAAACATATTGAAATTAATAATGGTTTATCAATATTAATTTGTTCAGCTATATATCGGGCAGCTGCAACCATCTCAATATCATCTTTCCCAAATAGTACTCTACAATTGAAATTTATTAAATATTTATAATAAAACTATGTATATTAAATTAATAAACAAATACATATACTTTATGTTACCTACTTTGTAGTAAATACACTACTACTGAATCGATTTAATGGACATCCTTTATTTACTGTTATTAGTGTCCCAAATTTTTGAAATTGTGTTACAATTATAAATATACGATTGCTGAAAAAGATATATTAAAACATGTATTAATATCTTACAATTCATACTACACAAATAGATTTCATAGAACATTCAAGAACTACTATGTTGAATGTGCAATAATTATCACACTTATTACGATACAAAAATTGTACATATCGTTCATTTCATTACCTATAAATTTTCAAAGCAATGTCGGTGTGATGACCATTAGTAACAACGGCACAAGCATGATTTTTCATATTTTCTCTGCATATCTGTAATATAAGTTACAAACATTTCTTGTAAAATTCATGTGTCGGATATCAGCGTATTTAATAAGTAAAATATAATAAAACATACTTACATTACATTAAGAATACGATAAAAGACTTTTACTTATTTCATACAAAACAAATTCGCAACTCACACGTTTTTATATATTCTGGTGTTTTGCAGGATTCATATGAACGTTATAAACACTGACATCGTGGTGCTTTCTCGTTTCACTCTTGCGAGAGATTCTACGAGAAATGGCATTCCCATCTATGACGCGAGACTCTGTGGCTGGACCATAGCGTCACGCGCACGTGACCGTTCTGTCGGTCATCTACCCGTTTGAATTTCTGATTTTTGATTTCGTAGAATTTCTTCGGTTTTTACATCGATAATAATACTAATGTAAAAATGGTATTAACGCGAATATAATATCATAAACAATATTTATAAAATCCGAATAAATAGTGCTACAGAATGCCTAATAGTACCAAACTATTTTTATTATTGCGATAAAGAAACGGATGCGTGGTGAAAATGGCATTTTGTAGCACTATTTATTTGGAGTTTATGAATATTGTTTATAACATTGTATTCGTGTTAATATCATTTTTACATTAGCATTATTATCGGTGTCAAAGTCGAAAAAATTTTGTGAGATTAGAAGTCAGAAATTCAAACGAATCGATGACTGTCAGAACGGCCACGTGTGAGTGGCGCTCGGAGGCGCTGTAGCCCGCATCACAGAACCTCACATCATAGATGGGAATGCCGTTTTTCGTAGCGGCTCTCAGGAGGCAGGAGTAGGGTTGACAAGTATTCTGATCGCCGGTATACTTTTTACGTAATAACGAAAATTTTGAAAAAGGTACCTACAACAATTGCGATATTAAGGGCTCTAAGTTTATGCAGTCACGAAGATAATTATTATTTAAAAATATTAATTTTTTATGCGTAATGTAGTCAATCATATCGTGTACGTGTATTAAAATAAACCAATCAACGATTTAAACAGCATGGCGCATTCGATTTGTTTTCACGAATTCGCATGTATCTAGTCACAGGCGATTCTATAGTGATAGTTGTTCAACGGATAATCCATATTACGATGTCACGAAGGTGTCGCGTTTTTCTGTTCACCGTCGCGTATTTACGAGTTTAAGATATAAATACATTATAAGAAAACGCGGGTACGCGTTTTAAGAGATTTCTTCTACGTTCCGCTCAAGACCTATGAAATTTCAAATTATTTTTCTGCCGTTAACAGTCCGAGCAGTTGATACGAAGAAAGTGTGTATGTGGGTTTTCTGAACGGACTAGTTCATGTTAAGGACAATGTCATTATTCAATAAACCGAAGAGGAATATCCGTCGTCGGCATTTCAACGACGACGACGAGGATAACGAAAATAGGATGGAAGTGGAGGACACTCAGCCTATAAAATCTAAAATAAAGAAGAAGGATAAACCGAAGCAGACGCTCCTTAGCTTTGGAGAGGAGCTGGAAGAAGGTGATTTTGTACATATATATGTGCACACTCACGCCCCAATGTATCGTTGCAGAATGATAATATTAAATTATAATGAACTTATAACAAGACTGCAGATTTTTATGCAAATATACATTTTTAGTCTTCAATATTTTTGATCTCCATGTAGTTGATAAAACTCAACTAGGGCAGAACTGCATTTTGTGGTTTGAATGTTTAAAAGTACAGTTTTTGTTCCATTTACTGTATAAAATGTGCATTCTTCATGAACTTGGATATGTTACATTGAATAAAGGTCTGCAGTCCACTTATAGCAATATCTTTTGCACGCTGTAATCGGTCATAATGTTATTAGAAATACTTTTCTATATATGTACTGTATTAACATTTACAAGGCTGGTCATTGAATGTGTTGTTCTCCGCCATCACCTGACAGTACTTCATGTTTGACCGAAAAGGCAAGGAGTTATTAATGTCTTTGTAAGATGACCTGTGACTTGAAACGAGTTAGAAATGATTTGAGTTCATGTCACAGTTCAAATGGATAACAATACCTGATAAATTATTTATATAAGTGTCACAACTGGATCTTAGTACAGTTTCATTGGTATCAATTTGTCATTACATGTAGACTACTTGTGACACAATGGAAAGTGAACAATCTGAAACTGTTCTCAATTTGTAATCAGCCACTTAAGTGTTAATATAATTTCATGAATATAAGTTATTAAAAATTTATATAACATGAATATGATAAGATTTCAAAATATAGAATGTAAAATAATATTTTAATTGTAACGATTGAAAAGTTTTCAGTTGGTTCAAAATACAGGATGTTTGAAAAGGGTTGTACAATCCAACAACTCTAGAGTCTCCATGCTGAAACAAATCGAAAAGTTCTTAACCATTTTGCAATCTGCAACTTTGTTTTTGAGGTATAAGCAACTGAAAATTGAGTATTCACAGTGTGTGCATGTACATTCCTATATATATGGCTGAGCAAGCAGCTGGCAACACATTGGTCTGGCTTGTACTCACATAGGGGTGTAAATATAGAGACGCACACGCTCACACAGCAAATACTCAATTTTCAATCGCTTATGTTTCAAAAACAAAGCTGAAGATTGCCAACTGGTAAAGGACTTTTCAAGTTGTTTTGGCATTGAGAATCTAGAGTTTCCAGATTGTATAACCTTTTTGAGACATCCTGTACTTTATTTTGTGTATTATACAAATAAAATTTAATAATTTTTTACCTTGTAGCGGATGAGGGCGAAGTCTTTAAAGTGAAGAAATCATCAAGAAGCAAAAAGTTGATGAAACAGCTAGATCACGAGAGGAGAAAAAAGAAAGGTGAAGAGAAAATGCAAGTGGACTCTGAGCAAGCGAACATGTCCATTAAACAGGAAAAAGATTTAGAAATAAAGACAGATGATCTAGTAGTAAGCTATCTCTATGATGTTTTATTATTATTAAAGACTTTTCCATTTAAATCATTTGTGATTGTCAAATGAAAATTCCATTTTTTTCACTATATGCATTTTACTAAATATTTCAAGAATATGACAAAGATATCTCACTATGTACAAGTCCATTATTTTCTTTAAGTTTATTTTTTATAAGTAATATTATTTTCTGTGTGTAAAGATTTTTTATTATATACTGAACCTGGAATATAGTTTTATTATGTGAAATTGTTCAAATATGAACATGCGTAGTAAGTTAAATCTTTTTATAGTCAACTTTATCATCATTATGTTGTAGTAGTATTTAATAATTTTTACGTTTATAAGTCATACAAACCTTATACAATCTGTATTATTATAACATATTACTACTTTATCAATATAATTTAGTGTAACTAAGCATTTAATAACTCTTTATTAATTAACTAAGCTGTTATTTCTATTTTTGGTTGAACATTTTATAAAACAACAAATAATTTTTTTACTAGGTTAAAATAAAAAATACAGGACCTTTAATCTTGAATGGACGTGCTGCACTAGCAGCTGGAAAGGATGACTATACATCTGATGAAGAGGATGACGAACCACGTAGTCATAAATTTAGAAGAAACACTGATAAAGCTGACACAATGAAGATTCTTCTTGAAAGTGTGTAATGTTTTAATTCATATACAATGCTTACATTCAAATTCATTCTGTTCTGATTATTAAGTATTTTATAATAATTGCTTTGTTATATTTAAAGGGATGGTTTAATGGAAATCCATTATTTAAATGGATTCAATTTCTTGTTCATTCTTAATATTCTAGAAACAACATCAAAATTATTATATTAATTATTAATATCGTCATAGGCGGTTGTATACCCGATGCTGCAATGATTCACGCAGCTAGGAAATGCAGACAAAAGGCAAGAGAATTAGGGACTGATTATATTCCTATAGAGGAGCAAAGGTAATATTTTTTTGTTATAGAACCAGGATAGTTCTAGAAATTTACAAGCTTCACTACTTATTATTAAATTTTTATTTAATTTTTCATAATATGCAATGGATGTATTATCGTTTATAGCGATGACAAAGGCAAATCGAGGCTTATTAGGGAAGAAGATCATGACAGAAGTGATGATGACGATTCTCAGGATCGTATTGACATGACGGTTAATACAGAAGCACGTGATAAGGAAAAGAGACGGGAAGCATTCCTTGCCTCACAAGTTCCAATAAAACGTTGGTTTGCCACTTTTTCTTTTTATTTATAAACATAATTAAGTAAATAAGTACATTGTATATTATTTAGTTTCAGATGATGAAAGTGAACATGAAAATGAAGAAGAGGAATGGGAAGCTCAACAAATTAGGAAAGGCGTAACTGGTGCACAAGTAATATTTTTTCTCTATATTTCTAAAAATTACGTTATATGTATTGATATAGGTGTAACATAAGAAAATATTTAGATTGCAGCAGCACAACAAGATTCTATGATGCAGCAACAATACTCAATGGGTATGAATGTGAATCAAATGATAGGAACTGGGGTACCTTTAGAAATGGTAATGATGCCAGCACCACCACCTCCTCCATCAATTCAACCACCAGATCCAACAAAAATAGTACCAATTACTCCACAAGAAGTTGTCAACAAGATGCGTGCAAGGTTGTAAACTATTGAACATATTTTAATAGGTTTTAAAACTGTATATTCAATATCATTTAGAAATCTTTACTGTCAAAGTATCTTTTATCTTCACAATTTTATAAAACTGGACTAAACAATCAAATTTTAGATTGAACAGTCTGAAAGAAGTACATCGACGTCATGAATTAGATCAGGACCAGTTAGAGCAAGAATTAGGACAAACTATGAAAGAACTGGATGATGGCGAAATTCGTGCACCGCAGCTTGCACAGCGCTTCAGATATTACCAAGAGTTGCGTGGGTATGTCACTGACTTGGTAGAGTGTCTTGATGAGAAGGTGGGTTTATACGCTGTCACGTTTTTTTTATGTGCACTGGGGATTTCCATGCAATTTTTGGCTGTGCAAAATATTCAGCCATACTAGAAACAATGCATTTTTCTTCCTAAATTTAAATTATATAATGACACACATATAGGCATGTTTTCTTTTAGTCCATTTAGAAAAGGATACTCTTTACATGTATTCTATTTTGCAAGTTTTATCCTGCTGATTATTTTATAGAAAGCAACATTTTCCCTTTACTATAACAACTGTATTGTTAAATATACCTTTTTCAAACACAGATAAATAAAAAATGTAAACCTGGAATTCACATATTTAGTTCAAAGCATTCAATTTAAAAGGTAACACATTTTAGTATGACTTTAAAACCTACCTAATTGTACTTTGTTTCATGTATAGGAAAAATTAAAAAATAATTTGTTTTTTAATGTGTATATTCTATTTACTAAATAAAATGTATTTGTTTGTCAGTAATTTTTATTATAAAATCTTAAAAACCAGTTTAGAGTAATATTAAATATTAAAATTTGTTTAACGTATCTAAGCTACTTTAATTCCAAATATTAGAAAAACATGTTATTACTTATTTTTACTTTGTTAACGTACTTCATAAATTTTTTATTTAGAGTAAAAGAAAAATGCATGTTAAAAAGTAAAATATTTAAAATAATAATAAAACATATATAATGTGCATTTATATTGCCGGGGGTCTGTATCTTCTCTGTATACAACAAAATTATTTGTAATATAGTAAATAATTACTTTTAAGTACTTATAAGAATCGAAAAGATAAATTAATATGTGTGGTAAGTAGATTGATATTCATTTATAATTTCTTTTTCAACAAAAGATATCCAATGACTGTGGAATTATATTTTATGTTCTAGCAAATGTTAAATATAAATAGTATTTTATCATATATAAATTGTTTACTGTAAATTGTGTATTGAATCATTTGTAGCTGTATCGAACATTAAATACAAACATTTTCTGGAACAAAGATAATTCCCAAAGTCATTGAGTTAATTCACTGTGTGAATGTTAATGCGTAATATTTTTTGTTAGCTGCCTCTGGTTGTTGGATTGGAGCAACGCTGGTTAGATCTTTATAGCGAGCGTGCCACTGAACTAATGGAAAGAAGGCGACAAGATACAAGGGATCAAGCAGAAGAAATTACAACAGCTGCAAGTCAGTCATTTTAGTATTAATGTCATGCGCAACTAGTTGTGTACCTGAGAAAGCTAAAAGTACTTTGTTCACAAATTTTGTTCATGTATTGACATTTCAGTTTCAATAGAAACAATTATTTCGCACGCTATGAGTAATAAAACGTTGTGAATTATACACAAGACTTGATAAAAATTGTTAAAAGGAGCTGTCAGTATAATTTTATTTTAACATAAATCACTTTCAAAATTCTAGGAGGACAACCTATACGAAGAGGCCCAGAAATCGAAACTCGAATTCGACGAGCTACCGAAAGAGAAGGACGAAGAGCTCGTCGAAGAAGAGCTAGAGAATTAGCTCCCACATTACCAAAACATATTGACGGAATGTCAAGTGACGATGAAGTTACTGAACAGCAAAATCTTGCGTTTAAACAAGCAAAAGGTTGTACTTTATCAAATATCCAAATTTCTTTAAAGCAAACAGAATTCTATTGCAATCTACTTCCTGTAGTATGTCAAATTAGTATAAGTGAAACTGTTGGTCTGTATTCTAAATTTTACTTTTTGTGTAATACTTTTATTTCAGATGATATTGATAATGAAAGTAAAGAAATCTTCTCTGATGTCATGGACGAGTACTGTACGATAAGAGGAATACTATCAAAATTAGAATCATGGAGAGAAACTGATAGAGATGCTTATGCGGAAGCTTATGTGTCTTTGTGTATACCTAAAATCATTTCCCCTATTATTAGATTGCAATTGTTAACATGGAATCCTATTATGGTAATTGTATTATTATTTATAATCTTTTTATTGAACCATATAATTTATCCAAATAAACAAATAGTAGAAACAGTTGTTTGATTAATATAAGAACATTTTTGTATGTCAGAGTTCTAGAAACTTTTCCGGCATTTTCATTTTTTTGCGAACTACGAGAAATTAATTATTAAATTCATTTCTTTCTATCATAAAAAATAATGTGTATGTCTTATATAGTTAAAAGTTATACATATTTTACATTATGAAGTACTTAATGCCATATTTTCCTTTTTAGGAAAGCGCTGATATAGAAAGAACAAAATGGTATAATACACTGCTTCTGTATGCATTAGATAATAAAGAAACAGAAGAATCGCTTAAGAGAGATCCAGACGTTAGATTAGTACCATTTACTATAGAAAAAATTGTCGTACCGAGATTAACATGTAAGATCTTTCTATGTAATTAATTTTTGTAAATTGACTTATATAATGATGATTAACGTAAAAACATTTATTAATATAATAATTCTTATTTACAGCCGTAGTAGAAAAAATATGGGATCCAATGTCTACATCGCAAACATTACGACTTGTAGGCACAGTAAATCGTCTTATCAGAGAATATCCAAATTTAAACGATACGAGTAAACCATTAGAAACGTTATTTAATGCCATACTAGAAAAAATTAAAGCGGCAGTAGAAAATGATGTTTTCATACCGATTTTTCCGAAACAGTAAGTATTGTTTATAAATCTTTTTTTTACAGATATTATTAATTGTAGAATGTCGTAAAGTTAACAAATGTTTCTTATATTATTTTTCAGAGTTTTGGATACTAAACATCAATTTTTTCAAAGACAGTTTGCAATGGCTGTGAAACTTTTACGCAATTTATTAAGCTGGCAAGGTCTTCTTGGTGATACACAGTTAAAAAATCTTGCACTTGGCTCATTGTTAAATCGATATCTTTTAGCGGGTTTGAGAGTTTCTATCCCGACAGATGCTTTGTTCAAAGCAAATATGGTATGTTGATAACCATAGTCTTTATTTTATGGTATCAAACACTGACATTACAAATTTTTTTAAGTATACGCAGTTTTGAACTAAGTATGAATTGTTAAATTAGAATGAATCAATATTAAATAAATAAAATGTTATGTTTATGCATATTAGGTAATGAGCACACTGCCACGAGCATGGTTGCAAGGTGAAACAATAGAACATCTGAGGATGTTTGCTACGCTTATACAGCAACTTAGTGAACAATTAGATCAAGCAAATCCAGCGCATAAGTAAGTATAATTATAAAATTTTAGTCATTCTTTTGATATTTTACATTATCACGGCAAATGAAAATATAAAATATGAATTATTTTTATTTTATATTACATATGAATACTTATATTAGTCTTTTTAATAAACTTGAAAACGTATCAAATTAATAAGTATACATCTGAATTTTCATGAGTTTTAAACAAATTATTCACTTTTACAGTGAAGCCTGGGAATATTCGAAGTCCATCCTGAAAATAATCAAGCCTTTGTAATGTATTAATTATGTACGCATTTCTTAATAATATTTTATGGTATTTTTATTTTATGGTATTCATTAATATGCCTATCCATAGTTTTATACACGTACTGGAAGGATCTTCTACATTGCGAATTACAGTACAATTAGATATGTAATATATAAAAATGTAATTTTGTATAGAAATAAATTAAATAAGATTCTGATATTATAGTACACTTTCCAATAGCAGTTGTAAATAATAAAAAGCAATATATCAAGATAAATATGTAAATATCAGATTGTGTTTAGCTTTCCTGATATAGCTAGAAAACTGAAAATACTTTACTATGAATATCAAATCTTGTTTTGTTTGTTAAATTACATAATAATAGTGTTGCAGTGTTTTTTGCAAATTGAATTTAAAGTTTAATTATTATGATTATATTAAGAAATCGGGAACCCTTTTTTCAATGATGTGGTAGATAATACTGTCAGTCATACGGTCAGAGGTCCTGTTATCTGCAATACTTGTGTTTCCACCATAGTTTCTAATATGCAATTATCACAGTATCCATTTTTGAGATAGAAGAAATGTAAAAAAAGTTAAATATTTACCATGTATATTCCCTAAATATACATTTCACTGTATACTGTTCAATGAATGATCGAAATATAAATATTTTTTAAGGGTAAGAATATATCAATAAACTCCATACAGAAAATTTTTATCTTAACAAATACATTCAGTTTTTGGAGTTACTTTATCCAAAACATTAGTGGTAGTAAATATATGATTTTTTAAATGATCACTGTTTAAAAAATACAAAATATTTTGTGATTTGTATATTACACAAGAATATACAGAGAAAACATAATGGGCTGATTTGTATGATTGAAGATAATTTAGAGAGGAGATAAGTTTTACTCACACAGATGGTGAAGACGTATTCATAGGTCACAGAGATAGGGACAGCAAGGGTCATCTCTTGACTTCTATGAACTCAGTTCACTTTTATTAAGCTGCCATTACACACCATGAGATTCACAGGTATAGAACAAACGTTTTTATATATAACTACAAAATAAATATATAATTAATACATATCATCGAATTTCTATTGTAAATATATAAAGAATAAAATATTTTTATTTGCATACAAATTTTATAGATAGTATTTGATGTTATCAAAGGAATAAATATTTATAATTGCATGTAAACATTACTTACGACATCTTATGTAATTATTATTGTAAATTATAAACTTGTGTGAAATAATGAAATTTCTTTAAAGTATATATCACTGAAATCAAATTGACTTAATAGCCATAATAAAAGAGGAGAATTTGATGTATGTGAAAAGCCAAATATATTGCATTTATGTATTAATTAAAAAAATTATCACTTGCAGATGCTAAATATATATTAGAAGTACTGATGCACAACCTAGGGAAGATTATATTCATATCTTTTCTGTTGTGTAATAATTGTATTGCACACAATATATTTCAACCTGGAAAAGAATATGTATATTCGTACAATGCACTTTCAAGTTCTGGTGTTCTGTTACCATCCAATGCAGCCTCTTCATGGGGTTTTCATGGGAAACTTGTAATTCAAGTTGAGCAAAATGTAGCTACAATGCAAGTATGTAGTACACTTTAGAAAAATGAGAGATTTTAATTTTTTGAATCTTTAAGGCATTGTTTTATTATCTGATTATTACTTTTATTTAAATCATATTTTGTAATGTATCACTATTTTTTAACAGTTGAATTCATTGAAAATGTCTGTATGGAATGGTAAAATACAAGAAAAAGGGAGAGATCAAGATGCTACTAACGATGTAACTGATCTTTTAAAACCATTTCAAATAGCATATAAGAATGGTCTTGCTGAAAATTTTAGCACAGAGGCTACATCTGCTTGGTCTACAAACATAAAAAGAAGTATAGCTGGAATATTACAATTAGATCTTCCTAGTTTAGAAAAGGAAACAGCATTCCATTCGATTGAAGTAAGTAATCAGATGTTTTGCAACATGCTGTATCTAACAGCAAATTACAGCTTTATAAAGAAAAAAATAACTGCAGTACTTTGTTTCAAATAAGCTATTTTTTTCAATAAAGTATGTTTGTTAAAAAATTTATTTTTAGTTTTAGTATAACTGTAAGTATACTTTTATTACAGAGAAATCACTATGGCCAGTGTAACATTGAATATGTTGCAAATCCTGCTGAAGGAGCAAATGAATGCCTAATAAGAAAATTTTTAGATCCTCGAACTTGTACTGGACATCCTCATTACACATGGTCAAATGTTCCCAAAATGTTATGTCCTAATGGTAATCAAGTAGGTATATACATATTTTTATGTAGGAATCAGTATATACAAATATTAATAAAATGTACTTCATATATATTTAGAATCCAATGTTAAAGTCTAGTGAAAGGTTGTACAAAGTTAAGGTGAAAGATTCATTAAACGAAATTTTATTTGTTAATGCTTCTGGAGGTATATATGTTCAACCTTTCCAAAGTTTTGGAGAAGCACATTTTCATTTTACAAGGTATGTTCAAACAAAAAAAATTTGTCTATTCCTGCAACTTGTTATAATATTAATCGTTTCACAGGCAAATCTTCGAATTAATATCGGTGAAACATACAATAAATAAAATACCTATCAAAGAGTTACATCCCAAAGTTCTGCAACATGAATTTCCAGAAGTTGATCTGACTCAAGGCAGAGGTACTCCTGATAAGAGTACTGTTTTTAAATCTGTAAGTTAATTTTTAAAATTTGTAAGTTTGTAACTTCTATTTAATGGAGTAAATGCATGTTTTTTTATACTTTGTAATTATATTTACCTGTTGTAGATAGGAAGTCTCCTAGATAGACTGAGTCAAAGACTTGAAAACCCTGGCTTGGATACAGAGACTGATAATTTACATAATACAACCATATCTGTTTTATTTTACTATCTTGAGATGTTAGATGTTGTTGATTTACGTGCTGCATACACAAAAATTTCAGGAACAAGTTACAAAGAAGAAACAATACGGTATTTAAATGATTAATAGTTCTTACTACTTTTATTACTACATATTATAAAATATAGTATTTCACTTTTGTATATTGTTGTAGGAATATGTTTCTTGAAGCTCTTCCACAAGTTGGCACAAAGGAAGCTGCATTATTCATATTAGAACTGATTCAAGATAAAAAAGTATCAGATATATCTGCAATTCAACTTCTTACTCAGTTGCCATTTCATATACGAAAACCTGATGTCCAATTATTAGTAAATTTACAGACATTTCTAAATTTACCTGAAAAAATTTCTACTGAAGTTCAAAATACTGCAATTCTTACATACGGTACATTAATCTACAAAACATGTTTACTCTATTGTCCGTATGAAATGTTGGATGATTATGTTCGTCTGTATCTAGATAAGTTTACAGGTAAATTTGTATGTATATAGTACTGTATGAGCATAAGATACTAACTTCTAGTTCTGCTGGAATTGTTATTACATAATTATAATAATACCTAATTCATAGAGACAATGGAATATGAGAAGAAAATGATTTGGCTGGAAGGTTTAGCAAATATACAATTGGGAAGAGTAGTTGAATTTTTAGAGCCTATTGCAAGCGGTAATAATGCAGAATCACGTCATTTTCGTGTTCTTGCCGCCTGGGCGTCACTTCCAACTGCACCTTTAAGACCTGACGTTGTAAGTAGTCAATCTGCTCTTGTAATGTAACAAATTATTAATTATTACTCTCTCATTTGTTTATTATAGATATATCCAGTCTATTGGCCAATTTTAGTAAATAGAACTGAACATTTAGAAATGAGAGTTGCTGCAATGACATTACTTATTGTTTCTAGTCCTACACCAAGCAGATTAATATCATTATATTGGTATATGCAAAGCGAACCCAGTCAGCATTTATATAATTATTTCTACTCTACTTTAAAATCTATGGAGCGTACAACACATCCTTGTTACGTTCATATGTATGTAAAGTTGTATTACTTTTTCATTTAATCAGTACCTAATATTTTTTAATGTTATTTCTCTTTTTGTTAAAATTACGATTATCTTCATAATTACAATTTACAGAGGTGTAATAGCTGCACAGTTTACACGAGTACTTCAGCGATCATCAAAAAATCAGTATTTAATTACTGGTAATTATTTGTTTGATTATCAAGATATCTACAGAAAATTTGGTGCTATGATTAATGGTATTGTCATTGCTAATCCTCTGACAAACATACCTGAAGTTTTATATGTAACAGTCAACACTTATGGGAGTGGAACCAATATCAATCATGTATCTGTAAGTTGTAATTTTATGATTATTTTTTTATATTGGAAAGGTATTTATGATAATGTTTTCTAATATATTAAATATTATGTACATACAGTTATATATTAAAGCTGAAGGTCTTTTACAAACATTATCAAAATATGATGGTCCAACACAAGTAAAAGATATATTAAAGCAATTTAAACTAGATCAAAAGCAAAATGGACCAGTACATATGGAAGTAATTGCACGAATTCAAGACAAAACAGTTTTATGCCTTCATTTGAATGAAACGAATATTATTAAAGGATTTAAATGTAAGTTTATACTACTCATACTGAAAATTTTAATTACTTATACATTAATTGATAATATTTGTGGAACTTTACTTTAAATTGATTGAATATTGCATTCTCATAATTTTATTAATGCTAGTTATTGTTATAAATTGTTATAAAAAATTATAATTTCTTAGATCTATCATCTTTACCGGATAACATATACCACATATATCAAAATATGGAATTTCATGTTAATCAACAGCGTATTAATGTACCCATAACGTTAGAATCAGTACAAGTTACAGATCTAGGAGCAAATGTGAGATATGCAATGACTACTACATCATTGTTTTCAATGAGAGGAAATTTTACACATGTTTCAATTGGCCGTAACAATCATGTCATACTACGGTATACAATGTATAAGCTGCAAATTCATACGTTGGTTTATAGTACTTTATACTAAACATTTATTATTTTTAGTACATCAATTCATAGATCAGAAATAATTGAAAATTATAATCCCTTAATTGATGTATGGCATAGTGCTGAAAGAGCATATTCAATTCATGGATATCTTCCAGTCAATATTACAATTGGTATTGAGGATCGACCTTTCATTTCGTATAATACTCCAGGAGGTATTGCCATATTGTTATAAGTAGAATGTGTAATATTTTAATGTTAATGCGTTTTGAATCAATAATAATATGCCTTTATAGAAAATCTTAAAATGGGTATTACTGCTCATGCTAGAACATCTACTAATATAAAAGGTGCAAATGTCAGGTCAAAATTAGATCCAATTTGTCCTACTTGCTCCGAATTATTCATAGTTACAAAATTACCATCATATAAACCAAAAGTAAGTGAATGTGCTTTTTATTAATATAATACATTTCTACTAAAAATATCTGTTTTTTTTTTATACATATAGACAATAGATTTATTTAAAGCCGAAATAGCGGAATTAGGAGGACAGATACACGTAAAACTTTTCGATTGTGAGAATATAATATCGAAAGAGAAATTGGTTCGCGACGTATTTTCTTCACATCAAGTTAATTCTCCGTGAGTTTAACATTCATATGTTTTTGTTATTTATAGCTTTGTGTTTGCTTATTAAGCCTATATTATGCAATCTGAATCGCATAATTTTTACAAATTAAAAATGAATAATAACGTGACATATCAATAATTGTATTTAACTTTGAATTATAGCATTTGGCCATTTGTGCAGTTTGCTTTAACAGCACTTCATTTCTTAGATTATTGTACGTACGTTCCACCAAAAGGTAGTTGTGGTTTTGCTGCTTATATTAGTACAATTGATGTACAAGAAACTCAAGTTAGTATGTTAAAATCTTTTTATATTTTAAATGTATAGACTGTAAGGTTTCAACTGAATATCTTACCTACGTAGGTAAGATTTGAATACAACAAAAATCCAAATCATCATGTATTTGCCTTAACACGTCGTAATATGGAAACATCACAAATTCTTCAACAATGGAATTTAGCTGCAGTTTATGAAATTACCAGTTGGATGTCGGATATGATTAAAATTAAGGCAACTAAAATTATACCAGGTCAAAAAGTTCTAAAGGTACATTATGTAATAATAAATTGGACCAATAGTTATAATTAAAAAAAAGTGGAACTACGATATTTTTTGGTCTTTAGTTTTGTTTGGAAGGAGAAAAAGAAATACCATGGGAATGGGATTTCCTAACTACTAAACCAAGTGAACCTGCTAAAATTACATTAAATGCTGTTTGGGGATACTCTGATACAGCAAGAGGAAAATGTACTGGATCATCAATTACATTAAACTTACTTGGAGAAGTTAGTCAAGATCAACTGAAAGAAGCTGAAGAAGCAAAGTGGCCTTACGAAGAATGTCGTAAACAATCTAAAGGGAAGCAATTTACTCCATACTCTGATGCTTGTTATGAAGCATCAAGAGAATTATCTACTCTGAGAAAATATGCAATTGTTGCACAGCATGAAAATGTAGGTTTACTATAATTTTATTAGTGGGTTATTATAAATTGAAACTAAATAGTACTCTATAAAGAAAAATTTTACAAGAAAGAAATGTACTGTAATATTAATTATATAACTATAATTAGATTCCAGAAAACTTAATGAGATTAGCCTGGAAATTTCGTGCTTTATATGATTTAATTGGTGGAAACAGTAGCTCTGATTCTATCTCTAAAGAATTCACTGTAACTGCAATATTTCCGAAGGATTCGGACGTTGGTGAATTATCGCTCAATAATGATAAAGTGGACATTGAATATAATTATAATTTTATAGACTATTTCTTAACAAGAACTAGAATTCACAAATACATGGATATATCCACTTCGAAGACATTCTTTGGTAAGTAATCTGTATTTTAAGAAATAATTTTGTAGAAAAATAGTTAATCGTTTGTACCTGCAGAATTGATTCTATTTGATTACAGTACCTTACCTGTCTTAATCACTTCCAAATTTAGGCACATGTGTTGTGACGCCAAACTTTATAAGATCAGTTCACGACGAAAATTACTCATTCCGCAACAAACGTGAAGTCTTGTTGCTTGGTCAATGTTATGATGAAAATCCAAAATATGCATTAACAGCAGAGCATGGATTACGTGGGGTTAATGTAAACATATACGATGAAACAGATACTGTGAGAATAGTATCTGAATCAACAGGAGGAAGAGTATATAATAACACAATGCATATTTCATTACCACAGACTTTCATGTTTCATTCTCTGGGTTCTAAACGGTGATTAAACAATTAATAATATCGTAACATAATAACAGAATGTAAAAAGAAATACTTATTTTTTGATCATGTTATGTTGCAGGGTAAGACTGGACGATAAAACTATTGATATAATAGTTCCTAATCTCTATTTATATATGCATTGGAGTCAAGAACAAATTCTACTATTGTTTCCAACATACATATTAGATTATAGCTGTGGTATATGCACACTACGCACTGAGAATACTAATAATTTATATGAAAAATTGTGATTCATATTATTTATGAAAGAGTCGGCATAATACATAAGAAATGTTTAACATAAAGCAATTTGTACCTTGTTACTTTTGCATTGATACATTAGCATAATCAAGATATTCTATAGTAGTGTGCTTAGAAATAACATTCATTTTTAAGGAATATTAAATTTATATAATTTAAAAAATTTGTAGGTCTTTATTTTAAAGAATCATAAATGTATGATACTTAAAAACATTGATTTCATGTACATATTATAATTCTAAAATAGTGATTAAATATTACTGGATATAATTTGCAGTACTAAAAATGAATAAATAAGACGATACATAGTTAATTGAGAAAATTTAATAATATTTACAAAAACAAAAATTTATAATGTACCTTATATTATGTTTTAAATTATTTTTTAATTAATTACGAACTTACAAAGTGGCAATACTGAACACTCGTCAAGTAATGACGTTAATTAAAAAATGAAATATGTTTACGTGAATAATAAATAGTACAAAATGGGTAGTATGTAACCAGAGAAAAAGGCAAATTATAACATTTTAATAAAGACTACAACATAATTATTAATTCTCTACTTAATTTTGAATATATATATATAAAGTAATGTAAATTACTAAATAATAAATATTATACAATTTTTTATTACGCTTATGTACTTTCAAGGCATTCATCTAAATGACGATTCATGGAAGACTCTGATATTAATTGCATACAAACAGGGCAAGGATATTTATGATCATTGTGATTAAATGATATTTCTGAGGCTGTTTCTGACATTTCTGTATTATTACCGTCTGATAATATTGAATCATCATTAAAGACGCTGCCAATACAATCTTCTAAGTGATCATTTAGCGATATCTCAGGACTGATTACCGTATTACAGACAAGACATTTATGTGATTGTGCCTCAGTAGAATCATTTTTTTGAGGCTCTGAAATAGGATAAGTATCTTTTAAATTTTCAGTATTTGAGGAAAAAGATTCATTACTACTAGATGTACTACTTATAGAAACTATACTGTCATCTTTTGTCTCGTTCTTGCAATTTCTGTCATCTAACAAAATAGTAGAATTATTTTGTTGACTTGTTGTTGAAAGGCATTTATCAAGATGTTCATTCATCTCTGTAAGTTCAAGATTTTTATTACATACAGGACAGTTTGCTTTTCTTAAATTTTCTGAGTTATCTAATTTTATTTGTTTACTTGAAAATGTACTTGTATTATTCTTTCTCTTTTGTGCAGATGGAGAATTATCTGCCTTTATTTGTGAATTAGAAGAATTGACACTATAAACTTTTGATATGGTTTCCTGTTCGGTTTTATCTATTTTCTCACTTGTTATTACTAAACAGGAATCTATGTGTTTATTTATATCACTATCTGGAACAAAATTACTGCATATTGGACATTCCACAAGCTTCAAGTTGGATTCATCTAAAGATTTCTTATTATTAGTAATGGAACTCTGAGTTTTTGTACCATTAGTCCATAAGTCTATTGCCTTTTTCGTTAATGTAGTTGATTTTTGGTGATTACCAGTATCAAATTTGTTTAGGAGATTGCTTTTCCCAGTCACAGAACCACCCAAAACTCCAGAAGTCGAGAATGTCTGTGTACTAAAAACTGTAGGAGTTGATTTCTGTGAATTATTGGAAGTACCTGGGCCTCCTATACCCCAACCATGAACATTATTTGTATTAGTTCCAAGTTTTTTGAACCCACTTAACGGACTCTGATTACTTGAAGGTGGTTTAATACTTTTGGATGGTGTACTAGAAACTGTAGTAGCAGTAGATTTCTGTGAACTATTTGAACTACCCGGACCTTTTATACTCCAACCATGAACATTATTTGTATTAGTTCCAAGTTTCTTGAAGCCACTTAATGAATTTTGATTATTTGAAGGTGTATTATTTTTAGGAATGAATGTAAAGTTTTTTTCAGCAACATGTGAAGTAGTTTTTGTAAGCCAGTTGAACATATTATTCAGTGTATTATTACTTTTTGCAGCTGGTTTTGCTTCTTTCTTATTTTTTGAACCTGATTTTATCTTCTCCTTATTTTTTGAACCTTTTGCTTTAAAATTTTCTGGTTCTTTAATTTTGATAAACTGACCACCACAAGTTTGCTGATGTTCTTTCCACCAAAAATCAGATGGACCTGGAGCACGATTCATTGCTCTACGCACTGTTCCAAAATATGGGGCTCTTTTTTGACATGGACCATTACATCTCCACCAATGTTGTTGATACAATTTAACTTCATCATGAAAGCTGTGGTATATCTACAAAAAAGAGCACTTTTATTAGAAATTATTAAAGTTAATGAACTGTGTTATTTAATTTATTAAAGATACAGACTGTTATTTTTGTTCCTGCTGATGCATTTATTCTGTTCATATGCTTGCAAAATTCTGGACCGTGTCCATCTCTGTCACGATTATTGTTTGTCAGGAAAAGATATCCATGGATCATTTCATGCTGTGAATTAAGCATAAAAGCTTACACATATTCATTTTATGTTTTAAGATATATAAATATAATGCATTGCCATGTAAGGATATAACGTATTAACATATATACTAAGTTTATATGTAATTACACTTATTATTAATAATAAATGAAACTTACCAATAATGTTTCCACAAGGTCTTTTCGTGGTCTAAGTTTTAATAATGGTACACTAAGTGAAATGACACATTGACGATTTCGAGGATGAAAAGTACATACACCAGCACAACTACATTGCATATGTATATAATAAAATTAATGTGTAAATAAAAAATAATACCTGAAATTTATATAATTCTAAGACCTTCAAAAATTATACCTGGTCATTCTGGGACTCCATTTGACTTCAACAGGAAGTAATTTATTCCAAAAAAACCTTTCATTAAATTGCATAAATAATGTATAAATATTGGGAGTTGGGTCAATCAACTCTAAAGTTTGGTCAATTAATGTCCTTGGTTTATAATTTTCTTTATCCTTTGAAAAATATATTTTATATTAATGAATTGCAGTATTATTAAGTATTCTGTTAATAACTTAGTAATTATTAATTTAGAAATATAATTATTCCTACGGCTCTGTATTTAAAACAGTTTAAACAAGTATTATAATAGAAATTTGTAAACGAAAGTTTTACATTAATGGTTATCAATAAGAAAACAAGGAACTTACATTTTTTGGTAAAATTGCATTTTCTGTTATTCCGAAACAATTATTTTGTTCGTGTATTTTAAATGCCACTTCATAATCTCGGGATTTTTGTGACTTCATCATAACGTGTAAGTATATTAACAAAACTACAAAGTATTACTTGGGACAGTTATGCAGAAATAAAATGGTAAATTATACACTTTCTAAACATAAAATATACATTCATAAACACAGTGTAGGCATCACAGTTTTGAACACATTACATTCCCACTGTGATATAACTTATTATTATTACAAAAAACGTTCGAATCAATGCTTTGCAACCTAGCCAAGTCAACGAATTTGATAGGGCATTTAAATTTGACACATCCATACATGTAGATGTGCCCTTTAAACTTGAAAATGCAATCACACTATTTTAAATTTTATTGTTTTATACACCATTTTCGTACAGAGAGAAAAATTATAAAGTACGAACAGGCTACATAATTTTTATTTGTCGTAGAGTTTAATAAAATTCTAAAAGGAATACAGTAAACGTTATTTAGCCTCATCACGCGTAGTCGCTGAGGTATGCAGCGCGAATATTTAAACACAGACGAGGTATATGTCGTTGGTGGATTAAATGTACTAATTCATTATTTCTCAACTAAATACGTTTTTAATTTATCACTTTTATTTTTACTTCTTAAGAATTATATAATTATAATAACATTTAATCAATATTAATTTGAAATTATAAGTTCCAGTATCCACTGAGGTTGCTCATGATAAGTGATGTATATCAAACTAGAGATGTAATCTCTGGATAAAACTAATGTTATATATAAAAAATAATTATTCTTGATACGTGACTGTTTCTTGAGAAATAGTATTTACCGACATATAAGGGGAATGGTCGCGGTGAAGGGAAGTCCGAAGCGAGCTGCCATTTCTGGCTTAATGAATCCCGCCTTTAAATCTCAAGACTAAGTTGTCGGATAATTGTAAAAGTCTTTCTACAAAATTGATTCCAGTCTTTCTGATAATAGACTTCCTTAGATTCGACATTTTGCTTTAGTAGTAAATATGTACTTGAAGAATTAGAATAAAAATACTGAAATCAATTTTTTTATACGATTGCGATTTTAACGCTATATTTTTTATCTGAATCAATGTGGCCGTATGCTATATAGTTTGCGTTTGCAAACAGAATTTCTAAGCGATATCCGTACTTCTGTACATCTACTTCATGGTTTAATCCTTTCGTCATGACACACGTCAGCACAGCGCGCCCTCTGCTCTGCCCTCGTATTTGTATATATGATGTGGATGGAAGATTGGCTTATATAAAAATTGTATTAGGTTAATCGTACAGCGCATAACGTATCAAAATAATTCATCAAAATGGTAAGCATTCGTACATCGGCGTATTAAAATCGTTGTCACTATACTCGAATCTCGTAAGGTATTTGCGGCAGGGCCGTTTATGCACTTGCCACAGATGTCAATCACCGCTCGTGTGATTGCACCTAAAACGAATAAGAAATTGAGATGCATGGCACGATGCAATTATTTATTATTGTTTTAGGTACTTATCGCGGCCGCGGTCTGCACCAAAGCAGGCAAAAGTAAGTAACGTTCATTTTTTCCGGCCGCGCCTGTTTATGATGTGTGCACGATGCTTGCATCACATATTTAATACCACACGATCACATTAGTCTTTAATTGTCAAATAATTAGAATTTTTCATTCCTTACAACACATTCGCGTATTTATATTCACACTTATAGACGTTAATTTTTCTAATCTAAACAGTAAATGACACATATAATAATGGTCATGTACATGTATAGTCTATTCTCTATTATTTGTCATTATCATAAAAAATCCCATAATATATCCATATGCTGTAAAGCAATTAGACGTATGTTTCTCATACCAATAATTGTGCTTTTGTATATTATAATTTTTACTTCAATTATATAAATGAATGGCTTTTCATGATATATAAATATTTTAGCTATTGTTTCACGTCAGTTTGTTGAAATGACAAAGGCCAGGATAGAAGGTTTATTGGCTGCATTTCCAAAGCTAATGAGTTCAGGGAAACAGCATACGTTCGTAGAAACAGAGTCTGTAAGATATGTATATCAGCCTTTGGAGAAAGTATATATGTTATTGATTACTACAAAAGCTAGCAACATATTAGAAGATTTAGAAACTCTAAGGCTTTTTGCAAGAGTTGTAAGTATACTTTAATTATAAAAGTAATAATTACTAATTATTTCTCCACTGTACTTTCAATAAGATGAAGATAAACTAAAACGGTTTATACAATGGATTTTTAGATTCCAGAATATTGTAGTTCAATGGATGAACTTGAAATAGCTCAAAATGCATTTAATCTGATATTTGCATTCGATGAAATAGTTGCATTAGGATACAGAGAGAGTGTCAACCTGGCACAAATCAGAACATTTGTAGAAATGGATTCGCATGAAGAGAAAGTTTATCAGGCAGTGAGAATGACTCAAGAACGTGAAGCTAAAAATAAAATGCGTGAAAAAGCTAAAGAATTGCAGAGGCAACGAATGGAAGCAAACAAAAAGAGTGGACTCAAAAGTCCTGGATTTGGAAATGCATATGGAAGTGGTGGGAATTTCACACCAACTCCGACTGTAGGAGATACTGCCAATTTTGTGCCAGAAGCTATTAGACTTTCATATACACCAACACAGTAAGAAATATTACCATACTGATATAATATTTCTAAAAAATATGAAAGTAATTAAAATATTTGTTTTATTCATAAAGGAAACCTGTTAATGCTGGACCAGGTGCAATGAAATTAGGTGGGAAATCTCGTGATGTTGATTCATTTGTTGACCAATTAAAAGAAGAAGGAGAAAATGTTGTAACGACACCTCTACCTGCATCGGGTACAAAGCCAACATCAACTGCACCACAGATAATAAATACTGAACCGTAAGATATTAACTCTTATAATTTGTGCATTTGCCATTAATGACATTGATTATATGAATATTTTCTTTTTCTTTAAGAGTCCATCTGCGACAAGAAGAACGACTTAATGTACGAATTGGTCGGGATGGAGGCTTGCAACATTTTGAATTACATGGTTTGGTGACACTACATATTTCGGATGAGAAATGGGGCCGAATCCGTGTACAATTGGAGAATAGGGATTCGAGAGGAATCCAATTACAAACACATCCTAATGTAGATAAAGAACTGTTCAGGACGCGTGGACAAATAGGTTTAAAGATTCCTGCAAAACCATTCCCACTGAATACCGACGTTGGCGTTTTAAAATGGCGCTTACAAGCTCAAGATGAAACAGCATTACCTATTTCAAGCAAGTGTCTTTTTATATATAGGAATGCACAAAATGTCCACATTAAATTTTTAAATCAATTTGTTTTATGAAGGGAAAATATATTATTCAAAATGAAATTACAATTTCTATTTAAAATCACAGAAAGTTTCACATGGACGTTTTATATATTATGTAGCGCGTATAGAAATAATTATTCTTATTCTTCAAAACAGTTAATTGCTGGCCTTCTGAGAATGGAGAAGGTGGATGCGACGTCAACATAGAATATGAATTAGAACAGATCAATCTGAAATTGAGTGACGTTCAAATAAACATTCCGCTACCCATGGGATGCAATCCCATTGTAAGCGATTGCGATGGAGAGTATACGCATGATACACGACGAAATACACTTGTATGGTCTCCACTGGTTGTTGATGCAACAGCAAAATCAGGTTCAATGGAATTTTCAGCACCCTCTTCTACTCCTGCTGATTTCTTCCCTCTTCATGTTTCGTTTACGTCAAAGACATCATATGTCAATATCAAGGTATGTGACAGCATGCTTATGTGATTTCTTCTTTGAATTTATTAAGAAATAGACTTTCTCTATTTTATTTTTGTACGTATTTATCATAATACAAATAAATATGCTTTCTTTTTTTTACAGGTGTCGGAAGTTTTGCTTGTAGAAGACGAAAGTCCTGTCAAATATTCAGTAGAAACAAATTTCTTTACTGATAATTACGAAGTGGTATAAAAATCCAGTGAATGATAAGTTAACTACTTGTACTAAATGTGTACAAGAATACAGAAATTAGGCACTGTACATTGGAATTTCAATGATAAACATTTTCAGCTTAACTACCAAATTATTATTATTGCCAAACAATCACGAATTTTATCAATGGTTAGGTGCATGAGTATGTTTCAAATGGGTATACTATCATGCACCTTATAATTTGTTCTATTTAAAATATGCCTAACGTCAGACTATTAAAGCAAACTGTACAAAAATATTTTATAATTGGTGAAGAAAGTACATTGAAAGTTTTTTCACATTTTACAAGTTATATGTATTACAGATATACTTTTATTTAAAATTTTCCAAATTATTTTCTTATAATTTCTTGTGTACAGTTACAAAACTCTTAGCAAAATATAAAATAACATATTACTGTATGAAGAAATATAGCAATATTTTTTTGTATGCTACATACATATATATATATATACCCATAAAGCCATAATAACTACAGAAAAGTATATACATATATAATCATGTTTTTAACAAAAAAATCATTAAAATATATAGTTGCATTCACTTGTTTTGTTTATTTTCTTTTTAATAGTATTATTAGATGCATTTAATATTTCTACATTCTTCATTTTCGAAAATGTAAAATATTTATTATTTTACATTTGTTGTGTAAATGTTGGTAAAAAATATGGTAATATGTAAAACAGAAAAGAAGCAAGTTGTACTTTAGGACGTATTTACGTTGTGTGGTTATCTACTTGTTCTTTGAACCATTATTTTAGAATACTATAAATGTTTATATACACGAATATTAAATATTATATTAGTACTTTGAAAAAAATTTTATATTAATTTTGATTTGAATAAGTAAGGCGAAATTTATTTTTTACTTATCATTTACTAAATGTGTATAAATAATTAATGAATTGTATGTGTAATGTTCACCCGTAATATTTTCGAATATAAACTTCCTTATTTCATTCAACGATAATAATCTTGCATTCAGAAGATATTTAGTATAAATAATTATATGAAAATGAGAATAAAAAAATCTATTAAAATGTTCAGATATAAATATTAGTTTTATATTTACAATTTTTTAAAACCTATACAAATTTGTAAAACAAGCTTTATTGCAATATGTCAGGTGGTATGTTTACCACTTGTTGTAACAGATAATTTTCAATAACTGCTTTAGCTGGAAAAAAGAAGTGATTAATGTTTCTGTAAGTAAAGAATAACATACTACGTTATAGATATCTTTTATACAAATTCTCCTTACCAGTTAATGAATTATTTAATACTGCTGCATGATAAGCACTTATATTATGGACATTACGACATGTAATGTCAGCCCCTCTTGATAACAATTCGTAACACACATGTGGATGATCACCATGTGCCCCATATATCAGTGGTGTATTTCCTTCCTATATCATTTAAAAACCTTTGATTCCAAGATTTTTATTTAATAAAAAATGTATCAGCTTGTACCTCATCATTTGCATTTGAATCTGCACCATGATTTAACAACAACTTTACAAGGTCATGATGTCCATAAGCAGCTGCCAAATGCAAAGGTGTCTCTCCATTGAAACCACGGTAATTTTTATTTGCGCCAGCTTTAAGTAACTGCCTTGCACTACCCAATTGCCCATATCCCGCTGCCCACATAAGACCAGTCAAGCCTTTTTCATCAGGTATGTCTACAGTATCTTTACAATAATTGATAATTAAAATAAAAAATTATATAAAGCAAATATTTATTCTTTCTAACAGAAGACATACTGGGATGTATGTGTTCAGGAGTAAGTTCACCTTGACCAGCTAATGTATGGAATGTAATATCACTACCACCATAAAGTTGAGGTATTTCTGTCTGTGTATTGCCTCTTTGTAAGTTGGTCAATAATGTAGGTGGCTATAAAAATGTTTAAATGAATGAATATTTCTTATGTACTCTTTATATAAATGCTTCAATTTTTATTTGTATGAAAATTTACCTTATATGGTTGAAAAGCACTAGTTCTTGTAGCATCTTGCCATGCTCCTGGAGCCCAGTGCCATTTGGTTTCAATAGGTTCAGACTTACAGCCAATACTAACATTTTCAGGCTTACAAATTAGGGGCCTTGGTCTTATACCAATTGCAGATTCTATTCCATCACGAGTATTGCTCTTACTATCATTACTATTAGAGTTATTGCAATCTTGTTCCGTGTCTTCTTCCTCTTCTTCTTTCATAATTAATTCTGAATGAATCTGGTTTTCCATATTGTCCCTGATCTTCCAAAATAAAGATCATCAATAAATGTCACTTTTAAAGTCCACATAGGAAAATATTAATAAAACAAAGTAAAATACATAGTTTAAAAAGTTATTTCATACAGACACAATATATTCGTCTTATTTGATTTGTGTGTTGCATATTTCCATTTGTTTGTTTAATTAGTTCAAAAGTACACAAATATTGTTGACTGTCTTATGTGTTAGATAATGAAAAATATTCCTCATATAATACCTTTAAGTATATAATACATTAAACGTGATCTATTGCTTTCTTCTTAATTTCTTGTGTAATGTATGCATTTTTAAAAATAACTGATGTTCAAATATGTATTTAATAGAAACTGTCACACAGAGGTTATGTTTTCACAGTTGTGTATACAAAGTGTCACCATTTATATACTTGAAGCCATGAGAGAATGTAGTCGCTGAACGACGAGTTTACGTCCGTTCTGCGCATCTCTGCTCTGATTGGTTCAACACGCTCCGTAACCAATGGTAACGCGCAAGCGCCCTTACTGCATCATAGACGCCAAGGCAGCTCAGAGCGTGTATACCCAGTGAGCAAAGAGTTTCGTTACGTGTGTTCCATTATCTGTTCCTCCTATTCATATATGATTGTCCACCACGTATATGGTTGGTGGAGTGAGAGGCGAGTGATACATGGTGGTGGGGGACGTCCAGAGCTCAGTCGAGCTGCGCAAAACGACTACATTCTTTCATGATCTCAAGTATATACGTACTCAGACCCAGTTTGCAATACATGAGCCGAACATTTAATACATATTTGTATATAATTAAATAATACACGATATCACTCATATTAAAGGAACAGAAATTTGCGATATTACAAAACGTAACATCTTGTTATACTGAGTGTGTCGTTCTATAAAATCACTGTTACGAATGATAAAGCTATAACTTCTAACTTATCACAGTGTATTCTATAAGAAAAGGAATTCCAAAAAATTAGCCGGCTGTACTTATTCTAACCTATATCTACAAATCAGTTGTATTAAAATTTATTTTAAGATAATCACATTATTGTAATATGAGCAACAATTTCAGATCTATCATATTTAAAAAGGTGCACCATTGCGCATTTTACTGTTCCTATACCTGTATATTGCGAATTATAGTGTACTTATTTATAATTTATTAGTAACAATATGTATAGGTTGTAACAAATTTGAACGTCGTATGCCGATTATTGTAATTTATTTTGTTTTCTACTTGCAATTTAAATTTAAGTCAATCTCACAAATATATATTTTGAGTTCTAATTTTTATATCTCTTCAAAATTGCATTAGAAAATGTTGTATAAAAATTTATAATATATACATTTGTTGAACAGACACACTTTTTCTTGCAATTAATATACAATTATTTTTGTTTACAGGTTATAAAGCCATTACAAAATAAAGATAATGCCTATCAACATAAGATTCTGTCACAAGTATATGTAAGATCGATCAAAGAAATTGACATGTACTCTTTTGTAGTTCCTACAATAACTAAAGATTATAATGTAAACGATGAAGTTCAAAGTATTATGAAGAATGATTCAGAAAATATTTTTGATGACATTGTCATAAACAGTAATTCCATATATTTTTTTATAAAAAGAGATAAGTATACTAAGGCAATTTTAGAAAGCAATCATTCAGATGTAGCACCTCCAATACTTGTTAATAATAATAAAAATATTATTGTGGAATTTAGTTCGCCAAACATTGCTAAACCCTTCCATTTGGGAACCTTACGTTCTACAATCACAGGAAATTATGTTGCTAACTTAAATAGCTTTTTACAAAATAAAGTTAAAAAAATGAATTATTTAGGTGACTGGGGTACACAGTTTGGTTTTATTCAAGTAGGACTTGAAATAGGGAATATTGACAGCAAGGAGATACAAGCAAATCCTATTAATACTTTGTACAAAGCATATGTTAGTGCTAATAAATTAGCGGAAAATGATTCAACAATAAGGGACCGTGCCAGAAAAATATTTAAACAACTGGAATTAGAAGATGATACTATTCTGAAAAACTGGCAAATATTTAAAAATTATACTGTTCAAGAATTAGAAAAGACTTATAAAAGAATAAGTGTAGATTTTGATGAATATCATTGGGAATCTATGTATACTGCTAAGAATACACAACAGATTATTAATTTGATGGAAAAAATGCAATTATTAAAAGTTGATGCACAAAATAAAAAGGTAATACCCTTAAATGAAACAAGAAATATTCCAATTCTTAAAAGTGATGGTTCAACTTTATATATAACACGAGATATTGCTGCTGCTATTGATAGATTTGAGAAAAATAATTTTGATAGTATGTACTATGTGGTCGATAATGCACAGACTGACCATTTTTCAAATTTAGTACAAATTTTGAAAAAAATGGAACTACCTTGGGCAAATAGATTAAAGCATATTAAATTTGGGAGAGTACGCGGTATGAGTACAAGAAAAGGTACAGCAGTATTTTTGGAAGATATTTTGAATGAAGCAAGAGACATTATGAGAGAAAGACAAATGCATAAACATTGTAAGTTAATTAAATTTTTCATTATAAGTACAATCTAATTTAAATAATTTAAATAACTAATTAAATATTCAAAAGCAGAACACTTAAAAATTTAGTTTTACATTAATTCTAAATGCAAAAACATTATATGGAATTAAATGTAACTATTTAATTAATTATTATTATATTTTAGCGACTAAGATTTCTTTAGATGAAACTGATAATAGCTCTGATATTTTGGGTGTTTCTGGTATAATTATTCAGAATTTAAAACAAAACAGAATGAAAGACTATGAATTCAATTGGGATTTAATATTTAATGTAAGTTATTTTGACAAATATCAGTTCCTATTAGCTATTTATACAAAGCATACTTTATTAGTAATGAAGAATACCTTTTAATATTAGATGAAAGGCGATACTGGAATAAAATTACAATACACTCATTGTCGTTTAATTAGCTTGGAACAGACTAGTGGTGCCACTGTAATAACAGAATGTGATCCAAGTCTTTTGAAAGAAGCAGAAGTCGATGATTTAATTATGTTAATCAGTCAATTTGATGAAGTAATACTTAAATCTTATGAAAAGTTAGAACCTTGTGTATTGACAGCATATCTTTTTAAGTTAAGGTTGGTATTGAAATATTATTTAATAACAACTACTACTAACATTTTATACAAGCTTCTGTAACATATATAATTTATTGCTAGTAATGCCATTAATATGGCAATGCACAAACTGAGGATCAGAGGTGAACCATCAGATTTAGGAAATCAAAGACTATTGTTGTTTAATACAGCAAAAGTTGTTTTCGTGCAAGGAATGAAATTACTCGGTTTAACACCTCTGGAGAAAATGTAAAAGGAATGATTGTAAATATAGACGAAATAATAAATTCTGTACATAATACATTCTTATGCATTCTACTTGATCTGAGTATGTACACTGCTTTCTAAAATTATATTTAAAAGTTGATAGGTACCAAATGTCCAGCAGAGTATTATTTAATTACTTTATTAATTTGTTTTTCTTTGTCATTTACTTCCCATGGCCTAATTATTCATCTTACAGCATGCATTTTATAGAGTACATCTTGATACAGTTAAACGATGTTTTAAAGGAATTTATTACTCAACTCTGTTTATATAATTGTTATGTTACAGAACATTGAAAAAAACAATATTAACGTTTCTTCCATGTAAACTTTCTTCGAGCACCTTCCTGACCCCACTTCTTTCTCTCGCGTTTTCTCCAGTCCTTTGTTAGAAGTCCAGCTAAATAAAAGTAATTTTACAAATTAATTATAATATATCGTAAATGAACGCAATAAGTAAGAAGTGTAATGATTGATTAATTTAAATAATCGACATACGGCCGGATAAATTTAATGACTGATCTCATTACCATTTCACGCATTAAGTATAAGAAGTGCTTTAACAGGGAGCAGATAGTAATAGCATAATAATTTCTTTTTCGTTTCCAAAGAAAATCAAGTAAGATTGTCCCATCGAGTTAACAAAGCTTAACGTTTAACCCTCTTGTTATGGAAGTGCTCAGCCGAGGAGCATTCTTATAGTATAGGCATAGCAGGATGTTTGATAGGGGAACGTGTACCCCTGCTTTCAAAGGAAGTAGCATTTCATTGTTTCATCGTTATGCGATAAATATTCGCTGAATTTGCTCAGTGGCTCTGAGCACACAGCAACATTTAGAAGCGACTGACTGCAGTCCGTGCAGTCATTATAGAAAGGGTTGAGCCAGTACGAGGAATTCAAATTCATAATATTTGATTACATATTCACACATTTGCAATTAGTATTTAGTGTTGAAAATTGTTACCTGACCTGCGATATTAATTATCGTATACGAAAGCAAATAAGCGATTGGATGACATGGTTTTTCTTACCAACTCTCATTCTTTCGAACATGTCTTTATCGACAAAGTTTCGAAGCCCCCACGCAATACCCCAACGAATAGCACCGGATTGTCCACTAGGCCCCCCACCAGAAACGGTTGCTTGAATATCAACTTTGTCACTCATATTCGTAAAGATTAATGGAAATATAATCTGTAACATAAAATAAATTCGATTACATGTATCTGGTATTTATTCCACAACGTGTGATACGAATATTTATGGGCTCATTGCTCAAAGTGAAGCGAATACACTTCAAGTTCGTTATAAATGATGAAAATAAGTAAATTTCTTTTTCTTTTTCAATTATTATTCATTTGAAAACGGAACAAAGTAATCTTTTATTTATTTGACTGAATATTATATTATCACGTACATATTGAGCTTTGTAAAAACAGAAACAAAGAAAATTAATTTAGTTACCTATTAATTTAGAATTTTTACAGAGGTCCTTTACTAAAATCAATCTTGATAATTTTGTATAGTTAACATGTTTTTTTCCTGTTAAAATGTTGCGAATGATTGTAACTTACACTATCATATTTGTCTAATACCTAAACATGGATAATGATCTTAACGAATTCTAAAAATCTATTAATTTAGATGAGTCATTATTAATACTTGAAACATACCAACATTCACTGTCATATAAAATTCATACTTACTAATATTAATAACATTTAAAATTACCATTCATTTGTTACAATAACGATGATTATAAACCGTACTACGGATATACGAATTTTAAATGATTATTTACTAAGAAAATAAGAGCTTATTCAAACTAATATAAAAAGTAGATATTATCAGTACTCAGATCGTCAAGTGTTTCTCTTTTTACTCTTACTTTCACTTCTAGTTTTACTGCCTCTAAAGTTCTCGTGGCACTTAAATTTAAGATATTCGCATAGAAAGTTAAGTTAACTTATTATATTTGAGTATTATCTGCATTGTTTGGAATACACCAACTATACCAAACACCCCTGACATCTCATATTAAGGTATCGTGTAATTACAATGTCAATACCTAGAAAAATTCAGTTATTCTTTTCCTTTGCCAGATTTTTTATAACACTCTCCAACGCTTTATTAGTATCTAAGAGCTGATCCTTCAGCGACTTGATGGTATCTTCGTAGGACTGTAATTTCGTAGCTAGATTTTCAATGACGAGTTGTAAATTGGAGTCAGAATGTTCCTCGCTCTGTTGCCTCATCCACATTACATGATCGCTTAGACTACTGTTATCGTCGTTCATGAACGGTATATTCTTCTGAGCTATCTCATAAGCCGCTTTCAGGATATCTTTAGGCAATCTCTTCTCCAACGGGTTCAACGGTTTCACCACCAGAACCCTTTTTCGGTTCTCCACGTTGATCTTGTGATCCGACATCCACTTACGAAAAGCATACGGGATCGAACTATTATGCAAAACCATCTCCGTGAAGAGGATCAACTTCGTTTGACGCACGAGCTTCGTGAGTCCAGCGTGATTTCTCAGTCCCTGTATATCGTGGACAGCGATGCCAACCAGCAGATTCATCAGGATCACGGTAACGAACACGATGAACAGAGTGAACAAGATTTGAGAGCACACGGACAACGGATGATAAATAACGAAAGGTCCTTCGTTTTCTTGATCGATCTGAGTGATCAAACCCTCGAAGTCCAACTCGCCCGCCATCATTGCCAATACCTTAATGAGACCCGTGAAAGGATTACCGAAAGACGGTTCCCCGACGAAGATGACGCAGAAGCTGACGGTGAATCCTATCAGCAGGCCAGAATAAGCCAACAATAATTTAGCGAATTCGAATTGAATGTGGGTGAACATCGCCACGTAGGTACCAAAGGCGGGTAGCTGGCCGACCATCAGCATCAGGTTCGTCCACGCACAGAGTATTGCGAATGCTCCTATGTAATTTTGCCAATCGTACGTGCGCCCTGTGTAGACGAACGACGTAACGAAAACACTGATTATAACGACTCCATCCAGCACGTTGTCGATGTTCGAGAAGTACTGTTTCGCTGACGTGTACACCATGAAGCCGAATATCTTTCTGGGAATGGAGATGCATGTAAAGATGAACAACAGATACCACTGAATCTCGATGACGGGCCTCCTGAAGAGGAAGCCGGAGAGACGTTTGCTGCTGCAGATCTTCGAGCTGCTAGCGTCGTCGTAGTTGTAACACTTGTAAGCCAACGCTGTGAGTACGTACGTGGTCATGCAGATCACGGTCATGGCGTACAGTAGAATCCTGAGTAAATAGAATTTCCGAATTTTCTCCCATTTCAGGTGCAGGAAGGCCATCACCAGAGGATGCGACAGCAAGTCCTTGCGGCGTTCTTGAACAAAGGTGTTGATGAAGCTGGTCTCGCACTGATTGCCACTGGGGAAGAGCAGATCGAAATGGAGTCTCATCTCGAATTCTCTGTTATGCGGAACGGGTCGTCTGAGTGTTATGGAGGCGTCCAGCCTCTGTCGAAAGACTTGCAAAGATTCGGGGATCTTCCTGAGTATGATGTTCAAGGCGGATAATCCGGCACTGGTGGTCGCACTGACGTCGGCACCAGCCCAAATCAAAACATCGACGCAGTGAGATTGTTCGTTCAATGCGGCGACATGAAGAGGAGTGAAGCCAGTTCTGTCTGCGGCGTTCATCAAGGCGCCGTGCTTCAGCAGAAGTTCCACGAGCTGCGCCGACGAATAGGTGGTCATCACAGCGAAATGAAGGGGTGTTCTGTGAGTACGATCGACCGCGTTCACGTTCGTGCCAGGTGAATCGAGCAGCAATTCGACGCACTTCATCGATTGAACGAAACAGGCCACGTGAAGCGGCGTTTCGCCCATGTGATTTTTCTCCACGACGCTCGCCCCTCGGTCCAGCAATAATTTCACTATGTCCACCGCTCCAGCTCTGATGGCGCAATGCAAAACCGGCTCGACGATCTCCTGACAAAGATACGTGCTCGGTTTCGCGCCATTGTCAAGAAGCACCCGCGCCGCGTCCGAAGAATTTCCAAGAACAGCGAAGTGAAGAGGCGTGTAATGATTGATCGGATTCCTGCAATTGATATCAACGCCCCTCTTTAACAGATACTCTATACAGGCTACGTTACCGCTTAAAGAGGCTGCGAGAATCGCGTTCATGCCGGTGCAGGGCTCCGTGTAATCAAGATTCCCGCCACCCCATTGCTCCAATTTCGGCAGCAGATGCGCCAGCCCGCGAAAACAGGACCATACGTAAGCGATATTTCTTAATTTTTCACCCGGTGGCATTTCCGGCAGCGTGTTGCGTTTCTCTAATTCGAGCAACAGCTTCATATCGGCAGCATTGACGACCGACCACATTATCGACCTGAGATCGCTGCCATTAAACTGCACTTGCCTGAACACGTTCAAATTGTCGTAGAAGAGGGATTCGTCAACCGGTGGAGGTGTACCAGCATCGATTTCTATGTGATCGTTCGTCGAATCGGTTAAAGAGTCATCGGTGAACACGATCTTCTCCGAGTTGCTCGAATGCCGATATCTGACGGACCTAAACGTAGAGGCCAATCTCGTGGAGAGGGGATCGTTCGATCGATCGTTCAAATTACACATGGAACTGTGCCTCACTTTTCCTTCGCGATTTACCGGTAGCCTCAATGTTTCATGATTAATAGTTTTATTAGCGGCGTCCTCTTTGATTTCCGGCGGGTAGTCCTTCTCTTCGTCAAGATACAGGCAGGATCGGCGATTTTTTAATCTCGTTAAAGAATAATGTCTGGTCCTTCTCTCGTGGCTAGCCAGAGGCTTCATTCTCATCGTTTTGTCGACATTTTTGTCAGCTTGCTCGTCCCGTTCTATCGTTCTCCAGTAATCGTTCTCGTCGATGGAGGGACGACGATCTCTTAAACTGGTCAACGAGTATCGCCGCGGTCTCTCCTTGCGAACCATCGGCGACCCCTGCACGCTTTTCGCTTCATTGCCGTCGTTGCTGTCGTTCTCGCACGTTTGTTTATCATCCATACCGCCGAAAAGGAATCCCGTGCTCGCCGTGGAAAAGATGTTGAAGGAACTGCGACGTAACACAAGACACTCTCTACTATCGTGGATCTCCTCGAAAGAACGTTCCAATCGTCATACCTCGGCCTCACTCTTTTCTTCGTTTATCACGTCACGTCCCAAAGTCATTTAGATCACTTTAAGAGAATGCTCTCGTCATTGCAGCACACGCGACTACCGGTGTCACTCGCCCGAGTGACTTATATTAGTCGGTTCGTACGGATTCGTTCTATATATAAGTTCATAGGGAAAGACATGCTTCCGTTCTACAAGCACTTCTCCTTCGAACAGGGACCTTGAACTTAAAAACTAACGGGACAGAGGTCACACGAAACGGCCGCTTCTCGCGATAAAGAAACTTTCTCTTAAGCAAATCTGATAGAACTATTTTCCCCCTATCATACAGGTGTACCTCGCCGAAATCCTCTCGCATCCAACAGATCGTTTGCTTCCCAGGTCCTTTTGAAAATGTGAACGAGGAATCGTTTCTTCCAGCCAGTTCTTGGCTTTCATGAACACTTTGCACGCTGAAATGTCAGTCTGTCTTCATGCATGTCTACAGTCTGTTTTTTCTACCTCTATCAATGATTAATGAAGATTGTGCTCAGGTAGTCTGCTTCTTCGCGTGAAGAAATTGTTGTAGGTTTGAAGTTTAAAGAAAAAAATGTCCTCCACTTCCTTAAATTGTTCTTAGACTGTATGATTTTAAATCATCGCGTAGAAAATACATATATTTCAGAATAATTAAGAGGATGAATTGCGCAAGTGGTGTTTAAAAGCAGTCATTGCTTCCGTAGTATGATGATCATCAGTTACCGACGCTTTAATGACGTGAATTTTTATTTACATTGTAAATAGATTTTTTAGATATTGAAAAATAAGAGAACAAATAGACACGCTCGGAAAGCATGCCTCGTGTTTGAAGGGTTCTCAGAAAATTCCTCAATAAATTCCGTGATTTACAGTTAACTCAGGTATTTTTTTACTTACATCATTCTCTTTCAAATTCAAATGATTATTTACATCCATTATCTATACCTGCCCAGTGTAAACAATCAGGTTAGATATTATTATGCATTAAGAAAAAAAGTTTACAAAGATCACTTCTTTGATGTAGTATTACATAAATGATATGAATATGGAACTACTTTTTTCATTCTCATCTGAATAAGATTCCTTTCTAAATTCGAACACATTCGTGAATTCCATTATTCGTATATAAATATATTTAGAGTACAGAAGCATACGATTGAAACTTTGTACGCTGGTCGAACATCTTTCATATATTATTCAAGCGTTCATTCACACTAAATTTTTTAAACGTAAAGTATAGTTTCCCAGTATCACTTAATATCTACTATATTCAAAATACGCCTATTCTACCACACACTGTTCAAAGCGATAAATGTGTAAAAAGTTGTCATTTCTGTTCACTGTTTTGCCACTTTTCAATATTATCACATCGTCCATTATTCATGAAATTAATATGCTAAATCTCAGATCGTTTCATCGTGTAGTTTTTGTAATAATTCACAAAGAGGAGTTCACTCTGGTACACTCGAAGAAAATGTCACTGTTCTTTATCGGTTGATCGTTTCGTGTTTTCTTGACAATTATCTGGACACTTTTAGGACAAACAAGGACAAGGCTCTGTCACAGATCCGCGAACGCGATACGATCGAGCAAACGTGAATTTTTTAAAGTTCTTGACGAGCTAAAAGACCAGACGTTGCAAGAGCCCGCACGGATGTGAATGTTTTCGCGGATTCGCCGGGCCTTAAGACGTTCCGTAAAATCTAGATATCCACACGGGCCTGAAACTCAGCGTCCTTGCTCAATTCTATCGGAGCTAGTAATTGTATTCTATCTTTTATACGGGCTGGACGTGGCCGTTCAAATTACGATTTTCTACGAATTGAAACCGGTTTCTTTAAATAATTCGTATGTACCTTATGAATGCCGATCACCATGTTTGGCCACACCGCTTTTGAATCTGAATTGGGTTTACTTCCATTATTAATTTTCCATCATCGTTTGACTTCGTATTATTCACTTATGCCTATCGTATGGAAAACTGATGTCAATGCATTTGAGAAATTCTGTGAACAATCTGTGGTGATCACGTTTTGTTCTGTTTGATGTGTTGAATATTTTCAAACAAATAAGGCATGAGTAAGCAAATTTATTTCGTTCGAAAACTCGAAATATCGCAGAATTAATTCTACACACGTGAACAGATTTCGTTGAAGATATACCAGAATAATGTTAAAGCGTTCCAGAAACAGTATTATTTTCCATAATATTATGTTTAAAATTACATAACATTACTCTCGTTTTTATGTTGTGATTTGTTATAAATCGCTTTTACGACTATATCATTTAAATTTTTAAAAGAGCTCTTTTTTGCAGAATACAATGGTATATATTTTATTTGTTTAAGTCTTTATTCTTCAATGTATTCTTTAATTATTTTGTCGCTAAGTGTATTATTATATTCTGCAAAAAAGGAGTTTCTAAACTATGTATTAACGTGTGTACATTTTATTACAAATTACAACATAAAATTGAGAGTAAAATTATTGAAAGAGATAATATTTATTTGATACACCTTAACATTTACGAACAATATGTTTTTGTACCTGAAATTCAATTGTTCCGGGTTATAAGGGTACGCAACAACAAATATGATTAAAAGTACTTGTAACTGAATACTTAATTGCTGAAAAATTGGCGGCGAATCAAATTCCTGGAAGTAATTATCAATTGGCTTAGTAATTACAGTCGTTAGTATTCATGGCAGAAAAAGACTTCGCACGAATTATCGATGATAACTTGTAATTTATCACAATCGACATATCTTTTATTGCAGTATGTACATTCGAACGTGTTTAAAATAAAAATAATGAAATTCTAAAGCTCGATGTTATTGTTAAAATATTATTTTCAGAAAGTTTTGGTCAAATATCATTGCACGATTAAAGAAATTTCATAAATTAATAACATACAAAATCAACGAAACATTTATTGCGAAGAAAGCTATTTTGTGTCACAGATGTCATGGATAAACCATAAAAACCGTTAAACCACTCAGATTAACATATTAATTTGCATTTCGCCACCGCATGACTTGCTATCTTTTTTGGAATTTACAGATCCTCGTAATGTTCCGAATGTCCGTAACGATGTTGTGTGTAAGATTATACAAATTTTGTTTGTTTGTATATACGCAAGATTATTGAGCAACAAGATGGAATCTGTTAAACATGTTACGTACAGAAAAACGCAGACATGTGTTAAAAGTGGAATTTATGTTAGCTAATTTATTTATTAGTTATTACGTGCATATCAGGATATAAGTACATGACGCGTATTTTAATATTCTCCAATTAATTTAATATTAATTTTTCAAAACTGAAATATTCTAGCTTAAAAATAATAAATACGTTTCAAGCACTGGAATATTTTGTAAATCTTGAATAATTGTGTAAATATAAATCAATTGTAGAATTAAAAATCTTTTAAATGGAATTGTAATTGGTAAAGCACCACATTCAACTCTGTGCAATGAATAATTAAATTATTATCATAATTTAAATATAATTATCAATTGTAATTAATAATAAATTATACCTATGCCTGAAAGCGTAAACAAGTGGATTTATTTCTTCATATGTTGAAGAAGTATTCTTTAAGCTAAGATCACGATACATCGCTCATAGCATCATTATAATATGATTAGATTAAGTTACGCGGCAAATAATATGAAATCAGAATATTCAAGATATTATTAATTGAATTGAAAGTTAGATTTGTATTTGATACTTTCGATTTTGAAAACCTGCAGATAGTCATAATTCTGAAAATCTAAAAAATGCCTTTGTCTGATTAGAATATAACTCATTTTGAAGAGCTCAATGCTAAAAAGCGAGCAGACAAAAATGAAGTAAAAGTTCAGGGATACATTCCTTTTAATACAGAAAGTTGTATAAGTAATATCTTCTAGGAACATTACTTTTTTATTCTCGTTTTATATGTACATACTTAAGTGTTATGCAGATTTTCAATAAATTTCTTGTAGAATAGTAGAATTACATAATTTTTATGCACAGCATGAAGTATTGTCCAATATAGTTAAAACGTCTTCCTGTTTCAATTAGAATAATAGTATCTTTGAATAAAAAATACATACAAAAGATAGAAATAATTTATTTACAATAATTTATGATGGCGAAGTATAAAATTAAGATAAGAGGTTCAATTTTACATTTGCGTTACTATTCAATTACACTATATTTACAATTTTTACAGTATTTGTACATATAATAATAAGCGCATGAAGTACAATATTAAAAAGTATGATTTTAGTGTATACCTACATTGTTATGTTAATATCTTATTTTTACTCATTCTTATGGCTTTTATTTACGCTGTGGACGGAGTTTACTGTCTTAGTACCTTGCAGTACAATATTCCTCAAATATTGAGTAAAAGTTTATTAAAATACATAAGCTAAATTTATAATCGACATGTTTCATTTCCAATGAAGTAGGGTAAATCCGTTTTCGTCCTGCGGAAACGTATAGAAGTCTATAATTCAAATTTCTCGATCATTCCTAACGTACGAAGAGTTACAAGCAAAAACTACTTAAATTGAGAAATAATCGAAATAAAATAAAAACTGAATAATGTTTCCGCTCCATACGTATAAATCAGTAAATTATACATATGTACTTCCGTTAAATTTTATTACACATTATATATGCAAGACGGGGTGCTCCCTCCTTAATTTTTAAATATTTTGTACTCTTCGCAGAAGAATTACGTCAGACCATTAAAAAGATGGAAAAGAGGAATCATATTTTTCTTATACTCGTTAGCACTTTTTGACATTATTGCAACCATAAAAATGAAACATTCAATTGAGTTCTTCCGAGCTATATAAAGTTATGCAGGTGGTTCTTCTATGTATACTTGCTGCACTGTGTTTCTAAGGCCGACACGGTTAGTCCAGAGCTCCTCAGATCATTCACACGATATTCCCCAGGCATTGGGATTCCATGAATTAAAGCGTAAACTTAATTATTCCCATCCTCTTCATTATCCGTACGTTTGTCTATTTCCAACATCGTTAGAAGATCTTGGAGAAGCTTGTGGTTCCTTTCGCAGATTTTCTTCAGCTCCGTTAATTCCCCTTTGATTTTATAATCGTCCACGGAGGAGTCTTCCTTGGAGGTACGACGAATGGTCGAGTAAGGCTCGCTTTTCAGATACGTGTACGTCGTGCTGATACTTTTTCTGCTGCACAACGTTCCAGATACATTCTTGCGCTCTTTGGCAACCTTGTGGGCGGCAGTCAACAAGTCGCGAGGCAATCTGGTCTCCCTGGGATTCAGAGGTCGAACGGTTAAAACCGCTCTCAACGGGGATGGCAATAGCAACGCGGTCCATCGTAAAAATTTCGTGACACGCTTCGGCATCAGGCCCAGAAAAAGAGCAGTCTCGACATCGCAGATAAGCTTTGTCTGGCGAACCAGTTTCGCGAGTCCTGCCGTTTTTTGCAGCCCCTTTATATCGTGAACCGCTATGCCTACCAGCAGATTCATCAGGACAATGGTAACGAACAAAAGGAACAGGACGAACGATAACTGGGCGGACACTTGAAGCAGGATCCAAGAAGTACCACCTGCATCCGTCGACTTTCCATCCTCTTCTCCGGGGAAGAACAGATCCTCGAAGTTCAATTCTCCGGTCATCATTACGAGAACCTTGATCAGACCGATGTGAGGGCTGCTGAATGATTTTGAACGCGGGAAGATCACGCAGAAGCTTGCGGTGAAGCCTACCAAGAGACACGCGTACGCCAACAGAAGCTTGAATACTTGCGCTTGGACGCTGGTAAACATCGCTACGTATGCTCCAAATATTGGTAACTGACCTATCATTAACATAAGATTGCTCCAGCCGCAAAGCACTGCGAACGCTCCTACATGGTTCTGCCACGCATACGTTCTACCTGTATATATGAATGACGTGGCGAACACGCTCAAAATCACGGACCACTCGACCATGTTCTCGGCCTGAGTGAAGAACTGGCGAATCGAGAGGTACGTCGGTATGCTGGTTAGCTTGCGGAATGCTTCAAGAATAGTCAGTACCATTAACGCATACCATTCCACCTCGAGCAATGCAGGATGTCTATACAAAAAACCGTTTATTCCGCTGGCATTTGCACATAATGGCGTATGAGTATTGTCTAATTGCCCGTGCGATTCGTTGTAGCAGTTGTGCGCTAAAGCAGTCATTACCCAACCTGTGAGTATGAGAACGTAAAATAAGTAGAAGACTAGCCGGCCTACGTAATACTTTCGTATCTTCTGCCATTTCAGATGGAGGAACGCCTGGCAGAGTGGATGCTCTAGGATCTCCTTGTAGCCTTCCTCCACGAACGTACCAAGGTACCTTATCTCTCCTTGTTGCTGATGCATCAATAAAGGATGAAAATCCAATCGAAGTTCCACTTCCCCTGCAGCGGATCCGTGCTGATGAAGCGTTATCGATGCGTCTAGCCTCTGCTTGAAGACGTTCAAAGACGTTGGTGTTTTGCGTAAGATAATGGATAACGCGCTGGTACCGCCCTTCGTTCTAGCGCTAAGATCTGCTCCATGCTGAATCAGTATATCCACGCATTGAGACAATTCGTTCAAAGCTGCAATATGAAGCGGCGTGTAACCGTATTTATCAGTTTTGTTCACGTCCACTTTCCACGTTATCAGAAATTCAGTAACGTCGTAAGCCAACAAGGATCTCCCCAGGGCAAGGTGCAAGGACGTTCTTCCGTCGTTGTCTTCGATGTTAGGGTCGCAGCCACCTTTCTTCAACAGAATTTCCACGCATTCTAACGAATGAGAACGAGAAGCTATGTGCAACGCCGTCTGACCTCTGTTATTTTTTAGATGAACGTTTGCACCTCTTTCAACCAACAGATCAACGTTTTCCACGCAGGCTGCCTCTGCCGCAAGATGTAGAGCGGTATCGCCTTTTTTGGTCATCAGGTCTAATTGACAGCCAGCGTCTAGAAGCACCGTCAAACAAGCTGGATCGCCTCTGTCCGCAACATGATGTACAGCACCGTATCCGTTGCCGTCCAAGCTATTTAAAGTAGGATTATGGGGTGCTAGTAACTTCAGAACGTTCAAAGCATTTGTTCTTGCTGCAGCGTGCAAGACGGTCTCGTCTCTTAAAGGTGATTCCTGAGTGATTTCTAGCTGAAGGAAATATTGAGCTACTTTGTAAGCATTTCCAAAAGCGGCGTAATGGAAAGGCGTGTGACTTCGGTCCAAGTTTACATTAGCTCCGTTGTTTAACAAATATTGTACACCGTCTAAACAATTGCTGAAGGCGCAGAGATGCAGTGGAGTAAGCCCTTGTTCTTGCTCCATATGGTTCACATCTGCTCCATATTCGTGTAGGCCAACGATGAGGTCCATCCGACCTAAAAAGCAGGCGTACAGTAAAAGTGCGTTTATTTCGTTTCGCCTGTAGACCTTCTTGAAACGTTCTACATTCTCTACGTTCAATTTGCCCGCTTCTAAGTCGTCCAGAAGTTGCAGTCGGCCGCCCACGCATCTCATATGCTCTATTAAAAGATTCCTGATTACATCTTTGTTGACTTGTAACGTGCAATTAATCTCCTCGGTGCAAGAACTCTCGTTGACACACATGGAATAACAATGCGGCTCTTCTATGGGAGGTGGTGTACCATACTCCAGATTACGTTCAGTCGACGACCAGTTGGTGTCCGCTTCCGTTCGATGTATGTTCTTTGATGTCAGCCATCGCGTTAGAAGCAGAGATGTCATGCTCGCACTTGGAGTATTTGGTATTGATGCTGTTACATTCTCTATATCGATGATCCGTTCCATTTGTACTTTCTTCTTTGGTGGTGGTGAAGCTGAGGCCTGCGAATGATCCGCCATCCTTCCCGCCCGGCGCTTTATATGATTACATCATACATCTACAAAGATATCATTATGAGTACAATTTGTGAGCGAAGCAAATATATAAGTAGAAATTTTCAAATAAACCCAATGGAGAATCGCAAATGTTTTATGCATAATAAAATAATACTTCTCAATCCTACATGTTCTATGCAAGTGAAAAATCATTATTTATGGTTTCAATTCATAATTTTTAATTAAATTCAATTTCACTACCTAAGAGTCATCCTTGTTCAAAAAGAAATTTTTTGTTTCCTTTAGAAAGAATTTTTACGTTCACCTCCACGTGCGGAGCAAAAATGAGGTAACACAATGATCATTGATAAGATGATTATGTTGCATCAGTTATAGCATTGTCATGTGAACAACAACATAGTTGAACCTTAAGTATCCTGTCATCCATAACTGGAACTCTTAATTCACGTATAATAAAACCTGCAATTATCCGAATTATGCCCATATTACTTTTTTTTAATTGAAACCTTACTGCGGGGTTGGCAGGTCTTTTGTCTCAGCACACTGTAATATGTTTAAAATAATATGTAAAGAAATAAAATAATATGTTAATCTGTTATCTATTTAAGTAAAAAAAGACGCGATCTAAGGGGTGACTCCTCGTTAAAAAATAAATTCATATTGAACAATACATTTCTTCCAAAAAAAACACTTACTAGTGTTTGTATTTAAAAATAATCGCTATGTTAATCAACTCAAAAAAAGATTATCCGAAATGTTGAACATCTAAAAGTGCGATCCACGTTAATACGAATTCACGGGCTTTAAAATCATTCTCTGAAACGAAACCTCCTATAAAGAATGTACAACTAGCTGAAGACAGGTAAACAAAATTTATTTTGCAATTTAGATTTATTTATCACCCGTTGTCCGCGTCGATAGCATTTTTCGGTGCGAATTGTGCACAAATTTCATTGTAATGAAGTTTTAGCGAAGTATAAGTATAGACAAAGCTCTTTGATGACGTACATGTGCGCATCGCGTGAGGCGCGAATGTCAATTGGAAAATCGGGCACATACATTGACAACTGTGAAGTGCCGCACCGTTACCTTTAAATTGATATTATTTATATACAGTTCGGAGTCCTTCAAATATCGAAGACAAGAACATTCTCGGCATTCCGATTCCATTCTAAAAGCATAACAGAGATACGTAAGATGACGCATGTATGTAATTCGCGTTCTTCAAGGATTTCGATAAGCGATACAATCCTTGCATAATTTAAACAAGTATAAATGCATAACGTGTGAAAGTATACTTGACAATTTTGAAGAAGAACCACAGAAATAATTTCAAATTTATACACACGCAGATCTTGTATATTAAGAATATTTAACAGACACAGTAAGATTTTATTTTTTTAATATCACATTTTATAAATAATTGATTTGTAAATTAAATATAGCTTCGTCTATATGTTTTTGTTTTACTCCAGGAAAACACTAAATTTAATTACCAAGATAACGCAACACGTAAGCAGATCCAACTCTGGATACATCATCATAATAGAATTTCGTCAAATCCAAATTTCTGCATTTAAACTAGTCATTCGGTGTAACAATTCTATAATAATTTCAGTGTAATAACTGCGTCATTTTAAAAAATCCATGTTTAAAATAAATTAAAAAATACCTCTCAAAATTAAACAAACCAAATTGAAACCAGACCGTGCAGACAGAGTATAATCTCTTCGAAAAAATCACAGAAAATCATTATCCCTTTTTCATTTTCAGAAACAACGATTCGAGTCACAATTCCACAGTTTCATCGTTCACGAAACTAAATCTGCAACATCGACTGTACATCTTTGACATCGTCGCACAATGTCATTTCACCGAAAGTTTCACGGGATGACTCTTTGGTATATCCTGAGATATCGAGGAAGCAAACGGTTCCTTCTCTCCATCGCGAGCGTGTTTTCCGCGTTTCGGCAAATTTTTGGGAACAAGGTGGTCTTTACCGATGGCTCGAGGACGTCGAGTGGACGAGCGATTTCTATGTCTTTTGCACGTGCGAGAACTTGACCGGTTTGATCGTACGAACGTTTCGAGATGTTCAAATTATCGGTACCATTACAACATCGTAGGCCTGTCGTACTACCGGACGGCTCGATTAACACTGAGGTCGGATTGAGCGTCTTGCACGCATCGTCTGTTCTGAGATCGCGGAGACCACGGTAAATCGTATGCAAGCAGAAATACTAGAATCGAAGCACCACGTATGGGCTTTTCAAGGTCACGTGTTCGATCGTAAATTCCAGTACATTATAGAATCATAGGAAAGTGAAATTTGAGTAATCACACGGTAGGTCAGGGAAAGTGTTCAGTTATCTTGAACGGCCAATATTAACCCTCTGAACTCTTTTGTTCAGTGTGACTCGACATCGATTTTATTCACAGGTACTCCTATGCCGAGTCACACTCGACATTTTTAAATTGTCAATTGAAATATGTATTATATGTCGCAATATTTTTGTTTTGCCTAGATAAGCAATATTACCTGTATATAACCCTTTTTTGTAACAAAAAAAGTCCTTGAAGTGTTCAGGTACCTGATTGTTTGTACCTTATTGGTTCTTATCAACCAATTGTATTTTGAAGTACATTTCAAATAAAACACTTAAAATAATAGGGTGTTATTGAAAAGAAAATTAAAAAAAATTAGGAGTTCGAAGAGTTAATTGTCTCTACTATAACAATACGAGTCTTCCTTCCATCCGTATGATGGCTTTATCTTTTTTCCCCTTCGAGTTAATACATTCCAAAGTGAAAAGATAGAACATGTACAATGTGTTATAAAGGGGGTTCTAGACTTTAGGTGTACCGAGTACTCCTAAAGACGAATAAAAAATGCCTGATCAACGTAGGTGTTGCAGTTAACCCTTCAAGTGTTATGAAAAGTTAAAAAGTGTTCTGTATGTTTTGACTGTCCATGCGGTGCATGCCCATGGGCGTTTAGGTAGTGTACTTATTGAGCAAGTTTCGTGACCTTCGTACACCATGAACGATGTTCGCATAAACTTTTCCACTGAAAAAGTTATTTCTTTCAAAATCGTACGTGTCACGCGGAAGGTCGCAAAAGTTGCTTAATAAGTACACTATCTGAACGCTCATGAGCGTTCCCCGCACAAACAATAGGAAGCTGCAAAACTCTTTTTTAAGTATCTGAATTTTCAATAGGAAAAATCAGACCGGAGGGATCGATCGGGTATCGAACCCGGGGACCTCTCCGATTGCAAGCGTGCGCTCTAATCACTGAGCCACCGGTCAATTGCCGATTCCAGCCGATTTTTCCTCTCTTAGCGCGACACTCAGTTGCTTCCTTTTGCCGATCCTACATATTCATAACACTGAAAGGGGTAATTTGAGGAAATATGTTGATTAATCATTTTTTGTTCCTCTTTGAAAGCATCATGTGTCTCCAAAGTTTCGAGCCCTTTTTTTAACATCCTGTACGCGTGAGATGCTCAATAACGAGAATTTTATTATAAAACTGGAATTCCTTATCAATAATAATATTTTAATATATGATTCTCCAATATACAAGATAGGACATCTAACACGTTCTTAAATTATATACATTAAAAAGAATTGCAAACATGTTCATTGGTAGCAAATTGTACTTACAGTGAAACAGCAATAATTTAATGAAGCATTGGCCATCCTGATTAGTAGATTATTGTAAGTGAAAAGAGAATGTCAGTATGTGATAGTGTACAAAAGAAAGATAATAGGTAATTCTGGTAATTTAAATACCTACAATATTAATGACTTTTCGGCACAAATACCCTAATTTTTTTTAGAGTTATATCGATTAATATGTTAAAAAATATATCGTTTCATAGAAAAATGAAGTTGATCTTCATATCTCCTCTACGTTTCCATCTATAAGAAACCAGTTTGACCACATTATGTTTTTTTGAAAACTATACAACTTTTGTACGTAACAATTTTGTATACAATGCATAATTTATAAGCTATTGAAGGCAATCATGCCAGGTGCCTCTGAGTACGAAAAATTAAAAGATTACAAAATATTTAATGTAATTTGTTCACATAGATTTTTTATAAAAAAAAATTGTACAGTTAAAGTATCAACATAAAGTTCAAAAAACAGGTTTCTCCAATGTGGATTACCTTAACACAAAAAAATTAGCTTTTAATAGTAAAAATATTACAAATCGATTTGTATGCCACAATGTATATTTCTTTACTTGGAATAAAAAATAGATCCCTATGTTATAAATTAAGCAAAATACTAAGAATTAGTAAGAATAATATTTTCATGCTAGAATTTTTTAAAAGGAAGAATATTTTGTTATCTCGAATTCAAATTCGGCAAAACTTTTTTTCGTATGCAATATAATGATCACTAATCAAACCTTTAAGAATGAAATTTGAAAAATTTACAATCGATGAAGATTAATCATGTAAAGTAGAATGTCAAAACGGTGAGATGAATAAATTAAAAATCCTACAAAGAATGTGAATCACCAACTACGATTTCTCTAACCCAAATTTAAAGTGCGAAGTTTAAGATCGTCTTATGAACTAGAAATAATCTCTGTGGAATTGTAAGAGTAATCTAAGAAATTTCCTTTCCAATTTTATCATTGAAAAAGTATTTATCCTTGACGTAATAATGTTAATGAGTTCTGTTTTCATTACATCCCGAAGACAGTACATTAATCGTAGAATCAAATTGAAACTTATTATATTTAAAGTATTTTTATATTTGGATATACTGTACAGGTATAATTATACCTGAGTTTTTACGTATTAAAAAATTTTACTTTTGCAATAAATTTGAAATAATAAATATTAATTCAATACACACTTCGTACTTGCATAAATTACATGTAAACATTATTATTAAAACAATTACATAAGTGTGTATTTATAAGTAATTGCGCACAATTTTTTTTCATGCTGTCATAAAGCTTCATTATATGAAGATTTACTAACATTCATAGATAAATTTCTGAAGACTTTTCATACACTATGAAATTTGACTACTTATATATCTTATTTATAGTTGGTTTTACATAATATGAAAGTTGCTTTATTTTCTGTATTCCAAACGTTTATAATTTCAAATTTTTAACCACACGAAAGATTTTAATTCTACACTTTTCAGAAAAAAAATGCTTCTGAACTGCAATTCTCTCATTGAGTTGATATCGAAGTTCATGAAGTATTTTCCAATTTTAGTTTATACTTACATTCATTTGAATAAATGTATACTTTTACATTTATGTACAATACTTACCTATTCTATATCAAAGGTAACTTAATACTTACCATAACATACTTTTCACTGTTCCACATTTTATTACTTTGTATTTTATGTTATTGCGAATAATTGCATTGTTTAAAGACAAATAAACAAAATTTATATTTTACCGTAATAAAAATTAGATTACGTAACCGGAAATTCAAATGCTTCATAGCAATTGTTTACATAAAACCAATAGTACGCGATTAACATAATAATTACTTAAATTGTTCCAAATCTACACATAACTAAAACTTTTATCTAAAAACATACCTGTTCCCGGAATTGTACGTTCGGAAAGTACATGATATCTTGTCCATTAATAGTAATTTTTCCAGATCCATTTCCTATTACCTTCACTTTACCTCTTGCACTTTTTCGTACACAATCTATAAAAATACAATAATGTAATAAAATATGGCTCACAGAATACAGAAAAAAGAACTGAAATGAATGTAGTTGAATATTATTGGACTAATATATAGTCTGCCTGTAAACAAGAGTGTACCACAAATGCACCAAATAATTACTATTCTAATTGCTGTATTATTGTAAAACATAAGATTATAATCAGTAATCGTTCTAAGATGTTTATAAAATTAACATTTTAAGATATTAAATTAAAAATATTTTTATACACTTACGTTCAGCTACAACAAAAGGCCTTCCATCACTGTCTTCTTTCAACTGTAATAAAAGAAAATCATATTAACTTACTAACTAAAACATAATTAGTACAATGAAACTCATTTGAAATATACTTACAGATGGAAGTTTTATATCATCAGAACCAGACCTTAATATTTTTCTATATTTCATGATGAAATCAGCTTTTCGTTTTGACATAGGATGATCAGCCACTCTAGTGAAAGATTTGACAAAATATTCATACTAAAACAAATGAAAACGTTTAACCAATTTACAGGGAAATATCTTGTAATAAGGGAAAATATAAGAATTATATTTTCCTTACTTCTGCAGACTTAAGGTCTTCCATTATTTTGCTTTGTAGCTCTCCTCTTGTTAACCAGTTTGAGTCTGATAAATCACTAAAACAATGATAATTGCAATGCAAAGAAGGTATTACAACATTAATATAGAGAAATAATAAAATATTGTACACTTCAGTAATATACTGGATTAAATTTAACAAAAGAATTATAACTTACAGTTTATCTCCAGGAGAGGGTAATTCTTTATTTTCAAGCTTCTGGTCTTCTAAATGATTTAAGTGCTGTAATGCAGCTGCAATATTCTGTGTACAAGAATATTCCTTGAGAGATTAAGAAACCATATAATTGTGAAACACAATTATGAAAATAAATAAAAAACAACTTACATGAAGTATTGTATAATAATTTGGTTTCAGAGTATAAAATAAATAATGGTATGGTCTACCAGTTTCATCAAATTTTGCTTCCTTTTTCTTTCCAAATATTTTACTTGGATGATACATCATAGGATGAGCTCGCCAATCATGTAAACCAGATGGTAATAAATATTTTATTGCTCTCTGTAAATATTAAAAATTTTGTAAGAAAAAAAATATTATTTAGGAATGAATAATCACAACAATCATAAGGCAAGCTATTAATGACATTAATATAAGATTACATATGAACTAAATATTTACATTAACATCATTTTCAGTAAATTTGTCAGGATCTTCACCCATCATGTTAGCTAAATGTCGTTTTCCTATATTATATTGGTGTGTTTCTTTTTCCAACAATTTCTCTAAAATTAATAATGAATTAGTGATAATATATAATCTCATGTAAATATATATTTCTTATATTCAAACATGAATTAAAATAGAATTCTAAAAACATAATTCTTATTATTTTAAAAATTATATGCTTGTAAAATTAGAATTAAAATTTGCTTACTCAAACACACTCTTGTTAATAACATTAATATAAAATTAAAACTTACGAAATTCTTTGGCTTTTTGTAAATATATTCTCATAGCTTTACTCAGTTTTCTCGTCGATTCCGCCTCAATATCATCACCGAACGGGTCATACTCTGTCTTGATACTGTTACTGTAAGGCCTGAATATTATATTCTAAAAACCATAAAAAGTATATCAGTTGCAAATAATTTTAAGGTTATAAAAAATGATTTGACTAACAGCATACGTCCGTTGAAGATAATTTAACATTGTAAGATTACCGAATTCTGTGTAATATTTAGTGCACTTCCGACAGCACTGAAATTATTAATGTTCAATACATTTCGTACATTTGAAAAACGAGTAAACATTGACACAGCCATGGTCACTCATTCATACTATTAAGAATACTATTCTATTCTAAATGAACAGAGTTTCTCATGTGTTTAAAGCAAATAATTTTAATAATGAAGGTATTATAGGCTTTTCGCCTGTCCTTTCTATCCCATGCTTTATTCTTTACTTATGATAATGAAATCAATGGCGATGCGCTAGGTTATTTTATACTATTTACGATTATACACTTCAAAGTGAATGTGAACGTACTATAGCGTGGTCAGCTATATCAAATTCTATATACTATTTTCAAAGAAGAGTTGTATAAAATTATAATATTGCCGGACAATTGAAGCTTGCGACTTGATTGCACGATTCATTAAATGATAACAAATTTGCAATACATATATGTAAATGATACATCTTTTTGATGAATTTTTAAGTGACGTAAAATAAAATGATATTATTTAACAACAGAAATGTATTTGTCATTCCTTATCACTATAATAAATACTTTTACATATCACTCCATTCTATCCCAATTTTGTTTTACATAATTTAACTTAAAAATAAAATTAATGCATTACTATAATTTATCGTAAATTCAGTACTGCATGTGTTTAATTTATAGAATCAATGAAGAATTGAATACTTTTAATAAAGCAAATACACTATTAATAAATAATGTAAAATGTCTTTATTTAATTACACATATTTTATGGTTACTTCTTGTGATAACAAGTTTTCCTTATTTTGAAAGTTGTCCAGTTTTCTGATTAACGTCTTTAATTTGATGAAAGTTTTAATTTCAGATCTAAACAATTGGTTTTGAATTAGAAAAAAATAATTAGTATATCTAATAATTATGTGATAGTAATGATTCTTTATACTGATTCTCCAACTAATTCTGATTAAGATTGTTTTAAGTTCAGTATCACAATCAAATGTGTTGTAAACTTTAATCTACCTTTCTGTAAAAAGATAGTTTGATTTTTCATTCTTGGAGGGAACACACAATGGATATAGAAAAACAATAAAAAATTTCTCTAATATAAAAATACTTTAATTTATTTTGATGATGTTATTAAGATAATAATGCCAAATTTAAAGACAATACTAAACACAATAAAATGTTACATAGTGAGACATTTACATTTATATAAAAATTTAAAGTAAACCAAATTCACAATGAATACTGATAATAAATACACTACATATAAGTTTTGAGATCATTTTGTTTTCTTATAAACAATCATTCAGAAGAATTTTCTCACATATACTAATTTCATCAATTTCTTATAAATAGTTCACAAATTTTAAAATCATAAGGTACACATTTGAGTATGCCGTTATCAACGTGGCTACGAAATAATAATTTGGTATCTTTTTATTTCTATACTTGTATGCATTTAAAAGGAAAAGCATCTAAAATTCTAGTTAATAAACTTTTTCTGTGAAATATGAAATACTAAGTAGTCCTTTTTTGTGAGACACTTGTAAAAGCAGCAAAATATATTTAAAAAATTGTACTGAACTATTGTAAGTTTGTTGAAAAACATGAGGAAACATTTCTCCCATTATTTTCGAATATTTACAGTACATTTTTAAACATTATATTATAATATTGTTCGATAAATAAAAGATTACATTTCACAAATATGACTCGTTCTTTAATCTTATTCTAAAAATTTTGGACGGAAAATGTTAGTGGTAGCTTGTACAATGTTATGTACCTTGTAAAAAAAATATAAAAATATAAAATAATCATTTGCAGTGTCATGAAAAGAATATAAATTATAACATATAATAGTTTATGTGCTATGGTAACTGTATAGAGTGTATAAAGATAGTGTTTAAAAATACTTAGCAAGTAAATATCATGTAAATACACTAAAATGTGAACACCTGTTTAGTAATAACATTAATTTAATTCCAGTTCTGGTATGTATGGTTCCGTAATTGTGGTGATTGGACAGATGCTTAATGTGCCCTATAAATACAAAATAAATGTAAGAATATATAAATTTGAAAAGATATTATCTTTATGTTTCAAGATGAAAGGTCGTAATATTTACCAATCTTGTAAGTTCCGAAAATGTTGGCCTCTCTTGGCTTTCAACATGCCAACAAGATGACATGACTTCATACAGTGGATCAGGAGTATCTAATAACTGTGGTAATCTAACACCTTGTTCAACTGCTTCTTCTACTTCACTCTCAAGTGTAAAATTAGAATATGGAGTACCTCCCATACTGAGCATTTCCCATAAAAGCACACCAAATGCCCAAACTACTCCTGCTTGATGTTTTTTTTTATTACCAAAACATTCAACAGAAGTCCATCGAGTATATTTTATGTCTTCTAGAGCATATTTTGCAATACCATGTCCCATTACTTTAGGTGTCCAATCATTGCAAAATCCTATACTACGTGTACAAAGATGATCGTGTATAATTTTATAATTTTCAAGATGTTGTAGAGCAGATGCTATCATAGATCCTATAGGTAAAATCTGGTTCACAGGAAATATATTTCCAGATCTTGCAGCTAGTAATCGATTTTTTAATGTTTCAAGTGGTAATTCTAATACAACATATAATGTATCTTGTGTTTCACAAGTTCCTACAAGATCAGCAAGATACTTCATAGGAGATGCTTTAATACAAACATCCAATTCTCGTAACATATTCCTTTTCTCAGACGCTTTTAGTGCTTTGTCAGCTATACTATGAACTGACACAATACAAGATTTGCCGTCTTTCTCAACTACACCTGTATGAACAGTACCAAATCGTCCCCTACGTATTATAGTATCATTTATCGTTAGTACATTTTGTGGTATACTCCATATCTTATTCTTTAGTTCCTGATAATGATTTACTCTTTCAGGTACATCTTCTGGAATGTATCCCATATTGTCTATTTCATACATTGGTCCTTGCAATGTAAGTTCCTGCTGTTCAGGAAGTTTCCTCATTCGAAATTTTTCGTGTCGTTGTCGCAATACAAAATATAACAATATTGAAGCTATAAGTAATGCTCCTAGAAGACCAATTGCAATGCAAAGTATAATCGTTATTACATCCATTTCATTATTTTCACTTTCATTATAGCTTTTCATATTATTAACTAAATCCGAATAAGTAAATTGCACTTGTCTTTGAAATCTAGAGATTACTGCTAAGCCTATTTGAGGAATTATATCAGGCTTTAGGGGTGCATTGTAATATCTACCAATCATTTTTCCATTTCCAACTGTGAACTTTTCATACTTATAAAATTCAGATGATTCAAATTCACCTGTGATATAATACCCTAAACCTTGTTGCAATGATTTTTCATAATTATAATATGTAATATTAGAATCCAATGGGGGTATTATGCCAGGTTGAACAACAAATACCTGATAAGCGCTAACAGGTCCATATTCACTATTTCCTTCTGATAGTAAAACAGTCATAGTGCTGCTTGTTCGTTCTACCACTTTTGGTATCATAGGTTTATCAGGTGAACCTATTAGTGTCCATCCTGAAATGTATGCAGGCTCACTATTTGCTTGAGTATTTGTGGCAGTTATTGATATATTATATTTTGTGCCTGGTTGTAGGCCTTGTAGAATAGTGCTATTTGAAGCTCCTCCTTGTACTTGACTTTCAACAGCTGGTAATAAATCAGAAGCATGTGTTTCCATAACTATTGCTTTTAAAGTATACAATGTAATATTTCCATTGGGTATGTCAGGTGGTTCCCAGGTAATGTGCAAATTATTAAGTCCATATTGAATGATTTGTATACTTCTTGGTGGACTAGGACCTATGAAATGAATGTATAATCAATGTGAATTCACAGGTATAATGGTATATTAATCTTACAATGGCAGCTGACATACATTGAATGTCTTCCATCACTGATGAGTTAATCATGTTATCATAACTGTTCTAAAACATACCTTTTTGTCCACTGGAATAAATACTCATGGCTTCTTGACTACCACAATAATTATTTGGATCAGCAGTGCAAGGAACCTTACACGAATCAGATATACCATTTCTTCCATATTTACTACCGCAGAAGCATTGTTGACCATTCATTAAACCAGCGAACCTGTGAATTATTTACAAAATATATTATTTGCTACTGGTTTATTTATTATTAGTAATAGTAACAGTTAGCGACGATATTCCTATAACTTACATGTAATAACGTGAACGACACTCTTTAATACATTCTGCTGGTACGCTGGCACGATTTAATATTAGCGTTGGTAAATCGGGATCTGATACAGAACTCCGAAAACAACCCTCGTATTTTTGACTAAGTACATGAGAGCAGAAATAAAGTATCAGTGATAGTACTATCATTATAAGTCCTGTTAATCCTCGGTACAATTGGTATACTTTTATTTTAATTAACGTTATTAAGTACGATGTGCAGGGTGAAACATTCTTTAAGAATAGTTTACATCTGAGTCAATGAGTGGGTGATGTCATTACACGGGTGAAAGAACGAGGTTATTCGTGTATCGAATTTTATTGTCTCCGATTTGTAAATTTTTATAATAATGGCTGTAACCATGTCTTGTCATTTTTACTGTTGCCGATAATTTTTATGAGTTCTTACGAAGTATTGAAAAGTATAAAATGCACTGAGAATAAACTCTACGGGCGTGGTTGTATTTATTTACGCTACTATAGTTGCGTCACTACCATCGAATACAATATTCATACTGAATGGCGCTAATGATATTTCAAATATTACAATCTTATAAATATCATGATAAATCAATTGAAAAAAAATGTGTGAATCATTTAATGAAATTAAAACGTTATTTTGCAATCTGAAGCACTAAAATTTTAAATTCCAAAGTTTTGAGCTTCAGTTAAACATTATATTTGTATAGCTACATTTTGAAAATTTTCAATTGTATTTTACTCAATCTTATATTAAAAATAAAATGTATCTATATTTATAAGAAAATAGTATAATAAATTTACAAAATCATAGGAACAGAAAAGGTTCAAGGCTTTTAGTTACACTTATATTTACTATTGAAAGTCAACTTCGTATTTAAAAATTTCTTTGAACGAAAAATTGTTTCGCTGATTGTTTGAATTTTTTTATTTGTATTCAAACGAATTTATGCCATCATATAAATTCCAATTTCAGTGAAAAGATGTACCCCTATTTTCCACACTATTATAAATCATTATAACTCAACATAATAATTCAATGAGCAAATACGTTTTAATTCAAATATTGCTGTAGCTGTATCAAATGTATAAATAACATTTATAAAATAAAACTATGAATAACTTTGTATGCTTCTTAAAGAAATGTAAAAATATTATAATAGAAAATTGTTTTTAAAAACTTTAATAAAGCATTCATGTTGCATGTTTCATTGTTATATTTTCTCAAATATACAATAATATACAAATTTGTTATAACATATTGACACAAGTATATTCTAGTGTATACCTAAGAAATATGTACTGTTCACTTACACTTAAATTATTTACCTGATTATAATGTACTATGCATTAGTAAATAAATTGTGTTGCAACCTTCTTGTTCAATAATTTTGATTAACAATACTTTAATGGTTTAAAGTCTTACTATGCAGTGCTGTTTAATAAAAATTTATGCATTTTATATTTTTATAATAGAATGAATAAGTTAAGTGACCAAATGTCATGTAATATTATAACATTTATTATTATGTTTATAATCATTATAGAAGAATATACTCAAGTCAACTTCTATTGATGAAACATAAACAAAATAGTGCTACTGTAGAAGAAATTACAAATGCAAGTATATTTATTAATTTATAATACATTCTTAAGTATTTAACAACACTGCTTTCGTGGCACAGGTACGTGTAACTTAAGAAAATACAAATAAGTTATCACAATTTTACTGCGAATAAATTCACGTTCCGTCTATACATGATTCTTTTTATGTAAATATGTACAATGATCAGTTGGGCCTCGTGTAACAATGTTTTGTAAACGTTAGATCTTGAATGAATACAGACTAAATTAAATTATACTAAAATAAAGAGAGAATATTGCATAATATATTGCAATATACTATAAGTATAAGATACAGATCAGTGATGTGCATATTATTCAACTACATCACATGTAAAGTTTAAAAATTAATTAAAATACCATTTATGTTATTTATACTACACACTCATTCCTTTTAATGTGTTACATGTAAAGTATCGAATGTAAGTTATTGCATTTTCATTCCATACAAGCAATTAGTGGCTCATTACTGGTTTGTTGAGAATAAAATAACAATACCTTACAATTGTACGCATCTTTCATAACTTTTATTCGTATTGTGCCAAAGTATACTATAACTTTATTTATATTATTATCAATATTTATGATTTGAAAAATTTGAATACATTCTTCGACATTACTGATGTCATTTACTTCGTTCCCACTAATATATTTCATGTTTAAAAATTACAAGATACTACTTGCATTATAATAAAATCAAACAATCGCATTATTTATGCTTTAATATGTGAGAAATATTTCAGGGATCATACAGAATTCAAAAATAAATGAACAACTTTCTAATTGCAGCCTTTTCTAACAATTCTTTTTATCGCTCGAGATAACATTGTTAGATTTGTTATTTATACATTATATGAAATCTAAAACTAAGTTTTGTTAGTTTATAAATATAAACACATGTTGGTTGTATTACAAGGAATATACTTTAATCTGTCTTCCAATGAAAGTTAAAAAAGGCGGTGTTGTTAACAAATCAACAAACGTTTAAAATAATTACCTACTATAATATAAAAGTTAAAGATATGCATCTAATATGTACGCGACAGATAGTGATGTCAACCATTTTTTTTAAGTAATTCAAATGTTTATAGAATATACAAAAGACAGTAACTTGAAAACAAGATTTATCTAGTACACATAAATATAAATTTATACAATTGTTTTTAGGTCCTGAATCTATCCCTGCAATATCTTCCATATATAAAAAAAACACCCTGTGTACAACAATGGGTTCAATTTACAATTATAAGATGTCAAAAGCAAACTTGAATACACTTCGGACATTTTCAGAATATTATGTACATTGTTTTAATAAAGCAATGAAATGTGTTGATGATGTAAATTATATAGGACATTACGTTTTAATAGTAGTTTCACAAAATGAACAATACTTAGAACTGGATGAAATGTTCATCTAATTTACTATTCAGATCATACGTTTCTTATGACAATTAATTATGAAATACTTACACAGTTTATATATGAAGAAGCAGTGATCTTTCATTACTGTATCTATAAACGAGTCTTATTCCAGTTGTATTGAAATTATATTTTTAAGAGGAAGCAACGTAATATTTATAACTAACACCTCAATTATTTGATCGCTATACAAGTATTAAAAAAAAATTTATATTAGTTATACAAGTCATTAAACAACAAATCATGATGATAAGCAGTCTTACAAAAATTGGTGCACTAAGCACCAGAGGCATTGCTAATAAATGAAATTTTGTCCTTGTAACAGGAACACGAAGAGTATATTCTTATAAAATCTAAATAAACTAATAAGGAATAATACTTAATTATACATCCATTATTCAGATAACTTGCTGGTAATTCCATTGTCCAAGGAATGAAGACTGGAACAGTATTCCGAAATGTTCATCTTCCAGTTTATGACGATGGACCCTTTCTTCTTTTGCTACTTTGTCTATAGGATTTTTTACCCCCGAGTCCTAATATGAGTATGATGTTATTAAAGAAATACAATGTGTGATTTTGTAAAATGTATAAATATATTTTTTATGTGGAATATAATTTAATTCATAAATTATAAAACAATATCTTACGTTTTAATTGAACTCTTCGAGATCGCGTGACACGCGGCGAACCTTTAGGTAAAGGTATTACTGTCGCAGAAGTCTTCTTTCTTAACTGAGATATTTGTTCCATGGCTGGAGTCATCCATTTCGCTTTAAGATCACTGTTTGTAAAAAATATTGATACATTTAATTACCTTTTTAAATAAAATGTATTAAAATACTATAAATTTAAAAAAAACGTCAGTACTTACTCTAATTTGAATGTTCTATGTCGAAATGTTCCTGACTGTTTTTCTTTCATCCTTTGAATTACATTTAACATGGCGTAAGTAGGTAAAGATGGGGGTGGTGGAGATGGAGGTGGTGTGAGTGGTGAAGATGGAGACTGTGTACTAATTTTTGCGAGTTTATCTGGGTGTAGCGCTAAAACTGCCTCCCAACAAAATTCTTTTCGTTCCAATGGTATTTTAGGCTGCGTATTTCGAGTTATACGTATCTAGAAATAATAATCTTTTTAATCATTTCCTTAAATTACCTGAAGTTTGACTAGAGTAATATACAATTCGTAATATTACCTCGCCGTTAACAGGTTTACAAGGTTTTCTTTCTCTCAAATACGGTCGTTTGAAAGATATAGGATAAGAAATGTTTTCATTGGATTCTTTCATACGATACAAACATGTAGGAACGTTACATTTTTGGCTAGTGCCTGACTGAAATAAACTACGTAGGTAGGAATAGTTGGGTTTAGTTTCAAATCCCAACTCAGTAATATATTTCATATATTCCATAATGGCAGCTGATAAAGGAGAAACATTAATTATTAATAATTACATAATTTGGAGGTATAGATTGTTCTAAGAGAGTAATATTGTTCATGATTTCACAATTCAATTAAATTTAAGTAGTGTATCTTACCAGGTGGCTTTTGTTTATAAGGGAAGCATTTATCCATAAATAATGGTAAATCTGAAAGTAAAAGTTCTTTTTGTGCTTGGACTTCTTCTGGATCCATAGTTGATGGCACACTATCATTTTCTTTTTCCCAAGGTAGTCTGCCACACAACCATTGCAATATATTATACCCTAGTGTTTCTAAATCTCCTCTTCTAGAATGTGCTGAAATAAAACATATTTGTAACAAAACCTAATAGAGCATAATATCATGTGATATTTCAATTAAATTGATAAAACTTACTTCCATGATGTGCATCTCTTGATGTAAATTCTAATGTGCCTTCATGTGCTCTTCTTTCATCATGAACAAATGGTTTATGTGTACCTGCTCCTGTACGAAAACGATAAGCTAGCCCATAATCAACTAAATATGCCTGAGATTTTATTGATGTATAATCGTTTTCGTACAAAGATAATAAAATGTTTGATCCCTTAACATCTGCATGAGCATATCCTCGACTATGAATATATTCAAGTGCATCCAACTGTACAAACGTATAAAAATTCAAAAATTAAATAAACTAAAATATTATTTTAATTTCATTTTTGGTTTTAATGTTACTATAGTTAAATACCATTTGAACAGTTAGCCTATTAACAAGTTTTAATGGCAATTTTCTCCCATTTGATGTAAACAATTTTCCAATATCAATGCCATATCTTGGAATCACTAAAAATCTGTACTTTTGACCCCCGCATACATGGGAGCCTGATCCTTCATACGTTGGAACACCTATTCGTCTTTTTCCTTGTGACTTACACCAATTTTCAACTACAATTTATAATAATCATACACGTACAAATGTAAATAATATGTATATGATACATTAGTAAGATACTTACTCATATGTTTGCGAGCTGCTCTTATATAAAAGTTCATTTCCACAAATAGTGGGCCATTATTATGTGGTTCTATTTTTATGACATATCTTGCATCTTGTCCGACTGGAGCATCAATATCATTTGATGCTATAACAAAACATTAACATTCAGTACATAAAATAAAGTATACATACATCTTTGCCTAATTTACAAAAGAATTTATAAGTATAAACAAAACATTACCTAAATATAAATCACCAAATCCACCATATCCTATTGTATGTCCCAGCTTCCATTTATTTTGAGTGATATCAGTCAATATTTCTCCTGCTGGCAATTGACCAGGTAATTTACAACCTGAAGCTGCGACTCTTTTAACAGGTATTTCTTCAACTCGTCTTGGTGCCATTATAGCTACATAGTCATTTGATACAATTTAGATATTTATTACTAATTGATACTAAAGTAAAAGATAATATAATATTTATCAAATTTTCATAAAGTACAAATGTAAACATGTACCAGAGTATACTTTCTCCATACATTCTATCGTTTCATATTCTGCAAACTAATATTTTTTGAATCAGTAACTTTATAGTTACATAGATTTCATTATACACATCATTTATTATGAAAATAAAAATGCACAAAGCACCTTCTTATGATAATTTATTATACAGATGAATAATTTATATCATATATATATATATATATATATAAATATATATGTATATATATATATATATATATTATAAAATTCTTTATTTGAGCATATAAAATTAATAGAAAAATGTGTTCACTTGATTTATAACTCATATTTTAAATAAAGTAAAATGTTATAAATATATAAGATATATTTGTGTTATGAATGAAGTAATGCTCAAGAAATAGTAATAATAACATTCGGAGTATTGCAATTTTTATTCAGTCACATTGAACATAATTTTATTAAATCTGAAATAAGTTATAAATCGACTAATAATAATGATTTCTACATATGCAAACACGCTTAAATTAAAAGAAACTTTTAATTTTTGTTACACATTGAAGAACTTTACAAACACAATGGTATAAGACTAAGTTTATAAATATATTGTATTGTGTGATAATAAAACATACTCTTTAAATAACATTCAAATCCATCACATGTTGTAAACAATGTGATTCTACATTGCATACATATAATTTCATACATTGTTGATATTTCCAAATGAACAGAGTTGCAGTCTAACTCATGCATTACTACAGAATATTTAAAGACTTCTACTACAGTGCAGTAGTAATAATAAAGTACAGAAATGTGTAAATTATAATACTGTACTTACATAATATGTAACTTTAACAAAGGATCTTTATTTTCCTTCGTAAATAGTAAGCGAAACTAGTTTCATGCATTATCGTTTAACGCATTGTAAACATAAAGAACATTAGCTTTCGCCAGCCAACAACTGCTCCGAACACAGTGGGAAATGTATTGTTTGAATCACTACTTTAATAAGGTTATCTAATAAATAGAATATCTACGAATATTACTACGAAAACTGTTAACTTTGTACTGCCTACTTTCGGAAAAATTTACGTAGCCACGCTCCCTACGAAAATTTCGATTCCCTTTCCGGCCAGACTATTCTAAAAAATCTAATTTCACGAATGCCATGTCCAACTGTCCACCAAAATAGTCAACTAGTGATAAAAAGCACAGAATATCGGTTCGTTCTAGCTGATATACCTCGGGAAACGGATTAGAGAACATTGCATACAGTCACTTTGATTGCTTTGCACATCGGTATCTTCGATAATTTAATGTTTTTCGGTTTTGTGTTTTGAAAATTGTAACAGTCCCCCACGGATTCACTTCACCTAGCTTGAGAATGCATCATACTGCCATTTCATGGGCCAAAGAGTTTAACGGAACGCCGTTAAACAGAAGAGGGCGTTCCTAAACGCACATTTTTTCGCCACAATTTATACGACACATCGCAAATTGAAATATTTTATTCACCAGATTTATTATAATCGCATTCTATATTTTTCGAAAATTAACAATCTGGATGACTACCCTCAAATGTGCTTGTATCTTCAACGATCTATTACAATTAGACTGCGGATGTTCATGCAATTTGAAAAATATACTCGTCTTAAAAAATTACTGAAATAACATATATAAGCTGGAAGTCTTTTACTAAAATAGAAGGATATCAAAGAATGGAAACGTATATTTGCTTAAATATCCGAATTGTAATAAATTTATAATTATTTTTGTTATCTAAAATTATTTTTGTTCATTTTTGTCTCTGTAACGTTGCATTGTTGTTACATTTAAATGCGTTTTATTGTTTTACTAGTTCTCTCGATTAAAATGCGATATTGAATTATTTATGTGAAACTTTTCAAAAAATAATTTTGTTCTTCTGGGACAGATCTGTTCTACAAATGCGCCTTAAGCTGTCAAGCTGACTGCCTGTCTGTCACCGTTAGCATGGTAACATAACTAGATTAATGACGCGCTATAAGAACTCTTTGACACTTTGAGTATCGCATCGTCCATATCTGGGTAACAGATAGATTCAATCATTCTTTATTTGATCATGTAAAATATTAAAAATATATCTAATCAGCTGTAATAGAAACAGTAAAATAATGATGAATGTTACTAACATTATTAATTAAAAAACGTGGAATTCATGGTTATATTAATTTTGTATAAGAATTGAGGAAGTTTGCCATTTTCAGGTAGTGGAGCGTGGCACTCAAAGTGTTAAAAGCGAGAGCCCTAAGAAACACCTGAATTAATTGTTTTAAGTTTCTGTACATTTTCTTCAACAATTAGTATATTAATATTTAGCACGAAGGTATATAAAGCCACGAATATTTCTGTGGATTAATGATGACTTTAGAACTGCACGAAAAAAGCAAAACATCGCGCATGTATTTAAATACATCAATGTTTAAAAAAATTATTTACAGTACACCGCTGTTCAGAATATTTGTCAACCCTGCTCCTGTCATCAGAGAGATGCTACGAAAGGCGGCATTCCGATCTATGATACGAGGTTCTGTGGCACGGACCACAGCGCCACTGAACACCACGCGCTTTGGCCGTTTTGTCAGTCAACGGCTCGTTTGAATTTCTGCCTTCTGATCTCACAAAATTTCTTCGACTTTTACGCTTATAATAATACTAATGCAAAAATGACACTAATGCGAATATAATATTATGAACAAAATTCATAAACTCGAAATGAATAGTGCTACAGAATGCCTTTTTCAGCATGCATTCGTTTCTTTATCGTTATAATACAAATAGTTTTATACTATTAGGCATTCTTATATTACTAAGCATTCTATAACGCTACTTATTTGGAGTTTATGAATATTGTTCGTAATATTATATTCACATGAGGATTATTTTTGCTTTGGCATTATTATCGGTGTAAAAGTAAAACTATGAAATCAGAAGTCAGAAATTCAAACGAATCGATAACTGACAGAACGGCCACGGCGTGTGGCGCTTAGTGGCGCTGTGGTCCGCGTCACAGAACTTCGCATCATAGATGGGAATGCCGTTCTTCGCAGCGACTCTTAGGAGGCAGGAGTGGGATTGACAACTATTCTAATGGACGGTGTATTCTATGCCGGTACTTGAATCAACATGGTCTTTATAGATGGCACTGATGGCTGGATCAAAAAAAATTATGTCGTTTACGAAACAAAGAAATCAGATGCTCTGTTACAAGAGAAACAACCCTTCGATCATTTAATGCATTTAATAATATTAAGGAATGTTTGTAAATAATTATTTGTACACACATACACACAATGAATAACTACAGTGAAGTGAGAAGTGTGTATCACACATGGTACTTGTTGCAAAGTTAATTTTCCGATTGAACTATGAAGATTTGCAAATAGTAGCATAGTGACTGATAACTAAGTAGAGTACCTTCCATAAAAGTGTAGGTGCATTTTTCTCAGAAACTTTATGTATTCAATATTTTATTCCTTAAGTAAATTTACATTTTAGTTTCAATACTTTTCTTTCTTACTCACAAACTACCTAACAAACTGTTGTATTTCTACTTTTAATATAAAGGTTCATGTATATTATTTTAATAAAGTAATGTTATAGCATTATTAGCCTTATTATGAATAATATAGAATAGTATAAAAAGTTGGGTCATTACAATTGTTCATTTAATGTATATTTGTAGATGTTTCCTATACAGATAAAACATGAATACATTGAAGATATTAACTCTGGTGGTAGCATTAATGGTTCGGATAATTCAAAATATCCAGTATTTGTTAACGAAGGTGTTGATTGTAAATATAATCAATTACCACAGTTTTGGGGTCACCCAGACTTATCGAATGAGATGCGACCAAAGAATGAAATTCATGATCAACAAAGCATATTACATACAGAAGTAGGTTCCATAATTTCAATAAATATTATGCTTTATATATGTGCAATTATACCTAAAAACATATATCATTTAATTAGTAGCTTTAGATACTTTATCATTTAATTAGTTACTTTAGATACTTTGTCGATAAAAAATACAGGGTACAATGTTTGTTAAGAGGCTAATTCCAAATATAAACGTTTTAGGAAAATGGTTCTTTAACATACATGAAAGACTATATACAAAATGGTACATTGTTTCAAGTTAATCAAGAAGGAAATTCTAATCAGAATCAACTAAGTCAACAGTGTCATGTAAATATGACACAAAAACTTGAACATTCACAAATTCCTCAAGATATGCAAGAATCAAAACTTGCAAACCGAATGGTAACAATATTTGAGACTGTACCATCAGTAAAACTTAACCGACCTGTTAGACCACCCAAAGATCCTTCTGAAGCAAACATAGGTAAAAAACTTAAATGTCAATGTGAGATATGTTTCAAAGAGTTTGGGCACAAAAGTAATTTATTTATACACATGAGGATTCATAATGGAGAAAGGCCTTACAAATGCAATCAATGTGCAAAGTGTTTTACCCACAGTGGAAACTTGGCTATTCACAAGAGAACACACTCTGGTGAACGACCATATGGTTGCCAAGTATGTGGAAAAATGTTTAGTCACAGCGGAAATTTGTCAACACATTTAAGAACTCATTCAGGTGTAAAACCTTATAAATGTAACGTGTGTGGTAAAGAATTCAGACATAGTGGAAACTTATCGATACATGAGAGAATACATTCAGGGATTAAACCGTTTCAATGCAAAATTTGTGGAAAGGATTTTTATCATAGTGGGAATTTAACAACTCATATGAAGAAACATACTGTGAATATAAATACTAATATTAATCAGTGTGAAAATAATGAGAGACAAACAGTATCTACAGTAGTGAATCTTAATGATACTATATCTTTAAACCTCTACAATAATTTACCATTAACTTCAATTACTGATGTTAAACTGATGCCTAATGCAAACAATATTGTTCCTATAAAAAGTGAAAGTAATAATGAAGATTTAACAAGTACAGTTGAAATATTAACAATAAGATCAAGTTAAATACATGTATCAAGTATATGTACTTGAACATTTCCTCCATAGTCTCTCAACTTATAAAATTTATTTCATGATTATAATTACTGTAAAAAAATATTATCAGAGTTTTAATTCCTTAATGAACAACACTCATCCAAATGTTTAAAAATGCATAAACATATATTTTTGGAATTGTATATAAGTTTTACATTAACAATAGAAACTTTATACATAACGTATTATATAATATGTAAAATACAATTTTAAATATGTGCAGATTCGTATAATACAAAAAATTTATTGTTATGTAATAAATTAAAATTACTTTGAAGTTCAAAGTAGAAATAATATTCATTTAAATTTTTTGTTTTTTTTAGTGTTTGTAATACTCGGTGAAATAAAACATTTTTTATCACTTTTTTGTTATGTTACTGTAAGTAATTTAATGTAATAAATGTATCTTGCGTATAAAATTGTTATAGGATGTCATTTCTTTGTGTAAAATAATTATACTTTCATTTTTAACATATTCTCAAAATATAATCTGTAAAAAGGTCATTACAACTCATCTTATAATAAATGAATTTTACAAATATCACAACTATAAATTGTAACAAGTAACTATTTGAATCCAAAAATATTTGATAACTAAGACAGTTTTTTTTAAACATACACGACCATATTCCTAATAATTTAGATGTTTTCTTAAATAAAGAGTCTAATTTCTATGTTTTGAAAACATTCCAACATTGGATTATACGAATGTATATTTATGACTTATTTTTACTTTTCATATGTAATATGAATATATAAATTTCTTGACAAATTAATAAGGCGCCATTTTCATTTAAATGTGGTACATTTCTTAAATAATTTTTGATACACAGAATAAGCCATACAATTTCAAATGTATATTTGAAAATTTGTTAAAATGTTCAACCAAGTTTCTGTGGTATTTTAAATTTTAGAAAATAGTATAATACAAATTTGAAAACTTTCAGATATACATTACTGATAGCATCTTATATTTCTTGATATTATATAGAGTAAATTTTTATAAACCACTGATTTAGTTAAATATTTATTCATGATAAAGTGTATAGTAATTACTTTACACATATTAAGTTAATAAATGATATGTTTACAACAAAAAATATTGGTAAATTTGTATAAATACTTCCATAAATTTTGAAAAATGTTTAACGCTAAAACCTCTTATATATTATTAAGCATATAGGTATCACAATATCATACATCTATTATGTGTCATACAATGTTTTATATACACATTGTAATATTTGTATTTAATTTTTTGAATGTCACAATTCTATGAATTGCGAATAAAGAATGATTATTATAATTCTATGAATGTCACATGGATTATCATATACATAAATATAAATATTTATGCTTAAAGAATGTTTAGGTGTGCTACATGAATATGCTTTACATATTACATGTTTGGAATGTAACGATAATAGTTTCTTTTATAGTGTCCATAGCATAAAATATAAATTTCTATTCCATGTTATCCTCAGAAAGTTGCCAAAAAGCAGTTTCTGCTCACGAAAATTGGTTTCGCTCAAATAGAACAGAGACCACTAAGAATTTTTGGTAACAATTTGAAGTATTTGCAGCTTCTTTTCTAACAGTACAATGATGTATATAGTTTATTTAACTGTAATATTAATATGTTTATATTACATGTCTTTATGAAAATTGCTTCATATATATTTTCTTCTGTTAATAAAATCATTGGTATAGACTAGGATAAATGTGAATTCGTAGTTATAAATATCTGTTTAGTTTAGTTAGTTGTTGTTATTCATACAAAATGTATATGTTATGTTTAATAGATACTGAATTTAATGTGGTATATGTTTATATAAATTATTATATATATTGCTCATATTCTCCTAAACGGTATAGATGATTTTACAAAAAAAAAATTATCAACATCTCTAATACTTCAATTTTTAATGCATTTTTTGCAGGTATAGCTTCTTTACTTTTCTGCTAGGTTTCAATTATATGAGCAAAGGCCATATAAGTTACACAAATTTCGATATACATGAAATGTAAAATGCTCCTAATGCAGTTCATGTATGTATACTAAATTATCGTATAACATTTAGGGGCACAGTCATGTTTCGGGGCAAACGTTGAGAAATACTTGTACCTATATTGTCAGGCAATTCATGCCAGATGTACTTTCCAATAGGAGTTACATCTTCTACAGGCAGCTTGAATGATACAAGTAATGTTAAATATAGTCCATCTCCTCCTTGCCCTCCACTGAATTCTACAGAAAGTAACCCATGTGGCTTATGCTGTGCAACTCCACTTCCAAATAATTCCTAAATGAGTTATGATATAAGAAATCATAATACAAAATAATATACCAAGAAAGTTACTAAGATGTAGAATCTGTATAAGAAATAAGATCTTACCTCCATGAAGTTATGCAGGGTCGAGAGAAGGCTGCGATTTGGATTAATTTCACAAACTGGCAAATGAAATTGTGTGTCTGATACAAGAACATGTAATTTATTCCTGTTGATAAAGTATACCATAAGATGTAAGTTATATGTAATTATACATATACATATATATATATATATATATATATATATATATATGTATAACTGAATGTTGTATAAAATTATTATTACAATGCTAATAAATCAGTAGCATTTATATTTTGAAATCTTTCAAATGTTAAATATTAATTTTTCTGAATATCAGAATTTTGTTATACATAATTTTAACTAGAATATTTACAACCATATAGTCCACGAGTTAAATTATGTTTTTACAATACAAAGTATTATTGCAGTATACAATGATTTTGAAAATGTACATTATAATTAATTTTTAGAAAGGATCTGCATGGTTAGTACTATCAGATTGAAAAAGAATGACATATATAAGGAAGTAAGATTATTGTCACAAAGTATATGTACAAATGAATGTGCGTGTATGTGTACCTAATATACTCCAATCTAAGCCTTCATCCACATTCACAGTCATAATCAGATAGTCGTCGTTCTGTTATGAAAACTACCACCAGTGACCTTATACTGAAAGCGCGAATACTAAAGAGGAGTCAAGCATAGCAGTGACACATTTATAAAAATTGAGACTTCAATGTTGAATAAAGTTCTGACAAACAATCTTGTAAATTCATTGAACTTACGTTGTTTTTTTCTTTGAGGTGATTGCAAGCCGCAACAATAATTTGCTTAGCGGCTTACTAATAGGCATTAGATAAGGATGTTGTGAAACATCTTTGTTCATAACATAAGCTTTACCTCTTTGTATCAAAGAAATAATATCATTCGATCTAAGCGTTAGATCATTTATATTTTGCACCCAACATGCTTGCAATGATTCTTCATTTGCCTCTTGTAATGTTTTCAATGTACCACCAGTTATTTTACCAGTAAATACAAATCGAAACCATGAACCACTTGCGCATTCTACTAGTATCAAGGTTTCTGGTTTAAATGTAAGACCTGTCTCTTCCAGAACTTCTCTTTGGACAGCATCTATTAAGTTTTCGTTAGGTTCAACACGGCCAGCTGGTAAATACCATTTTCCATTGCAAGAAGCTTTTGCTTCCTGCATCATTAATGTTTCCCCCTGATCATTTACAATAACAGCAGCGACAATGTACGTTACTGTTTTCTGACAAAGTGGTACATAATTACTAGGTGATGATTGACCTCCTTTGGTTCCTATAACATATATTTCTGTTATATAACTTACTAATTATTAATTTTAAATACACGTTTACAAAAGAAATGGTAAAATAAAAGTGTAATACAGAACGTCTGCAAAATTAAGGATAAAATGAAGTAAGTATAGTGTAATTCCTAACATATTTATTAAATTATTTATTTCTGATATTGATAATACTATGCAATAAATATTGTTATTTAAATGTTTAGATTTTACAACGCTTAAAAATAAATCGGACTTATAGTAATCATGAAAAAATAAATATAAAAATTAATTTTACCTATTATTTCATTTTGTGTGACATGGCTAGCATCGTGCGTGTCGTCAATTTCTAAAGATTGTCCAGCCAACAATAACTCAACTTGTTTTTCAATAGTTAGCGACATGATCCTATAAGTTTAACACTAATTTCACGTTCTATATAACAGAAGTATGCAAATTATATGTTAAACAGAACGTATCATTCCTAATAATTTAGCGGTAGTTAAGGTTATAAACAAAGTGAAAGTGATAATGATCACACATGATTGAATTAGGTGTGTGCATCATAGTGCAATTGCTACCCATCAGAATCTGTTTTAGACTACCTCCATTTATCGATTAAATTCCCTAGATAAAATCTAAAAAATACTTGATATTACAATAATAAATGTGTAAAAATAAACAAAAATATAATACAATAAATGTATTAAATGCTTACGAATGAAAAATATTATTTTTACTGCTAGAAATGTTAATAATGAATAGCCGCAAAGTTAATATTGAAAAATACATAGTAATTTTAGTGAATATTAGATATTGTCTTTTCTTTTCTTTTTTATGTAATTTTACCCTTTAGTAGATTGAAATTTATGTAATATTTTTGTTTAATAAAGTACACCGCTGAACACAATACTTGTCAACCTCATTCCTGCCACCCGAGAACGCTATGAAAGACGACATTCCCATCTATGAGGCGAGGTTCTGTGGCGCAGATTATACCGTAAGTGGCGAAAGGGACCCGATTGTTTACAGAAAAATCCATCAGGGGCGCCCCAAGCGTCACATTGTTGTTTAGTTCCAGATCTTGGCAGAAGATGCTGCAGGTGATGCTTGACACAGTTCCACAGGCGAGATATGGAATAGAATTTTTTTTATTTTTTTATGTTACAAAAAAGTAATGTATTCTCCTAACCGTAATTAAGAGGATACATGACTAGAGAAATGATTCAACGAAGAGTGCTTTAAAATTATTTTTGTGAATATTTTAGTATAAAGTATGCTTAACATATATTTAAAATGTTTTTATATAAACACTATTTTCATTTTATGTAATTAGGAATGCAAAAAATATAATTAATGTATTAAAAAAAATAATTAATGTACTAAAAAGAAATAAGTCCGGGCAGGAACCGAACCTGTGTCAAAAAGTTCATCCCCACTTCCACCGTCGGACATACAACCGCTGTACCAACGACACTTTTAAAATTATAGTAAATAGTTTAGAGTATAACGTATGCGGCACAGTTTCAATGGATCGGGGCAAATTTATTTCTTTAACAATAAGATATATACTATTTTCTGAATATAGCAATGTTTAATATTGCATAATATACCCATAGAATAAAGAAAATATAAAAATTCAAAGTAAAAGGTACTTTTTCGTGCGAAATACCAATAAAACAAATAAAAAAGTAATATAAACAAAAATAATAATAATACAAATAAAAAATTTCAGGATGATAGCTATAATAAGATGTCTTTACCATAAAAATATAAATGTTTTCTGTCTTTGAAACTTCAATAAGAAATCCGCATTTTTTGCATTTCTTTAATGTTTCTAATTTTTTACAACTAGAATCTGCAACGAAAAAATCGGAAAAAATTCCTTAATATATGCCACCATATCCAGAATATGGTACATTTTTTTCAGAATTTTCGCATGCGACTAAATAGGGAAAATAATGCAAAACCGGATAATCCGAATTTTCCCTATTACTACCCCCCGGTCGCGATAGAGTGTTGAAAATTTGTGTAAAATGGTTTCTTTTTGTAAGCTATCGAATGGTCCATTGCAAATCAAACTTAGTTTAAGGGCACATTTGACCCCCTTATCCGGCTATACCCTTTCTCGCAGCACTCAATTTAATACATAATCAATTTTTGTTCGCCGCGAGCATGCGAGGCGTCGTCGCAGCTTTGCTCGCTCGTCTATTTCTTTATATATATGCGTCTGTATTCAATATTCACACATCATACTAATGAAGCAACCGAGAAAACACAAATCGTCGCTGCATCGAGTCGACAATTGCCTATCAAACGTCTCTCCACTCTACAGGCTCACACGCATTTACACATGAGTGCTGCTTGGCTCTTACTAATGCTTCTTTAATGACTACTTTATCAAGTGGCCGTCGTGGATGAGTAGAAGACGCTAAAATCAGTGTCGAATTTCTAAGTCGGTGTGGCAGTCACGTTGGGCCACGAAAGTCCATAAGGTGATTGGTCTATTCTTATATCTCGTCTGTGCTTCCATCATAGACGGGGGCCACTTACGCTTTAATCAGCGGCACAGAACATCGCCTCATAGATGGGAATGCCGTCTTTCATAGCGTTTCTCGGGAGGCAGGATTAAGTATTGCGTTCGACGGTATATGCTCACTGATACAGCATTCTAGTGGCATTCTATTCGAAGAAATTTTGTGAGGTCAAAAGTCAGAAATTCAAACGAGTCGTTGACTGACAGAACGACCACGTGCGCGTGGCGCTGTGGTCCGCGTCATAGAACCTCGCATCATAGATGGGGATGCCGTTTTTTGTAGCGGCTCTTGGGAGATAGGAGTGGGGTTGACAACTATTCTGATCGACGGTGTACAATCTAGGGAATACAACTGTCAGAAAGTCATGCTGTGTTAATTTATTTTCTAGTAGTTAGTACAACTTTGATCGGAAAGTAGGATGATTTTGTTCAAGTTGTGCGACGGTTATTTGTTGCAAATTGATGATACGATGTAATATAAAAAGTGTTCACATAAAAAATCCAAATAAGAATCTAAGAACTGGAAAATGGATGCTTTAAACGTACTAATTGTGATAGGTCTCATTCATTGTTCGTTGTTTTTCTTTGATACTATTTTTAAGGTACAACGTGCTAAAAACAATATACTTTTTATTACAAGTTTACAAGTACAAAACATGTAAAATATATTCATTTTTTAGCTTGCATAGTTTTTTTGTTGATAATAGAATTTTAATTGTAACATGTCATGTGATTGTTGTACCGATATTTAAAATCTATTTTATTTATAAATAATAATTATTAAACTTATCTTTCTTGTGTTTCAGACATGTTCACATTATCCATACCTTTACTTCTTAAAAAATACTGGCTTAGAAGTACAAGTATTGAGAATAAAATGGTTTACTACAGCCTTTAATCGTAAGATAATTAAATGGGGATTGGATCGTACTAGATTTTGGACTGCTTGGTTCAATGCAGGAGTTATTATTAATATTATTCTCCTGCCTATTGCAACACTTGCAATTTTAAAAATGACATTCAATATATGGACTAGTGGTCCATCCCTTGATAACAGTAATTCTGAACCCTTGTTAGAACCCATGGTAATTAGTAATTATAAGTCAAATATTCAATATGTGTTTACATTAAGAAATCAGTAATAAATTTTTTTATTATAGCAAATAATAGATTTTAACATTTTACAGTTACCTGGAATAGATATGCCCTTTAATGAACTTGGATATTATGTGATTACATTAGGATTTTGTGGTATAGTGCATGAGCTGGGTCATGCAATAGCTGCAGCAAGTGAAGATGTTCAGTTATTTGGCATAGGCATATTGCTTGCTTTCACAGTACCCATAGCTTATGTACGTGTAAACAATGAACAACTTATGTCATTACCATTGAAAAATCAATTACGAGTTACTTGTGCAGGAATTTGGCATAACATAGTACTTGCCACATTAGCTGCAACTGTTCTTATGCTGTCTACATGGTTATGGGCACCATTTTATACACTTGGTAATGGAATTTATGTGAAAACTATTTTACCTGTAAGTCAAAGATACACTAATTACTTTGTTGTTCTACACACTTACTTTTTCAGATATATACTTAGTAAAACCTTTGGTATCAAAACTAATTATTAATTACTTTTTGAAAAGTGATGACCCCTTTTATTATAAAAATTTATGTTTATAGAATTCACCTGTATTAGGTCCAACAGGACTTCTGGAACAGGATATAATATATGAAATAAATGACTGCCCAGTAAAACAAAGCGATGATTGGTATGATTGTATATTAAATACAGTAAATCAACCTGCATTGGGATACTGTGTTAAACAATCATTTATTCAGGTATCATAATTTTCTCTGTCACAAATGTAATGTTTCTATACAAGTAAATGTAGTAGTCTCATTTTTTTTCTTTATAATTATATTTTAAATTATATTTGTAATATTTACATACAACTTTAGGAATATGATGAGTCAGTTCCATCTAGACAAAAAACAAATGGCGTTATAAACTGTTGTACATCAGACAGTGAAGCTAGTGGTAGTTTATGTTTTGAGTACATTGAAGGACCACAAGCTGCCCCTCTTCATTTACCTCCACATTCTTGCCTTCCAGCCAGAACTATGATTAATCAGTCACAAAATTATTGTCATGCAAGTCATCAGTGTCTTTATCATGACACTCATTGTTTGAAACCTTCTCTTGACAATGTGACCAAGGTTAGTAAAACACAATAATATATTTCTTTGCCATTCAGATATTTTAATATTATACAATAATAAACTTATTTCTATTATAGATTGTTCAAATAAAAAGGAAGGAAGGGAAAGATGTTCTGTTTTTTGGACATCCAGCAGATATTTATCGAACTGTTGATGTATCTGACTGGATACCCAAATATTCATTTTTAAGCCCCAAATTGCCAGAAGCTTTAGCGCTTCTTTGCAAATACATTACAATATTTTCTGCAGGATTAGCAGTTATAAATATTGTGCCTTGTTTCTTTTCAGATGGGCAATACATTATAAATATACTTGTACCTTATTTATTACATTTCACACTACACAATAAAAATATTAGACAAACAATTGTATTAACGATAACAAGTATAGGTACAGTACTTCTTTCTATAAACTTATTATACTTACTTGTGAATAAATTATTATAAAAAATGAAACAGTGTTGTTACTATTCAAGATTTATATTTGTAGTACAAAGTACATTCGAATGAACTATGTTCGTATATAATTTTAATACCACTTTATATCACTTATTTAGATATCTTAATAAACCTTGCAGTCTCGTTTGTAGAATTATTTACATCTTTGGAACCACAAATTGGACCACATAGGAAGATTATATTATACAATACATGTTTGTATTCCTCAAAGATAAGTTATAGTAGTTATAATATAAGGTCTATTCAGTTTCAAATACAATATAAAAATAAAACTAATGTTAAATTCTGATATGAAGAAAAGTAAAGAATCTTTATGTTTCTACTTTTAACATAGTGTCATGATTATAATAACTGTATGATGAGCTTTGACTGTTATAGGAAAGTGAATGAAAATTTGATGTCTATATTAAACATGTAGTGTATTCTGCTTAGGTTACTATATATTATGAAATTATATCTATATTACTTCCTTATGCGTGATATAATAAAAGTGTGCTTAGTTGTATAACAAAAAGATGTTATCGCTTTGTTGTTGCATCTGCATCCAGTGCTGTAATAGTACAAAAATCATTAACATATTGTATTTTAAATTAATTTGCATCCAGTGCTGTAACAATATAAAATAGTTTTCTCTTTTAAACTAAATTTTGTCTTTTGATAAAGTAAATATATTATAAACACTAATTTGAAAGAAGATATACTTACTTTTTCCATCACAAGCAACAATTTTAACTTTATCTACTATTGCAACTTCTTGAACTTCACGAAATTCAACATCATTAAGCATAAATGTCCACACATTGTCACAAAATCTATATGTATTCAATTTACCAGCCTACAAATTTTAAATGGATGATAATAAAAATGATTGTTTCATTACAAAATCCTTTAATAAGAGACATTTACCTTAAATGTGAGTCTCGACTTGACTCTGGTTGCAAGTGCTTGATTTATTGCCTTATCAAATTGCAATAATACTTTAATTGCCAACTGTGGTGTGATTTGTCCATACTACAACATTATATTATATTACTACATAATTCACTATGAATATTACATATATTATGTATAATTGATAGTCAGATGATTTCATAGAATTTTATCACAATCAAAGGTTGTATTCCAAAGTTTAAATAATAAGATAAAATGTATCTATACACACATATTATGTGTACGTATATGTATTTTTTTCTCTTAAAATATGTTAAAAATCTTGATATGTTTACAAGTACTCAATTAATTGTACACAATAACAACGGTATAACGTTGTTATCGTTAATGCATATTTTATACAAAGAATAAACACCGAAGTAGAATTTTCATTAGAAAATATAAATATTACTTTCGTTTCAGATTCACCGAAAATTCTAACCTCAATGTTAGACGTGTTCGTATAATCGTACCTGCATCAGTTCATCAAGACTTTCTTGTAACGTGTTGCCTAATGTTGTGTTCCGATATAATTGATACGACATTGTCTTTTAAGTATAATTAGGCACAGTATCAAAGGAAATCGACGTTGATTGATGCAAAAGTAAACTTCATGCGTAACCAAACGAGTTCAACGGTATTTGTTGATCCTGTATTAGGCGAAGGTGTTGCAGCACCTGTTTGAATGAATGAACCAATGATAGCAGAGAATGACATTGTTGACAGCGGCATATTTAAATTTAACACACACGCTTTTAGATTCTTTTTCATTCTGTTTTCTTTGCATTGAAATTCTACCTACACAGAAGAAGGAATTTCATTCTTTACGGCAATAGAAGAATATGGACAAGAAAATAATAATGATAAAATAGTAATGTATAATTCATTTTCATTTTTATTCGTACATTATACTCGATGTTAGCGTATTCAAAACTCTTGATATCATTGCGACGTTACTGCACAGTTCTCGAAACAATTGTACATAGACAAATATACATTATATAGTACAGTGTTAAGTAGTTTATAATATATTACCTGTCCAAACAAACTTTCATTTCAGAAATTTACTCTCCTCTTTAGGGCTCTTAATATGAACCAAGAGCGCTATTCGGTTACTCGAGTACCTATAACGTCCGATATTACACGGACAAAGTCTAATACAGGTATTACCCGCAACATTTTGAATTAATATTAAAAGAATTATTAATCCTTTGACTGCTATCAGCACCTATAGGCGCTTGACAAAGCCGCTCATCGTGTACTGTCGACGCTCATAGGCGTTTAATGCAATGGCTCATTATGTATTACTGCAGCTCGGCCGCACGGACCGTTCTCTTCAGAAGGTTAATGTATACACAGCAAAAAAGTTTTGTATTTCTTACTTTTGCTTTTGCACGTAACCTATGCATTTCTATTTTATAATAGCAATAGTACGGGTAGAATACCCGGATAATTCCCATCTTTTGAATTTCCTGAGTACTCGGATACCCGAATGATCCGATATTAACAGCTCTACTCCCCTTAGATAAACCGAGAACGTTTGTAAGTAATTACAAATAATGCGTTAATTTAAACAATTCAGTCGTATTATACGGTCAACTTCAAATGATCTGTGTTTCGGCTGTGGTTACATATCGATCGGAAACAAAGAGAAGTAGCATGTCCAGGAAAAGAAATGAAGCAATCGTGTCGCGTGAGCAGCGGAGTTGTACGAGGAAATGTGCTTGTCCTCCAGTCGCGTATGCAACACGTATACCTCATGAATGTTTTAACACGGTGGATGGTCAATACGGCAGGGAACTGTAACACCAACCGGGTTGGCCATTCCCGTGTCCCGCCAACTTTGCGAACGTACACGTGGTGCAACAGTGCAACCCTCTACGCTCGCACCTCCTTCCACCACCACCCTATGCGCAGCAAATCAAAATTTAGAGAGCAATTTCAAAAGTTCAGTGAAACGTCAAGTTATACCGCGCGCAGTTACGTTCGCAGGGAAGTACCAATTAACACGACGTTTCACGCGCGAAACTGAAGGAAACATCGGCAGTTTTCAGTGTACTTTTCGAACGGCTAATTACTTCCAAACGTGAGACGTTCTGACAGTTTCATAAGCTAGTTTCAAGGGGTCAAACATCCGATTTCGTCTCGTGACCATTCAGCACGTGTTGGTACACTTGTACACGGATTACAGTTGGACAATTGGTGTTGAATGATGGGGATACTAATGGAATTTGGAACTTATGTACAGAGGAAAGTTCGTTGACTCGTACGAGATAGGCTGGTGACGCGGAGTATTATTGGGAGTTGCAGATTTATGTTTTGAACGTAAATAGCATAATCATTAGTGGAGTTATAAAGGTGGTGAACCATAGGTTGACTTTTTAGTCAATACAATTTTTTTCCGTGTCTTTAGGTTCCGGCAAAATTCGCGCATGATGAATTTCTAAATAGAAAGCTGGCACAGCTTCGTGATTTCCAGATGTAATGACGTGGTGAGTATTTTATATTAGATCTGTAGATTTTATACATGTAATCGTAGTAAGTACAGATTGTAATTTATTATTTGGAGAATAATATATGAGTATAAACAAAAATGCATTCGTAGTAAATAAATAGTTATTAGTAGAAATATAAATTATAATATAAATTTTTATCGAATAATAAGAATCACTCGAAAAAATTTTCAATTCTTTTCTCATAATAACTAAAACAAAGTCTATGTTTAAGATTTGTAGTATTTTGCAATAGTTCAAATTTAATGTAATTTAATAATAATGCATATATAGTATATAAAATAATGATTGAATATTTTTTATGCAAAGCAGTTTTCTTAAAGTTGCAATTACAAAAATAGTTGAATTCTTTATGTAGTTGATATGTTACGTATACAAAATTGAATACATGTACGAAGCTATATCATGCGTTATTTGTTATATCATATTGTAAAACATGTATACGATAGATATTGCATGATTAAATTGTATAATCAAACTATTGTTACATGACAGAAAAAATTATTTTAGTCAATATATAAAGGATACTAGGCAACTTAATCTGATTGATATTAATAATTTTGCAGTCTAAAATTTACAAAAATCCTTTAACATCGTAGTTAATTGCAAGAATTATTGAAAGGACACTTTCTAAAATATTTAAAAATATAGTGAATACCAGGAAAGTCATTATAATAATGTATATCGAATACTTTCTGTCAGAAGATATTTGAGGTTCGTGTCTGTCTTGCTGTGTCACGCAAACTGCGTTTAGGTATCGTTATAGTAGAAATCTCCTGCGGTCCTTATAAATTTCAAGTTGCTCGCTAGGCAATAATTTCTGGCATCGCTGATGGTATTGTAACGTTGCTGGATACGAGTCACTGTAGTTACACGCTCGTTGCTTTCGCCCTCACAGATTTTAGGGTGTCCTGAACGCTGACTGCGCTGCCACTGTTCGTTGGCTCTGTTGCACAATGTTTATGTTTCCCCTTGTTCTGCTAATCCCTTTCTTTTTCTCCTATTCATGATATTAGGAAGACAGTCAGGACATTCAACGATGTGTTTTTTTATAACAATGGAAGCAGCGCCTGTTTATTATTTGAAATTTTCTCTTTATTAAGTTTGGCCGAGACATTAACACGTTGATTGCCGTGGCGGTTACCGGTGACCGACGCATCTAATTTTATTTAATCAAATAATTATTAATTTTAATATGATTTTGAATAGAATTAATATTGTGATAAGAATAGAAGACCGAAGCTCTGAAATCGAATAGTTATATAATTATTTCCACCGTTATTTTCGTTAGTAATGGGATAGTATAGTATGTCTGACTAGGTATGGGAGTTTTCCCTGCGGCGGTTAACGTGTTAAGAATTTATAAATTGTAAATGTAATAGGTGGACTGGTTGGAGACAGTAAACTTATTGAACGAATGTTTAAATATATTTGATAATATACTTTCTATAATAGAGACCCTGTTTAAGTTTTTATTGTTTAATTGCTTGATTTGTTTTCTATTTTTTCATATATAAAATTCGAGGTCTATGTTTTCTATGATACGTATATTAATTTTGTAAGTGGTTTACTATTGAATAATATTTTTATTATGCCGTTATGTTTTTATGTTTCAGAATTGAATAATGAATAATATAAATTATACAAGCAATTTCCTCATGAATCTCACATAATGGAAAATTAAGACGTTCTATGCCGCAGTGAAAAATTCCATATCTAGCTAGACGCACCGAAACACTTTTTATGAGTATATAGTATGACAATACTCGTGTCCAAAAAGACGTATATGCATAAATACCTGATTCCTATCGAAAATGGCAAGTTACAACGTGTCTGATTACATGCGTCCGTTTTCACTGCGGAAGCCAGAGCATTAATCACTACATGTCACGTTTCTTGTTTTATCTCATTATTAAAACTCTAAGTTTCTCTTAAATTTAATGACAATTGGTAGTGATTTGATTGTATGGATTTACAAATCATCTGCAAAGATATTTATCGAACACAGCCAGACCTGAAACAAACTGAAATCATCTTCGACTCGTATTATTCCGATTCGATAAATAATGTAATGCCCGAAGCTTTATTAAATAGGTAGAAGTAACTTTGCTCCATTAATTCGTGCAAGCAGGTGGGACGTAGAAGGGGAAAGTCTTATTACTATCCAGAAAGTTTAGATGCCCAAGTAATTGCGGGTGAAAACTTCGGCGCGCATGCAAAACTTTTCTCCGTAAATCGAAAGAGGCACAAAGTCTCTCGAGCACGGGAACGAATAGGCAGTTTCCACGAATTTACTTGAAAAATATTCTACTTCTTTGAGATTCATGTATTTCCACGGGCTTATTAGTCACGCGACACCTCTCGAAATATGAAGAACAGGGCTCGAACGATCTTAACGATGATAATAACCCGACGCTTTGGAAGTAGCCTTTAATCAAAGGTGTGAAATCTTTCGACTGGCTCGTTGTTAATTCTTTTCTAAAGGTGACGATCAAAGGTGTGAAAGGGACACTCGAGCCGGACGGAATCGTTGATGATATTTTATTAACGGAGATTATTTAAATATTTTTCGCGTTCACTCGCCGTCTGTATCTCTTTAAATAATACGCTCGGCCCGCATCGATTATATTCCTCAGCGATTCAAATCCGTACGAACGCACACGTACACAGACCGTACGTTTTGCCGAGATCCCTCTCGGATTAAAGCGGGGCAAAGGTCGATTAAGTCAATGTGATCGGTCACGAGCGGTGACGAGAAGCAAAGAAACAGAACGAACAAGGAGCTGCAACGTGTGTAACAGGGATGCAGAGACTGGAGGAGCGAAACGTTTAGCTTTTCATGGAAATTCGATTAATAGGAATAAAGTTTACCTAGCCGTTTTTAGAAGTAATTGTTTAAAGCTGGCTTTAAGATTCTGAATTGAAATTTAGGTAAAAATTTTATTCAGAAAACGAGTAACGAATAATTTTTTATTTTTTTTACTTTCCGATATCGAATAAATTTTGATTCGTATTACACAGATGAGTAAATATATATTTATTTGTTATGTGGATAAATCATTGTGTGAATAACCATTAATCAACAAATTCATCTAATCAACGATTAAGACGGACGGAATAATTTATTATGAATAATAGGTAACTATTAGTCGGTCGAATTATTTGACCAAGACATTATTCAATTGAGACACGCTAATTTTTATGCAATTTTGATATAGTATAGTACTCGAAAAAATTTAATACGTGTTGTTTTATCAGCAAACATCGATGTTGAAGAGGTGAAAACCGCTCTCAAATTTGCGGTTTGTAAAGGATATTTTATTGAATATCTCGGAAACTATTAGGTGTAGACGTAAAATACAAAATGTAAATTGTGTCTTTTTGAATGACAAATTGCATTGCGTAAGCAAATATTCGGAACAATTTTTTGCTTAACAAATATATAAAAAATTAACTTGTTGTAAGAAAATTTTTTGGATGAAACTATTTTCATTAAAATTTGAACATACAAACTACGTATCCAGACAAAAAATACGGACGAATTAGAATTTTTAATTTCACCGTCACAGTTGATATGTTGCGAATTATACTCACATTTCGTACTCGCCTACCCTCTTCGGATATACGATTGTTGTCACCGTAAATTTGTACGATGTTTTAGCAATTCAATTACATTACACATTCTTAATGGTCCCTTGAATGTATTTTTTGTTTACCCCTAATAGTTCCCAAGTTATTCGATCTTTTTCAACTTCAAGTTTGAGGGCCTCAATTTTCACCCCTTCAACATGGATGTTTGACGATAAAAAAAGCCCTGTATTAAATATTTTTTCGAGTTCTATATCATATCAAGATTGTATCAAGATCGTGTCGATTGGGCGATGTCTCTTGTTAGACAAATGTTTATTCGAATAATACCCAACAGTGTCTAAAACTGGCACAGGCATTCGACAGCATACGCTTTCGAAGTTCGGTAGCAAAGTTCAGCGAAAAGAAACGGGCTGCGGCGAATGAAACGGGAAAAGAGGAATAGATTATCGAGAATGGTGGATAGGAGAGACGATAAGGTCGCGAAGTATACAATGGAAGATGCGTATGGTCGGATTCGAGGTCCGGTTCGTTGGAGGAGGACGTTGAACGGAGCGAGTCGGAACGGGACAACCGCATCGATCGGATTCCTCTGTGTGGAAGTGCAATGAAAAGCATCTTTAAGAGTGGTATAGCGTCGTCCCGGAGGGGGGTTGAGGTTGGTTCGGGGTGAAGGTGGGTTGTTGGAAACGCATGGAAGCGGGGAGAACTCGCGAGACTATTTATATAGCTTGCCATCCAGAAACTTTGCAAGAACAATTTATTACGGATATACGTACCATTTAGAGACGCCGAAGTTATTATGACAGAGAACTTTATCCGCGATAAAGGGAGCGGGAGGTTTCGTTATTCAATCGATGGAAGTGGAAAGTGCTGGATATAATAGGGGAGCCTGGCGTCTCTTTGGAAACATTCTCTTTTCCCCGTGACGAAATTGCTCTTCCAGATACAGATTTAGAAAATCTTATTAAAACAATCATATCTTACAAGTCGCGTATGCTGCGTGTTTTTTTGAAAAAATAATTTAAAACTCTGAAGGCTTCATACGTATCAGATGTAGACTCACGATTTTACATTTTTATATTAACAGTGTTTTCTACGTTGAAATGTCAATAAAAAAGATTTTCGTTATTGCTTTTTCTGAAAGTATGAACCTTAACGCGCTACAGTGAAAACTGCCATACCTAGTCAGACACAGTATAATCTACTGTTTTAAGCATAACTCGCGAAAGAAAAAAATATTTTACTGTTTAAACGTATAGTATTCACTTTATATAATTATAATAATAATAACAATAATGATGATGATGTTGAAATTTGTATAAGAATTCCTAGTTATTTAATTGAATAAAACTAGAGGCATCGGTCACCGGTGACCTCCATGGCAGTCAACGTCTTCAGGGGTATTGTGTTAAACTACTTTTTTGAAATTCGTAAAAATAACAGTTCAAAGCGCTTAAATTAGACAGCGCATGAGCCTGTAAATCGGGCTGACGCACATAGATTTATAGGTATGTTTCATTCAAAATACTCTCGCCCAGGTCGTAACCTTCTTTTGAAAGTATCTTGGTGTATAGCTTAATGCCCTCTAATGTAAACTTAAGACGAAAAGAAGATTAATTTTTTAATTAATCTCCATGGAGACATTTGTGATATAATATTCAATGTACGTGTCCTTTGGAATGCAAAATATGAAATAGGGTAATATGTCTTTGAATCTTTCAATGGTTTCATAAATTGTTTAATTATTTAATATCAATCTTTTCCATTTAAATAATTACAAATATATTACAATTAAAAAGAAACACAAACAGAATGACATATCAAAGAACGTATCGTACAGGTTCACTAGTTTCAACACGTTGAACACCACAGTGAAAACGGCCATACCTAATCAGACACGATATAATTTACTATTTTTCATATAAATCGTAAAGAAAAAAAAGATTTGAGAACTCAGTCATGTTCTTTTGTTCCTACATTATTATTTTAGTATGAAGTTTGCTTAGATTTTGAGACAATCAATAATTATCGCCACGGCGTTCAACGTATCGTGTTATGAAAAACCGTACTACTATATTAACGTCTGTCAACTTTATTTTACAATGTACCGAAACGTGTAGCCGGTAGTGAAGGTTAAGATAGTTTAGGTTGTGTTAACTATGTTGACTATGACTTTTGAACCACCTTCTCAAAACACCCTGTATCAAACACTTTATTTGTTACGAAATCTTAGTACACGGAACGTGCGGCTTGAGAGAACGTCTGTAAAAATTTCTTCGGTCACGTGAGTGTGCTTGCAAACTGGAAGTTATGTTATTACGAGCAAGTCTCGTCTTTTCGTCGATAAAAACGTAAGCGCGGGGCTCGTGCCTCGTCGGCCTTGGATCGAAAAACTTGGAAAAACTTCTCTTCTCCTTTCGGTCACGCATCGCTTACCGAGTTAGCGCAGGGGTGGCCCATGAAATACGAGGACTCTTCGTAACTCATAGTTTAGTAGATCTTCGTCGTTTAATGCCGGAATGCAATTCTCCCTGTCTTCCTTCGTACAACAATAAATTGGATGATCCACTTGGTCCAAGTGCGATCGATCATGAAAAATATCTTTTTCTATAAATTCTGTTGTTGATGTTCCCTTTCGAAACAGCCCACGACACCCGGCGAGGTTCTTGAACGGAGAGAATACGTACTCCCTTTGAAAGCGTGAAATACGAGAGTATGTTTCTTCGTCTTCTATGCAACTGGGAATGAGAAATAGCTTCTTATTTCATGTTCCTCAAGAATGGAGTTATCGACGCGGCCGTTTAACTTCTTTAATTTATTTAAAAATACACGTATTTATGACGTATAAATTTACGATTTATTTATAAAATTATAGCATTTCCTTGTACAAAATATGAAACATAAATAGAACTATAGTATTTATTATATATGTGCACAATTTGTTCACAAAGTATTTCATAGGCTAACAGTATGGGGTTCACAAGTATATTATGAACATTCGTCACATTTTGTACTGTGTTTATTGTCACTACGTGTGCACATATAACACCTGGAACGCTTTTTAGATGGAATAGGTTTTTCATTCTTTCTGATAAATATTCTCTCGGTTTCTTCGATTCTATTCCTGCCGTGTTTGTGGAGCGCAACCTCCTTATTTTTGAATACTACTATGTGAATGTTACCATGCTCGATCTTCCAACTGAAAATGACCGTGTTGCAACTCATCGTAGACGTCCTAGCTTGAAACGTATTTCTTTGAGTTTATTGTGCGGCAAACAGAGTCAATGAAAACATCGAGTGCGCGAGACGAAACGATAAAGAGCCAATTGGGGCTTTTAATGCAACGCGGATAATATAAAAAATCTACGAGACAGACATAATACGGGTTAAACTTGACCCATCTCTGCCGTCTGACTGTTAAAGCTCGTGAAACTCTCCGTCAAATGGATACCCTGGTGCCAGTCTTTCTCCACTTCCATAGACAAGAAACAAAGAATTGAAAATGAGTGGCGATAATGAAATGAACTGTTGAAACGAAAATATCGAGTGCGCGAGACGAAGCGAGGAACAGCGAATTCGGGCTTTCACCGCAACGCCGATAATATAAACATTCACGAGACAGACAGAATACTGGTCAGAATTGACCCACCTCCCCCGTCCGACTGTGAACTCTTTGAGTGCCACTCTGCATTAGCTGAAAATGTCAATCTTTCTAAATTTGTATACAAAATAAATACAACCATGAATGTTATCTTTTTTAATCAATAATATCAATAACTTTCATAATTTTTTTACTGCTTTCTATTAGAGCTTATTAGGTATATTTGTAATACTTTACATGATCAAATAAATAATGATTGCATCTATGTGTCATCCAGATATGGATGACGTGCCACTCAAAGTGTTAAACGCGGATGAATCTAGGAGAGAAAGAAAATCGAAACAATGAAGAAGTACGTTCGACGGCGTGTGGAATTAAATCTGAGAGGAAACAATAACCCGTCAGGCTGAAGGGAGCTACAGAAACAAGGGAAATGATCGTACAGGTAATGACAATATCCACTTGTTACATCGCAGATGCCACAGTGGTTTGTTCCTTGCGACGGGAGCAGCGAGGAGGAGCGAGAAAAACTAGACACGCGGGTGAGAGAAAGAGAGACGGAAGATTCACGAGGAGAGGAAAATGGGAATATCCGTATGTCGAAGGAGATAAGTGAAACGGCGATTGAGCTTAGCAGGAAAGAGAAAAAGGCATGACGGTGAGCGTCGCCGTTGCCAGGGCAATGAATCGCAGATTGACGCAGGCGTCACGACGTCCGGCATCGCGCACACCCGTTTTCTGCTCCCTTCCACTCCGTCGAAGCGTGCCGCTGCTTAAGGCATGCACTACAATAGACGTTTTCTCGTCTGACGCATTTGGCCGAGCTTACGAGGTTTGCCGCATTATGATTCACACGTAAAAGTCTTCTCACCCGGAGTACGTCTATACAGGGTGTCTCCGTAGTATAGTATGTACATTCAACGACAGAGCCTCTAACAAAATATTAGGTCGGTGTGTACGGAATGTCTGGTTCGTATGGTGACGATTAACTCTCATATTTTTTAAAAAGAATTTCTTAATCAAAGTGAACTCCAGCTGATTCAATATACAGGGTGCCGCCGAGCCGACTGACATATTTAAAAAGGTTATAAATAATTGAATTGGAAGCAGGAGAAATCATTAAAGCCACTTATAAATATTGGGTTGAGTTGTAATTCATTGTCAAGTGCTCTCAAACCTATTTCTTGAAAATAACTAACATAATCTACATTTTTTAGATCATTTTTTAGGTAGTTAAAAAAAGTTTAGGTTTGGGGCTAATTGAGTAAACAAATAAAAAATCAGTATAAACGAATAATACGATAGACTATTATGAAAAACAGTGTAGCGGATAAACATGGTGCGATATTGTCAAGTAACAAAAAGCATGCTGAGATTGTGATATAGTTTCCATTTATAGTGAAGCAATTATCATAGGACAAATCTACTGATTACCTCCAGTTAACAAATTAACATTTTGACTTCTATGAGGGTCATCGGTGACTAACACAACAGATTACATTTAACTAAATAATTTTCATATTTTAATATTATTACATAAAATACCGACTGCACGATTGAATAATAAAAAATTTAGGATTTCCCACGATTTCATACAGAAGTTACGATTTGTGCAGAAAAATGGTTATTACGATCTGCAGTATCAGGTACTATACATTTTTCAGTGTGGTGATCAACACCCGTGCGACAGTAGGAAAACCCCTAACTAGTCAGACACGCGAGGACATCTTCTTATAAATATGTAGCATTGAAGATAAAAATTAATTGTTTGATGATACACTTCCTATTGTATACTATTATCGAATCATTAATCTCACTCAAAATATTATAAGCCTAAGCAGTTACTTGATCGAATTGAATTTGATGCATGGTAAGACCGTGAAAAAATCCTCTTCACTCATATCGATGTACACCATACGGCCCTAAAATCTGGTACACACTTCTCGTTCACCCTGTACATATAATTTTCCTTTTTTAATTGGCAACAGTTTGCGGAGAAAGATCCTTCATCGCGCTAATAACTGGCAGTTAATCCGTGCCGGAGTGCACTCGATTCGTTACCGAGGAGGGGCGAATTTAACGCTCAGCAAGCGCGCCTTACCTCCGAACTCGCGCCTGATGAATCACTGTCATAGTTCTGCTAATGTCGGACACCTTCCGACTTACTGCCTGAAAGCAAAATCTATATTTCCTGGTCCGTCAGACGGAGCAACGCGAGCTTAGAAAGTTCCTTCGACGGTATCTTCGCGGCGTATCGAAGTCGTTGATCCGAGACGCCACGAGACGATTATCACGCGGGCCGGTGCAGACGCAACGGAAGCTGTCGTCGCTCTCAGAAGTTCGTTTGCAATCGTGGAAGCGTCGCAGCGTTGGCGACTGTCCGTGAGTGCACACTTTCGGACGGTAACTCGCATTCCCAGGACAAGGAGCGGGGTAGGCGAGTTAGCAGGCGACGGGAAATAAGGATGGAAAAGAGCCGCGCGCGCGGGATACAGCGTATGTCGTCGACTTTGTCCGTGGCGCGTCTGGTGGGGGTTGGAAAAGTTGGGTGAAACTTGAAGGAGAACTAGCGGGAAGGAAGTGTGCACGAAGGAAAGAGAAGCTTCAGCAGGAAGAATCGGAAAGGAGGGATGGATCCGGTGGCGGAGAAACCGAGCGGCGGTGTGGAGAATCTCATCGGTGTTGGTAAACGTAGAAAAGACGAAGGTAACGGTGGGTTTGGTCGGTGGTAGAGGGTAGCGACGGTGTTGGTGGTGGTGGTGGCAGCGTGTCCCGACGCCGGGAAAGTTTCGCTGAGAAGCGCGCGGAGTGTGAGAACGCGGCGCGAGCGAGAGGGATGAAAGGAAGAAGAGGAGGAGAGAAGGGTGGAGGGAGAGAAGGGGATAGAGAATGAGAGTGAGTTTGGAGCGAGTCCGGGAACGCGGCGCGGGCAAGGTTTTCGTCTCCAGTTCCCGCTAAGCGGCCGACAGGATTGGAACGAGCTGGCTGCGTGTGGTTGCACACGCGGGATAACGTGTCCGTCCAGGTAGCGTGCGCGTGGTGTGGTTCTACGGTGGGGTGGTTCTAGCGCGAAAGAACACACGCGGCACGCGCTACCGACAGGACGTCCCGTGGTCGCGTGTGTGACCGACCGAGCACTGCCGGTAATAGAACAACGAGCGTAACAGCGTTTGCAGAAGTGGGGGATTCTTGCACGAGTTTTACGCGTGCTACCGCGGTATTAGAGTACTCACGCGTGCCACTACGGGACGCGGAGCGAGCGAGCGAGGCCGACGAGCGCTTCCCTTCTCTACAATTTTCCATCCCCTCCACAACATCCACCGCCTACATCTTCTCTGCCTCCTCTTTCTCCAGCTTTTCCTTCGCCGACTCCTACTCTCGCTGCTTCCTCTCTCTTTCTCGTATTCTCTACCCCTAGTGAGATATTGATTTCCCTTAGCTGACTCCCACGAGGGCAGGCGGCAGGCAACCAGGTACGGCTACCTCCGCGAGTACACAGCTTCCACGATGAGCAGGGAATCATCGCATGCATCTCGTGTATGCGCTTTCACGTGTTTCAGCGGTCCAAGGTGACCGAGCGACGAAAACGATGCGGTTTGATGCCTCGTTGCGTCGATCGGTTATCGCAGTTCGCCCGACACCCGAACAGGCGCTCTTCTCTCTGTAGCCACGTGTTACTCGCGTTCGCGTGACTTCTGACGCGACGCCCCATGTGACAAGGTTTTCGACTATGATCCATCCAGCGAACTCGGCCGCTGAATCGCAAGGAACATTCTTGGATGCAGTCGTTGATCCTTGACCTATGATAAAATGTCCAAACCCCGACGTGCAACATGTATGCGATAGGTTCGAAAGTTTGAAACACACGGTTCCTGGAGAGTCTACGCGATCTTTCAGTCTCTCGATCATCCACCAGTCGATCTTCAATCAACGATTTTCACCGTCTCCCCTCGAGTTTACTACTTAATCAGTATCCCTTTCGCGCGAACTTTCTCAAGCGTTCGCTACATGCGGACTGTCCTGCGTAGACATCGATCTCTCGCGTTGCGCGTCTGAGTCTCTCTTAAATAAGTATGATACCTCCCTTTTGCCGGTGGCTGGCGTTTAGGATGTTCGTAGGTGTTCCAAGAAACTTTTCCGAAGTAGTCCGCCATGTTGGTTCCTGCGCATTGCTCCGGCCGGCGAATCCGCGAGTGACTTGAAACTTTTTTATTTACCGCGTTCATGCTTACACACAGAGACAAAGAGCGTCTCCGGGGGAGAGAGGAGGGCGGGGCGGGGGGCGGGGCGGGGAGGGGGTCCGTTTTCCCCCTACTGAAACTCCGGATGGGGTGTACGTATCTGTCAACCCCCACCTGGCTCGTGCCGCCTGCCGCTTTCCAGCAAAGTTTTCCCGAGATCCTGGAAACTACCAGCGAGCGGCGGGGAAGGGGGGGATGAGGCGGGAACGGGATCGGAGGGGTGGGTTGAAGGGGTTGGGGTGTCCGTGACGGGAGAGGGGAGAAGCGAGACCGCTTTCCAGCGGCGTGCGCTCACGGAGATCCCTTTTCAGCGGATTCTAACCTAGTAACGAGTTTGCTCTGTCGGTAACGCCGGACGCGTGCCAGCGATAAACGTGTCGCGTGTTACGGGGTGACAGTGGGATGAGTCGAGTGGTACAGTACGGGAGACACGATGCTCCCGATAACACTGTTAATTGTGACAACTTTTTTTTTACCAACCCGACGGCCAGTGTCACTTAAAGAAACGATAACCGCGATAAGAAACTAGTGTAAGAAACAAAGGGGATCAAAGTTTCGCCGCGATGTTTTGTGAAATAAACGGTGATGTTGCACCGAACTTGTTTGAATCGGTGTCAGAGGGGACACGCTGACGCGGAACGTGTTTTTGGATCGGACAGGATTACCGAATGATCGTGACAACTTGTTTCCAACTTACAGATCACGTACGTATGCCTGTCAGTAGTTGTAATTACATTTAAGCGAAAAGGATTCGAGAGTTCTAGCTCGCGAGGGAAAAGTTCGTTCGAGCTGATACGAAGAGCGGTTTTAAGCGGTAATCCAAAGCGGGGTGTCAGAGTGGTTCTGCAAACGGCGTAACGATCGTTTGTCGATCTATCAGTGATCTATAGCTGAAGATTGAATTCGAAACAGCAATTGGAAAGCGGTAGTTGTTTATTCTGCGTTCCGCGTGGCGGATGTCCTAGCGACGCTCCTCTCGCCACCGGGGACGGAATGGGTCAGCTAATCATTTAACAGACACTATATAACGTTGCTTGTTGTGAGAGTATCAACGCTTTTGATTATCGGGGATTCGGTGCGCGCAGACTCAATGTGAGATTAATCCTCTGTGAGCTCACCCCTTCCACTATGAACTTACCAATACACGCCGGTCGCGCGGTCGAAAGTTTCATGAGTGTCGAAAAGTTTTGCGCTCCCGTAGTTGCGCGGATTTGATCGAGAACCCGGAACTTCGTGCTTGCACACGGAGCAATTGTTTCTTGCGCGTTATCGTACGTAAACGCGAGGCAACTGTGCTCGCGAACTTGCCTTCTTTGTCCGGCTGGTTGAAACGCCTCCCGGGCCGTGCAAAAGTAATGAAACGAATCGACTTTTGAAATTGTTCCTCGAATTTTTGATCCTTTGTTTGCTTTACTTGAAATTGCCTACGCATCGATTAAGCTCGATCTTCAACCGAGCCTCCGAACAAAAGCTAACGGTTCCCTGGAGACGCATTTAAATTCGAAGCGTAGACTTTTGAAAAAAACGAGCTCAACCGCGAAACACTCTGGTATTAAACTTGGCATCGTGTTCCTCGAACTATATAAAATACCGTACCGGTTGGGTAATTGTTAAAATCTATGTCATACCGGATGAGGACAAAGCGTTCCCTATGTGCGAGTCAAAATGATTTCGAGAAAAAACGTCAGGCGAATTACGCTCAGTAGTTCCCCTGAAAAAGGACTCGGATATTCCGGTGCATATAAAATGCCACGTTTGCAATTGATCATAATTGAAGGAACGCATCAAATGTTTAATGTCTCCCTCTCCTTCTTACCAAACGGCATAAAATGACAAATGCTCTTGATAAAGCGTCTTCACCGGAATTTCGCGTCACATCTTCACGATACTGGATCTACTGCAAGTAGATTTCAGTTAGAAACTCTTTCAATTAGTTTTTTTAAATTTCAAATGCATTAGGCCACGTTTCCTCGGCATCACGACACTTTGTACGTGTAATCTCGGTTCCGGTTGCCCGATAACCTATATTACGCGTACAATCGGCGGGAACAATAGGGCCGGAATCTTCTTTATTTTTCGTGCGTTATATGATATCCTGTCCCCGTTTAGTAGCACCTGGGTTGCAGACCGATGCATGAAAAAGTAGAGAGGCACTAATTAAGCCGCTATCATTACGGTTCCGCGGTGTAATTCCGCGTTGTTGGCATTGTGCTTCGAATTCTGCCAAGTGGCTGTTGGTCGGGGGCTTTTGGAGTCCTCCGGAGCGTGGTCCAAGGCCTTTCAACTCCAATTCCACGCGCGTGCGTCTCATCGTCGAGGTTGACGTCGTCGTCAACGACGTCGTCGTAATCCTGGATGCCTCCTGTTGTTTCCTCGCTCCGCGTCGGAAGAAGAACGCAGCCCGAAGTTAATCCGGTGTTTCGTGGCTGTTACGTCTTCTTCCGTGCTCGCGAACATATTGCCCAACGGTGTCGAGGCCCTCCGTTCCTTTGTATCCTGTCACGTTGCACCCCTTTCTCGATGCAGCGAGGGTTGAACGCGGCGTGCGACCGGGACCAACAATGGAACGTCGCGGAAAAGGAACTCATTAAGTGCGCCTAAATCCGCTATGGCACATCTATCATTGCCCTTCGAGAAAGTGGCCCTATCGCGCACGAACAATGTTCTTGGTAAATCTTCCGCAGCGCCTGCTTCACGCTGTGTTTCGGAATTGTCGGTCAGGGTTTCATTGACTAATGGAACGTACAGAAATGAGTCAGGATTTCGTAAACGTAGGTTGGTTAATTGATCGTCTTGGAGATATTTTGGTTTTTAATTGAAGGTTAACACTTTGACCGTCATACTCTATCGATTGAAAATGGCAAACTTTCTAAATTTCTATAGAAAGGAAATATAATCTCAAGTTAAAATCTTTTTAATCAAAAATGTTAGAAATATTCATAATCTTTTTATTGGTACTATTAAACTTTAGTAAATAAATTTATGAATACTACAAATGATCAAATGAGTAATGATTGAATTTAAGTGTCACCCATATATGGGTGACATGGCAGTCAAAGTATGAAGCATGAAATAAGCCCGTGTGCGGAAGACAAATTTATGAAGTTTCTTTGGAATCAGTAGGATAAATAGTGGATCAAAAGTCATGATCATGATGGTCTTTTGGGCTGAAGCTTGCAGAGACATTGCGGGATGAATTAGATAGACAAATAAGGGAAAGGTATCCAAATTCTGAAGCAGACCTGCAAATATGTTCATAGAATATAATAATATTGTTACAGAACGAATTAAAGGTTAATCGTTTTTATTTTTACGCCACATACATAGGGGTATATTGATGATAGAACGATTTAAATCCTTTATTACTTTTTTAATGGAGTATCTAGAGCATTACTAACTGCATGTTTCAAGTACATATCATTGCATATTTTAATGTATCAGTATTTATAGAACGTCTAAATACTATTAATAGCTTATATTCTTAAAATATATGATCAAAATGGCAACCATTCGGTTCGACACATGGTTCAAAGGTTAGAAGGTTAACAGTTTGACGGACAATAACATAGTAAGATAGCTTCCCTTCGTCATTTAAATTTAACACATTACGTGCCGCATGCGCCACCGTACGTATTCGCATCAATCTTAACTTCATCGAATAAGCACCAATCCTTCTGACATTTTGAGTAGTATTTACCTACGTTACAATGATAGTACAGTAGAACCTCGATTATCTGAACGCAGGTGAACCGGAAATTGGCCACCCTATATCATTTACAGGCTAAAATTATGATTAGTGACACTGTGAATGTAATTCTACGCCATATTCTCAAATTAAATTATTATTTTTATGCGAATCATAGTTAGAATGTGAGTGATCCTGTTACCAATTGTAGTTCGGATAATCGAGGTCCTACTGTATTGGGTTGAGCCATAAAAATTCAAATAGATTGTCTGGGCTACTGATTTTTGCTTCATATTTGAAAGTAAAAACCCCAAAACGTAGAGATGCTGCAGAAGCCACAGTAATCGTCCTGCAATAAATCATCAATAAATTTGAGATGACAAATCGGAAGTTATTTATGACTCATCCCAATGTAACTAGGAAGTGTCATATAATTTCCAATTTTACAACATATATTAACACATTGAACGCCGTGGGGGTCACCAGCGACCGACACCTTAAATTTAATTTAATTAAATAATTATTGATTGTCACAAAATTCTGAGCAAACTTCATACTAAAACAATAATGTAGGAACAGAAGAACACGATTGAGTACTCAAATATATATTTCTTTTCCTTACGATTTATATAAAAATAGTAAATTATATTGTGTCTGCTTAGGTATGGCTGTCTTCACTGTAATACTCAACGTGTTAGTAAACAATTATTTTCACGTGTCTGACTAGGTATCGTACTTATCATTGCAGTATTTAATGTATTAAAAAGTTAACTATTTCGAAAAAATTAGTATGTGGACCTACGTTTATTAAGAATGTTCGTTTTTTTTTCGTGTATTCTATTAGTAAGTTAAGGTGTTACCTATAGTTTTGAGACACTCTGAATATCGAGAATGCTCTACATATGAATTATCATGTAAAAATTTAAGGTACCTATTTTTATTAACATTAAATGTTGTATTTAATCAGTACTGTTATAAAATGCGTGCACGATACCAGACATTTCTGCCTTTCCTCTGAATAGAGTACAACGTGCAATTCGTAACGTTATAATTTCCTCGCATTCACTATTTACACTTTTTTATTTAGCACCGGGTGAAACGTACCGTGAATTTCGGTGCTTTTACATATTTTTACAACAAACATCCAGGGAAACGCTACCACGAAGTATTTAGAATTAAAACGCTATGTACCTATTACGTCAAGTTACTACGTTGTATCGCACAACACTGCGTTGTTGGCAAACAAAACAAGAAAACGTTTCAATGATATATTTCATTAAATTTTTATAATAACGCGAGTTCATGTTTTGAATAGAATGGGAACCTTTTAGGAATGTAAGGTTCCTCGGGCAGTTATAAAAATGTAAATCTCTTACCGCGAAATAAAATGGAAGTTTCCCCAAACGTAATTTTGGACTACTTGTAACTTCGCGGGGAATAGCCTTTCCGTAACTTCGATACTAAATAAAAATTGGATAAGAAATTGCTGACCTGTGTCAAAGTTCGTATATAGAACGTACTTGATCCCTCGAGTTCTTCCAAACTCTTATATCGAGGGCATGTTTGCCAAAGACCCGGCGAATGAATAATAGTGACGAAACTTGAAATCATGTCGTTCAATGGACGCGTTTCTTTGCGATATCAACAGTGCGAGATTGTTGGGCTTCTTGTAAATTTGTACCGTTCGTGCTATTCTATTCCTGACACAAAATAAATTGCTCGAGAAAATTGAAATTTAACGAATTTCTTATTTATATGTATTTTTTTTCACCCTGGATAACTAACCTTTCGTAAAAATGACGATCGGAACATTTGAATCTCGTGATATCAGATGATCTGCTTACTAAATAAACTAATTATGCTTATTAATTGCTTATTTATTTATTAATAAATTCAATACCAAATATAACTTTTTAATTTCACTTATGCTGTTTCTTTATAAGATAAAATATTTTTGCTGTTAAATAAAAAAAATTCAATTATATTCGTGTTTTTAATTGACGTCGACATTTTCACGAATGCTTAGTAATAACGTTACTCACGTAATAGCTTAGTTATCTAGGATTAATTGCGTGTTTAACGTTTTTAGTACTTTACAAGTTTTCATGTACCGCCTAGAAATATGTACGTACTTGGAAAATATGCATTTCTGAAGACATTCACTAAAATTAACATATTTTTCTGTAAAATAAAGATAACTTCTCGTTTTCTTTGTATTTTATTGTAAAACGTATGTAGTTCTATATATAGGAAAGAACAAATTATTTTCCGTAAATTAAAGCTTGTAATCAATGGTGGTAAAAGATTTGAAAAAAATGAAAAGCCGAAATATCGACTGAAGGTGTTTCTAGGAAAAACGGCTCTGGGGTAGTAAGAGGGTTAATCTATAATAATATTCATATGTTAGAGACGCTAATTTAGGACTTGAGCATTAATTTTCCGCGATATTTATAGTACACGGATCGTAGGAATGATACAGTGAACAGAATCATTTTTGAATGCAGAATTCTTCAGTTTCGATCAGAATGATCGTTCGTTCAGTTTTGAAGTTATTTTCGCGAACGGCGGAGAGAATAACGGGGAGTGTGCAGTCAGTCATTAAAAGCTTTGTTTACCGGAAGAACTGACATTTTCGAATGAGCAATGGATACAATATTTCAAGGGTCGGTATCCGTTCAATAGTTTTCGTGCTGACTCTTGGCGAAAAGACTTGAAATCGTAGAAAAGTGCGGATACCAGGCAGATGAATGTGAAGTAACGGATAGCCAATTGCGCGGGTACAGTAGCCACGAAGAACCAGACAAAATTGTTGCCATCGATTTGAACAATTTTCTATGAGATAGAAGTTAGAAATGTCGTATGATCAACGAACAATATAAATAAATTGATATTACAGTGGAACCTTAATTAACTGAACTGTAATCAGTAACGTGATACCATACATTGTAGGGGTAGCGGAAGCATGAGGGGGTAGCAAGGTAAGATGGGGTATCGTACCTACACGCTAATCGAAATGTACTAGTCACGTGACGAATATACCAATAGAAACCCATTTAGTTATAACAATCAGGACATCAGCGACATCGAGGGGGCAGAACGTGTTTTTTGTTTATGACCCTAAAACTGTTTTCGTACTAAGTCGATCTTATTTTGTGCGACAAAAAGATTTGTAATAAATATATATTTAAGAACGGTAAGTCCATTGTTTTTCTTATACTGTAATCTTCATTTCATCTATTTTAATGTGCAACATTCGAAATCCGAATATTCATTCATTTGTTTTACAAATATATTAAGTTTGAGAGAACGACGGTTTGGGGCAAAATGGGGATTTTATTTTGGGTACCCCATCATTGTCTGTCCCATGGTTGTTCATGCGATATTAAGCAACGTTATCGTTCTCTATTATAATTTAATTCAAATAAATCTCATTACTTTTAGCTGGAATTTGTAAAATGGTCAGAACTTACAAGAAAAGAATCATAAGAGGAGAATGGTCAATAGAAGTTATGAAAGAAGCTGTGAATAAAGTTATGAAGAAGAAAATGGGGTACAAGGAAGCTGCTCCAGAATATTCTGTTCCACAGACAACATTAGAATATTATGTTAAGAATTTAAGACAAGAAGGGGAGTGACTATCAGTTTACCTTTAGGCCAATCAAAACTGTATTTTCCTAGGGAGAAGAAGGGGAACTTGTGGAATATCTAAAGGATATGAAGATACGGCTGTGGATGTTGGTCTCATAATTCCTGTGCAGGAGTTGATGAAAATAATTCCGTAAAAATACATATTTGTATCGATTGTCAGAATACTTAGGCAAACCATCTTGCCCCATTTTCAGTACCCCGTCTTACACCGCGGTAGGGGCAAGACGCTTTTTTTCTCATTTTTGTTTAAAGCTTAATAATTCAGAAGTCTGACGTGCTAAGTACTAGGTTGTTAAATTATAATTGCATTGTGATTCATAAAGACTCACTCAAAAGGTAAAATTGTTACTTCGTTTGCATTTTTCCGTAGTTTCCTCATCTTTCCCCTCCCCCTCTTAGGTATGGAATTGTTTGAGTATCATCAATATGTATTGTATCAATCCCATCACTGATCATAGAAAATTAAGGGGGGACAACAGGATAACGACCCGAAAAGTAAAGGTACCTTTGGGAATTTATTAAAAGAAAACTACTTAATGAATCTTTTTGAAACTTTCAGGACTTTTTACTGGATATTCAGATTATAAGAAAAAAATTTTTTAAATTTATTTAAGGCAGATTTATAAGCTGTACAAGAGCAGTAACTTAGCGCTGCAAAAAAAATCTCCGTTGACTGGTTGACAGCTTTCCGACCAAACGGTTCATCGGAAATGAAAAAACCGAAAAGTTTTAGTACCCTGTTGTCCCCCCTTGACGTCATCTTTAGATACCCGTTTCGATAACCTCCGGCGAGAATTTCCCTTGCGGAGCGGTTCAATTGTTTCCGCGCACAAATCTCCGATATCACAGGGTCAACGGAGCCGGGCTTTTTCGCCGCGTCGCCTTTTGTTTTTCTCGTTTCCGAAATCGAAGTATCGGCATCAGCGCCGCCCGGCCGACACCGGCCAACAGGCGGGAGAGGGAAGTTTACGTCGTAAAGTTCGGGTCTTAAGGGTGGAATTATAGTTCGGTAGAGCCTGCGCTAAGCCACGCAGTTGTTACCACGGTGAGCGCTTTAAAAGTTGCTCTCGGGTGTTCGTGTTCGTTCGCCGTGGGTTGGGCGGATGGAAGAAGAAGCCAGAAGAAGCGAGAACGCGCGATACCGTGGAAAGGGACGCAGAAACGTGGTTAAGTTGCCAGGAAACTTTAGTAAAACTGAAAAGTTAATTTCGTCGTGTTAAATTACTCGAGCGCTCGGGCATTAAACTTGCAAAAGTTGGCCGGATGACTGAAATACGTACCTTCCGCCATCCGCCCGTCCTCCACCCTATTTCCCTCGTCTTCTTCCCTTGTTCACTTTCCTTCATCCCGCGTCTCCCATCGGTGTGTGACATTTAATGCGACCCGCGATCGCCTATGACTTAATTAGACACTCGCCTGTCACCGTTTATTCGGAGAACTGACCTTCGACGAACCGTTGAAGCTCTTATCCCCTTGTCTTATGATTCTTTTAACAATTGTATGTTTCATTCGATGATGTTTACTGTTTCAACCCTCGACTGTCCTAATGAACGAAAGGATTTTATCAGCCACACGTAATTCGCTTTTAACGACCCTCTGAATGTCAGGGGTTCTGTACTGCAAAGTTTTAAAGAACTCATACACATACAACCCCGTTCTTAAGGCACGGAGCACTTACTAATTTCAGCTTTACATTTAAATTAAAAATATTAAACACCCGCAATATTAAATCAAACGATTATTTACTGAATATTTGTACTGTTTTACGGTGATTTTTTTTTAGTGTTTTTTCCCGGATTTCTGCCCGGAAGTCGCCTAAATTTGATTCATTGAAAAATTGGTCTTGGACGGTGCTATAATTATTTCAGGTTTTTAATATTAATTATAACAAAATATTAACCATATCATTAAAAATATATTGTGTAAACATGAATGTAAAAGAACTGTTCGTATCGAAATAAGTAACCAACTCTGTATCGTAATCCAGATTTATTAAATAATGGTAAGGTGTCCCATGACTTACGGACGGGAGTGTACGTACATTAAATTTCTGTTTATTTAAGTACCGTCAATTAAGACATAACTAATGGTCACCACAGTACACCTTATATTCTTCAGAGATTCCTGAATTTGTTTACAATTTGATGTCTTTAGTTAGTAGCTATTCAGACTGAATAAGTATAATTTTTCCGAACGTGAATCATGTCATGGGTCAGCCTTGAAAGCAGCGACTGTCGCTGAGTCTCGCCAGTCATACAACATGCTTATCATAATTTTTTTATATATCACTCATATATTTTTCCTCGTCCTCTTTTATGTACTGATTATATTCTATAATGAAAACATTATGATGTCGTCTCTGAAGAGCTCAATCGAATTTGTGGTGTGGCTCATCCATGGAGCACGCAGCACTCAATGTGTCAATGATACTGCTTCAGGTGTGCCGATTGATCAGAATATTTGAAACACTGATAGTCCAGGATTCAGGTGAATAGTGTACAGAAAATCATTTATCTGATATCGCGATTCCGATCAACGAGCGTGGGAAAACGTATCGTTGCGACAGTGGGACACAAGTCATTCAAATCGAATCACTAGTGCTTTAGCCAATATTGTGTAATACTTCGCTTCCGTGTAACTCGATAGCAATTAGCAGTCTTTTCAGCCGGCACCGAATCATTAATTTTCTATGACCTAAATTTTTTATCGGTCCTCAGCGAGGTGAATAAAATATCCCGTAATGTTCGTACGTGGAAACATCGCCGCGATATTTATACTCGTAAGTAAACGTTTATAATTCGTGACAATTAGCAATACGAGTTTATCAAAAACAAAAAGAGGAAACAATAAATCTGCGTCACGTAGTGCGCGGCGTCGAAAAAGTAAAAGGGAATGAAACAATTACTCAGTGAAAATAAAATTAGAAAAGGAAAAAGGAGGTGAATGCACGCTACATGGAGCTTACTCGTTTACACAGTCAGGTTACAGCAGTTTTAATTTTTATGCTCGAAGAAGGATTCTAAGCGCGGTTTAGATCATGTATTAACGAAAGGCGTGCAAACGAAATGACTGTGCATGACTCGATAATCGTCTAATTTTAATTAAATAATAAATAATCGTTTAATTTTTGCGCTTTCATATAAATGAGACTCGCAGAAATGCAGTCGTAACATGAGCCGTGTGCTTCATTGTAGATTGATGTAAGAGAAATAGAAGAACAGGGAAATGGCACGGTGCCGTGAAGAATTCATTTGTATCTGCAGTTCGTTGCAAATGTATTTACTTTTCCGTTTCTATTGTGTTTACATTTCATTGATCATTTTTACATATTTAGAATAATACATCTCAGAATGCAGAATATATACACATCCGTCCATAAGTCATGGGACACCTTGCCATTTCTGCATAAACCTGGATTACGATATAGTAGAATTGGTTACTTATTACGATATGAACGGTTTTTTTTAGAAACATTTATGTTTAGACAACATATTTGTAATGATATGGTTAGTATTCTGTTATAATTAATATAAAAAAAATCTGAAATAATTATAGTACGGTTCAGAGCACTTTTTCAATACGTTAAATTTGGGCGACATTTGTTTCGATTTTGTGATCTGTAGACACATTTGTAGCGATTCTGGACAGAAATCCAAGAAGAAACACCAAAAAAAATGACCGCAAGACTGTCAAGGATATTTCGAGTTATCATCTCGAAACAGGGAGCATACATTAGTGAGCAAATTTTAAACTTGGTATATATATAATTTTTAATATATTTTAGCATTTCGAAATTGTATTCAGTGTAAATAATCTGTAAATAATCGTCTGATACAATATAGTGGGTGTTTTAATTTTAATTTAAACGTAAAGCTGAAATTAGTAAGAGTCCCACGATTTATGGACGGTAGTGTAAGTATATTTTATAAATTTTATTTTCGAATAAGGAATAGAATATTTCATGATATTCAGACGTTGTAGGTATTTTTTCTCTACAGATAGCGTTCTGACAAAATATTTGCAATAATATGTACGCTTTACATCCATAACACATATATGAAGAATATATTGTAAATCACTTCCAGGAAATTAATGTTTGTATTTTTACTTTGAGACTATACCAGATTAAAAGCTCATCTCAGCGAAAGAGAACTTTGTAAATGTTTTAATTAATATCCGTATAAAAATAATAGTACACGAATTGCGTAGCACGTATTAAAAAAACACAATCGTCAGCAATGGAAGTTGCAACAATTTTTGATTCGCAGGATGTACCTGTAGTTAATCTGAATTATAATATTGTTCAAATGTTTAGACGTTCATGCCAGAATTGCGATGCTTTTATGCTTGAATAATTTTTTTACAAACGTTTCTAAGTTTAAATTAATTATTGCCAATAAGAATTGTTTCACAAGCACATACGGTTAGAAACATCAGGTTTTAAGTGTGAATATAGTTCGAGGATGCTTTTTTTCGAAATATCAGTATTGAAATTGCAAAAATCAATATCCATTTCATCTCTACAGTGCACAAAGCGTATAAATGGACATTTAGGTGCGTGTACGCCTGTATAGAATATTGGCTTCTAGGTAATTGAATTAAAATGTGTGCAAGAATCAAATTTATATCAGTTTCCATTTCAAGTAATCATGCTGATAGATTTATAATATTTATTGAAGAAATTTTTCATTTCATTTTATTTGTTTTCATTCTCTTTGCCGTTAATACCAGAAAAATTTGCATTCCCGCGGATCGCTTTTGCGAAATCAATTCGCTGCATCTGCATAGAGAAACGAGATTTTTAATGCCATTAGTTTCTCGGCGTCTATTCACGTAACACTAATATTGCTTTGTACTACTTACACGTCTGACAAAACTTATCCACATCTACTGCAGTGGAACGTACCGAATCGACCGCCACGAAAGCTAAGAATAAGGCGGATGAACTGCATACAGACACAGTCATACTAATGTGGCGGCACTTCCCTTACTTGCCAGCAGAGGGATCGGCAGCGCACGATTTTCCCGCAAGTCCCTCGACCTTCCCGCGATTCGTATACATGTTAATGTTAATGTGCGAATTATCGATAATGCTAGCACTCGCTAGTTATTATCAACATTAACTGGACCTTCCTGTTAGAGTTGAAAAATTAAAATGCATTCAATACTTTAACTAGATAATGTTCCAACTAACTAGTTAATGTACACATTAAGTAAAAATTGTTAGATAAAGTTGGAGTTTCATTTGAAACACATAAGAATTACCTACGGAGTACGTACCTTTTATGTTGTGTTATATATTTTAGGGATATAATTTGCTATCAACAGGTCGGGTCTTATTTATTATTATAAAAAACACTTTTACTATAAAAAGGAAAGAATGCATTATTGGGTTGGGTGGAGTTGGAGTGAAAATAATACTTTATTCGTACTTTAACGGCTTGTTTCAGTTGATGTTAACAATAACTGGGGAATGTTAAGTTTAACGACTTTCGAACATTAGCGTTAACATGTATACACCTTCGACCAGTATACCGCGTCTATCCAGGTTTTTTGCAACTTTTTACCTCGATGTTAATTCAATTGTACTCACGTAATACTGGTTCTGAATCACTATTTTGCATTCTGTTAGAGAATTAGGAAGCACTTGCATCCAGGAGATTCTATATCCAAATAAATTAAACACATGCTCGCCTATTTAAAAAAAAACCCTCAGTATACCGCGTCTAAGACTCCTAGATAATCTTACTGATGAGTCCACTAGCAGGCCTCGGAGAAAACCCTCTTTCCTCCTTCCTGGCTTTTTTTCGCAATTTCCTCAATTTGCTTGACAAAACTCTGTTTATCTTTCCTGAATCACGAAAAATTATTGTCTAAGATTTTAGTTTATGTTTCGAAAAAGATATTTTTATGGTGGTTCAGAGCCCACCTAAAACTTTAGGCTTCCTGGCTAAGTGACCACAGCACTCGATGTTGGATTACGTACAAAGAAGAAGAAGAAGAAGAACAAGATATTCTTATATTTACGTATAATTTCAAACTTTAACCATTTGAAAACTCGATATGAATCAGTGGTGAGGATCGATTTTGTAAGTTTCCTGGGTTCATACTTTTTTTGAGATTAGTATAAGGAGGAAGAAAAAATGACAAGTAGAAGGGGAAATCGATCAGACACGAGCGATCTCACAGTCAGTGTACGATTTGTGGGTTTAATATGATGTTCTGAGAAGAATGTTCGACAGGAGAAATTCCAATTCTATTTTCATACATTTTGCATTGGAGGTTGCGCCCATGAATTATTTTTTAACCATTCCACGTCAAATCCGTAACAACAAACACTTAATTATATTATCATTATTATTGTCATTTATTTAATGGAACTATACCTAGTAATATTTACATACTATACATTAAATTATTGTATTTGCTATTTTTGTTACACGAAGTGAACTTATACAACTTTAATTTGATGAACTTATTGTGACAACTAAAGAAGTTAATACATTGACTGTTTTGATTCGTAACGGTCCAGATTGTCATAAATAGATCTGTACTATCAAAACACAAAATAGGTTCAGAGACCTATTTCCATAGTGGAGGAAGGTTATTAAAAAACGTGATCAATATCTCGATAATTAAAAGTGATCACAATTACAAATTTATTTATGCTTGAAGGTAAATTTGAAAACAACATTATTTGTTAAAAAATGAGAAAACAGTTTCATCAGTAAGACCACTGAAACATCAATAACATTCGTTTGTATAATAAAAAATATTCATAAATAAAGACTTCAAATTATCAATCTAATTCTATATTGTACAGAATTTCATATAAGAGATTCATCTTATAAACGACCTTTGTTTATTATTATACAAATTACATTACTTGTGACAACACCTAATGTTCGCCCGTTTGAAGCACAGAAAGCAACAAAGATATTCGAAGCGTTCTCGGTGGAGTAGGACACAGTGTAGATGCACGGGTATGTAACTTACAGGTCAGACGGCGTTATAGAGGGTTACAGATATTTGTTTTTCACAGTTCCATGCAGTTTCTGTTCTAGTACGTATCAATTCAGTAGGCAAGGTCACGGTCGTGATGTTAGGCGACATCCGTGCGCTCCTATAAGTGCACTTGGTCGAGCGTTTGTGCACGAACTGGCGCGTGCGTAAACACACGAGAGAACAAACTTTCGCGGCGGCTGCAAGGGGGTGAGTTACCCCACCGCCGCCACCCCCGGCCGGCCGACAAGCGCGCTGAGCGATCCTCCACCGGCACGTGCAGTCGAGTTTTAAATGCACACACACTCGCCACGCTGCTCTCATTTTGCGCCATCGAAGAACATTACCTTTTGCCGAACGATTTATGTACATCAACGGGACCCTGTCCCTTCTCCGCTCGTCTGTAATTTTAGAACCCCTCGCGCTAACGAGAAAAGTAAGGAATTGAACCCTTTGACTGATACGAACGCATACATGCGCCCTCCAAATGTCATCAGCATGAACTACGGACATGTACACTGCCGCCCATGAGTATTAGGATAATTACAACTCCTGCGGAATATGTGATATTTTACCTAAATATTATGCTTTTGCTGTTTTGTAGTAGATTGAGCACACCCTTAGCATGGTATTTTAATTTCATCAAATATCTACCAATTCTTATGAAGTTTTCAATTATATTTATGGTGGTATTATTGTAGAAACAAGAGGTGTAATATCAAATAAATATTTGTGTATCTAATCAGATATATATGGACAATTGCAACTTCTGTCGAATATGTGATATTTTATTTAACTTTTATGCTTCTGCTGTTTTGTATTAGATTACGACTCTTAGCATGGCACACACATCAATTTTAATTTCATCAAATAACTATCAATCCTTATAAAGTTTTCAATTATATTTTTGGTAGAATTATTGTATAAGTAACAAGTGCAATATCAAATGAATAAATATTTGTATATTTAATCAGATGTATTAATGAAAACCTATTTTAGAATGTCTGACCAGGCGCTGATTTTTCCACTGCGGCACGGAACGTGTTAATAATTCGTTACATAAATGGGTAGATTAACAGTTCAATGGATTAAATTAATGAAAGATGTGAAGGAAGTCATTTTGTAGGCTGCGAATATGTCAGTAGGAATACAAATCAGTGCCTGATTTTTTGAATGCACTAAATATGTACAGCCTTGTTTCAATTTTTGTTTGTTAGACTTATATAAGTATTTTGTCCAAGTATAGAAACATTAATAGCTACAATGCCAAAAGTATTGAAAGCTGTAATCATAGATTGAAGGGGGTGTATCAACAAAAATAGGATATGATTTTTAATTAATTTCTATAATGCATATTGTGATGTAGTAATATATGTACATGATCCTGGTGGCCTAAAATATAAAAGAGATCAGTGTATATTCGAATCCTCCAATGATTTTAGAATAATTACAGGTCTTTCTCAAATTTCATAAGTGTTATCACAAATCTCTTTTGCAGCAAGCATAAATGTTTTCGTAAACTGTAAATTCTGCTAAACCCGCTACAATATAACTTACAATTTTACGTATTTTCCTACATTTACTGAATAACAGAAAAATATACAAAGGTTTTACTTTGCTGCGCAATAGTAAATACTTCGACGTGAAATGAACATACGCATATATATTCGACCTGTTTTCGTCCGCTTTGTCTGCAACGGAAACGCGGCAGGATAACAATAATTGTTACAGAATTTCTGAAACAGAACAGCCACGGGTAATTTATCGAACCTGTAGAAATGTAGGCATCTGTATTTGGATAGTTCGAGCACGACGGCGAATGTAAACGCCGGCAATGAGAGAGACGACGCGACGATGCGGGGTAGGTTTATATCGTGGTCAGCGTCGCGGCGCGCGTCATCTTCCGTCTCGCTTCACCCTCGTTCATCCCTCTTTGTCTCGGAAAAGTTTCCGGTGATGAGCTTTGTTGGCCGTTTCCCCTGCAGGACGGAAAAGTTAAATGCGAAAGTTTTATCCGATATCCAGTTCCACGACGCCGCTGGAAAAAGGGATCCGCGCACACCGTCACGTTGAAATTTGGATACCCCTGATAATTATAACGTTTATAATTTATACCCGTTGACCATACAGCGGGTCGAACTGACGAGAATTTCTTCGACGCAATTTCGGTAAAAATCTGATTTCTACGTAGCTCGAAGAAAGTTGGAAAATTCATCGTATCGTGGAAAATATTTTATCCACGAATTTACGATGGAAGTGATCGACAGAAATTGTCAGATGATCAAATTCGCAGCGAATGCACGGAAATTGTTTGGCGTCCATTCATTATTCAGTGTCTGGGCAAATTTTGATATACGTTAATCAATACAGTAAATACATTATTAATAATCTGTTTATGCCGTATAGTGGGTGAGTAACAGTGACTGTTACATAGCATTCTGACTGTTACTACAGTAGAATCTAGATTGTAGAATAACAATAATTCGCACATTTGGTTGTATGACCAGTTTCAAGGGAAAGTAACATAAACTCTGTCAATTTTCAAAACAGCAGATATATGTGAAGTCAGAAGTGCAATAGTTTGTGTCAGTAAACGATGAAAAATGAAATTATATGTGTCGATGGAAATTTACCAACCTGACCACGAGGAGCATGAAAGTTGCCAATAATAAAAATTTAGATGTGACTGTATATGAATGCATTTCTAAAGACAGAGACAAGAAAAGCATACATTTCAAACGCTTCTTTCTGTACATAATATTAATGAATAGACTGCGGATCTTTATGCAATTAACATATTCAAAAATGTGCAAGATGTACGCGTTATAAAGTAACCGAAATAAAAAATACATTTTGTAACTTTTAGGGGGTAAAACAGAATTTTCTCAAAGTTCTATTTCTTTAACTAAATTAAAACAAAAAATATTGATATCCAAAATTGTATATTTGCATAAATATCTCGCAGTCTACTAACAGTACATATTTTTCATGTGAAAATTTAGCCGTTTGATTGTTCTGAAGACTCGGTTATCCGAACAGTGGACCGCCCACAAATCAGTATGGGTGATGGAGGTTCTACTGTATTTGAACACAGTTGTTTTTTGTGTACAGCATGGCGTCGAAGAAGACGAGGCAGAACCATTCTATACAGCACCTGCTCGAGCTGCCGAGCAACAGAGAAACAAAATTGCCGATATATTCTACGAAGGAGCTAACACAAACGCCACCCATTCCAACCCCTCGACAGGTCCCTGTAACCGTGCTGCATCCCTCACCGAAAAAGGTATGTGACGAATAAATTAGTTATTTAGAAATCCTGCGTTGCTATACAATTTACAGGTACACAATTATTTTTTTGCAACACATTGGTGATTTCTCGGCTTTTATCATATGCTGGCTACAAACAGCCGTACCGAGTTTTGTAAAATTCTTCATGTAAGAATGACTGAACAATTTTTTTAGAAAGTCTTTTATGAATATGGTTCGCTCTAGATATTCGTACAATTTGAAAATTTATTTGTATGTACTCTCAGCGAAAATTTGTCTGCTTTTGTAATTAAGCAATTTTGTTATTGGAACGTGAGAAAAATTCGGTAATATCCGGTCATCCCATAGGTAATGCTGCTTCATCTGCTACGTCAAATGAAGATAAATATCTGGTTTATGCGAACGTGTACAAATGTCACAGTATAACTTTGAAAGAGCATTCTTCCTATAGTCTAAACCGAATATTCGAAGCATTCGGATCTATATTCTCTGTGTTAAGAAATGTATTAAAATCGCCCAAGGATTCTCTTTGAAAAAGAGACAATGCCGGAGCACATATGTTTGGAACCATATTATAAAAATTAGAAAGTGGTAGTTATTATCACATCCTCCATATTTTCCTGACCTCGCACCAACCGATTTCTATTTATTTTGATCATTACAGAATTTTTTCACACCTTCAATGATTGTGACCATTTAAAATCAACTGTCAATAAATTTTTTAATTCAAAAAGAGAAGACTTCTTTAATGAATGAATAAAGAAATTACCCGAAAGATGGAGCATTGCTACAAAAAGAAATGGTCAATATGTCGATGACTAAAAGCAATGGTAAGTATTTATTTTTTTGCATTGAACATTAACTACAGCAATGACATCACTTATGGGATGACCCGATACTCCTGATTTGAAGAACGCTCGAAACAGTATAGTTTGTTATACTCGCATTACAGTTTAATTTTAATTTTATAAATTCAATTATGAATATGTGAAACAAAAGCAATTCGATTATCTTAACGAATCATTAAAAATAATTGTCGAATTTAAGGCACTTTCATTTAAATTGCTAATTTTTTATTTGATTTTAATTAATTATATGTAGGCAGAAGGGTGGTGATATGACACTAATTTATTAACAGTTTTGCTGTTTAATTGCGTGCTTCGTGAATGGTATAAATATTATACACAGTAAGCTTTTTATTACCACGGAGAGAACGTTAAGTTTTAATTACTTGTAACGTTAAATCCGCGCATAAAATGGATGAAAGGAGTAGCGACTAAAAGACATTTTGAACGTAAAAAATGGGATTGACGAGAAACGTAAAGTGGAAGCATTGTAACCGCATAAATTGCTGACGTTTTGCTTTATCGTGGTGGTTTTTTTATCGATCATTTGGCACGTGGGACTTTGTTATTACTCGTATAAATGTCGACGTAAGCTCATATCCGCGCGCAGCAACCGGCCAGATAATTTTTCACTTTATTTTCGCGATCTGATACTCCGTAATTAGCAAAATTCACGAACTATATTTTAATTTTATTCAGAACATAAGCGAAACCATTTTAATGTGCATCCTTACGTTTTTACAGAAATTAATTTTTAAGAATCCTATTAAATGCAGAGCGGATTGATAATAAAATTATTCTTGTTGCATATTTTATTCCTTTCACCAATTTCATTCCTCTATTTAACGAAAGACAGCTGGTTCATTGTGTATTTATAAATGCAATAATTAAAAAAGATTTCGCCAACAAGAACTCCCTGCTTTGCATAACTTTCACCACGTACGGGAATATCTGTCTTGGCTGATTGAAAAACTTTTTCTTGTTGCTGCATGGTTGCTCTTTTGTTTCCTTTTCGTTCCATTTTATCCGACAGGGAGTCATGAAGAGGGATTCACGTAACTCAGTAGGGGAAGCTTCGGCTTCTCTGTAAAATAACGATTTTTAAAGTTTCTTTAGGAGTTTCAAACCAGCTCCCATCGAGATTTCTCGACGAAGTTTGCAAAGTTTCAACCGCGTAATTGGAGAGGAAAGGAATTTCCTCTATCCATGTAAAATGGTTCCTACGTTCAATGCTTCAGTGCGGCGACTTTGTAAATTATCTTTATACATAATTCTTTATAATACTGTGCAAAAACTTTGTTTAAATGCTCTGTGGCTCAATCAATATTTTCAGTGCTTATAATGAAACTGTCACAGAAATATGCTATAATTTTAATGAAGCTTCTCGTGAACATTATTTCGTACAAATATGCAATACGTTATTCAATTGTTTGTTGAAAAATACGACAATGTCTACTGTTTTTCTTTATTTAGGAGTAGTTACCAATGAATAGTAAGTATCCTGTTACCTATTTATGGTTACCAACAGTTGATAGCATGTATCGTTGTAAAATGACTGATGTAAATATATTTTAATTATTTCCAGGTTCAAAGACATAAATCGTGATAGAAATTTTGTAAGAAATATTCCAAAAATTTAGACAAAATTATTACCGACAGTTTACAGGGTACATCTTTACCAACATCTGTTTAAGTAGACAGTATGCTTGAATGTATACCGACAGACTCAAGGTCACAGCTGTCGGTAAGATAGAACTTCGGAGAGGTAGAAACTTCTATTACCGACCACCTATACAGCTTAAGTTACAGAAATCTTGAAACGGATGGTAAGTGTTCAGAAAGTGTGTACCACACGTGTTGTCTGAAGAATACCGTGAACAGAAACCAGGATTGGCGTATTCTACTTTCTCGTTTAAAGTGCGAACCTTTTACCATAACGTCAAACGTTGTCAAAAGCCATGGACAACCGTCTATTGCACAAGCGAAACCTAGCCGACATCAATAGAAGTTCTTGCTTAGTATTTGGAGGAATGTGCAGGGAATAATTTATAGGTCATGAAAGAATTGTCAACAATTGTAACGATTACAGTTGGCAGTAAAAGAAAGTTGTCCGTATCTACTCAACAAGAAGTGCGTTTTCTTTCACCAAGACAACGTTCGACCACATGTGGCAAATCGAACGGTAGAAAAAATAGGCCACTTTGGGTGAGAAAGAATGATTCACCCTCCATATTCTTCTGACATCACTACAGTGGACTACCTTTAGAGGACAACACTACAGACCTACCACCTTTTCAGAAGTTTTCAGAACCACCTCGACGGTAAAATTATCGGAAATGTTGACAAATTCGAGAGTATCCTGACGGAATTTTTCGTGTTAACACCGCAGAAGTTTTACAAAAGGAGAAATTGAAAAATTGGTGAAGAGGAGGGAAAACAATGTAGAAAAGTATGGAGAATATATACAGGATTAATCATTCTAAGTAAAACGCTTTGTTTTAACTCTTCCAGGAAGAGAATAATCGTCACATTGTTCATGGGACGATCTGATAACATACTGATTACTTATTCCTTAAATACATGCAAGAATTCTGACTCTTGTTGAATTTTCAAAACGGCAGATTGAATGCAGGGATAGTAGGCGTGTTGAAATTTCGTAGAAGATCTTCCATTCAGGTGAATGTACGTGCCGTACGGGAAAATAATTTGCTATTGAAGTCCTGTGAATGGGAGTACGGTCGAAGCGTCTTGAGCATACGCAAGGTGCTGGGCGGAACTGAATTTATGATAATTGCATAAATCAGAGCTTTCCTCCACAATAATCATAATCTATTGGGATAGTTGTGCGAAGTTAGCTATTTAGCCAACGGCGCACAGAACGGAAGGAGGCCAAGGGGTTCCATGAGAAGTGAAGTAGATCGTGAGATAATCGTGAAATCAAACCTGAATGCAATGTATTTTTTATTACACCTGTTCTGTTATAAAAATTGCTAAAAAGATTTATGGTATGCAGTGCAGTCATTGAAAGAGAGTCAATTGAATTTTTAACTTACGCATATAAGAATATGTAAAATATACTCATTTTGATCATTTTTTAATCACTACAAGTAGTAAGAAATATTCTTGAAGTCCTGTTTTTTGACAATATTAGAACATAAGAACATTGTAGAATAAAAATATGTATCTTTGCACAAAGTTACGCAATTAAATATTGCATTCTTTTATAGTTATTAACACGTTGAATTCCATGGGAGTCACCGGTGGCAGGCACCACAGATTTAATTTAATTAAATAATTATTGATTATTACACAATTGTGATCAAACTTAACATTGAAACAATAATGTAGGACCACGAGAACGCGACTGAATACTCAAATCTTTTCTTTCTTCACGATCGATATTAAAAACAGTAAGTTATGTCTTGTCTGACCATGTATGGCTGTTTTCACTGTGGCACTCAACGTGTTAATCGAAGTTTAAAGTTAAGGGACGTTCAAGTTCCGTCAAGGTACATGTATAGCAATAAAATTAAAAAGTTTCTTCTTTTAATATTGATGTAAAACATATAATTGTTATTTATAAACACTTCAATAACTATTGATGGCAAAATATTAGTGGAGACGATAGGGTAGTTACCAATAAATGTTTCAGAGCGTATTTATACTTTCGATGATTAAATTGATTTTTTACGTTAGTTTTATTACAAGTAACTCGTGATTACATCGAAAGGATTACAGATTTTATAGATTTGTAAAAAAATCAATAAAGAACGAGCGCTGCTACGAATTTGGGGAAAGCGACAGAAGAGGGTGCCACCAGTGTAGCTTCTGCTCGTGGCCTGATTCTGATGGTCATAAACATTTTACAAAGTATATTTCAGTATCTTGCAAAAATAACACACGCCCCTAAAAAACTGTTAAATATAGAACATAAAATGGCAAGGTTTATTGAATTGTGGAACATTTAATTGACTGATAGATTAATTACATTTATTCTCTTTACATTTTGCAACATTCAATTTAACACTTTCAGTTTCCAATTTATTATTGAAACCTAATGTTTTTAAACAGATATTTACATACTGGATCAAGTAATAAATTTTATAGATTCCACAATAAACTTAAATTATTTTTAATACATACATGTATCAAATTCAATGATTCACTGTTCTCATTGGATTGAAAACAAGTAATATTTATTGATTTGATATTTTTGAATGCTTGAGAGCGTATGATTTTATTAGAATTTTGGGGTATTGCTTTTTTTTCACTTTCAAAAATACATAATTTCAAAGACACTGAAAGTGTCCTTCTTGCATTAAGCACTGGAGGGTCTTGCTTCTATATTTTCTACTCGACGCGTTGGTGGGAAAAGTAACGGGTGAGAGACATTTCGAAATCGTCGGTGATTTCTTTATTAATGTCACAAGACGCGAACCTCAGAATAATTCGCAGTACGCCGCTGGAATATTAATGGTGAAATCTGCTCCGAGTGAACCGGCGGGATCGTTACCGTTACGATTACGATTATGAGCAGTCATCTTTCTTAAAGGAGAACCCTTATAGTCGGACGATAACATTCTTTCCAGATTTCTTGTAATTTCCTGCTCCTGAAGCACAGAACGCCTTGCATTATTAATAAAACGAGTGAAGAAACCCGAATTTTATAATCTGACAAACAATACTCAGAATAATTATTCCTCGTAACGTTTGTTAAAATTTGCTAACGACTAAACTTATTAAAGAAAAAATGTATAGAGTCCGTACAGTATTAAAATTACCCAACACATTTATTTATTAACTGCATAAGAATAAAATTACCTAATGAGAATCATCGATTTGTTGTCTTATAACATTTTACACACAAAAGTGGAGCCATACTCAACACAATGTTATTCCATCAGCTGAAAAGAAGCTACAAAAAATTAATTTATTAATGTCATTAATAGACTCCGGACTTTTATGCAATTTAACATATTCTTTCACTCGAAACATATACGTTCAATAATATAAGAGAGCTAAAAAGTACATTTTTAAGCTAATGAAATACAAAAGACAGTTACGTCAAAATTCAATTTCTTCGACTCTATTAATAGAAAAATTGTTACACTTTCAAAATGTATATTTGCATAAACATTCGCAGTCTACTCATTAGTAATATACTTTTTATTATTGATTTGCTGCAAGGAAATGTTAAATTTATTACAGAGATCAAAGGGTTGATAAATTGGAGTAATTTGTCTGCGTGAAATTAAAATGAAAGGTTGTCGCGTTTTGAAACGAATATAGGGCATTTTTGCTTTCCACCGAATTGCCTTTTACAATGTTACGCACACGGAAGGGCCTTTCATTTCCCCCCGAAGACGACGTTAGCGACCACTTCCTCTAGAGGAAAGCTGAAAAGACGAAGCACAGTACCCTTTAACTTTGTCGAGCTGTCATACTGATCGGGGTTGAAACGCACCCTCCAATTCTCTCGGTGGGAGTAGCCACGCGGTTGAGTGAATTTTTATGAATGAATGCGCGAGGATACCTAGATCCAAGGCTTTGGAATGCGCACCCTGTTTTCACCCTTGTACCTATATTTACGTCAGTGACTCTCAATTTGAAGTTCTCGTGACGGTTAGCCCATAAAAGATATAGGGAACGAGGTAATCGTTAAAACGCAACCCTTTGTGGAATATAGGTTTAAAATACATCGAACCACCCTTTAAAAATTCATTTCGCCCGTAATACGTTGAATCCCTTCACTGTTTATGTAACACATAATTTTCTACAGGTTTCCTGAACCCTCCATCTCTAAAAATTAAAGCTAGCTTTAGTTTTACTTTAATTTTAATGAAAAACATGAACACAGCAGGGACAATATAAAATATAAATTATATGATCGAATAATTGTAAATATATTTACTCCATGATTTATATTAAAAGTAACAAGTCATGTTCATATGTCAGTAGTATTGAATAATTATATAATCATTTGGTTATACGTACTATGTAAATCTTTTCTTGAGGAAAGGTTTGAAATAAATCGAAGCACCTTTTAAAAATTCATTTCCTTCTTTACACATGAAATCGCTCAATTGTTGTCATGCTGTGTCATTTTTTATTTTAATCTTCTAATTCAGTCAATTTTAAACATTAAATGATTACTAATAATACTAATTTAATAAAACTAGATTTCGTTACTTTCCACATTATGTAAATTGCAAATTTCTCGACTACATGTATAATTATTTGTGTATACTCACTATAAAGAGTATTTTGTTTCAATTCGTATTTGACACATTTTATTCAAATATCTGATGGTATTTGTGAATCGAAGTGCACAGAATCTTTGTGTGTTTTTATGAATCGAAATAACATCGTACGTCACGCATCCGGTATAGTTTGTGCTGCCACGTAAACTTCCTCTTCCCCCGAGTTACACATTTTTTTACGTGAGATGAAAATCATAATTGTGCACCAACATCGTTGCACTCTTTAGCTACAAAGGGACTCTTTTACAGGAAGGGTCTGAGGCTGAAAGTGTTAGCGGCAGTACAAAAGAAGGCTTAACCCTCCGTAACCAGAGGGGAGTTTATAAAAATCGTGTCAATTAGGCCTCGAGAAAGAAAGGCAGGTCGGGTAAGGTGTTCCATGGACGAGGGCTTTAAAGCTCGTACTATAAAGAGATCGTTGACAAGCAGTTTGCCTTTCGAGCAGTTCTTAATAAAATTTTGCGCTTTCTTACTGTCGCAGGGAAGAAACGCTCCTGCATCCGCCATAAATATTTTATATTCAATATTGGGTTGCTGCACAGATTCTTGCGGATTTCTTGTTACAAAAGTGTAGCGCAATATTTAACACACGAATCCTTCTTATTAATCGAAGTATGCGCCGTTGGCTTTTCCATATTTTTGCCAATAAATAATAAGCTTCTCAAGCCTTGATTCAAAGAACTTCCTCTTTTTAGATTCAATAAGTTCTTCAAATGTATTTTCGATACTCTCTTGGTTAATGAATAACTACTCTTTGAGAAACTTGTCTAGACTTCTAAATGAATGAGAATCCCTTGGAGAGAGGTCTGGCGAGTTAGGCAAGCAATAAAGTCGAAGAACTTCATAGCCCGATTCTTGTAATTTTTTGGAGGCTTGTATCGATACATGCGGTTTCCCGTTATCATGGAGTAAAATTGGTCCTTCAGGATTCACTAAAGCTGGTTGTTTTTTAAACAGCTTCTGATATACAAAGCTTTGTCTTGTAGTCGCTGCAACCTGCAGATATGCGTGCGTGCAGCAGCCGACCAGATCTGTGCCCCTTACAGGGACTTCAAATCTAACGATACGCGAAAAGTACGGCTTTTATTCAGTTTTTGGTAGCTTGGTGCGACCAATCAACGTGCAGTACGACTGTCATCGTCTAGGTTGGCCTCGTGTTCCTGAGGTGGTGGACCTTGGGTGGAAAAACCCAAAGGATCGCGTCGTGGTAACCACTTGGAACGTTGTTGAAGCGCGTTTACCTGAGATTCTGGACATTATCGTTGAACTAGTAAAAATTACATGTATTATTTTAGTCGTGAATTATTTTAACTGTCCAGAAATTTCAGTTATGGTTCGGTGGTTATCATTGCACCTCAACATCGGCCATATGGAGTGGTCAGCTGCATCCCGCTGCATACGCTAAGGGTTAATATGACAGACGATAAGCACTATACTACTTCATTTCGCAGACATTACTGAAGCTTTCTATTCGTATACAATGTAAATATTTGCCTATAGGAGGTGAAATTAGTAAGGAAGCATTCTATATAAAAATTCGCAAAAATGAACGCAGCAACCCAATACTTACGCTACCGCTCAAATATGTGTAACTTTGTTGTACTGTTACCGCAAATGTTTGTTATTTTTTCCAAATGACAGTTTTCAATTGGTCTTGTAATATTTAATTGATATAGCCAGTGAATGTTGCTTGTATACTTGTTGCTTTCACCATATTCGAGGTAACAGTGGGTGGGTAAATATTTTTGTGCGGTATCGTATATCAAAGGTATCTCGAGAGACTCTATTTTTGCTAACCATGTATTTTAACACGTTGAGCGCCACGAGTACCTCCGGTGTTCCCGTACCAATATCAATTTCGTCAAATCACTCAGTACACGAATTAAATTTTTAGTTACATCTATGTTAGAATGATAATACAAAATAAGAAGTACGTTATTAAATAAATAAATATTTATATATTCAACGATACATGTTGACACGTTCTCTGCCAGCGTCACATATGTGTGACGCGTCGATTCTGTTTTGAAAGCTCGACGTCACACATGTGTGACAGAGATAATTGATAAAAATAAAGCGTGGTGTGTGGTGGACGTTTTTCTCCAATCGACCATAGTAGCGAACGTGTTAATGAGAGTTTTGACATTTTACTGACAAATTATAGTGTGTTTGACCAGGTATGGGTGTTTCCACTGTGGTAGTCCACGTGTTAATAAAAATGTATATTCCCGTGTCTGACTAGTTGCGGGATTTTCCACTGCGGCGCTCAACGTGTTCAACTTACGTGCGTCTGAAGCTATACATGTTTCTTACATTCAGTTAAATTTACTGGTTGCGAAATATATCCTTGAATAGCGTCTATCCTGTTTAAAATTGGATTAAAGGAGATCGAAATAAGGGAAGCTCGTTTCGAGACTCGAAATTCTATGTTCTTGCGTCGAGATTGCGATGTTTAGAGGAAGGAGAAGGGTCGATCGGAGCTAGGCACTGCTCGAGGCGAGGATTAGCCCGTGGGGTATTGTAACGTCGTAAATACATTCTCTTTTTACCCCCCGAGCTTGAAGGGCTGCTACTTCCCTTAGTTCTCTCGTCTGGCAGTCGGTAACTCTACCCAACCATTGTCACTCGACTTTATACTCTATGAGAATAAAATTAATTACATTTCAGAATCCTTGATTGTTCATACAAAATAAAAAGTTGCTAAAGGGAACAGGAGGCGGTTCAAGGTCATTGAACATTCCTTACTGCATTACTTGATTACTTAAATGTAATTGTACTATTGTATCATTTCAGTTTTTGAAACTGTTTAGATGACTTTTCACTATGCTACGAGAATATATGTAATTAAGCATATCGAAGTATGAAAAACGATTTTATTTTCAAAATTTAACGAAATGGAAAATAAAGGCTAGACGAACAACTTGTTTTCAAGGTCTCACTTTGTTTATCTATATTACAATATAAATGTATTTATAAATAGAAACGTATATTTGCATAAACATTGACAGTCTAATTATCATATTAACAAGCACATGAAAAGGTTTATGTTTTACAGCAGCAATTACATGTAGTGTGTGTTCGAATTAAACTACCATACGGCTACAGTATGTTGTATGTCCACAAGTGCCTCATTAAAAAGTTGCAACATAAACATGGAGCTGTTAACAGGGAAGACGAATTAATTCGACATTTAAACATGCCTCTGCAGGGTACGTGACGAGTTAACTCGTCGCGGGGCTTTAACAACTACACACGTACAGAAGGAGTCGATGTATCATTTATTTTTCACTCTCATTACAGTAGACTGTATCTTCCGATGTTTTCCAGCTCTTTTTGTGTTAATTAATTCTAAGCAACAACCACTACTGATTTATTTACTAGAGGTAAATTAAGACATTATCTTTGTTTCTTTTCTTTTGTTTTAGTCTCCTGTACCTGCAAAGTATGTTGTAATAAAATCGATATCATCAATAATTCTAAACATGACAATCCTGTCTACTATAACTTACAATCGAAAGAATGATCTAGAACGGTCAATATTTCACGTATCTACGATGACACTACATCATAACTGAACTACAGCCGTGCATGTAGTTTAATATATCCAAATTGGTGTATGATGAACATTTAATAATTCAGCATAATAAAAATTAGAAGTTTCATTTATTTAACTGCATTAACATAGGAAATATGGAAGTTTAAAGATGTATATTTGCATAAAGATCCACAGTCTAATCATAACCACAACGTCCCACGCATTATCACTGCGTGACCGCAAAAATCGAATTATATTAGATTTCTATGATGACACTCACACTTTTACGGTTCCTCCGGACGATTCGAAAAAATTTCATTAATCCCTCAGCGAATCGAAGGAGCCGCGATTATAGACCGCTTATCGATCTCTGTGCTTCTCTGTTCCCCTCGGTTCGCCGGCTTAGCAGCCATCTTTATTATCAAACGCGATCACGGGTTATAATTCCGGGTCGCTCGGGGGATCTGGCGGGTGTAGTTTTTCGACAGGATGGGGAAAAGATTAGGGAAAGCATTCCGTCGAGGCACTTTAGCCAATGTCGTCCCGTTTCGATACTTACCACCCCTACCGCTGTTCCTATTCGAAACCGGGCAGCACCCTCCGGTTTTCTATCTGGTTTGCCGCGGAAGGAGACCATCCCTCTCTTCTCCGCGGAGCGATATCTCGGAGCGAAATCCCGGTCGGTCTCGCGCGCTTATACCAGTCGAAATGGAAAGGGTTGCTTGCGCGAAGGGCTCCGGAAGGACCGCGGGGTTATAATGAAATATAGCCTCGTTCCGCTCCGCATAAGACTGCATTAAGATTATTTAATAATATATGCGCGTTGCCGCGCTCCTTGGCGACCGAAGAAGGTCGAAATAAACGGGAGTCGGGGGTTCGGAGGGGGTGTAGGGCCGTGGCTGGTGGCTACGAACTAAAGGGGTAAGGGATTCCTCCTACGGTGTTTTAATCAAGCCGGATTTGCTGCGGCAAGCCGTGGTTCCAACTTTCATTTTAGCCAACCCCGTCCTGACAAGCCGTGCACGAACGTTTTCCTCTCCGCTTCTCTTTCTGTGGTCTTCTCCTGCTCTTGCTCTCTTATTCTTGAGGGCTCGACCTTCTTTCCGTCTCCGTCGCTCCCGCTCGTTTTTTCTTTTGATGCGTCTCCGCTGCTGTGCTCCACGGAGACATCTGTGCATGTGTTTGCTCTGCGTTAGAACGCAGCCTCTGTTTCGCGGAGACGCGTGATCTCAGGCTGCTTGCCCTCCTTAAGGAACTCTTGGAAACGGGGATCGGTGCGTCCCGATTAAGTTATTAACTCCGTTGGAAACGGAGCGAGATGTACTTTTCATACGCTGTAACGCTTAAGTTATTACGAAGGATGATGAAGTCTCGATCGAGAGGGGGATTAATATCGAGGATATCGCCACGGAGCGAAAGTTTATCCAGCAATTTTATCGAGAACAATATTTCAGGTTGGCGTGTACCCTTTATTGCAAATATTACGTCGAAATTCAGCGGTTTCAAAGCACACGCGACCGTATCGATTGTACGGCGAAATAGGCAATGTTGCTGCACGTAACGAAACACTTGTTTTTGACTTCTTGGCATTTTTAGTGTAACCTAGATACCATTTCAGTTCATAGAACATTGAACACGCTTGAACGCGTTAGGAGATGTAACACGTTTTAGAACAATTGTTTTCATGCTTGAGAATGACTCGAAATGTACAGCGAAATTGTGGAAAAAGTTATTAGGACCTGCATGATGGAATAGGGATCCAAAAATCATTTGGTTTTCCCAATCTACTGATTCCAACTTTATAGAAAAATCGTGGAAGGGATTATTTAGGTAGGCAAATTGGAAAAATGCGTTCAAAATTTGAAGGACACATGTTGATAATTGTTCGGTAAATAGAACAGTAATATATCTGAATCAGCTACAATACTTGATTGTTAAAATGTTAAAATTAGTATAGGAGGTGTAATAGTGAAAGAATGATCTGCTTTATAATTTCTTGAATAAGAAAATCATTTTACTAAATGTCACAAGTTTCCTAAAATTTGTACATGGTAGTGGATGTTATCTTCCATTGAAATTTTCAAATTATGGAACGGTATCGAAGTTTTTTCTCCGACATTTGCTTAAACGGTAATTCAGCTGAAACTTTCAAATAGGATTCGTAAATTTGCGTTATTGGAAAGTAGTAGAGAGTTCTACATGTCCTCTGTTCCCTCCTTATGGTCTTCAGACGTATAACCATTTCGAGCTCCCTTAGTCGGAATGCTTTGTCGATCTCTTCTCTATTTCCTTCGTCTCTCTCTTTCTACGGTTTTGTTCGAAAGCTTTGTTTATCTAAGCAGTCAATCCAATTACACGAACCTACTCATCTGATTAGTAACTGCAATACACGGTCGTGCTTACGAATTCTTGAACGATGTACCACTGTTTACTATTGTTCAGTGTTACGTATAATACGTATTTCGTTTAATTATTCAAGCGTAAAATCATGTTAGAGATGACTTCAAAATGTGAGTGAAATATAATTAAATATTATAAAATGTATTGTTTCTAAAAAATAGTTTTTTCGTAATTAAGAACACATAACAACGAACTGTGACAAAGCAGCCCAGAAAACGGAAAATAAACTGGAGATTAATATTTGAAGATTAGTTTTAAATCGATGGTAAACATAAGCTTCATCAATTATAAAATCAAAATCATGTATTCTTCTGAGTTATCTTAAAACAATATGGTTCATGCGCATTCATCAGGGATCAAGATTTTCATCGTAGATCTACATTTTCTGTTTCTTTTCTTCTTTACTGTCTGATATTTATTTTTTTAACTTCAAAGCTGAAGTATCTAATGCCTTAACTAGCACCTTACACCCCGTTTTCCCTTCTTCGAGATAAAAGACATCGAGCATAGTGTCATGTTCCTTACTCTTTGTTTTGTACCAACAAGCCGCTGAGCCTCGTGGATCTGTTCAGACTTTGTATTTCGGTGCCCACTCTCAGATATCACCCCTTTGTTTGTCTTTCTGTAACTGAAGGAGTAATACTACCTCCTCCGAGATGAAAAAATTTAATCTCTCGCAATTTGAGGATCAAGCCTCTTACTTTGAATATAAGTACAAAAAATAATTTTGCTCATGTTGAATTTACATTAATAAGCCTAGGAACAATATAAAAAAATGTATGGTCTCGTTTGAAAATCTTAAGCTAACCTTGATCTGTTGATGAACATAAAAGCTTCTTAATGTAATTAGTTGCCCGTTTTAAATAAATATAATTTTCTGTATAACACTGTTTATCTGTTTATAGCAAATGTCTAAAAGACCGTGTTATGGTGAACACACTGCGTGATATAGTAACGCTTCATGGTCCTCAACGAAGTATCTTATATTTTTTCCGAATCGGAATTTTCCATATTCTACAGATGTTCTTATCTTCTTGATCTCCTTTATGTCCATCAATTCGGATAATTTACAATACATTTAGGCGTATTCTACATCTCGAAAGTAAAAATTCTAATAAATGTGGATCCATACAGTTCTTTTTTCTGAGATATAGCCGACTTAAATTTTAATGTGTATGTTGCTAAAATTGCACAAATAATTCTAGATAGTGTTCAAAATGTCCTCAATTACTGTGGGATCTGGACCTCCAGACTCATTAAGAAGTGGAATCGCGGAAGTAAGGGTGCCAGCGGACTGACGGTGGCGTAGTGGGTAAGGTGGCCGTCTTCAAACGCAGGATACCCCGGTTCAAGTTTTGGTGCCACGGTACCAATTTCTTACGATTTCCTACATTACTAAACACTAATAGATGAAATATTAGCAACACCGAAAGAAATGCACCCTGTAACACAAATTCACTAAAGCCCCGAAAGGATAAGTCTACGGACCCACGTGTATCAGTCCATCTTCTTATCATCAGCTGTATAACATAATGTGACGCAATTTCAGAAGCATCTTATACTTCTTTCAGGGATTATACAAAAAGTAGTTGCATACAATGGCCTGTCGATCACGGTCAAAAAACCGTGGCCTCGTTTCATTGTTCCGCTTATTAACTAAGCCGTGTTCTCTCGCGTGGAGCAACATAAGTCGTGGCGCTGTCGGAAAAGTCGATATCGAAAGGCACAGGGGGCAGGTGGTGCAAGGGGGTTGAAGTGTGCGTCGCAAGGGTGTCGAACGCCCAGGTCTCGTGACAAATAGAAGCTTTGTGCCGCGACAATGGGGAGTTTATTTCCGGGCCGGCTGGGGCTACAATGTAGGCACTATACTGTAATTAAATTCCCAAACCCAAGGATTCGGAGGTTATAGAGGACCAGAAGGAGGAATAGAGAAATGGGGAGAGCGAGGGAGATGGAAAGAGAATTTTGGGGTGGTAGTAGACAGGGAGGAAGAAGGGAGGGGAAAAGCAGAACCTTAGCATATTGCATACTGACCGGTCCGCAACCGTTTGGGTTTCTCATGGCTGACGCCATATTGTTTGCTCTATGTTCATTCCTTCCTGCCTTCCCTTCCACGTGCACAGCCTAAGCTCCGGCTAAGATGAAACGAATTCCACCTACGAATATCTTTGTTCAGCATTGTGAACGAGAACATTAATCCTTAGGTGCAAACCCTTTCGTTTCCTCTGCGTCGGATTCGGGAGATACTCCTGGATCAGGTACTGTACAGAGTGTTAAACCATTCACTGCTGAATTCATCGAAATCGTCCGGTACGGCTCCGCTGAATTTATTTCACCTTATCGATGATATTTTACAATTATAATTTTACGTCTTATCTGTCTTTGCTTGATCCAATCTTTGTGGGAACGAGATTAGAAACTGTCATCAATTGTATTGTTTAAATATTCCTTATTCCTTCATTGCTGCTTATTTATTTGTTTCATTTCGATCTAATGAAGCTTTACACGAAGCTGTTTATAATAAGGTAAAATTGTAACTCAAAAAAGGAGTCCTAAGTCCAGTGGAATTCTAAATTCTAAAATTATTCAATAAGATAAGATTCTAGTTAAGTTCTAAATTTACGCAGTATTAATAAATATTTTTGACATAATTTGAAATTATATTCATTTCCGATGGAAGTCTGAGAGCTGTGCTGCAAGACGCCTTCGAAAGGAGTTGTCGTTTTCAGATTTTTTTTTCAGTATAATTGTTGTCAGTGAAGGAAGTTAGATTTTTTGAAACGTTATCTGACATACCCGCAGTTTTTCAGTTTTCTCTTTTATTCAAGGAATGCATCTTCGTTGGAAAAGGGTGCTGGTAGCTCGTTCGGTCCCGCTTCATTCGTTGCCATACATTATGAAGAAGATTATCCGAGTAACCGCAGCCTAACAATCTCCCTATTCCGCTTCTTCGCGAACTTCGATGTAATAAGTAACAACGCCATTTAATTATAAATGCTCGCACCCGAGGAACGAACTTATCTAGCTCCCATTTTCCGTTTAATCCTAACCGTGGAACGGGGCACACGGAATCGTAGGTTAGAATTTAAGCCGTATCCATACTGAAAGCGTGGATGTCTTCGATTAAACCGCTTCCTTTGTCATCGGGCTAACGAAGCGATAAAGTAGTTTCAAATAATTTTTAATTATTTCTAACACTTCAGGATGTTAAGTGCTTCACAATATACTGCATTTACTTCTTCAAGAATGCTAACATATACGTGTATGATTTTTGTTAACTTTATATATGGTTGAGTAAAATACAACATCCAGTGATCATGTGTGTATGTATTATTTGTTTCAGACACTTCTGACCTTCTTTCATTTTTCTGCTTTCTTTTTAGTGGCTGCGATTAAATTAGATAAATATAATTTTAAATTGTGATCTTAGAACAGTTAACACGTTGAGTACAGTGGGTGTCATTGGAAATTGGTGCTGCTGATTTAATTTAATTATGTAACTATCAATTTGGATAAAATTCAGAAAAGCGTTAACATTGCAAGAATAGCATAAAATACAAATTGTACGATTGAACAGTTAAAAATTTGTCTGCGTCCAGAGTTACACTAAAAATGCCAATTTATAATATGTCTGACCAGGCATGACTGTTTTCACTTTAGCCCCCAACGTGTCAACACGTTGAACGCCACAGTGGAAACAGCCATACACGATCAGACATGATACAATTTACTATTTCTTATATAAATCTTATTTTTTTATATGTGTTCTTACATTATTGTTTCAGTATGAAGTTTGCTCACAATTTTGTGACAATCAATAATTATTTAGTTAAATTAAATTTGAAGTGTCGGTCACCGGAGACCGCCGCGGCATTCAACGTGTGAATCAGAATATCAACATTTCTTTTCAGTTCAATCACTTTTTGTATAATCTATGCAAGCAAAACAATATCAGAAATTTCGATAGTTTTCTTCACCACCACGGTAGATGCATGACGGAACAACGATAAAATCTCCAGGACAGAACGGTGTCTCTTTTAGGGTGGGTCATCCCCTTCACGCGAATCGAGGGTTAGGGGGTGTTTCATTGAACATTAACGATCGCAACGTTCTCCGATGGGTGTTATTGCCCCATGGCACGCGTCTTCTCTCGCGGTGCCATCAAACGATATCCTCGTTCCACAGCCATGAAATAGTTTTGCCTCTCGAATGGCGATCAACTGCTGCGTGAATTCACAGCATAACCATCCTCCGGAGAGAACGTTCTTTCTCGTCGCGGTAAAGAGTGACTGCGATGACGTTCGCGTCAGGTTTTTACAAGGTAATGGTGGAACTGTCTCAAGACGGGGAAACGGAGAATCGTGAGACACGACACGATTAGCAACAGTTCCCCTGTCGCGTTCACCAGCGAAATTGCCGTCATCGTCGGCTCATAAATATAACTACGAGCATAGTAGTAGCTCCTCCATTCGCCAAACCTCTCCCGCATCGGACCGTAAAGCCCCATAATTATTCACTCGTCGTTAAATCGGCCGCCTACGCGGCAGTTACGGCTTCCCGTCGGCTAAGTGTACCGTGTATACTGACTACGTGTTAGCGGGATGCTTGCATATGTGATAGCGGATTAGTGTTTGTCGGTGAACGGTTTCGGTTTCGATGCTTATGCCACTGTTTCCCCGGATAGTTCTGCTCGGTTCGCTTCTGCGTGATCGTCCGACCCGTCAGCGGACACGAGTGTTTAAAAAGAACAGCAGAGTTGCACACGATGTCCCATTTTAATATTAACATATTTAAAACATACTTACATTTTTGAAACTATTAGTGATATCGGGAAACACTTCAGAAGGAAGTTAAATGATTTTGAGGGGGACACAATGTTGCTTTACTAGTTTTGTTTATTAGTGCAGGCGTAGTGGAGATATGCAGGTCTCCTTTCTTTTTTAAATGGAACTGCATATTACTTTATACACTGATCTAGTTTTGTTTATGAGTGCAGCCGTGGTGGAGATATAATTTTAACTTGTGACATTAGAACAGTTAACGTGTTGAGTATAGTAGGTGTCATTGGAAATTGGCGCTACTAATTTAATTTAATTATGTAACTATCAATTTGGATAAAATTCAAATCTTTCTTATGAACAGTTCAAAATTTCTCTGCGTCCAGAGATATACGAAACTTTTTAAGTTATAATATCTCTGACTTTTAACACTTTGAACGCCGCGCCAGTCACCGGTGACTGATACCTCATACTAAACTTAATTAAATAATTATTGATTGCCGCAAAATTTAGAGCAAGCTTCATACTGAAACAATAATGTAGGAACACAAGAACACGATCGAGTACTCAAATGTTTTTTTTCTTTATGATTTATGTAAAATATAGTAAATTATATCGTGTCTGATTAGGTATGGCCGCTTTCACTGTGGCGTTCAACGTGTTAAATGTAACTGCATATTATTTTATGCACTGATCGACGCAACGTAAGAAATTGTCTAACTCTTGAAACTACCAAAAGTTTAAATAATATTCTCGAAAACATGCCACAATTGCTAAACTTCGCCTGTAACCAAGCCGACTTCTCAATATATCGCGATCTCCAAAATCAGTCTTTTTCCGGATAGTAAAATCAGCATTTCTCTGATCTTGTCATCTAACACCAAATTGATTTATCTGGAACTTGTACTCCAGGACCTGCATCAGGCTTTCGTATACTCCGTAAAATTAGAAGTCGTGTTCTCTGCGATGGCTACCGCAAGCAGATGTAACACGCAACATTAGGTATACAAAGCTTAACAAACCTACATTTCACTATGGTAGGAAGTATGTTGCGTTTCTTAGGATAGCGAGCTGGAGGCATCGTAATGCAATTGGTGGCTAAAGGAAATTAGCATTCTTGATTGGCTACTTTCAGATTACGGAAATATGCGTGGACTGGTAACGTGTCATCCACTATTACGCATTGGGTCAAATAGATAGGGTGAGGTCCAGCTGGTCAACACATCGTCTGCATGATGACGAAGTGTCTCAAGACAATTTATAATCAGTAGAGAAGGTTGTAAAACAAAGTTATAAATTTTCAGTCGAACATATCACTGACGAATACTCACTTCAGCAGCTACAGAATTATCCCCGCGGTCTCCAGATGGTTCCGTTACATTACAAGACCTCATATTCACGATGCAACAGAAAGTGTTACATACGTCATTGCAACGAATCATGCTGGATTAACCACGCGTGCATCATCCAATAGGTTTTAATGGACGAAACGAAAATGCTCCCCTCTCGATTATCGACACGCATGCACCTGCGTTCAGGCGTCCGTTCGCAGGGCGTGCTGTTAGGAACGTGCAGGCTCGGAGGGTGGAACGAAAGCGAGTCTGAGAGATTCAAATAAGGACGGGAGAGAGGGAGGGAAAAAGAGAGAGAGAGAGAGAGAGAGAGAGAGAGAGAGAGAGAGAGAGAGAGAGAGAGAGAGAGAGAGAGAGAGAGAGAGAGAGGTGGAGAACGAGAGACGGTTAAAAAAGAAACGTTTGAAGCGTGCAAAAGTTTCCGATGAAATCGCGAGCACCCTCGAAAGTTGCAGCTTGAAACGGTCGGGCTCGCGGATGCACGAGATTCGTCGGTGGGCGAAAACGGTTTTCGAGGTGGATGGCGACGGTGGCGTTGGATGGTTTGGTGATGCGAGCAGGGGCTCGGGATGCCGGGGACGGCCTTAATTGCCCGCGAGTTAATTAAACTGTAATTCAATCGCGCGAATTCACCGATGTTTTATCGTGGCGCGACGCGCGCCGTTAAGTTTCCGCTTCGCGATGCGTTCGTTACAGAAAGTATATCGGCTGGCCTGTGTTTTGCGTGTACGTGCAAGAATTATGAGGATTTGCCCTTACTGGAATCGAATAAACGTTTCGTGGAATAACACGGGGCGGGGGCTCCGCTTCTGTCCGTCCGCGTAAGACCTAATGCGATAATCGACGGAAGCACATTGAAATTTCGATGACGTGAAAAGCTCCGTTCTTTCACGAATATGATTGTCGAAATTTCATGCCATGTACGAACTGAAATATTAACACGTTGAACGTCGTGGCGATCATCGGTGACCGGCACCTCAAATTTAATTTAATTAAATAATTATTGATCATCGCAAAATTTTGAGCAGACTTCATACTGAAACAATTACGTAGGGACAGAAGAACACAACTGAGTATTTAAATTTTGTTTTCTGTACGATTTATATAAGGAATAGTAAATTATGTCGTGTCTGATCGCGTATGGCTGCTTTCACTGTTGCGTTTTACGTGTTAAAGGGATACGGATTAATACTATGACGGCCGCTGTCGTGTACACGTGATTTTATTTATTCCAACAACTTCCATGTAAAACAAATAAATATTCCAAATAATTGTAATAAATATTTCGAGTACTGTTAAAGTGGAAATTGTAGAATATTCAATACAAAGACAATAATGTAAAATGCTTGGTTACGTAAGAATTCTTGCAATGACGTCCAGAAATAATGAGTGTTCGCGAAATATTAGCGGCCGTCAACGTGTTAATATTTTTAAAACTTAAGGGGACTTATGATTTTTATACTTTTATTTTTAGCAACTGGACATCAAGTATAGCACCACGCGATGAAGATACTTTTGTCTATTCAAGTGGGGTCACTATGGTTGTTCGAAGGACAGTTTAACTGACACGTTGAATACCGCAGTGAAAACAGACATGCCTAGCCAGACGCAACATATTATACTGTTTTCAATGTAAATCATGAAAGAAACACAGATTTAAGTATTCAATCATGTTCTTGTGTTCCTACACTGTTATTGCAATGTAAAGTTTGCTCAGAATTTTGCAATAATCAATACGTGTATAATCTTTTGAGTGTTAAAACGTTTACTTCCACAGTGAAAACAGTCATCGCTAGTCAGACACAACATAAACTTCTCTTTTCTATTTAAATCGTAAAGGAAAAACATATTCAAGCATTCAATATTGTACATGCGTATCTATATTAGTCTTGCCATGTTAAATTTGCTGAGAATATAGTAGAAATTAATAGTTATTTAAATAAATAGTATTTGAGGCACCGGTCACCGGTGACTATCATGGCAGTCAACGTGTTAAGGAGCGAAATGGCTCTACCCTGTTTCACATGCAAAAACTGCTATATAAATTTCATCAAACATTTCAATTAACGAGAAATCGAGGAAAGATCAACTATTTAAACAATTTCTTCATCTTCTTTGCACGCGCATTAAAACGCAAGCGTTGACTTTGTGTGATAATTAGCAGAGTCCTCAAAATTTGAGCAGAAACCATACGAATACACTCAGACATGTGAGAATACAGTAATAGGTTCTGAGAATACAGAGTCGTGTGGCACTTGTGGTACATGTTTTCGTAGACCTCCGTCACACTCAAAAGGTTAATTAAATTATCTCAGTGGCGCTGGTCACCAGTGACACTCACGGCAATCAACGTGTTGAATGATGATATTACATAAGCATCCGTTTTAACACATTGTGTGCCGCGTGCGCCACCCGTGTCCCACGTATCAATTTTAATTTAATCAAATAACATCCTCTATGAAATTTTAAGTAACATTTATTTTACGATGATAGCATACAATAAGAAGTATAGTATCAAATACATAAATATTTATATACTGAACAAGATATATGAATAAAAACTAGTATCGAATGTCTGACTAGTCGCGGGATAATCTACTGCGGAACACGACGTGTAACGCAGCCGGCACCAATTAAACACAATATAATTTACTGTTTTTATTATAAATCACAGAGAAAGAAAATGTTTAATTATTCAATTATGTGTCTTTGTATTACTGTAGCAGTGTAGAATTCGTTTAGAATATCGGAAAAATCAATAACTATTTAATTGAATAAAATTTAATGTACCAGTCACCAATGGCCCCCATGGCAGTCAACGTGCTATAAAAATTTGAACACAGGCCTGTGTCCTGAATAGGTTATCATTTGAATCCTACAGAAATTTATGGGAAATTACACTAGTGGATTTCTTAGATCAATGATGAGGTAAGGGCAGCGAGGGTTGCTTATTGTAATTATCCCTTGGTAGTATGTAGAGCCTACCCCTGGCCAACCTCCCATCGCACACGCTCCCGGGCTCGATTGTTCTTGCTTGCATGGCCCCATGCGCCACGTCTATGAAATTAAGCGTACCACCCTTCTTGCCGAAATACTGCTGTTCCGTCAAGGCCCACCCTCCCTCTGCCCTCCTCTTTCGCGCATCTTCCGTTCGCCCTTAATTTCTCGAAGATAATTGCCGCCTCGTCTTCGCGAGCTTCGTAAGCTCGTGTCGCCTATGGAGGCGATTGATGACGACCATAGCCGCGCGAGAAATGCAAAAGGAAATTACATTCTTTCGAAAGTCCTGCGTCATCCTCGGAAGCTTGGATCCATGCGTTTCAACCGCTGAGAAGATTGGAAATTCTTGAAACCTTCAGCGATTATCGTCCATGTATTTAATTGTATGGATAATGGAAAGTGACTTTTGTTTACACTGTGTTTTAAGTCTTTCCGATCAAACTGTGCCAGGACAAATTACAAATTTTCAATATGAAAAATGTTTTCTGCTTTAACAGTAACAAAATTGAGGGTAACAGAGGCAAACGGTTTGCAGTTCGTATTCAGTGCATAACAATCTACAAGAAACGCTTATCGAATATTGCTTAAAAATTCTTTTTAAATTGAATTTATTATTAATAAAAATTCTTTTAACCCTCAAATTGAATTTATTAGTCTCAAAAAAAAATTAAAATTTGTTGAACAGTATAATTTCGAAATGTAAAAATCATTGAATCAAGTTGTAAAAATTGTTCCATGGATACGTTCAATATATATCGTTAAATTTTACCTATTTACGTGGTAGTATAATAATTTTAATTTCATATGTCTGTTATAGGTTTTTAAAAAAGTATTTATAGGCATATATTTATAAAACATTTTTGTCGTCGTTCTACTTATAGTACACACTCGTATGGTGTGATTAGAAAAGCCTAGGAGACTCTGTGCATGAGAGGAAACATAAATTTAATTATACATAAGTTATGTAACATAGCGTTTGGTAAAGTAAGTTTTGTCACAAAGCCTACTCTGATTACTTATACTTCAACGAGGGCAACGAAACTCTTGAATATCCTTCGCAACACGTGCTCGTTTAAGTGTCTCTGCTTTATCTCCTTTCGAATCTTTCTCCGGGGGCAATTGCCGTCTCATCTTCGCGATCATTGCGAATAATCTCAATTTGCACGAGGAGGATTAATGACGGCGTCCTAGCGCGAGACGTAAAACAAAATTACATTCCTTCGAAAGTCCTGTGTCATCCTTAGCAATTACCACCCCGACTGACACAGGAATGGTTTCTTGCGACCACGTTTTTAATTCGTTTGAAGCATTTTTAATATCTAATTAAACACGTCGCATCCTACAATTCTTCAATGTTACAGACACTTTGGATGCTTCGAAATTTGTTGCAATATTAAAAATTTAAAAGCTCACCGCTTCAATGGTCAACCTCGGCTACTTTTTATTTCCGTGCAAACCGTGCGTCGAATTCAAGTCACGTAGCGGCTCGTGCACTTTGTCGGAATGTTTGACTTTACAACGGATACATATTTCAATCGTCGTAACCGAAGAAGCAAGCACGGAGAGGGGTGGTTGTTTGCCGGTGACCAGAATTTAATATTCATCCAATCAGGGGGTAAACCTACCGCGCCCGAGGGTGTCGCCTCCACCTCTGACCCCCCTTTTCCCTGTGACCTCCATAGTACCGCTCCATATTTGTCCTTCTGTGCGAACCAATAAAAAAATTGGTTGTCAGAACGAGAAGACCAACGTTGTTACGACCAAAATTCACATTCTACATAGATACAACTGAATCAAATTGTTAATAATATCAAACCATCTTGATAGTGGTGCTCTTTTAATTGCTATCTTGATTATCTACAAATTTGTAGAGATTGCAGAGCAATGTTTCCATCAAAGTTTGCATAGAGGGAAAGGAGCCATTATATGGTGACCAGATTTTTTAAATGGATTACAATATTTTTTTATTTGCCTTTAACACGAGTACATGGACCTACTGCTTCACGCGTTGACTGCTGTGAGGGTCACCGGTGACCAGCACATCAAATTGTATTCAGTTAAATATTTACTAATTTAATGCAATTTTGAATAGAATTAATGCTGTTATAATAATAGAAGATCAAGGTTATGCAACTGAGTAATTAAATATCTTGTTTCTTCGTGATTTCTGGTTGAAATGGGATATTACAATGTGTCTGAGTAGGTACGGAAGTTTTCACTGTGGCAGTCAACGTGTTAACACTTGGTATATTTGTCTCCTACCGCTAAATAGGAAATAAAGTTCTCAAAAAAAGTGCCGCAGTGAATGTGTTAAGGTCATTCGAACTTGAAGGACTGTTAGAGGTGGAATATAATAAAACGAAAGCATTTTTCTAGTCATCCAAACAACATTGCAGCCTCCAAACAACTCTCGGTTGACATTTTGTTACGAATGGTGTCTCACTATCTAATCAAAGTGACACTTTATCACATACGGGAGACATGAATCCAATGTGAACGTTTAACGAACGCTTTGCATGGTTATCAGGAGATCCTCCGCTAGTTTCATCGATGATTTTTGGCCGAGGTGGAAAAAGAAGCTATGCCGGGTTGAACGCCGGTAGAATTCGGAGCTGGCCGGCATAGAGGGTAATTTAATTTGCATTATGCTCGCGGTGGGGTGTACCCTTGTTTCGTAAGCATTGCGGGGCAAACTCGGTAACAAACCCGCGGATTCGTTCGATCAAACTTAATTAGCGCCGAATTCCAGACATAATTAAATTCGACCGCCGTGCAATTTCGCGAAGGCAGCCAGCCAGCCCGTTAGACAGAAACATAGGGAAAGGGATGTAAAAACCGAAAGGAGAGAAGAAGCGGGCCGGCTGTCGACGAAACGGAGAAAAAAATTTCGAGCCGGAACAAAACGACCCTCGTCGAATATTGCTCGGATTGGATTATTTCTATCGGCTCGTAAATCGTTTTCCCGCTGATGCCATAAATCTGCGCCTATGTCGTATTATTGCAGCGTTTAGTTGATTTATCTAAAACCTTTCTCTCACTGTATATCTTCGAGAATTTTTCGAGCTTCGTGCCGTTCATGAAACTACTCTTTCATCGAATGATCGAATCGCAAGGCAGGTGACGATGCTTCTGCGCGATCAAGCTTGCCTGGAGCTTAATTTAGAAAGCTTCTGGTTGTAGGAGGTTGTCCCGCAAAGATTTCATGCGTGTCCTACGAAGAGGATGATAAACGCAGCCAATAATGCCGCAGCATTCCAGCAGAGTGGCGGAAGAGCGAGAGAGAGGAAGAGATCGACGGAGAGAGGGAATTCCTGAAATGCTTTCGGAGTTTAGAAGGTAGCCCCTACGTTCTTAGCTGTACCCTTTCCCTCCTCGAGGCGGTACACCGGTCCATTCAGAATATCCTACTCATTAATTATAAGAAAACATTGTCCTGCGAGCGTCCGTACGGCCGCCGGTATTCCGCTGCTCTAGACGCTTTGGCTTCCTTCATGAATACCTGAATATTTCTTAATAATTGATCTCTCGAAATCAGAATTATCTGCGCAAATGTATCTTTCGATCGCAGCGATGCAAATTTTAAAGGAATAAAGAATGACGAAAGTATTTGAGAGGATAAATACTAAATAACCGGCGTTGGAAAGAAATTAAAATTAAAATACAGTGTAAGCTCGATCATCCGAACGCGGGTTATTCGAAAATTCTTCTTCTGTGTTAATTATAAGGTAGAATTATCATTAGTGACATTGTGTATTTTATTTTGTACCACCGTGTATTTTTATATTGTAAACCAAAAGTATCATTTTTGTGAGAAACATAGGTACAGCGTGAGTCATCTTATTACTGATTACAGGTCGGATAATCAAGGTTCTGCTGTATTATTTTTAAGCATTTTTCACACGTAGACAATTTGAAAGACATCTCAGAAGGCAGACAATGTTTATATATAAATATTGAAAAGAAATAAATGCAGCGGTAAATGCGTTAATATAATCAAAATCAGCAGAATGCTTCTTGCCATAACATTCGTATAATTTTCCTAACCTTTCTAATACACAAAATATTATTGCATTGCACAAGTCACTTTAATCGCTGATAAATATTCCTCGTGATTGCAAATTTTTAAAATTTGCTAACTATTCGGCTCTCTAAACACCTGGAAGTCACCAACTATTATAAAACAGAAATGTGCATCGCAGATTAGCAGAATAAAGCAAACCCTTAAATGGTTCAGACCGAGTCAGCAAAATGACAATAATCTATACAGTTACCGAGAGGTATCCTAGACAAATGGGTCGACGTAAGACGCACGCAGCTTCCGCCTGAGTCTCTTCCCAACCCGAACGAAATCACCGCTGCAAAAACATTCCGGCGCAAAATCTGGGAAAGTCAAACAACGGAAGTGAAGACGGCCGGCAAAAAGTGAAAGAAAACAGACAGTCCAATTACAGGAAGAGTCTGGACTGTGTAAAAGGGAGTTTGGAATCGAGGAGGGCGTACCGTCAGCGCACCCTTTGACCGGTCTCCCTTCGAAACCGGAGTCTAACATGATCACGTCATAACCTCCTCCTCTTTCTCTCAATTCCTCCGTGTCCTTGCGTAGACTTTCGGTATCGCTCTGCGGAGCGTGATCAATGAACGGCGCAGATGCTGTTTCGGACTGTTGCGGAGTATTGTGCACCTAATCGCCCAACCTGTCACTTTGACCACATCCCGGGGACTAGCACGGGGATCCCCAGAGACGACGGCCCATAAATCGAAAGTTGGAGGTTTCCCCGAAGGGTACCTTGTACCCCATCCTCCCTTATCGACGTATTCCTGCGTTAACATAAGATCGAGCGGCGATTCGCCTCGGGCTACTCTTCGTCAGTTGTAGGATTACCACCTGGATCGCTTGAAATCGCCTTTTCTAAGATACATTATCCTCGAGATTTACATGCGTTCAATGTTTCGTTGGAGTGTTTAGATTCGAACACATGAAATGTCGGGTTTTGATAAAATTTCAGAAGCAGTTGTCTTTACTGAAGGTATTATATGCAGGGTTTTGCAGGTTTCTCTTCGATACACTGTGGCAGTGTGTTCTGACAGTAGAAATAAGTAAGAAATGTTGTAGAAGTATATGACCGTAATTGTGTTGTTAACAAGTCATAATGACACCGTGAAGTGTATAATATTAAAGTATACAGTGAGGATAGTGTGATAATATTTATCTATCTTATTTATAAAACTATTTTTAGTAATTTAATAACTAGATTGCAGATGTTTATGTAACTTCACACTTTTAGATGTTGATATTGTTTACTTTAATCTAATAAAAGAAAATAGAACTTGAAAATCGTATTTTCACCTACTTTACGAAACGTGTATGTTCCGTGATGTAGTGAAAACAGCCGTACTCAGTCAGAGGTGCTGTAACTTGTTATTTTGAATACAAAGCATAAAAGAAACATTCATTCAACTATTCTATATTAAACTTGTATTTCTATATTATTGTTGGGATGTTAAGTTTCCTGAGAATTTTATATGAATCAAGAATTATATACAGGTTGTGTCATTATAAACTGCCATTTAAAATAACTTTTAACTTGTTAATGTTACAAGAGAATTGTGAATGAAATATGTTGTGCTTGGAGGAATTCATATTATTAAATTTCTGTATTCTGTAGAAATTAATTTCTACATGATATGAAGTTCTCCAAACACGACATATTTCATTTAATAATTTTTTTCTAGCATTAACAAGCGGAGGTGCTTTAGATGGTGGTCCCCAGTGATTTACCTTGTATATACATGAAGTTTGAGGTATCGGTCACCAGTGATCTCTAGAGCAGCCACTATGATAAATTATATCCCAATAATATCTCAAAAACAAATGACTTTGAAATCCACCTTTCTTATACTTTTCTGTTAATATTAACCTGTAAAATACACCTGAAAGCTTTGTGTCACGACTTCAGACTCACTCTGTAAAATACTAACTTATCATAAGGATCATTAAGAATATTAACATTTTGAGTGCCACGCTGCATTAGCTGAAAATGGCAAGCTTTCTAAATTTGTATACAAAATGAATGTAACCATGAATTCCACCTTTTTAAACAATCGTATTAGTAACTTTCATCATCTTTTTACGGCTTCTATTAGAGCTTACTAGGTATATTTTTAATATTTCACATGATCAAATAAATAATGATTGAATCTGTGTGTCACCTAGATATGGGTAATGTGGCATTCAAAGTGTTAACCATTAATGTCCTATAGAATTCAAGTTTTCAAACATGGCGAAATTTTTACCGGTTAATAAGGTCATTTAAGGGTAACTAAAATGAAAAAGAGCCTGAATAATCATACAGGCTTATAACGACAGCATCGCATTGTTTCTAAGGAATTATTGTCCTGAATTTCTTGACACTTGCAGACACTCCACAGAAACTGTTCTAATTTCAACTGCTTGTAGATCCTTACGAACATCATCGGTTGAAAGTTGACAGATCTTGTATATTCCAGGCATATTGTGTTTGGAAATTAGGGGTGACTAGCAGCTTTTCCTCTTCATACCTATTGAAGGGGTCCAGGTGACGGGGGTGGTGGGTTCGAAGGGCGGCGCGCGTTCGCCGTCCTAGGATCCACCTCTTGTCAAGTTTAAACCCGCTACGTGACTAAGTTGCAAGCGGCCTGCTAAGATGTCCTGCTAATTTATATGTTCGCGTTAACTTGCGTTCACCCCCCTGTACTTCCACCTGCATCCCACGTCTCCTTACATCCCAGCTCGGGAGGGGTGGCGAAGCTTCTGCGGGAGAGGGCACGGGTCGCATAAGTAATCGCCGCTATCGTGCACGACAGATGCGTTAAAGATCCCTTGTCCCTTGTGGCGAAGGAGCGATTTCTCGAAGACAATGACTACACCGTGTTTCGCTGTCGGAAATGAGGAATCTGATACTTGGTATACTAATATCGCTTCTAAAACTGGTGCAAGATAAAAAATGACACAGTTACTTCGATACATCGAACCACTCTTTATAGTCCATAAAAACAGTGTCAAAAATATTAACCGATGTTGCTTGCTTTACTAACACGATTGCACCGTCTTAATCTTTTGTTCGAAGGCAGGATTTACATCAGTCTCTAATTTGGCTAATTACGATACGGCGGAAGGGTTGTCAGTACCGAGAAAGCGATCGAATCGCTGACATCTGAGCGTAGATCTTGGTCTTTGGAGAAGTCCTCCCGAAGTGAGACGGCACCCTTTTCTTCACAGACAGAAGAAGATATCGTCAAAGGAATCACGCTTACTTACCTGAGGAGGTCAGGCTTAAGGAGCCGGATACCGGTCCTTAGGGTGAACTTTCTGGTCGAATCTCAAGGAGGTCGAACCGCAAAAGCCTTGAGGTTTAGAGCTCTATGTATCCTGATGAATCGTTTGGTGTCTGGGTCGTCTTTGAAGCGTTCACTAGGCGACCATCGTTCATTAGACTCAATCGGACAGTTCGTTCATCCCATTTTCTTCAGTTCCATCTTCTTTGGACGGAACTTCCGAAACCAACGTTTCACTGCGTCCCTGCGACTTTTGTCGTTCTTGTAATTTACATACGATATCTTGTTACTTCAAGATTTATACGTAAAACAATATTTTAACCCTCTATAACGTCATGTGACTTGGAAGGTATATATCTATATTTTTTAAGTTTTATTTCGCTTATTTATTACTGTGTACAATCATATTCTACGACTATACTGTCACCAAATAATCTATTCGTTTATTATCATGTTTATATCCCGTGATACGAACTGTATCATTTATCTTTATTATTTACATGATTTATCATTCTCGTCATATGCAAAAAATTCGGGTTATAGAGGGTTAATGTGTCTGAATACGTATGCTGGTTTTCACTGTGCTATTCAACCTGTTAACACGTTGACTTCCATAGTAGCAACCTTTGACCGACACATCAAAATGTACTTAATCAAATATCTATCAACCTGTATGAAACTTCTCCTACGATGTCTATAAAAGAAGAATTTATGATGTGTCATGCTATGTATATCTGAAACTTTTCACTGTAGCAGACAACGTGTTAACGCATTATTGACGGGAGACGTATTAATGCGTCTTTTGTTACCAGAATACAGACGTTATTAGAAAGTGATACAATTAAAATCACCGTGTAAAGTTATTAGAGCTTAAAATTGATAAAGTGTTTATTATACAATTTATTATTGTGCTTATCATTCACATCTTGCCCCGTTAGTTATTTTTTTCTGACCATTTGTATGTTATAAACGCAATGTTGTTACCGTAAAATTTCCAAAAACGGCGCATCGCGAGTTTTTGAGTGAAAAAGTACTTTTCGGTGAATTTTTTTTTTTAATCCACCTTGTTGACTATCAGGTAAAATAAGTTCTGCTCCTCAAAAGAAAGCGCAGTCAAACACGGTATATTTGTAATAGTTATTGTGTACACCTGCGTAGAGGTACCTGCTATACAGCCTATCACACTCTAAAGAAATATTAGAATGCTTTAGTAAGACATGTACAAAGTTTCAAATAAATACTTTATGTGTTAAAAAACGTCATTGTTTATTTACTCACAGGCGGGTATTTCAATATTGACTTGTATGAAAAATAGTTGGCCACAGACGTTAGTTTCTGCAAAAAATCCCCCGGTCAACAATGTGCTACATATTACCTATTTCGTGATGAAAATGAATTAGAATCCGTGTAATTTAATTTTCAGTTTTACTAGACATGTATCTTCTGCGCCAAACTAACAGAATTCCAAGGGCGCAATAAGTACAAACAACGACAAAGTACAAAGGAGTATACGCTATCGATCCCGAGGAGGGTACGCGGTTCACAATTAGGAACCCCTATGACCCACACGTCCTCCATCGTCCGATGTGGCAACAACCCACATGCTGAAGACGCATTCGCGCGTGAATATTTGCCTAAGTGATTGCTCGCCTTGAGACGGCAGCCGTCCGATCGGTCCACGAAACTGCCCGATCCACCTCCTCGGCATCCTCTTCAAAGATTTCCCTCTCGCACACGGGGAACTTCGTACTTCGAGTTCTCGCAAACGTCGGCCGCCTTTGGGAAACTTAAAACAGCCTCTCCGAGGAGTGAGCATGCACAACATGGACATTCTTCCCCTTATACCGTCGCCTCTTTCGTCTCGTTCGCTCCTTCATTGTCGACGGACGACATTTCCAGCCGTTCCCCAGGGTCCTTCAGCATTTTCCTTTTGCCTCGACGCCCACCCAGTGCGGAAATTACTGTGCAGTTCATGCGGGTCTGCTTCGACGGAAGTTGTCCTGCGGACAATAAGAAATCCTGACACCTTTGATATTGATATTTCTGAGTGTCAATGGGTCAAGGTAGTCGGGCGATGTAAGACGTGTTACCCACCTCGTATATTTAACACTTTTTCATGCTTTCAATAGAACAGGAACGTGTTTAGGATCGGAGTAATTGTTTTGCAGCGGTAAATATTGGTGACGTGGAGGGTTTTAGTTCAGCCGCATGAAAAATTGTTTATAACTTTGAAAATATTAATTTCTTCTATGTTTGTAAGGGTTTTTTTCCTCCATTTGGAGACTGATATCTACCCTTGAAGTTCTGAACTCTTTTTTACCACCCTGTACAAGATAATATTAGAATATTTATGCAAGAGACTATTATGTAGTTAGATGAATATTTCACATGTACGTTTATATAATTTTATTCGTACTTTTTGGATAAATTTGATATGCTTGGACACCTCTTTCTATGGACATTTTGGAGGACAAAATTTCAAATAACCAAAGATGTACATACGAACTATTTTTAACTCTTTGGCTGCGGCACACTTCCAATGAAAACCGTTTATTGCATGGAAAATAACAACAGCTTGTTATTTGCTTTTGTAAACGCTATACTTATTACTCATTTTTATCCTCTCACTGAAGTATTTAGTATTTATTTTAATGTTCCAATTCAGCTTTAAATTCTCATGTATTATTCATAACTAATAAGCAGTTCCCGAAGTCGTTATAGAGGCTGTTCTTAAATAAGCTACGTACACCGGTCGACGCCAAAGGGTTAATGCTCTGACAAAGCTCGTAATAAATATTTCAAACTCCCCATTCCAATCACACTTGCTTCAAGAATCACTTGATACCTCAGCAGATCTCAAAATCCCGAATGCTGACGAGCGAAATTTGCTGCGCGCGGTTCTCCAAGGAAGGGGTGCATTCACCACGTTCTCGATCTGAAAAATATAATTTCGAGTGGAAGAGAAGAATCCCACATACGGGAATATGCTGAATCGATGGAAACGTTGGTTGAAGGTGGAACGCGGTCTGACAGAAAATTCGGGGCACGGGGACGTCAGAGCCGTGATTTCGGCGTTCCCCAACCATCATAGATCACCGTGTCGCAGCAATTGAGTTAGGAAGGAAGGAACCAGTTCGGCAAACACTCCTTGTCTCCCTCTTCTTTCTTTCTTCTTAACTTGCTCCCTCTTAGCCACGAAATTTATGGCTTAAAAAACTCCCGGACCGGCGAGTCGTTCGCTTTATCTGTAATGTACTGATCTCGCCTTCCTCGAGGAAGCCGCCCCCCTTTTGCTCGCCACGCTCCTTGAACCGTGCCTGGACCAAAGAGCCCATGATCTGGATACGGGATCCAGCCCTGCCCCTCACCCCGTAGCCGCCTTTTTGGTACACAGGGGTGAGCCACCCTGCGCCACTCATGATTTATATCGACGAGAGAGCCAGAATGGAACGAACAGAGAGGAACGATCGAGAAATCAACGGCAACGTTCGGGAGAGTCAGGACCTAGCGGACCACGTTTTGATAAGGGTCTACGAATCGTGAAATCCTGTCCGAGGCACTGGCCCAACAGCTGGATCTCTACGGCTTACGCTTCCGAGAGATCCAGTCGCTGCAGGATTACCAGCAACGCGAACTGGAACAACGATCACTGGGATATAACTGATAAGATGTGACGATCATGGTTGTCCTTGAACTGCGAACGGCTGGTCGAATTGTTTTGACAGTTTCTCTGAAGTCTTTGAACGTTAGCTCCGGCTTCTCTTGATTTTTGGGTTTTAACACCTTGTCTTATGTTACTTTCAATAGCTATAATATTCTGACGTTAACATTAATTCTCCTTTGTTACGATTTCAGTCTTGTACACGGAAAAAGAATTATACGTAAAATCAAATGAAGGGTGGAGACGGACAGGGGGTGAGAGATGTTTTAACGAAACGTTCTAATGACTGGGAATCCTCTTTATGGTTTACAAGAAGTCGGACCCTTCAGAAACCATAGGGAGGGGGAGAAGCTACTGTCTAGTTCGACACCGGTGTCCTCTTCACCCCAAGGGTGATTCCCTTCCTTTTTTAAGCCATAAATTGTTCACGATGGAACCTCCACGGTAAGGTGCTTCGAGACAAAAGAAAAACCGTCTCGGGACGGCGTAATGTATTTAACTGAAGTATCTCGCGCAGATTACGACAGGAAATATTGTCCTCGACGAATCCGGGTATTCTTTGATAATACCGTTTGCGTCGCATTTCTGAAATCCTGTTTAAATAACGTCATCTACCAACGGTCAGAAATAAAATACGCACTGATGCTTCTGTCTGAAATAATCAGACGTAACTGTGAAGATTGATTATATTTTTGTTTATATTCCAGAACAATATAAAATCGAGCCAATTAAATTAAATTTATGGTAGCTATATTTAATATTTTAGTCCTGCAGAATGTAAAAATTTTTGTTGGGATTTATGAACGCAGTTTGTGTCATAGTTAAGAATTCTGAGTTAAAATGCACGTTTAAAAATATGTGTTCCTAAAGGCATAAATGTTGAATTATTTCGTGGCATATTTCATGTTTTATATCGTCAACTTAACGTATACTTTGCTTAAAATTTAGTGAGTCAGTACTTTTTAATTGAATTGATTCACCAGATGCCAGCTACATGGAAAGTATTTTCTAAGTTCACTAATTATATTTCGTTTAGTCATTAATAAATATTCATAAAGTTTGTAAAACCGTAGAATTCCAAAAAATTTAATCGGTACTACAAAATCGATTTAATTTCTATTATACATTATACATCATAAATTTATTTGACATCTTCAGCCACCAAAATTAATATTTTTATTACACAGTATGTAGACATAGTTTAAACTTCAAAGAATAAAATATACGGTGCATGCAAAATTTTCCAGGCGCCAAGTTTATTACTCTTCCAAAAAATCAAGAAAGATTAGAAGAAATTGTCTACGTCTCAATTTTACTATTATTTCGAAACTAGAATTTATCACGAACTGGTTGAAGCAGAACTGAAAAGTTCAGTGCCTGGAAACATTTCCACGCTACTCAATTTTGAATCTAATCCAGACGATATTTTGTAAGCATTCAGTTCCAAAATTGAGTGATATAATGCACGACAAATTCTGCCCCATAGTTATTTACGTCAACGCATTTTCTGTTAGCGCCAGACATAATTGCGAGTTTGAAAACAGATCTAGATCAACTATAGGAGGAAGTACGCAAAACAAAAGGTAGAAGGTAACTTGATAACTACATAATTATCTTTCGGTGTTATTTGAGAACATCAACGGATTGGAAGACAGACGCATGTCCCATCGTATTACCTGAATATTTTCTTCCAGTCTGTTTCTAGTTGTTCAGCTGTTTCTTGTACTGTCTCAAGGTGTTAACTTTCATTCCTATCTTGCTGAAAATTACTGACTAAAAGCTGTCATAACAAACATGTTTCCAGAAGATATATTTCCTCTGAACATGATTGTTCCATTTCACTCAAAGTTTCCACATAGTTAAATGAAAGTAAAATAAATTTCTTGTAAGCTTAAGTACACTGACAACAACAATGAATTCAAGACGTCACTTTAAGTATAAATACAAAATATACCTATAAAAATAAAATCAAGGATCTGCTATTAATTTGTTTATTCTGCAAATACATATGGTCAACTTTTTTCAACATTTTGTTCTATTTTTTAGGCAACTAGAAAATACAATTTTCAGAAATCATGTACGGTTTATTATAAAAAAATTCATCTACATGCTATTGGAGGGAATTTATGTCATAATATTATATATTTTGTTCAATAATTAATTTTCCAGCGATCGAAGTATCATCCATGACGGTATACAAATTCAAACAAACTGTTCTTTTAATAATAAATCGCAAAGACTTTTCGATAACGCCATTTTCAAATTACCTAAACATTAAAAAAGAAGACAGATTAATAGAAAATATTGAGCTTCATGTTTAAGCTTGGAATCTCCACGAACTTTCCGGACCATCTGCTAAAAATTCATTCCACTCCTTTCTAATTATTTCACATTTGGTATTATCGTCGTATTATTTTCAAGCTTTCCTATTATTTTCGCTGAAACGCGTGCACAGGAAGTTTTGGGTTCGCGAATATGGCGGGCGAAATTCCGCGAACGCGAAGCACATTAATTCATGAGCTTTCGCGGTAGAATTTCACGGGATCGTTCGATTTTACGGGAGAAGAAATCTAACGGGGGATACAGTATTTCCGGGGAGTTCTTTGGAATTTCGTTTCCGTCCCGAAGGAATTCGGGAGGTCAGAATCCTGGGAACGTCGGCAGGGAACTTTTTTTCGACGTTTTATCTCCGTTTTAGTGCTTTATCATAGCACGGCCGATGTTCCGGCGATGGAATCCTGCTCGCCATAGGGGCGTGAAAAGTTAAAATCGCATCAGGGGGCCATTATTGTATCGTCGATGTCGCCGGCGACCCCACGAAAGTTAAACAATTTCTGAAGCCTTAACGCGAACGATATCGCGCTGTCTCTTTTCTCTTTTCTTTTCGTTCGATCTAGCCGTCCTTTGTTCTCCACGCCGTGACCGATATCAGTGCCACATGTGCTCGGCTTGGAAACTTTTGCCAGATAGAACAGCGATTTGTCGCTATCCAAAATGTCTGCGTTGAAGGAAATTAGGGGGAAAACCGATGCACGGTCACATGCATTGAATGCCTTATTAACACTTTGTGTGCCACGCTGTATTAGCTGAACATAACAAAGTTTCTAAATTATTACAGAAAATTAATACACCCCCAAATTATACTTTTTATTAATGGATATTATTATGGAAACAATCATCCCTAATCAGACACAATATAAATTGCTGTTTTCATTATAAATCACAGAGGAAAAAAATGTTTAAGCATTCAATCGTGTACATGCCTCTTTATGACAATGTTGCAGTGTAAAATTCGCTCATAATATTGTCAAAATCAATAATTAGTTAATTAAATAGAATTTAAGGGGCCGGTCATCGGTGACCCCAATGCACCCAATGTGTTAATACACGTGGTTGATTGTGGAAATATTTATCTGTTTGATATTATACCTTCTACTTCCACTATCATTTTAACGTGAATGTTACTCAAAATTTCGCAAGGGTTGGTAGTTATACGATCAAATTAAAATTGACGCGTGTACCGAAAATGGTAGATGGGGGAGGGAACGTGTTAAGAATAAATCGTCTATGTCATATGCACCAACCTAATAAACCTGAAATCTCTTTCCCTCGTCCATGTTACCAATCATATTCTTGCTTGCTCTACAAATTTTGGGACTCCTTGCACATTTCAGCAACTTCCACAGGCAACTCTGATAGCTGAGGAGCTGGTTTTTTCTAATATCTACGCAGGGGTACGTGTCAAATTCGCATGTGCACGGTACTTGGGTCCTAGGCAAGCCTTCGCAGGCAGATTTTGAGGTGCAAGCTACGCAGAGAAAGCTTCCCTCTATCGGGAATTACTTAAACCGGCTTTACGACTACCGGAAACTACTGCGCCAGTTGAGGGGATTCCGATGCATTACCGTATTAGTCGCCGCGCTTAGAAAGGGTTCGTCGAAATGCAAAGTAGATTATACACACAGTCCATTTTAATCCTTCTCGCCCTTTTCGTACACACCTTCCGTGTCCTGTGCCTTCCTCGATCGGCGCCCGTTCAGCTGTGACTAAAATTTCTCGTCATAAAGTTGCGCTCCGGACCCTAACCCGTTACACTAGATTGTTAGCTAGAGTTAGCCAGATAGGGTACCAAATAAAATACATTTTAGTAAGTGAAATCGGAAATGATTTATTTGACCCTTTGAAAATGATGAACGCATATGAGCGTTCTTAACCCTCTGTAATGCCATGTGACTTGGAAGTTACATACCTATATATCAACATATCTATATTTTTTAAGTCTTATTTCCTTTATTTAGCACTGTGTATAATTATACTTTACGATTACAGTGCCATCAAGGGCTCTGTTCATTTATTATTATGTTTATATACCGCGATACGAACTTTATCATTTACCTCATGTATCACTTTCGTAGTACATAAAACAAATTCTGGTTATAGAGGGTTAAAAATCGTTCACCGTGTGCTACGGGTCACCATATTGGTCCAGACGCAGACGTTTATTCTACGTTGTAAATTATTGTATTCATGGTTGTTCACATAGCATTTCTTTATTCAACCTGAATATTTTATTTCGACATTACTCGATAAAATTTTATTTTACTTCAAAAACTGGATTTTATGTACAAAGGAGAATGTACTTTATTTTTTGTACCGAGATTAACTTCGACATGATCTTCCTCGAAATATTCTTTTCACAGCAGTATACATTCGCCTCGAGACTTTTGCAACTTCTAAAAATGAGGTTGGAAGTCTTGAAGTGAAGGACTTCTCGGGTCTCTTTTCGTATTTCCTGGACGCACGTAATGTCTCTAAATTTTTCTTCTTTTAAGTGGATCATGATTTTGAGTAACAGCGTGGATGGGACAGTAAAAACCTAATTTTCTTCGTTAAAAATAAGATTAAAAATCTCATGAAAATTGAATAGGGAAATACATTCCTTAACTCTGAAAGACGAAAATGCAAATTTAAAAAACATGAAAAATATCACAGAATGTCACTGTATCATAATATTCCATCAATTTTTAAATGGACGAACTTGTGTAATAAATTAACGTAAATGCAATTTTGAATTAAATTGTATATTTAGAAGTATATTATATATTTGACAACAATTTAACAATTAAAGAACAATAGTTGATAGCTGTTTAATAGTAATTATTTTTTCCTTCTCTCTTAACGTCGCATCAACTACCATGGTTATTAACGACGACAATATTTAGTTACAGTACAGTTGTAAACAGTTTTCTTTCTTTCAAGAATTGGAGCAATTGACATATTTCTTTCTGGTTGTAAAAGTTCTCTTTTTAGTTGTAGCTTATATAGTACTTGTGGCGTAATATCGATTATTTACAGCAATGTATAATTAAGTGGTTGACAGTTATTTGTACGTTACATTTGTCACAAACTGGAGGACTATTTTTTAAGAGTAAATATGACTGGGTTATTTTTGTATGTCCAATTTTAATTCGGGAAATCGCAGTTTGTTCCCTTCTTGTTAGTTCTGATGGTATATTCTCCTTAATTGTGAAGCTGCTTAACGTAATATTCAGTTGATATTCGTTTCTAGTAAAAAAAAACTACTGCATTATTATTCTTATTTATTTTTATGGGCGTCGACCCATTAGATCACCGGCCATAGTACCGCAATACTTTTTCTACCGGCTCGTGCGAGCATATTCTAACCCAACGAATTCAGATTTTCAGTTCGCAACACGGCGGCGTTGAAAAAACAGCAAGCGGCGAGAAGAATAACGCGAATACAGTCCGTGTATCCATTTTAAATGTAAAACATCTACGTGCTGGCCGTGGCGCGGGGCAAACTTTCTCGAATGCCAGCATCTGCTCGTTTTTTGCCCGTTACAATATGCATACTGCACCGGGACACGTATAATCGCACGTGCTACATTCTCACATTAAAAAACTTCTAGCGGCTCTCGTCACGTTCGTTACGATTGCCGGCGGCTCGTTCGAATTCAACGAATTCCCACCCTCGCATTACGGGCACACACTGTGCACACAGACGGTGCTGTGCGAAAGCATTCGTCGATTTCTGATAACGGAAGATTTTCTCATTTTCAGACAAAGTCTCAACCCTTTGAGAACTGACAATTTTGGGGAAAAAAGCGTGCAATCTTTCTGTGGCCCAACACCCGTTGAACTGAGTATTTAATTACAGTAATGTGTAGGTCGATTGTTAAGTCGTTTCAATGTTCTAACACTGTGACATGTGTTACAGAATGTATACAGGGTGAAAAATGAAAAGTGTCATAAGCAATATCTCTGAAATTTGATTGGGATTGAATGTTTCGTTTCTAGCGATTGCTTGTGAAAGTAAGTTGATATGAAGTGTTGTGAGTAACATATCTAACGCGTCATTATTTGTTGACTTGACTGATCTAACGAATAGCTATCCTCAGTATAACATAGCTGAACAAGATCTGAACACTTTCTAATATTTGACATTGTTTTCCATGACCATTTGCATAATGATTTTACTTGTCACGACACAGGCAATAATCGTGCCTATTAAAAGATACACCCTGTCGTTTAATACAGTTAATGTGTCCCTGAAATGAGCGTAACGACTCCACCTGAAAAGTGTTAACCGCGTCATATATTACCCCCTCTATACCAAGATTCACTAACAAATAAGAAATGTAATATCTCCAATTTTACAGCCTGTATATTCTAGTAAGACACGCTGACGCGATAATTCATCCTAACATATATGCAGATCGATTTTTCGAAACTTATAATATGGACTCATCTTTTTCAAATGGTTATTGAAGTTTCAGAATTTTGTTGCTATTCTTCACGGAGTACCTGAAACCACTAATCAGTATTAGTTTGCTATCCTTTCCTGGCTATTTGTAAGTAATTCTAAGTGTGTTCAATATTATTAAGATCTGTACCTCGTTGTGAGCACAAGACAGTGAATTCAGCCATACCTCTTCAGACACGTAATTTGCTATTTTTAACACGTCCTCTGTTACACTAGAAAATTCCATAATTAGACAGACATACGAAAATAGCTATTTATTAATACACATGGTTGATTGTAGAAATATTTATCTATTTGATATTACACTTTCTATTTCTACTGTCATTTTAACGCGAATATTATTCAAAATTTCATAAGGGTTGGTAGTTATGTGATCAAATTAAGATCTTTGCGTGTACCAAAAATGGTACACGTGGCGAAGAGCGTGTTAACATATATCAGGAAATTAAAAAGTATTTAATTATTCCACCATATACCAAGTATTTTATATTATTATTACAAAGGTAATACTTTTCAGAAATTCTTAAGAATTAATAGTTATTTAATTAAATTAAAACAGTAGTGCCAATATGCCACCACAGGCGTTATTATCATTACAACATCACCCACAGTACAGGACCAAGAATTTTACACAGCGCTGTAAACCAGCACGTCGTTATCTGTTCCACGTTATTAGCATACGGCAATACGTATTTTACGAAATTTTCGCTGGCGCTTTTTTTCACACGGCGATGCCTTCAGATTTCGATTGGACCCGTCGCACGTCGTTCCTGGAAATCGTAAAAGTTTCCCTGGGACACGATGAATTATTCCTGTCGAGGAGACGCAAAATTGCGGGAAACTTTTCCACGCTGAGGTGAGTCGTTTCCTGTGTGTACGTGTGCGTGCTCGAGAGAGTCACATGCGTGTGTGTACAGACGGGTTTGCTTCAGAGTGGAGGTCGGTGAAGACGAAGGGGTACGCAGGGCCAGATCGCGGAATGAATACAGGGAAACGTGGGATCATCGACGGGAAGGTTCCTGAGAATGTGAGAAAGGGTTAAAGAGGAAGATTTTTTCGACAACGTTCAGTGTGTCTGGTGAAATTAGAATGTACAGGGTAATCAAAAAATCGGTCTAAGACTTTGGAGACTTATCATGTTGAGCGCCGCAGTGGAAAATCCTGCAACAAGTCAGACACACGAAAATACCTTTTTATTAATATATATCCATATTTTACATATTTTAGCTGGTTTTAATAGTTTAAAAAACAAATGTTCCAAGCGAAAGCTCATTGGTAGTAAGTGAAAAATTGATTGATCTACAGGAAACCTTTGGAAATATCTTTCTTCCGTATAAACCTGAAGTCAACTTGTGTTTTTAAATAGTATTATATATTCTTCTTTTCATTTTCTGAAACTACATGAAGAAACCAATTCAGTAATACAATATCATGTATTACTTTAATTATCTGATCCTAAAATAATTTTATTTATTTGCGTAGTACAATCCATGAGTTAAATAATACATTTACATTTGTTTAACACGTTGAATGCCGTGGGGGTCACCAGTAACCAGCACTTCAAATTCAATTTAATTAAATAACTACTTATTATTACATAGTTCTGAGCAATTTTCATATTGTAACATCAATTTAGGAACATAAAAACGCGACTGAATACCCGAATATGTTTTTCCTTTACGATTTATATTAAAAACAGTAAATTATATCATGTCTGACCGGGTATGGCTGTTTTCACTGCGGCAGTGAACGTGTTAATATATGTTTTATAAGACAGAGAACGATATTATTTATGGGATGGCCTGACAATAACTCCAACTCTAGATCCTCTGAATAGGTGACAAAAAGAAACTGGTAGTTTCTAAGGCAATTGAAGAAAGTTCTTTTCAATGATTATTTTAGTGGGAAAGCGTGGGTGCAGGGGAGCAATGGCCGCCATATATCCTTAAGGAAGCCACCTGCCCCGTAATCGGCACATAACGCTTCGGTTCCGCTTGGTTCGGCCGTTCGGTGTCGACATCAAGTTCAATATCACTTAGCTTTACTGCGGCAATTATCATTTTACGATCGGCTCTGTATTCTTAGGGCTTTATTACCGAGCCTCGCTGCTCGCCGCGAGGCGTTAACAACCCTAAGAGCCATAATAACGACCGAAAGAAATACCCCTTTCTCCGGCGAACGGGCGAAACGATAAATGCAGTTTTGCACTTCGAGGTGCCAGCACACCCTTCGCTCCTTTCATCATTGGCCCTTTATAACCCGCGAATTTACGTACTCCATCGTGAAATCAGTGACTGTACGTTGATCGCGTTTATAGGTCCTCGAAGGTTCTTTGAACTTTATTTTGTGTGACTTCTAGGAGTATTTTTATTGGAGTTTTAGATTAAATGGCTATTTCGTTGATTTTAAGGCGTTGGTAAGTGTTTGGTCAATTATTTTAATTTACAGGGATAGCTGTTAATGTCTCACGATTCTTCGAATGATTTATGCCTGATAAAGTTTACTGTTTCTGTTCTCGAGTGTGCTGAAAATTGAAGAGCGTCTATTATACAGTTTTCGCTTTTAACAATCCTATGAAAGTCAAAGATGTTGTAGTTTAAAGTTTTAAACAATTGGTACGCAGCACAGACTTCTGTTTACAACGTCTCAGATTCCGTCTCATGAGCGTGAGTCGTTCTTGCAAGGTAAGGGAGTAATTTGGAAGATATATTTAACAATATTGTTAGAACAATAAACTGTGCGATTTAGTCATGCTTCTTTATCTTTATAAGTTATATAATAATTATAGTAACTTTTCATCTGTTCTTAAACTGCACAATGTCTTCCTTTGCACAACTTTTAGATACATCACAACAATGACATTTGTACAGAGATACATCTACTTTCACATTTGAGAAACGAATCGATTATCAGCTGAAATTTTTAACTCGGATTGCTGAGAAGCAGCACGAACCCATGAAACAAGTTAGTATGAAAACTCAGATTCAATATGTATTAATAAATGAACATATTGAAGCATTGAAAAATAAATTTAAAACAACATGGGTAAATTTAAAAATTTGTAAGTAAATGGAGATATAGAACTTATTTATCGTATCAAATTATTTTAATTATCAGAATAATTTTCTAGAAATTACATATAGAATTTTCTGTGAAGATTCAAAGAGTGAGATGAATATTTTTGATAACGCCGGAGGGCAGGACGAACGAATTCCGAGCACATTCTTTTTCGACATATTCAGGATTCGACGCGTAATGGAAAATTTAGGGATGCCGTGAACGATAAATTTGCGGCTGTCCACTCGAATATTTTCCGTGTTTTAGGTGCCCGGGGAATCGGGCACTATCTTGACCGTCGAGTTCCCGAAGGAGGCGTCCCATTGCCCTTGCATATTCACAAATCATTCGCAGATAGGCCAGTGAATCCCTTTCCCCGTGGGATACCATCTCCCTGTTGTCTTTTCCTTTCCTTTCTTTTCGATCTTACTCAAAACTACGCCGAAGGCTACTCGAATTTTCTTCCCCGTTTCTTCTATACATTTTTGATATTTTGTAAAATATCAATCATAAAATATTTCACGCTTCCGTTGAATATTGGAATAGCCATTTTCTGGTCTTGACACAAGATAGCTCATTCAAAATGTTATAAGCTGACATGTTTAGTTAGTAAAGACAGCGACAATGTTTTTCATATAATTTATATGAAAAATGAGGTACTAGTTTTACCTGTTTAGATTTTTATAGAAGTTCTTTGTAAGGCAATAACATGTATGTGTAATATTTGATCTCATTTTATATAGTTAGAGAGTTTATATTATATTAAAAATTCTCCAATTGATTATTCAAAATAGTGCTTGCTACTAAATATTTACGAATTATTCACGTGTTTTATATTTTTAGAAATAGCTGCTACTGTCTGCGCGCTTACAGAGTGTGTCTACTAAAAGAATATTAATTAATTAATAGGTTTGAATGTTAATATATGAGTATTAATATAATAATATTTATAGTTATCTACTTCATCTAGTTGGAAGAAAAGTTCGAAAAGTTCAGGCAACATCTAAACGTATTCACTAATTATTTACGTCTATTATTCTTTACATAAACTATGTCTCATCGCTCTCAAATATTCAAACTAACAGAAAATGTTTTAGATCAAAATTATTAGGTTTGTGCAGGTTTACTAAAAACAGGGATGCTGTTGTACTCAGCATAACCTGGTATTTAGGTATCACTGTTTTTGTACTTAACTCAAACTAACCGATTACATTTTCCAATTTATATATCATTCTTCATAAAAAAACAAAAGGGTCTCATCCACAGTTCTTTAGAATAATTTCTACCAACTTTACCAATTCTAAAGAGAATATTGCTTCAGTTAACCATTTTGAACAAGAAAGCTTACAACACGTTAGCTAAAAAGCTCATTGTCAGTATAATATAAAATGAATATATGCCGCGTGCAATGTTAAAAGAGATCATTTTCACGAGGTATTTCGGTCCTCGCGGTGTAACGCGTTTCCATATTTCACGTCCCGTTCTAAAGGGAACGTTAATGGTATCCAATTGTCGATGGAATCTTCGATGGCCGGCGTGTCTGAACTTCGATTGTGCGAGCTGACAGTCGGCTGTCATACAAACTGGAGCTAACTGTTAGCATGTAGGTACGCCGGGAACAGTCGATACGTTACACCGTGTGACACTGTGGACGCTAGTGTGAAGTATGAACCCGCCAGAAACGACGGTCTGTTCCCATGTGGCAGCCCAGTAATAGGAGTTTGCGAAACCTGTCGAAGTTTTCAAAGAGATACCAGTCAAATTTCTCCGACCGACCGCGATAAACATGGAATAAATTAAGCGTATCACGTATGGAGAATGAAAGGAAGTGTCGTCCCATACCATTACACCCCCAATGAATAAGCTGTAACCTCAGAAACAGGTCTGACTTAAGCTACAATGCAGAAGTGACTTACGACTGTAATACATGATTTTTCAGAACTGTACTTCAAGATTCAACTGACTAATAAAACATGCCAAAACATACAGAGAAGTCTGTGTAATTATTGACATACGTACTAATTGTTTTTGAGATATTTAGCTTTGTATCGTTAAATCTTGGTGCTTACTGATACCTCGATACTGATATTAATTTCGTTTACATTTTCATTATTAACACTTTGAGTGCCACGCTACACTAGCTGAAAATGACAAACATTCTAAATTTGTATACAAAATTAATATAACTGTAAATTGTATCTTTTTCCATCAATAATATTAATAACTTTCATAATCTTTTTACTGCTACTATTAAATATTGTTAAATATATTCATTAATACTATACACGATCAAATAAATAATGATTGAATTTCTGAGTCACCCAAATATGGGTGACGTGGCACTCAGAGTGATTCATTTCAGATACTCGATAGATTCTTTCGATACTATTGTTTATTTTCGGAATGTATCATCGAGATCGAAATAAAAATTTGAACATCCCGAAAACGACGTTCGTTTTTGTGCGCTTTATTATCCAGCCAGGACTTGACGCACACTTCTGAAATCCTTTATATTTTTGCGCGAATGAAAAAGACGGGAGGAAAATTGCAAGTGGCCGTGGTAGCTGGTCGAGGAATCGCGGCGTCTCATTCGGAAAAAGCGGCATCCTTTGAAAGAAATCGGTATCCGTGGCAGGACTGTTATTTTCGGCTGGTCGCGTGTACCACGAAGTTCGTCTTTGACGAATCGACGGAGAAAGGATAAATAAAAAAAACAAAAAGGTGCGTCGGCCAAGACAACTTGCCACTTAAAACGTTTGCAAAGGCAAAGAGACAGAGGAGTCTCGTCGATAGCTCCCCTACCCTCGTTTATTCGTCGTGGAAAAGTCGACGAGCATTCTGTTGTCGTCTCTGCCTTTGTTTCGGCATTTCTTAATGCACCGTAGGCCGCAGCCAGTCAAAGGATACCGTCCCTCGTCCTGCACCTCCACCCTTCGTCTTCGAGACACAGAAAAACCGATGGGGAGGAGATTACGTTCGTTCCATTATTTCTCGCGTAATGCAATATCGGGATAATCGAGTTCGCCAGTTCGCAGGTGAATTAATCCATCGGAGGGCCAGTCCTAAATTGCTCCTTCGTTAAGGACACTTTGGCATTGCAGAAAGCCACATTATATGCGACAGCAATTAGGCCGGTGAGTGGATGAAAGGCAACGATTAATGCTGCGAAACTTGTTATTCAGAAAACTTTATACCGTTACGGTTGGGGGTTTTCCCGTCGAACTGACGAGGAACGTTGTCCTAACGTCGTTCCTTGCTTCCCCCTCCTCTTCTTTGCTCATTTTTTGAGTTAAGAGCACAGCAGAAGCTTGATTATCTGCACAATGATTATTCGAACTTTCGATTGTTTGAAGAGTTTTAAGGTAGACTGGAAGCAGTGTAAACAGCAGTCAGTTCCCAAAATAGCAATTGAATGCAGAGTTAAGTTCTGGATACGTGCAGCAGGTTCATAGGAATGTGGTGCACTTTTAGAAGTTAGTATATCGGTTGAAAAAGCATTCAACAGAGCATAATTGAGTTAGGTTTTATTGGAATCGTGTTATATTATTTCTCGCTGTGATGATAAATATGAATTTACTGAATCGGGTATATTTATGAAAATTGCGATAAATTGGGTAACATCATTTCAAATTGTAATCGAAATGAAAAATTAATGAAGTTTTCAGAAAGACTTAAAAAAACAACTTCTTGTTTTTGCTGTAACTTTATAACAATATGCCTTTGAACTTATGCTTATATAACATTTTTTCTTTGTTTCTACTTACAAAATATTTTCACAAAGTTTGACCCTGTATATACTTACATCTTGTGTGCAGATTTTCATACAGTAATTCTGTATTTTGAGTTACTCTTAGTTTCTGCGACAAAATAGTTCTGACTTATGTATGAGTCGACAGTGAACGTGTAAAAATTTTATTTTGGGATTGCAACTGTCTGTGATTTTTCGGAGAATATAGAGACCTCGATAGGCTCATCCGCTGAAGCTCGAAATTTCTGCACCAACCGGATTCTGATAACCCTGAGAAAACTGCAGACGAAAAAATGACACCGTCTCGTATCGGACATCCCGGAAGTTTTCTTTTTGTTCGCCGATTCCGCTTTGCTCAGCTAATTTCGTCCTCCCTTTCACCACCTTCCTCCTGGTTCTCGCACATCTCGTCACGGCGCGTAATTAAAATTGCAAATCCGAGTTAACCAGTATACTCCGGCTGTCTCGTTCCACTCAAAGGAGCCTTTCGCAGATCGGGGCATTTGCGATACAAACAAATTTGTTTATTTTTATTTGGCTTTCACGGCCCTTGGGGGAAAAGGAGATTGCCGGGCAGCGTCGACGTCGTGCCAAGAGCCAGACAGGGAAGTTCCATCGAGATCGGAAGAACGGAGAAGGAAGGGAAGAAAGACAAAGAGAAAGCTCGGAAAAAGTTGCTCTTGTCCGCCACCAGGCGGTTCATTAGGTATTGTAATCCGCGCTGGTTTCGCCGCTAATGAAGATAATGGTATTAAAGTATTTGGCGGCTGCCAAACCTAGCGTACAAAGCTGATCGTTAACTCGATCACGACAATATTGATGGAACCGTAAAAAATGATCTTACAGGTACGTCGGTAACTACTAAAATCGCATGCAATCGATTACTGGAACAATCAGGAACTGTTGTCAAATTTGCAAGGAATTAAATCGAGAAATATTTCAGTTTCAGCTATTAGAAATTATTCTGGTTTAACCAACAGAAGTGAATCGAGGATACAAAAGACTGCGAATGGTGAAATAATAGTAATTGGTATTAGTTTTCAGACACCCAGTTCTCCGCAAGGTAAACGTAATCCTCCATGGACAGTGGAAGGCGTTCCGGAGCTAGTCCTGTTAAACGACAAAGCATTAATGGAAACCTCTATATTACTAGGGTAGTTTCCCTAGGCAGCAGATGGAGGCAGTACTGTGTGTCTTAGAAAGTAAACAAGTTGTTGGTCGACCAGTAAATATAACGTTAATAAAATATACACGTTTGTTGAGCAGTACCACCTTACCGAATACACTTCATTTAAATCTAATAATATTATTTAACACATCATGGACCCTTCAACGGCTGAAAATATTTAAATAGAACCACATTGTGTGGTTACTGTAGATTTAATCCTCTGTTCTCGTGTATGTGCTTCTTAATATTTTACCCCAGTCCTATTGCAAATCGTTCCGCACGACGAATTTTTATTTTTGGCAAACATGTCGCATCTTCAACTTCAGTTCATCCCAGATTTTCCCCATTGCATTCAAGTCAAATGATTGGGAGGGCGAGTGTCCGATTTTTCCTTCATTACTGCATAATTTTGCAGCAATCTAAGTAAAATATCGTACATTCAACAGAAATGGTGAGTATCCACCGTAAATCAATCGTCAAAGGTATTTAAATACGATACATCGATCGAATCTCTATCAGTCCATTTCCCAACCTCACGACAAAGTAACCAACGATTCGATGCATTCGCTTATTGGCCGTTCATCGAATTGTCGCGGTCGGGTTCTGGGTGCAAAGGTTCGAAGAACTAATTACGAGCTGGCCCCGTTTCTCATCGTTTCGGTTCCCATTAACGCGGCGGGCGTCTCGATAGAGCTATTTGTAGAGGCGGGTGGCCCCGCGATCTCTGGTCAGCTTTTGCAGCACAGCGAGCAGGAAGTAAAAGCTGGCCCTCGGCAGGTTTTAACGTTCCTGATGCGGTCGAAGGGTAACGTCACGCGGAATAGAAAGGATAGACTGTTGGCCGGTCGAAGGGTGAAGTGTAACAGAGAGCGGCCGAGAGAAGGCCAAGGTGGTTTCCCGTAGGTGGTGTAGCCCGAGGGTCGTCGAAAGGCTCGGTCGCGGGCGGGTGGGGGACGGCGAAATGAAGCATTCCTTTACGAGGGCTCTTACTGCTCGTAAAGTCGACTTTATGATGATAATTACAGGAGAGCGTAGTAAATCTGGTTGGCCGAGGGCCTTTCACGCTGGCTGAAGGCTAGCTTGTACCTTGCCCGCTGTGTCCTTCCTGAACACGCACATACACGCCCGCCACGTACGAGTTGAGGAACGCGCGTTTACGTTCCTCAACTCTCGTTATGCCGCCCGTAACGTAAGTAGCGTACGCCAGCTTGAAATAAAGCTCCCGTGCTAACCAGCCTCCGACTTCGGACTGACCTGCAAGCCCCGCGGCCATGCGCCGACTTCCAGAGATCAGAATTTTTTGATCCGCGAAGGATTTCCGTTGGATTCTACCGTGAACGTCTTTCATGTTCAGGTCATTTGTGATGCACGGAGAGTCGAATTAGGCCGTTGAAGGTCTTCTGCTGACGGGCAGTATAGATTCTTCCTTTTTTATTTTGTGTGTGTGGAAATGAATGTATCAGTGAAGAGTAAGATGTATAAAGTATAGTACATCTGGAGCAGAAGCAACAGTCATTTTAAAAGATGGGACAGTAATTCTGCAGGTCAACTTTATGACCTTGACCGCTATGCGCTGTAATTTTCATTAAGAGGCTGAGTGTTATAGTGAAAGTGGTTATATTTAATCGGACACATTATCATATCCTGGTTTAAATGTAACAACGAAGGGCAGATATTTAACTGTTTGATCGTATAGTTGGTGTATTGTATTATAATATTAATTCTACTAAAAATCTTATAAGAATTAGTAGTTATTTAATTAAATTAGATTTGAGCTGACGGTCGTCGGTGACTCCGTGGCGGTCAGCATGCTAACCTACTATATTAAAGACACACAAATTAGATTTCTTAAGGTCATTTCCTTATGTATGGTACAGCTTTTCATTTTTCTTGCATTAAAAATGCTGCAATGACTATATGACTGAAATAAAAAAGCAGACAAGGTAAAATGAAAATTAAGTGTTGCTTAAGTGCTACCTGTACAATTCACCATCCCAAATTTCTAAACACTATTGTAGGGAATCTGAAAGAGCATTTGGAGTAATTATTTGTCAATACCATGGCATAGTGGATTTAACTAAAGCAGGAAATATGCATTTTCAATTTTGGATAAGTTAAAGGCATGACTGTGAGTCGTGTAAAATAAAACTGATTAACTTGGAGTGTCGTTTAGAAACTCTAAGTTTTCAGTATTTTTATCATAAGTCTCATAAAAATTGCAATTTATTTCAATTTTCGTTGATCACCAGGATGTCACGGTCCACGGCACCCGCATGAAGATATGGACGTGCAAACTTCGAAATGTATCCGTGAAGGTCGATTTCGAATGAACCCCGTTCTTCCAGAGAGCACGCTGGCAGATTTATAGAGGGCCACGTAAATCAGGGACAGGATTTCGAGAAAGAGGGAAGATAGATTCGAAGGCAGCGATAGAACGATGAGCTTTCCATTTTCCCGTGAATCTCTTGCATGTATCCAGAAGCAGTTATCGGCGGGTGCAATCAAGCAAATCATGAAGTTGTTTGGAGAATCTGGTCGTGGGGGTCGACAGGGTCGCATGAGGATGCCCTTAAGTGCCCTAAGGAGACTCCTTTTCGTTCCAACCCTACTGATCTAACGCCCTTACGTTCACGAGCTGGTGTACGAGCAGCGAACGAGGGTCACTCGTCGGAGATAAAGTCTTTCGGACATAAGTATCGGCAAACCCAGAACCTGTACTTAGCTTCCGAGTACGATATATCTGATCGGATCGAGACAAACACGATTTATGTCCAGGTCGATTTGTTGCTTGTTCCGATTCGCGATTTATTGCTCTGCCTCTTGCTACCGTGACACTTCCTTGATTTATGTGAAATTTTATTTTCCTCTTTTCATAAATCGCGTTAGCGCTGCTGTAACTGAATTTTCAGAAACACACAGGGTTCATAGGAAATCGTAGTACGAGAAGAAAATAATGATTCGTCGTGGAAATTAAATTGAAAGTGTGGAATATATTTTTTTCGTGTGGAGCTTCGTTTTCGAGAGAATCGAATTTGAATATTCAAGGGGTACGTGTATACTGAACTAACAATACGTTTGTCTTTTACATTGTATTAAATTCAGCACATAAACTCTCTTCATTGTGACCCTGTAAATAACTTCTTGACTTCATCGAGTAATAATTTATGTAGCACAATGGGGATCTATCGTTACAACAATTTGTAATTTAACAAAATGAAACTTACCGTATTATTTTAAGATATACTAAATCACAATATTTTCTAGAAGTACCAATTTATTGTTGCTTAAATGCACGCGTACTTGACCCATAGTCGAATTCTATTTTTTCGAAAATAAAGCCTCACATGCACAAAATTTATTTTATCCCTCAGAATTAGGATAAATGTATCAGTAGTTGACATCATAAGACTCACTTTCCATTATAATTATTATCACTGTTTTTTTATTTTTAGTAAGCAATTTTGTAGGTGGATGACTTGATTCGTTAGCTGTTTTGAAATGAATTGAATTCATTAGTATAGACAAATAATCCTATAATAAAGTTTTATTAAAAAAATAATGTGCCTGAGGAAATACTTCCATGTGCAGTATATGTGTATGACAAAACACTTCCATGTGCACTGTATGTGCATGAGAAAACACTTCCATTTTAACTGTATGATTTTTTATCACCCTGTACATACAGCCAATAGAATCTTATAGCGTAGTATCTTAACGAATGATTTTTAAAGAGAATTCCTTATTCGAAACACGCGACGAGGCAGCGCGAAAGAGAAGCTCGACAGGACGTAAACTTATTTAGGGGGTAGTAAATAGTGTTTACTCGACGCTTAATGTGCCCACGACTTCGTAGTCGCCTTAACGATCCCCATGACCGGCCCCAAATTACGCGACGTTACATCGAATGCCATCGTGTGGAACATTAAAGAGCCACGCGTGTGTTTCTGCACACCCGTGCCGCCCACGCTCGCAATTTTATGCAATCGTATGAATCACCCCCCTGAATCTACATTACAATGCTCCATCAAGTGCTGTTGAAGAACAAACTTACACTGGACGTTTGGGAAAACTGTTACTGCCTGAAAAGTAATTATTATAGACAAATTACTAATAAATTTAATTTTTTGCATCACCATTTTTTATATTTTATATACATTATTTATACTATTCTATATTTGTTATTACTACTTTTTTTATGGCGAATCACTCGTTGCATGATTACATTATTTATTATGGTACTCTATATGGGGTGTGTCACGAGAAACAGGGTATATATTTCTGTTAGGTTTGAAGACAGGGAAAAATTTCTCGGGAGAAGTTACACTTTCCTCGGAACAGATATAACGGTAAAAAAACTTTTTGTTTAAAGTAATTTTTTTTAAGATTTTAAAGTCATTCGTGTTCTTTGAGTGGAATAATATGATTGGATTACCAAATTTCGTCTGTGTTCAAATTTAATAAAGGTATTCAGGTTCGTTCGTAATATTTCTACTATATTACGTCACAGGTGCTACTGTTCATTGAAATACTCTGTTTTTAATATACATAAATCATCAAGAAAAAACTATTTGCCTAGTCGATTATGCATGACATTTTATATCACCGTTGGAATGTTCATGTCTTAAAATGTTGTCACAATTAACTGGTTAACTACTTAAATTAATCTCTTCGGGTTAATAATGTTCCAAATATTTATGTATATTCAATATGAATTGTACAAAAATTCAGGAATCTCTGAAGAAAATAATTTATACAACTATTAAGCGTAATACCTTTGTCATCGATACTTAAATTAACAGAAAATGTACACGCACGTGCTAGTCTCTTTGAAGGTGTCAAATTTCATCAGGATGGTTAACGTCTTAATTGTCACGCTGTTTTGTGACGATAAGTTCTCGTGATAAATTGCGTGAATAAATTTTCTGCATTTCGACGACGTCCAAGGATTTTCGTTGACCCAAAGAATATTCGTCTTACGAGCGAAGGATTTTTGAATCCGAGTACGGGTTATGCATCAGTATGGACGTTTTACGTTTCCGCGCGGCGTTCTTCGTTTTCCAGCGAGGTTCCCTTTCCCACTTCGTTTCCATATCGAATTACATACGAGGAAAAGTTTCGGGGTCTGGCTTCGAGAGGGCGAGGTACAAGTTTGATGTGGATATGGATATGGAGTCGAATATCTCCGCCTATCTCGTTTCCTCGTCTCCTTCCCGTTGCTCGTCTTCGAGACGAACGCTCCTCCGACTTTCCCGATGCTCTTTTAGGTGACAGAACCGTCTCTGATTTTGTCCAGGGCTTTAATCTCAAGATTGTCCTGCATTCAAAGCAATATGCTTAAAAGGCCTGTTTGGAACACGCTGTATCTCACACAGAAATTTCAAATGCAAAGGAAACTCTGTTTATCAAAAAAGCCATTTCATCTAGAATTTTTACACTTGTTCATAATTGTTTAGGAAAATTTTCAAAGTGAAATGAAACAAGTATAATGCTCCATTACATACCTTTATAAAGTTTTAGGCTATTGAACAGATTATACGAGAATTTTTTAAATGAAAATAATTACTTAAAAGTGAATCGATTCACGGTGGTAATATAAGGTTTTTTTAATTTTTAACGCCTTACTATTGGTTTCGTGTATTGATTAATTTCAAGGGAATTATTTGAATTTCTATCTTTTTTTCTACGGAAGTAATGAAATCATTTTCTCGATACGTATTATAGTTGCTTGGAAATTCGCGCATTGGTCAAAACGGGCCTGACAAACGAGGGTGGATAACTTGAACCGAAGTAAACAGTATGCGTGCCAAGTGTCCGAGCAACTGACTGAGAGTTAATTTGTCAATACTGCTAATCATGCGCACCATAATCAAATAAATCGACCAAGTTCTGTAACGGTCCGTGCAAAATCAATTTACCTTCTCCTGGCCTTCTGGTCGCTCGAATTTGCGCAAGGAGTTGACCACCCTAAATTCATTGCTCAACGGTACCATTCATCCATAACAGTAATATAAGCGCCGCAGGTGTTTCAGAATACACGATACGAAGGTAATCATCCCTCCTTGTTTTCAAGAATATAGTTTCGTACATTCAACGAATTAATTAGAAAAAAATGTCATAACGTTTAACAAACTTTCAAGCAATTTTAGTGGATCATACGGTAACATTAAACCCTACTTATGATGATCTATGAATTATTGTTTAAAGCATAAATATTAGATTGGCTTAATACGCTTGAAATATTAATTCCTAACAAATGGTTAAAGTGGAAAAATATTTACCTGAGATCGATGCCTTGAATTTAATTAAATCAAGCAGCTATTAATCTCTAAAAATTCTGATTGTGAGACAAATGTATAATCGATGTACAACATTCTTTGGTTAGAGTTGATCCAGACGCGAAGTTTTACCACTGTACGCCCAGCTCTTCTACAGAACGCAATATAAAATAGTAATATAGTGTAGTTTATTTAAAATATGCAAACATTTCTTGTCCACAACATCAACATAATCTTTGCAAGGTATATAAAAAATTAACTACCTGTCTACAATACCTTACCGTAAATCGCCAAACAGGTGAGCCACTGTATTGTAGTCTTCTAAATGATCACTCAGGGAGAAACCACTATAGTGGCGTGTAATTTTCAAAGACTTAAGAACAGTCAGATTGAAATCTTTTGGACAACGACCCATGAACAAGCTTTGTGTAATTTTACAACAATCGAAACAATATAGTTTTTATCAGAAAAACGTTTATTACTCCCTTTCTATATACGTCGAGTGAACCCCTGAACGTGTTAATCATTTCACGGTTTACATCACTATCAAAACATTTAAAGCTACAGTAGAACCTCGATTATCCGAACACCTGTCATCTGAAAATTGATCATCCTATGTCTCCTATATGCTAAAGTAATCACTAGTGACACTGTGTAACTAATTTCACAGTACTGGATATTTTATATTCTAAAATAAAATTATCATTTTTATGTGAAATATAGTTAGAATGTGAGTCATTCTGTTACCAATTGTACTCGACAGTTTACCTATTCCATGGTGTATCTGTCGTATGTCCATACGAGAAATGGATGAGGCGACAGTCAGCGAGTTGCAAAGGGGGTAGGGGGATGAAGCGAGGCAGCAGGCGAGTATTTGTAATTCCGATTAGTCGGCGCACAGAGTGCTTGGCAAAAGAGAAGAACAGGAAACTTACTCCGTGGAAACTTACGTGCAGTGTGCGGCACTTTTGGCTTGCACGTTTCGACAATCTCGAGGAAGGGGTTCGAGTATATATATACAGGGGATGGCCAGCGTTGCTATACGTACCCGCGAGACGAGTACATCCGACGCTATTGCTGCCGGCTTTCCTATACGTGACGTGGAGATGTACGACTCTGTCTGTCTCCTATTCGACCCTCTCGCCTTTTCTTCTTCGACCCTATCTCTCTTTCTCTCTCCCTCATGAATAGCATTGCGATAAATTCGATTAAAACTTCCGTGGTCCTCGGTGGCTTCTATCCGCCCACGCGTTCGTTGTCGATGTGCAGCAGGAGGAACAAGAAGTCGCAGAAAATCCAGTAAACAGTCGTCAGAGCGATCGATGGGCTCACGTTAACGCGAAATAACGGGCCAGCAAATTTTCTCTAATTTCTGTTTCCTCCGTCGAAGTTGCTCCGTACCATTCGTTCAGTCGTCTCGGGAGGAGATCCATCACGGTAAAAACCGTGAAAACGTTCGAGCATAACGCACCGGATGAACATGTTCCCGACTCGGTAATTTTTCTTCCTTCCAACAAGACCGTGAACACGCTTCCCGAAGATCTTTCGGGTTAATTGTATTACGTTCGAAGCGCCTGGCCTTTTTTGGTGGCCGTTCTTAATTGCTCGGTCCTCGTCCAGGCTCCAGCTCGATGAGGAAGCATGTTCGAACGACCTGTCGGTTCATAACTCATCTTCAGAGGCAATGGAAAAAAACCTGAGCTCTCGTCGGCGATGGGAAACGAAGGAGAAGCGATGGAGAGAGAGGTGACGTAGGAAGAGCGTACGCTGCTTCCTCTCTCCTATGCCACATACTTGAGAAAGTTTCGGACCCGCGGCAGGATAGCGGACCAAGCAGGGAGCGCGAAACAGTTTGAAGTGCTTGCTAAATGTTGCGGAAAATAATGACTGATGGTCGTTGCACCCCCCACGCGGTCTTCGCTCTAACTACCACCATCGCGAACCATCGTTACCGGAACCATCGACACCTGCTCCTTCCAGCATGAATGTCGCATTATGTTCCCTGATTATCGGATGACGCTCGATGTCTTTTATCCGGAGCTCACTTAGACAAACTTTAATTGGTCTTAATCCAGACCCGGACAGGTGTCAATCCCTTGTCTTAGACTAACGAGCAAGATTCCTCTCACAGAATATGGTCCATACGTTAGAAACACGAGTTCCACTTGCGTTTTGATTCTTTAATCCTTTGCACTGCAAGTATGATTTTCAGAAGATTAGTAACCCTTTGCCCTCCAAGTATGCCTGTCAGGCAACGGCAGTGTCAAGCGTTCCACTCCAAGTATGCCTCTCAGGCACTCCGATGGTTTGCCAATTTTATCTATTAATTTTTGTATACCATGTCAAAAATGAAATATTTCTTAGTACGTAAAGCTAAGTAAAGCGTAAATATCTTATCTCGATGAAGTTTTCTTGGAATACGAATCGTTGAAAATTAACATTTGCTTGCAGTAGCTAGCAACCATATTGGTTACATCGTCACATTAGTTATGTTGGAGTTGCTGGTCTATCGTATCGAAAGATGCTTGGAGTGCAAAGGGTTAAAAATGAACTGTGTGTGCTGATGGAGGCTCTTTATTTATCAGAACGCTCGAGGACTTCAGTAGTAAACTTTGTTGCGCGGAATCGTTCGAAAAATTGCAAGTAAAGGAATTAATAAGAAATAGTCTACAGCTGGCTACATTTTGGTAAAAAATCTGGACGTAGTGCAAGCGTGGATAAATTTTAAGTAAAAATAATTTACATGTAACCCATAGTTGGACAATTGTGAATAGGAAGTGACACAAACCTGCCAACATTTTGATTTAATATCTTCGGACATATTGGGAAATCTGTGGATGTTCCTTCTCTTTTAAACCATAAATGTTATCGATAAAATATGTAATTGTCAAGTGTGCGTGCACAATTTTTTTTAGAGATTTCTCAATTTTTCCTGCTATTGGTTTTTGTTTAATATATATGGATTCACATTGTATGAATGTAATTGGTTTCTACCTGTAATAAATTCATTTTGAAGAAGTTAAGAAAACAGACTTGGATACGTTTTAATAACAATTCATGTAGATTTAATAAAAACTGAGTCAGACCTAACACAAACCTGGGCAAATATTTATAAAAATTAACTCAGGAGTAATTCAGACATGGAAAAATATTAATAAGAAATAACACAGACATGGGGAAATTTTAAGAATAAATAAGTCAGACCTAATTGAAACATGAATTACTTTCAATAAAAAATAATGAGGACCTAATCTAGATATGGAGGAATTTTAATAACAATCAAGATTTATAATACTATTACAATTTCTTATTTTTGATAGCGCTATTTCTCTATTACACCACATGTTTCTTTTCTGTTGCTGTGTATGAATTTTATTTTTATACACAAGATTTTATAGATATCTGTATTATGCACGAAATATTTAAATAAAGCAGTTTGCAAAATGTGGCATCGTGAAGAATACAGGGAACGATATCATTTGTTAGTCAATTATAGTTTGGGTTATTTGGGAGTAATGTCACTTTTCATCAGCATTCGCATTTCTTTGTATCACCGAGGTAATTATTGAATATATACGCATATTAATGCATTTTATACTATATTTATTATTCTCTCGTTATAAAATTACCAACTTATTCGAAATATTAAATGATATGTAATACTTCGTAGAGTGGCAGTGAGTTTCCCGTAGTAAGTGGAATAACAGTATCTGTGATCAGACGCGTGCTATTCAGTAGTTCATAAGTAGTACAAGCCAGGCTGTGGGCAACAGCATATTGACTACTACAAAGGTTCCCAAGAACCAATCATAAATTTAGTCTAATGAAACATCCAAATCAAATAACTAAAACAATGCAAAACTAAACGTGTACTATGCAATAATTAAACAACCTGTTCCTTAAAGATTTATTCTAGAAGTAGTACATTATAATGTACCACACTCACTCACAGCATGTAAGAAAGATTTCTTAATGAAGATAAAAATAAATCGATCAAGTTTAAGAAACACCCTAAATAACATTTTCATAAATAAATTTGATGAAAGTACTATAAACAAAAATGGCAGAAGTTTGATGGTACTTATTATTTTCTCTAACATGATTCGGCCAAACAGAAAAATTCACGCGGTTTTAAGGGTGTATCCAGCGATGGAATATAATTCAACGAACAGAAAGCATTACCGAGGACAGTCAGAATCCTGGTCGTCGGGAAAAATAGAGCCGTTACCGGTGGCGCACGTTTTCGTCGACTTTAGGATATCCGAAATCTTTACGAGTGGCGGCGGAGGGAAAAGTATGACATCCTCGGGTCGTATCGTCTGGCTGTCGTACGTCAAAATGCATTCGAAAGACGCGAATTCGACTCGTTCTATCCCGTGAAGCCTTAAGTTCTCGACTTTCGACGTGGTATGCCGGTGGTTTACGAGTTCCAGTTTTCGCGGACATCCTCCACGCTCGCAACGCCGTTCCCGTGTACGTACACGGCACGCGCACACGCGAAAAGTAGTCCAGAACGTTTCTCGGGGGTAACTACTTGTTGTTTACGGGGAAGTAACTTTTCTGCGAACGAATCGGCTCGCGCGAGAACTTCCCAGGATGTGCGCCCCTGGAAGTTAATACCCCGCCGCCGGAGCTTTCTTCAAGACCGTCCGCGAAGATTTCTCTTCTTCTTCGACGTTACATCTACTTTCGGGAAATTCTCAAATTGAGACTCATTGAATACCATTCGGCGCGTGTCGGTGTAAATTTTCGTCGATCTTCGCGAAAATGCAGAGCAGGATTCGATAGTAAACAATAATAAGTAGACTGTCGATGTTTATGCAATTTAACCCTTTGAACTCCTTTGTCGAATGTGACTCGACATCGATTTTATTCACAGGTCCACCTATGTCGAGTCACACTCGACATTTTTAAATTGCCAGTTTAAATATGTATTACATTTTGCAATATTTTCTTTTTACCTAGATAAGCAATATTACACGTATATGCCCCTTTTTTGTCACAAAAAAAGTATTTGAAATGTTCAGGTACATGATTGTTTGTACCTAATTGGTTCCTATCAACCAACTGTCTTTTGAAGTACATTTCAAATAAAACACTTAAAATAATGGGGAGTTATTGAAAAGAAAATTAAAAAAAATTAAGAGTTCAAAGGGTTAATATATGCAAAGTGGTGAACGATGGACATTTAGAACTCAGCAAAATTACAGATCTTGAACATTTTGAGGAGCAAATGCAGACTTGTTGTTTATATACAGTTTTATTTATTTAACAGCATTAACATAGGAAACATGGAAGTCTAAAAATGTATATTTGCATACGCATCCGCAGTTTAATAATAAGAACAGTTCATATGAACATGTGATCGATTTGACCTCCTTTTCGAATTGTAGTGACTTTTGTTTTATAGAAACGAGTATTTATTTACCTTCGTAAGAGGTGCTAAAAATGTCTTGTCATTGATCTTGTGGACCTTTCAACACCAAAAACGGACACATATTTATACGAATTTTTATTTTATTACATCCTATTGCTGAATTCATTCCTGAAGTAGGTAACACATTTTCACAATACAATTTCGCTCTGTTTCATATCACCGCTTACATGTTTCGTGTTCATAAATGTTCTTTACTCCTGAGGGGTATTAGATAAGCAGAAGCGCGGCTTAGCATTTAATGTGCAGGATTTTCGTAAATTTATACGCTCGAATTGAAAATCGGCGGACAACTCTGAGCTATCTGCGCGGCGTGTACTTACCGAATTAAAAACTACTTCAGACTTCTCTACTTATCGGACAAGTTAAACGTAGCCGGACTTTTCCCTGATCCGTCGCCCCTGCGACACGTACACCCCTAAAACCTAACTAATATTTCATGGCTATCAATTCATCGATAAGCGAAGCTATTTCGCCGTGTCCCGGCAGTTTCGTAACAAAAAGTCGTATTCCATGGAACGACTATGGAACGTAGCCCGGCTGTCCTTATTTATAAAGTCGGCAGAGCGACGGCAGGCCGGCTAGCCGGCGGAATTAAAAGTAGAAATTCAATATCGTCGTGAGACCGGCTCTCGTCTTCGATATTCCCGGCAAAGTGAAAGCGGTAATGTATTCGGGACGGCCGTGTCATCGAGAAAAGTCACCTGGAACGAGATTTCATGAGTCCCATATCAGCGTCCACGGCGGCAAGGGTCGCGGCAAAGAGGACGACGAGCAGCTGGCAGCTTCTGAAATCGTTCTCTACGTACGTGTGGTGCATAGGTGGCGAGAATTAGAACGACAGGAGACGGTCGGCTGATGGAGGTGGTGGTAAGTGGTTCGGTGTGTAGGTGAAAAGGGTAGGGGTGGTATCGAGGTCAGCGCGTTTTTCGCCTGCGCGACGCCGTGCGCGTTACGGCCCTGCACAAGGTGGGTCGAGAGGACGGTGGGCGTCGGCATCCTCAGTGCGCCGGCCGGGTTTCGAACCTCGAACCCACGATTGGGCTTTCAGCCTGCTACCAGGAACGCCCAGGATCCGCCAAAACCCACGGGATGTGTACGTGGGCGGCAGATACGCCTCTCTGTACCTCTTCTACCTCTTCTTCCGTTTACTTTTCACTCCTTCTGCTCCTTTTTTTTTCTATCCCCGTTCACCCTGGCCAAGCGGATCCGTTCCGACGCGTTTAGGTATGGTGGGATTCCTGTAGGCCTAGCTTCGCGCTGCCTTTACCGGGACACCGCTGTTTTGACTGGTTGACTACTATAGGGGTCACCGGTGACCGGTGCATTTATAATAAAGTAACTTTCAAATTTGATGTATGACTATAATTGTAAAGTAGTTATTATATTACTGTAGCAAGATACGGGAAGTATGTTAGTGAATAATCAATGGTTTTATTCACAAAAAAGAGATATAGATTTCTTCTTAGTTCTATTTTTATAAAACCACTCATATGTAGGATGTTTCTGAAATAGGTGGTCATATTTTAGGAGACTATTCCTAGGACATTAAATATGAAAAAGGGTTGTATAAAAATTCATCTAGAAACGCTTCTTCATCGAGGTATAAACACATTTTCTTCAGAGTAATTTTCTAAAAATATTTTATAAGATTCGGGATGTGACTACTACACATTAAACTTTCTGTGTTAGTAGTAAGCATAACAATTGGTATTTTTTAATTTGAATGTTATATACGTACATCATTTTTCTTTACCTTGAATTGTGCGAATAATCGAACGTTTGAATGATCATATTACAAACGAGGATTTAGTGTAATTGCATTGTATTTTTTTGAGATTAAAAATTCATGGGCCTCTGTAATTTGATTGGTTTATCTGTAATCTTGCTTTGTAGTCAAGCCTTTTATGGCTATATGTATTATTTTTAGATAGAACCATTTTAGAAGCTTTAAAATTGACATGAGAATCTACAGGGTGGGCCAGTAATCGTGGCACAGGTGGTCAGGAAAAAAGTTTTCATGTAAAAATAATTCGAAATTGTAGACGAAAGTTTTTGCATAAGAGGATTCGTTTTTGAACATTTATTTGGTTAAATATGTGTTAGAAAAAATATACTTCAAGTCAAAACGCAGGTTTTTATTTGTACTGATCCTATCACAGCAATATCGTACAAGACGTTTTTGTCCGATTCTTCAACATTCATAACTTGCAAAAACGAAATCGATTTAACAAGCCATTTTGTCTAACATTAATCAGGAATTAGTACCTAATATTCTATGAGTTATTAATATATGTAGACCTTCAAATTTTAGAATTTATTTAATTGCAAAAAACATTTGTCCAGGCCGTGACCCCTCCTTGAAAGCTTACAAAGGCTCATCGACAAATCTCCAATCTTTCATTCACAGTAAATTGACTCGGTCCTTTAACAATGAGGACGACCCCGGATGATGCGTTGCGTAACCAGTATTTAAGGTTTACGACCTTTGGTATCTTCACGCAATTCCACGCTGATCATCGGCCAACATGGTGAACGAAACCACGAGGCTGGATGTCGAAGGCAGCCTCGTAAAAACCGGTCGATCTGCTTGCCAATCACTTACGGCAGCTAGTGCACGCTCATCCGTCCAACTCCGATCCCCTTATATCACAGGCTACACCGTAAGAGTAGACTTAGTCCTTACGTGTATTTAGCTGGGCACCCATAAAACCGAATGGTTCAAACTTTGTCCGATAAAACGAGTATTTTGCTGGCTGTACCGTGCGCTGAAATATCTTCGAGTCTATGCTCGACGAACCTCCCTAGAGCTTTCGATTTCTCTAGTCTTTCTCGATTTAAGTGTACACCCCACGACACATCGTTGTGTCAGTGACTAAACGTTTGTACAATTCTGTGATAGGATCATTCTGAACAATCTGTAGGGATAGGTTTGAAGACGTTTCGAATCGAATATACCGTCATTCATGAAATTGTTACAATGTTTCCTATAATTATGTTTTTTCTTGAATTCAAGAGCTAAATTTTCTATCTTCAAATTTTAGGGACGCGTTTGAAGTGTAACCTATATAGATATTGTAATCTTGCTTCGAATAACAATGGTTTGAAGACTACTAAAAATAAAGGATAATTATATTATTAAACAATCAGTAGTATAGATTGTAACACTATATCCTTTTATGTAATAATTTTTTATCCATTTCAGAATCCTTTTACATGTTCCAATTTTTTGATGTTCTAAGTATGGAAAATTAATTTTAAAATAATTTCACACATCGTTGTAAGGTAAAATTTTGTATTGTTTAAAGACAATGAGGGTACTACTTATAGAATTGACTGTATCATAACACCTAAGATTTTGCTCCTATCGAAACTACAAACAGAAGAAATTTATTAAACGTATATACTCCTACATAGTCCATATCCATGACTTTTACAAAAAGCACATATCCGCCCACAGCTTCGAAAAAGACAAAATGCTCAACGATGCTGATTGTGCAGGTGCCGCTGAAACAATTAATCAAATTAGACTGAGCGCTATAGTTAATTATTCAAATATCCCAATACTTCTATACACAAGGACCATACAAGAATCAACAATTTAGCAAAATGTCTATAAATCAGTCCAACACTGCATCAGGTTTTTCTAACACTTGGAACATAATCTTCGTCACGAATGTGACTGATTATACGGTAAGGGGTTAATCGACGACAATACCAGTCACCTCGCTGACAGACGATCGGAGGTCAGATCGAACAGGACGTTGATATCCACGGCAAGGGGGTTAGGGGTGGAGAACAGGCGAGGGGGGTGGTAAAAGGTCGTCTCTCGACGGACGCAAAAGCCGTTAATGCCGAGAGAGCCGAGGTGGGTTCTCCCTTCGGTAAACCGAGTTACGCGACTCGGAGAACCCTTTGCTTCTTTCCGGATCTAATTAGGAGCCCTTTGGAGCGGTGTAATGCGCCTTTAATCCAGTCGTGGCATCGCCCATAGGCGCCCACCTTCGCCACCCACAAGCTTCTCCAGGCCCTCACTTCCTTCAGCCACCTCTTCGTGGCATCCACCACCGATACTGGTCCCGTTGACGATCCTTAAGGCGGAACCGGCAACGACTAATGATTCCCAACGGTGCGCGATATACCGGATTAATCGTCGTCAAGCTCGATAGTTTAGATGGCCTGATCACCGGGGCGGGACCACTTGCGCGGCTAAATGCCCGGGACAAATTATTCAGCCGGAGGGAAACGAACTTATCGAATCGGATAAATAGGAGTGCAATCCTACCGATCGCGTGCATCGAGAATCGCGAGCGCATCGGGTAGTTGATGAATCCTGGGAATAGGACGTTTCATACGCGGGATGTTGTACCTCTGAATGCAACAGTTTGCTGGTCGTACTCTGTAAGGATACTCCACGTTTTCCTAGCGATGATTAGATTTTAACCCTGGGAAGGTATCCGTCCTGCCCTGAACATGAAACGTGTATGGAAGTATGCATTAATTTCTGTGAATGTTTTATTATTAAGAAAACGAAGATACTTGAATGCAATATAATACAATTGGAGCAGGAATTAGAAATTAGAAGGCTGAAATTCAAGTTCCTCGTTTTGGTGAAGCATACTTGTAACCCGGGTACCTTTGTAGAGTTGTAGAAGGTCAGTCGCTAGACACTGTAGCAGTGATACTGAATGCTGGAACTCTAAGGTTGTTTGTTTTTTACAAACTAAAATTAGAATGGAAATGAAAAAAAATTTACATCGTAGGTTAGGGGGCATAGTAAACAGCATTATGTGGTACAATTTCCTGAGTTCGTATGAGCCCCTCTGAACGCAACATATTTTTTTCGAATATTAACGAATCAAAAAATATTTCGTGTGTTAGTTTGTTGCGACTCACTCTATACAGAAACTCTTGGTACAAATTGTTGCAAGTCTTTTTTGACACTATTAAACAATTACTGAAGTTAATAAGGAAATTAGTTTGAAGGTTTATATTTGTTGAATATATGTATTAAAATAAACAGTGAGTTCGGTACAGATAAAATGTACTTAAATGGAGGGATATTAAATATTGTAAATAGTGCAAAAGTACTTTTACATACTTCAATGAAATTTGAAATGTATTAATCACTGGATCTTTCTGTATAGCGCTCAGGGTACCGACCTACGGTACTAATTGGCAGAGCAGTGACCTCCGCAACTTTGAATGGAATAGAAAATACATACATATTTTTAAGAATAGCTTGCAGAATTAAAAAGTCTTGGTAACACATACTTTCGAAAAGGATGACGCTTTTTCCAAACTGCGGTGAGGGTGTATGAGTTCGCGGCCACTATATTTTTCTTCGTTCCAATTGCTCGAAAATCAATTGATCTTACAGTGGCGTCGAAAATCGTCCTTCACGTAAATACTTTCCCCTCGATTTGACACCTCCCGAGCAATTTTAATGGCTGGATCGGATCGTTTTATTGACTTATTTGTTTGCTCGGTCCTGGAACGGTTTGTTTTCGCCGGACATAGCGCAGCCACTCGTACGCGCGGAGACACCACATTACTTATCCAGTTTCGAACAGACATTCTTATGATTTCAACATGACTATAATCATTCATATTGACAAAAATCGAGAATCTTAAAAAGTTGAATTATAATCCAGTTCGACGATAAATATTCAGCGAACGCTATCACTGTATACATTTCCAAATTAGAACAAACTGTATAGATGTTTGCCGTAATTTTGTACGAATAAATAAAATTGTGGATCTATTGCATTATTACAGCGCTAGTTTACTGAAATTCTGTTAAAAAATACGATAAATTCAATAGACAATTACTTTTCGTATACACAATAGAACTCGTCAGTTTTCTCTGATAATGAAATTATATTCTTCAAGAAAATAAAAACATTTTTCTTAAAAGTAACATGTTATGTCATTAAATTTGTTTTTTTTTTTAAGAGCTACAAACATGGCTTCTTTTTGTGTAATTCTGTAATAATTACGACCTCACATTAATTAAAAAATCAATTATAAATTGATAATAATAGAATAGTTAAAACAGCCCTAGAGGTATAATGCAAATGACCTTAAATTCTGAAAATACAGAGTAGGAATTAAATTCGACATTTAATGAACCTGAAGTTCAAGTCACACTAACTTCTCCTTTCATACAATATTCTTCTTTTCAGCATCTGGTAATTGTGAATCGATATCACTTAATAATACTATTCATTGGCAATTCAAAAGTCTGGTATGTCGTGTACATAAGATCTGAGAGTCGTTTGGTTTCTGCAGCCACGCAGGAAATAGGAAAGAGGCCCGGGACTACCCCCTCGAGACGTATAACAGGCTTAAAGGGGGAGTAACTTCGCATTTAACCCTCTCGTACGGTGAAGGAATGCGCACTACACGAGTTAAAAGACGACCGAGCTTGAGTGCCTTACCGTGTTGATGCCGTGGGGGATGCGGTCACCCTCTCGGACCTTTCGTTCGACGACAATTAGCCCTCTACTCTGGAAATACTGCCTTTCTTCCTCCCTCAGAACAGCCCCCGTAATAATCGGTGCTTCGATTTTGACGAAAATTGTACGACCGTGTGCATTGAAAAGATACTTCAGTTACTCTGTGAAACGAAAGAATAGGAGAGAATTCCGCCATGTTTAACTGCAGCACAGTTAACATTTTTAATTACATATAACAGTTAATTATAAAAGTGATGCAGGATATTTAACTTAACCTTAACTACCTGAATTAGTTTTGTTCTTTTTTTGTATTATACAAAGACATATCTAAGCAAGGTAAGTTTCTCTTTAAGACCAAGGTTTTTTAGAGATTTCAAGGTTGTCGATAATTCTTTTAATGTACTTAAGGGAAAATTGTTTACTGTTAATATATTGAGTTATTGGGACAGGTTTATTAAAGTTGTAAGAGAGTGATTTAACATTTTCTTATCTTTAATTATTGAATATAAATTCATTGGTGATAAAAGAGATTCAACAAAAATTCAGAAATGTTTGTTATACCCGTCAGCATCACAATGCATTTAATTAATTACATTTACCTGTTCAGTGACCCGATTTAAATGAAGCTGTACGTTGTCAGAATGAATTTAGTAAAATAATTAAACAAAATATAGTGTTGCAAATAAAAAAATCTTGAATGATTCACTCCATCAGATGTGGAAAAAACTATTTCCCATATTCCAAAAATCTATTAGGAAAAGTCAACTGACAATCTTACAACAACTTTTGGCAATTCTTTTGATAATGCATTTATACATCTTTTATGTACCTTAATTGCGTTAGATAAAACTGTACGTCCATATTCTATATATTTATTTAAAAATTCGTTTAACAAGATCTTTTATGTCAAAATTCATTAAATCAAGGTCTCTTCGTTTCCAGAAACAGTTGACAATAAACTGTAATTTAATACATTTGCGAATGATCGAGCATTTGTCCAAATTAAGATGTATATAGATCATTTTATTGTTTCGAAATAATACATATGATGCTACATTTAATCAAGGTTTTTGAAATACAGCCCGTCCGCACACGGAATAAAAAATGATACACTGAACTGGGGGGAAGAACGCAATGGTCATTGCGGTGTGCGTAAATCATAACACGTAAAATATTTATAGCGCAGCATGGGTTGGTACAATGGAACAAGTACAGCCGTACGAAACATACGGCGCTGGTGCTTCGATATTTTATCCGAGATTCTTACGAAAATACTATCTTTATAGATGTCTACGAGGGAGCCTTATTGAAAAGTGACCGAAACGAAATTCTAAGAGAACGCGAATGATGGATTTCATACGAAATCCCGACTTTGAACATCTGTCGTAAATAAAGTTGCCGGGGTAGAAGCGCAATATCCCCCCAAACACCGTTCATAAACCAGCATAAATATTTTCTATTTGAAAACGAGCTTTAAATAAACTCCGGGGGGGAATGTAAAAGCTGATTGACGTGCCCTGAAAAATGTTAATTTTATGCTAACTCAACCCGGAAATCACCATCTAACTTTCGAGGCTGAACAAAAAAAAATATTTGAAACAGGGGATGATTAAAAAGTTGTGAAACGATTCGAACGAGAGTAACTTTATTCCGAACTTTAACCTCTTCCGTTTAATACGCTCAATTCAAAGATCGTTTACGTCCCCCAAAGTAAATTAGCGACTACATAAATTCATTCCCGGGGAGTTAGTATTCGAATCGTAGTGAACTTCGAAAGCCGGAGGAATGGGGAGCTCGGAAACTCGAGGAAAGCGATCATGGCCGATGAAACAGGGGCCCCTGGCACTGGGACCCATAAATGGGTGGAAACTGAAGAAAATATTCAGAATCTGGCACGCTTATTTCATGGTTGCGCCGGCCACGCGGATGAAAGTGTTTCGAACAAAGTTTTAACCGTGTCTAATGGCGAAACTTGGCGAACTCGGCTGGAGTTCGACTGTCAGTAACCTCTGGCCGGTTCTCGCGGGGGAAAGTGTCGTAAAAAATATTTTAACGCTGGAAAGTTCTCCATCTGGCCGACCGACTATCCGTCTTTTGTATTTATTTGCCAGGATCCCTTTCTCTTTCGCACCTTTTCCATCGAGGACCTTGACCTATCCACGGGCCGTGCCTGACCTCGCCACCGATCGACCTTGAATATCCACGAACGCTCTGCTCGATACCAAAGTTTCGAGACTTTCGCCGCGTGGAAATGAAGAGTCTCGTTGTGCCACGCCGCGAAGACCCCGTAAAGTTTGCATACTTGATCAAATTCGCAGGCGCTAAGTTTATTTCGGAAGTTTGGGAGACACTCAGCAGGAAGATTATGAATTTTGTTCGGGACGCAATTGGTATTATAATGGAGAAACAGAGATTTCTGGTTGCTTCGTGATACTTGATTTTTGGAACTGTACTAATCAACCCTTTGTGCCCTGGAAGTTTCAGGAAAAAACGTGCATCGTGTGCTGGAAATTTTCGTGGCAGAACATGTGTCAAACTTAATTGTTTCATTATAAAAACTTGTCTGATGTCAATTGGAAAGTTGTTTCAGTGTTCTAAACCTGCAAAGTATGTAATGAAACATACATATTTTAATGAGGAATGCTCAAGTGATAATTCCTTCAAATATGTAGTTTTATGACGTGTAATAAATAGTAACAAACATATGCTATTAGTGTAAAAAAAATAGCGGCAACCACGAAAATTCAAAATAACTAATTTCGAAGATAAAAACCGTTAGTCAAGTTGTTCACTCTTTCTAACAAATTTGTTGTACCCTTACAAACAACGAATATATTAAGGTGACCAAGACAACTGAAACACCCTATGTATATAAATCGTTCAGAATCTTAAACCTGTCATTATTTAATGGCAAGGATAATTGAATTCTAGAATTGCCAAAAATTTTACAGTTAAGATCTAACTTGATGCCTCGGTCATCGATAACCTTACCAAAAACTACCAAAAACGTAGAGTGATCTGAGTTAGACAGTTCTCCGGGTAAACGGTAGCAACAAATTTTTCAATCACCTTTTCTGAACATCCTGCAAATCATTCAACCGAAAGGTCACAGAAACGGCGTAGTCGGGTGTTCCGGGGCAGAAAGAGAACGACGTGGAAGTCCGCTGAGGGTCGTGGAAAGGGTTGCGTGCACCTTCGTTGGTCCGTCTCAGGGTTCCAGCATAACCCCGGGAGGCGGAGGTACAACGGTACCGTTGAACTTGTTGTTTAGCCTGGTTCCGCGTCGCCGGCAGAGAGAGGTGAAAGATGCGGGACAGAGAAGGCAAGAGAATGTTCATGTAACCGAAAGAGGCAGCGAGCGGGAGAGAGGAAGCAATGGTAGCGGTAGCAACAACGGTTAGTGCCCGGCCAAGTAAGTTTCGCGTTATAGTCAATGGAATAAAATGGTTCTGTCGGGTGGTGGGGGCCAAGTTGTGCTCATGGTGCCCGGGACCACCGTTGCCCCGGGCGCTTCGAGCCAGTCTGCGGAGCTCCTAGGAACAACCGGCATATGAAGAGAAGAGGCGAGAGGGTGGACCGCGTCCTAGAAACACAAGCGGCACCAGGAGAACCGACATCCCAAGGCCTTGCTTCCCGCTACGAATGAGTTGGCAATTAACTCAGGCTTCTGTCTGCTTCGTTCCCTGTCTTCGTGCATCTCTTTCCGCTCCCATCAACCCCCTTCCTGAGCCTCGAGCCCCTGGAATTTTCTCCGAGCACGAATATCCTTGAGTTTGTTGCGTTTTCGCCCTCTGTTCTCCACTCAAATCACTGGTCCTTGGTGTTCTTCTGCCGGTCACTTCGGTTAATTACGCGCAATCGACTTCTGCGTGCATGGGTCTGTTCGAAATTAGGTTTAGGAGATGTTTGTATTGTTGGAACTGTGTTTTTGATGTTTTAGGGAATTGTTTTTGCTAGGTGAGTCTATAGAAGGGTTGGAAAACTGGTAGACATAGTCGACTTCGAAACATTTTGTTTTCGACATGATTTTCTTTTTGTACGAGTACACTTAATCGTCTCCTGCATACACAAATCTGTTTAGGTTGAGATTTAGGAGACGTTTGCCATGTTTTTGCCGGTTTTGAGAGTTATATGCACTGGGTTAAACTAAAGAATTATCATACAATTAATCCTTGAATATGAAAAAAGGTCGTAATAGACATAGCTCAGATTGATAGCTCTAGACAGATTTCAAATAACTTCTTAAAAAGTAGAAATTTAAGTAATTTAAATAAAGTGACCGATTCAGACTTATAGTTGATGGTCGCTGACCTATCCACTTAGTGAAGTTATGGAACTTACTTGGGGAAGTTAGGTTTAAAATATTCTGTTGACATAATATGTGGCGGAGCTTCTTCGTGCATTAATCACATGTGGAACATATTTCAAAGAATGTATAAAAACATTTTCTACAACATTATTGTTGTTACCACGCACCACAAGGTCATCAATAAAGATAATATCGATTATGCTACATCTCCGATTTTCTCACAACAGCTCACTTCTTCAAACATCGCAACCAATATGAAGTCAAAGAAGAATTCCACATTTACACAGTTTATTTCTCTACTTCATACGCATGTTAACAGACAAGCACTGACTTCCTCAAACACTTAACAACATCCTCAAGAATTGAATAGAAACTAAGCGTACATGCATTGAGAATATATTTTGTCACAGAATAATTGGCACATGTTTTCGTAAACCCTAACAGATAAATCCACGGGGTATGATCGAAAACAACGTAGCTGGAAGCTTCACAGCCGCATCCCTGTCCATAGTCTTTCCCTATTCTCTCCACAAGCATACGGCACACACAGATATAATGTCTCGCAATGAAGTGTATACAGAATGAACGATATCCCCGGACCAAGGTATCTCGTGCATATCGGTCACGTACGTGTTGTATCTGAGGCAGGGTGCAAGGTCCCCACGCCGACCATATATCAGTGACGAACGGACAGGATACTGTACAGTCCTTCCTCTTTCGTCTTCCTTTTACTCTCGAGGCGCCAGGCAGCCTGTCCGTAGCATTGCTGCCTGTCCGTAGGTAGCACGAGGGTGGCTGGATGAGGGGTAGAGAACCAGGGGGTAGCTGGAAGTGTCGCTAACTATTTTACGTAACTTCGCCGACAGTTTGGCCCGCGTTGACCACGTACGTCCGGCTCTACGATCCCACGGGAGTGGCCGTGAGGGGTTGAAAGGGGGTTGGACGAGAAAGAGAGAGAGAGGGAGGTGGACGCGGTCACCGATGGTCGACACAAGGGTAGTTCCAGCACCGTGTCCCAAGATATGCATACGTGACGGACACGCGGACTCGAAACGTGACCGAGGCCGAGGTCTCGAAATATCTCCTTACATTGAAGATATCTTGCTCCCAGAAAATTCCCTCGCGAGCACGCTGAAGGGTAAGAAATGCCTCGATTTAAATTGTAAAATTTATTGGTCTCGCTTGGGGAGAGTTTCGATCGCCTTGTAAGTTTTTCGAGGATTGATATTTACTAGATATAAATTGTGGCGAGTTCTCGCGAGACGGTGAGAATTCCTCTGGTCATCGACGAAGGAGAATCTAAGGAAATATGGCTAACACGGGACCGATTTTGTTCTTCCTGAAATGTGTTACTAATTTTAAGTGTTTCAGGGTTTTATGTTTTATTCGCGTGGAATTTTAATTTTTGTATCAGGTCATCTGATAAGTGACATCATTTTTAAATGTGACTTCAAGCTTAAATCATTCAATAGTTGCACTCATTTTTAATTATCGATACATTGAACATTAATTTTGGTATCCTTGTTCCACTACTTTAACAGTTCTTCAACTGGATTTTAAAGGTATTTCTATACTTTTAAAAGAATTGATTTTAAATCTATTGAAACTGATTAGTATCATTGAATGACTTATCAACTAAAAAATTGGTTGGATAGATAGATGCTGATACGTACAGCAAATTTTCAGTTACTCAAACGCTAAAATGATATTTTTTTTAATTTATAGAACTGTTGGCAGCAAGTCTTTGCCGTGGTTTCCAAATTTTTACTGAAAAATGCAGAACAATATACATCTCTGATATTCCACCACGTGCACAGTCAAATTTTTATGAAATAAAATCGCATAACACATTCGTACTTATTTAAAGTGTGTTCTATAAGATATGGTCCGACATTGTACATGGGATAATTTGATACTTCGATTTTGTCGACTCAAATTTTCATGTTGTTGATTAATCTCAGGTATAATAAATGATTGACAGTTGTTTTTGTGTGAAACTGTTTTTTGCTACTTTCTTTAGTTTACCAGATATAGCATAACACCTGAGGTCACTTAAAAATGCAAAGGATATTCGAGGGTTAGCATAGTCACTAAAACTTGAAAATTATTATTTTATACGTATGGAGTTTCATTTTGACGAATGCAGATTTCATAGAAATAATTTTAGCCGGGAAAAAGTATTTAGTTAATCTCGTCTGGACTGATAGTAGAAGGGTTTTTACACGAGATGAACGGTAGATCGAAGTGACAGTGTTGGGGCGGAAGTGCGACGACCGTTTGATAACCCGCAGGACTTCCGGTTCTTCAAGAGATACGAGGCTCGTCCTAATTACCGCCCGTCCTTCAGAGAAATCGTGAGGAAACTTTTGAAGTACCGGCACGAGGACGTTAAAAAGTGACACGAAGGAAACTGGAAACGATAGCACATTCCTGGAATCTTTCATTAATGTAAATTAATGAAATAGTATCAATGTCAACATATTTTTTTTTAATTCTGAGTTGCTTAAGGAATTTCGAGAATAACAGTATTTAATAATAACCAGAACACAATTATTTTAGTTGCAACGGAATGTATAATATTTTATTTATATTGTATGCAGTATCATGTTAAGAATTTTTGGGAAAAATTTCAATAATCTATTGACAAATGGTATCAAAGCTATCGGCAGGCAATATAAGTGAATTACAGATAATGTGTATTGGAGAACAATCGAGGACTGTCGTGAGAAGCTACGATACCAGGGAGGATACCGAAGTAATACGACGCTAATAAAAATCGCTGTGCCGACGTATGGTAGCCATAACGAAACGTTAATGACCATCGATTACATCCCTGTAATTACCGCGATAAATCGCTGGCCCTGCTGCTACAATGCATCCCTCTAGACGTCGTTACGATTTTCCTATCATCCCCCTCGTGGCAATTTTCGTGAACAGAGGACACTGATCTGACGAATCGAATGCTTGTTGATGAAAGTACACGCCAAAACAATTCGAGGATCACATGCTTAAATGATTTGTTGCTTAACATGATGTCAGAGTTTTTAAAACGTCCATATATTAGGCAGACAACAGAAATTGTGTAAGAATATTACAATACTAGAAATACGAGGCTCTGTAATTATACAGAATCTTGATTTCCTAATTCTTTTTAATCGTATAAGTTCTAGCAATTTTTTCTGTCCAGATTGGATATTACAATTCCATTATTTCTTCTTAAAGATTAATTAAATTTCATTATTTCAGTTATATAAGATGAAACAAGAAATTTATAAGATTAGGTTTATCACAACAGACTGTTTTACCTCCTCTTCATACTAAAATATTGTTAAAAATAATTGGATGATCATATACATAAATCATTTATTGTTCATTAAAGGGTCAAATATTATAACAACACTTAATATTACATACAGCAACCACTGAATGAAATTGTTAAGACAATGGATCCACAATACATGCTTCATTGCTGCCATCTGATAGACTGTTCAAACTATTGTATGAGTAGCGTAAATATTATCATTAGTAATAATAAAATTGTTTTTTCCTCTTGCTCTATTCCTTTATTTTTAATACATTCAGGGTGAGTACGAACACCCGTTACAAAATATACATGCATGTTCTACTGCTTAAAACTGACAAACTGATGCTAATTAACACAGATATTCAAACTATTATATTTTAAATACAGTTCCTGTTGATTGCAGCATGAATTATTTACGATGGCAAAATATATCTGACGAAATCGTAAAATAATTACTTTATTTAACGTACCCTCACACAACTAAATAAATACTTATATTTTCTCTTACATATTTGTTTATCTTGAGAAACGTACAAAGTACATTTGTTGAAAATCTGAATGGTTAAAACAAACATGTAGGTATTTCAAAAGCAGATAGTCTTTGTATCCACATTAGATCAAGGTTCTTTATAAATTCTGAATTGTAGAATAGGTTTGTCATTTTTCTAATAGATCTTGAAACTCAAACTGTATATAACCCGGGCGTAATAAATTCTACTTATCCTAATTAAAATTTCAATTAAACGTAGATTCATTACTTGTTTCTCACGAACGATCAAACACTTATTTTTCCTGGGGCGTTGAAAGGACTCTTTCAAAGATTGCCATTTCCTTCGAATTTCCGGTAAACAGGAGCTTCCTCCGGCTGGACTCGAGATCGAGAGAAAAGAAGAACGTGAAAGCGTCTGTTCTGAACGGAGTCGAAGGTGTCAGTACTTCGGAGAGAATATCTCGGAAGCTGAAGCGTCAATCCTTTCGATCGGACAGTCGTGGAATGGAGAGGGCTTTTGTTTTTGTCTCTGCTCTTCATTTTGTTCTCTTACATCCCTGTTTTCACCCCTCGACTCGGCTCCGTCCGTCCGTCGTTCTCTCCCCGTCTCTCGTGTCTCGTTTCATCGAAAGCGAACCGGCAAGGGCCGACAGAACCAGCGAGGAATCAATTATGAAACTTTTCAAATTTGTCAGTAATATTGAGATTTCTTTTATGCCCGGGGAGTTCATAATTGAAGTCTATCGGAGAATGAGGAGCACTTCGTATGCCGGGAGTTGGCCGGGTGTGAGAGGGATGATCTTTTTGTTTTTCGCTCGACCATTGTTTCCTATTGCCCGGACCATCAGGATTTCTCTCGTTCACCATCTCTCTCTTTCTCTGGCCATCTCTCTGTTTCTTCTCTTTTCCTCTTCGCGCGTTTTCTAATGACGTGCCTAAAGTCGATTTTCTGGAGCATCGTAAACAGCTGCAGCTCAATTTCGTGCAGTTATGTCCTCGTAGTTAATGAGTTGGGAGAGAATTGTCATATTTAAAGTGACCACTTCATAAAATCTTATGGCTATGTCGCGTGTCGAAGGTGAATGGCTGGTTCAAGGGTTGTTTTACGGACCTACGCGTTTCTTTTTCTGTTGCATGTTATACGTAGCTTCCTTGTTATGCAGCATATTTTTGTCGATTTTTAGATTTGAAGAATGATGGAGAATTTAATACGTTGACTATCACAATGGAAACAGCCATTCCTAATCAGACACAATATAAATTACTGTTTCTGTCATGAATTACAGAGGAAAAACGTCTTGAAGTATATTGTGTAAATGTGTCCCTCTGTTAGTGTTGCAATATAAAATTCGATCAGAATATTGTCTAAACAGTTATTATTTAATTAAATTAAATTTAACGTGCCGGTCACCGGCGACCTCTATGGCAGACAACGTGTTAAGCTAAAAATAGACTTTACTGGGAATACTTAATAGAAAATCTTTAATTAATTGAAAAATATTATATGGATAATATAAGAAAGGAACGATGTACATACTATGGCCGTTATATCTGGTTGCAGTGTAAAACGCATATTTAATATATTAACTACGGTAGTGAAATCAGATATTCCTAGTCAGACAGTACAATTGACATTCATTAATATTAATTGTAAATAAAACAAATATTTAAGCATTCAAGCATATCCTTCTGTTCCTAAGTTACTGATACAATCTTAAATTTCTTCCAAATAGAGTAAGAATCAGTAGTAATTCAGTTGAATAGAATTAGAAGAGCTGAGCACTGGTAACCCTCATGGCATTCAGCGTGTTAATATTCCAGTTCAAAGAGATAGAATGACTTCTCCTCAATTTTTTTATACTGAATTTTGTCGAAAAGTAATGAAACTGTAATCTATGATAAATTTTTAAAAATTCGTTAAAAGTTCTTTAAGACAGGACCTTGCGCAGCTATTTCTGTCAAAATTTAAGAATTGTTCGTTCAAGAAATATTAATCGAATGCAACTATGATGGTAGAGCAAAGAATCAATGGATTTCGAAGCTGCCAAACAGTTAAATGAACAAGTGAAGAACAATTGTAACAGAACATGAAATTTGTACAAATAAATATGTAAATTTCGCGATGGAGATATTTTTTGTAATTAATTTAACAAAAGCTACCGATTATGCAGTAATCTATTAGCTATATCAAGATATCTAATTTTGGAAAACAGTTCTACTGAAAAATGATTACATTAATAATGAAAGTTCGAAGTTTAATTCGTGAGAGCTTCAAATATACCTAAACGTTTAATTACATGGGTCGAGGACCTCTTAAAATTCAACACGTTCAAGTTATAATTAATTAAAATCATAACACTTTTTTACGTGACTCGCAATACGTTTAGTTGTTTGTTTGCAGCTTGATGAAGTGAGTTTTTTAATGATGTAAAAAAATTGCGTACTCTGAACAAGATAGTTGCGTAGACGAGTTCTACACATATGCCGGTAGAATTAATTAGGAGAAAAAAGGGGTAAAAAAAATGTACACCACATGTAGAAACGCTAATGAGTTCTGTTAAAAATTCTTCTTTGTTTTGAAATTCTAACTGCGACGGTTAACTGCTGTTTTAACAGCGGGTTTATCACGGCGAAGCCAAATTACAATTCACTGAAAGCTCGAACAGTAATGTTTGGATATTGGAGGTTTTATTGCCGTATTTGCGTTCATTCGTGCATGGACAAAAGTTCGGTCTCTTCCCTTGCGAGAAGACACGCCTAATTGGCCGGTTGTTCGCGTCACTGGCTCGTGGTAACCATGTTACAAGTGAAATTGATAGCCCGTCGCCGTGACGCGCTAATTTTCATTAAAATAAAATTAAAATAAAATTTCCATTGGCTCGGTGGGAGAAAAGTTTGTCAGGCTGCACGGAGAACTTTGTACGCCGTACAATCGAGGGAAATTAATGTCTCAGAAACAGTGAGAGGGACAGAGAGAGTGAGAGAAGAGAGGAGCACGAATATCTATTCCGGTGAACGTTCCGCTTGCTTCACGATTTTTTTTGCTCCTTTGTTTCGTCACCAGAAAATGCAATAAATCTTCATCCATCTAAAACTATTATCACGCTACAATCTGTTAAGCTTATTCCTCTGAGATATATTTCTTGCGCAGTTCAAATGAATTCTTATCCGTGACCTCGAGTTGAAATTTCTTCGAGGGAGAATCTCCAGGAAGATTTTCCGCTGGAATTTTTTCATCTTCGTTTAGATCATCGTGCTATCAGATCCGTTAAAAAGATTCATCCGTTGTTAAGTAATAATATAACTTGTTATAGATGTAAGTTTCGCTGTTTGTGAATGTACTTTGTAAGATGTTTCTGGACTGTAAGTCGAGACTTACAATTAGTGTAATATTACGTGTTGTATTTTTTGAAATTTTCATTCCATAAATGCGCATGTGACACGTGTTGTTGTTTGCTGGTTCTCGTGTAATTCAAATGAAAACTCCTTTAAAATCATTTTCCAAAATTTATTGTTTAAATTATTTGCTCCTGTTAATAAAAGATAGATACTGACCTATTCGATTTTCGGTACTATTTAAAATTATTGTACAATACATATATTATACTATGTACTAATATGAGCGTGAAGATATTTTAAAATAAATCAATATTGAATTTGGCAAATTTATTAGGTGTATATTTTACATTGTGTGTGACTTCTCCACCAAGAACTCCACTTTCAAAAGCCTTCCTGAAACTAGCTGGTGTGTACAACTGGAATTTTTTAGACTCTAGGAAAGTAATTTTGTTAACATCCTTAAATTTAATTTAGTTAAAAAATTATTAATTCGTATAGCATTTTCAGTAATATTAATATTGAAAGAATAGGTAATAATTACACGATCAAATGGAAACACATTTTTTCTTCTGTCATTTACATTAAATATACGAGTTATCTCGTATTTGACAGTCAACGTACTAGTTAAATAATTATTGATTTTGACAAAATTTCGAGTAAATTTTACATTGCAAGATTAATGTAAAAAGGTATGTATACGATTGAGTACTTAATCATTCTTTTTCTCTGTGATTTACAATCAAAACAGCAATTGATGTCGCGTCTGATTAGGAATGGCTGTTTTCACTGTGGCATCCAACGTTTAAAACAAGAAACGATAATGTGTCTGGGTAGATATGGCTATTTTCATTGCGAGATTTAATATGTTAAAAAGAAATGCCTTGATAGATCTACTTTCTGTTGCAAACAATTTTGTAAATAATCTAATAAATTAGTTTTACTTGTTAACTACTATCTATTTTGGTAGCCCGAAAGCTTTTTAACTGACAAAATATTCAATGATACTAATTGCTTGAAGTGAACCTAAAATGAATTGTCTTAAAGCAATAGAAAGTTGTTGAAGATCGAATCAAAGAACTCTTGAAGCAATTGAACAAGAGCACTAAAATTATTACTCAATATCTTGACAAGTAAAAATAACTACAGTTGTGAACTTGTACACATTTGCTAAAATCATGTTTAAAACATTACCTATGGAATGACCTGATACATCATTCTAGAAAACCTAATATATCCAGAAGGCCTTCTGGCTGACCGAACGAACATTTTATTGTCTTCATTACGTCGCTCGTAATCTTCGTGGCGACAATTATTATCACGGGCCACAGGATAATCACGTCGCACGAAAAATATCATTAACCCGGCCGGGTAAAATGATAAAAAGAAAGGGTTTTCGAGTATGTGGGCGCGTGCTCATTGGATCGCTTTTATGTTCTCGAAACTTTTGTTCGAGCGGTGCACGCTTCACGCTCCGATAGACATGTCCTCCGTCGTTTTCTACCTGTTCGCTGTGAAAGTTGTTTGAATGATACTCCGCGTTTTCCAAGCATTCACTGTGTCGAAGCGATGGAATATATTTCGAAGGGAGCGGCGGCGGGGCAAAAAGGTTCGAGCCGCGCGTGCTGCCCTCCGCGCGGCTCGATTATTCAAGGAAACAATAATAAAAGTTGCATTAATTAAGAGGGTAGTCGCGAAACGGGGATTGCTCGTTAGACAGGAAGTTCTCGCTTCGGTGGATCGTTGCCACGCGTTCATCTGCTATTTTTCTATCGGCGAAATCTGTGCTTCAGCGAATCAGCTCGAACGAACAACCGAACTTCTCGTGCAAATCTGAAATCGTGTTTTATCGATAATTGGATAATGATCAGTTCTCGTTCCTCGTTTTTGCAGTTAATACTGTTTGAGACTTCCGGATGTGAGTCGTGTTCAGAAGAAAAATATTCTGAACGATTCGCCAGCATTGCAAGGAGCTTTATCAGGGGTTTGGGGACGCACTGATCAGCTGACCAATTAAAAACTAATTGGCTGATCCATGATTCGGAAGATGAACATGGCTACTCTGAAAGGGGTGAACATTCTAACGCACACCTATAGCAGGGCGTTCTCAAAAAGCTCAAATAATATTAATTGTAACACACCAAGGAGTGAAATCTTTGAAAGTTTTTTCATTTTTATGTTTGCTACGCTAGGTGGGACAGTTCATTGAACTATCGTGAGGGTATCGATGTTAGATTTTTCTCATTTACTTATTGTAGACATGCTAAAATATGACGTGATAGAAGAACATAATGTATAAAATAAAATGAAAGTTAATGATTGAAGTGCTTTTTACATTTACTGTTTTAAATTAAAATATTGTTGATAATCTACAGTATATTTTCAGAGATCTCTGAGTTTTCTTTAACTTTTTTTAAGAGGTGATGTGATATCTATAATCTCATATACAATAAATATAATTAAAGTATGAAATCATTATTCCTGCGTTTAATAAGTCTGTTCCTGAAGAGATTAACAGGTTGACTGCCACAGTGAAAATACCTGTATCTAGTCAGACATTATTAAACGATTATTTCTAATATATACTCTTAAGAATAAAAATACTGGACTAATCGATGATACATTTATCATCTCTACTATACTTTTAATATTGATATTAGTTAAAATTTTCTGAGAATTAGAAAATATTTATTTCATAATAGTGACCTTGAAGCATCCAGATTTATAGAGTAACAAGAGTCTTAAGACCTTACTCACGATTACTAGGAAAATTTAAGAACAGCGTAAAAATTATACTACATTTATTTGTAGCAATAGTGTTGTATTTATTCTAAAGAACACTGTATTAATAAAATCAGGATTAGACATAAAATTATGGGCGCCCTGGCTAAATGATCTATAAAGAATTTTTCATGAACTAATTAAACGAAACTTTAGGTTAGTCCATAAATTTATATGCTTTCTTCTTTGTATTTGTTTACTTATTCATGACGCCTACTTGTTAAGAACACTTAACTATGAGAATCTTTGCGTATGTCTCATCTGTCAGTTTTGTACTAACAAAATGTCAGTTTGTATTTAGTAAAATTTTCGTAAAATTGGAATGTTTAAAACATGAAAACCTATAATAAGTCTACGCAAATAAATTATTTCTATCAAAATAAATAAATTAACCGTTGCTCGCGATCAGAAATTGATTAGTATAAAAACAATCCAGAAGTAGTTTGTAGATTCTATTCTTCTGTAAAATTATTTTCGAGAAGAAATGTTAAATGGCAGCGTCATAATATTTTCACCCAAACACTACGTTCGTTTTCATAAAAGTTTAATTAAAAATAAAGGAAAAATACGTTCAAACTTGTCGACTGTCCCAACACATTGCACCTTAATGCTCTCATTCAACTCCTCCACAATGCTTGACGTCTTGGCTCATTAATTTATCACTCGAGAAGTCCTTTGAAAAACAGTTTGACGTGTTTCGTCGTTATTACATCACACGTTGACGAAAATTCGATGGGAACAAATTAGTCGAAGAGGAGCATCCCTACCGTAACGATCTTATACCCTAATCGAAGTCACTTCAGAGAATCGAGGCCGCCTTTATATTTCGGGCCCTCGTTGGTAGCTCGTTGTCATTATACCTTCGAAACAATATTATCCTATTCCTCAGCCCTTCGTACGCCCGTTATGCCCTGGCTCGATTATCTCATCAATTTTCATTAAGCATCATGCCGCATCGCGACGCATCGACGCTGATTAAGGCACGTTTGCATGTTTTCTTGCCGACGTATGCACGGCCTTGATTATATATCCTGTAATTAAGCACCATCGTCGAAAAGCCTCCGGTATTATTCGCATTCGTACAAGTAATTGATCGATTGGTTCTCGAAGTTGCGACGAACAGGTTCGACGATGATGACGAACGCCGATATCTCAAACGTAATGGTAGCTGCTAATGGAAAAATTCGGTACGTTTGGTTTTTTAAAGCACTCGATTGATCAAGGTGTGTTATCAAAGTAATGAGACTGAAGTTTTGACGGTAGAATTGGACACACTGTGGATCTGCTGACTGTTTCATTAAACGGGGCGATTCTTTTTCGTCTTTTAAAGTATGGACGAGTTAGATAACTTTAGAATGCAAGGCAATCATCATGATAACGTGCTTTTTCACTAACCCTTTGACTGCGGCCTTCTTAGGTACGTAGTGAGTCATTGCACCGAACTCTTGTGGGAGTTGACAGTGCAGGCGCCTATAGGCGCTAATAGCAGTCAAAGTGTTAATCTCTTTCGATTTATTCATTCCTTACACAGAGACCTGAAAACAGGACTTTTTTAGTCTCTTTACTCATCAGATCCTTCACCTGGTGATTTTTTATATTCTCAAAAGTAAAATCCAAGGTAAAAGTCTACCATCTCGAAATGCATTAAATGACTTCACAGAAGAAGATTTTCAAATGTAATATAGAGAATAGGAACAGCTGTGAAGTAACAAGTCCACACTTGTGTGTTCCGTTACAGTGGAGTTATTTTCAGGGAGAATGACATTTGTAAATCAATTTTTCTAAATATATGTTTCATTAGGAACACAACCACTTCAATTCTATATTTTACAATGGACCTGCATAAAACTGAATACATGAAAGGTAAAGTTAAAATTAGATAATATAGAATTTAAGAATTGTGCAGAATATTTTCGAGCGAGTGAGTTGCAGAGAATAATCAACGGGGAATACAGAAAAGGGGAAAGAAAGCTGGCAACGAATGGTTAGATACCTTTAATTGCTAGAGCTAAATAATTCACTGTCAATCTTCCCACCCCTTTCTCGGCAGATTGCAAAGCGACGGAAATCGCCTCGCAGGGCGTCATGCCGTCTTTTAATTATTCTACCCCCGAATGGCAAATAATATAATTCATTTCACTGTTTAGACCACAGTCGAAGGGCGGTGGATTACCGATTTCCTTCACCCTCGGCGCACGACGTGAAATCGCCGATTAAAATTCTTTCTCTGAATCACTTTCAATTGAGCATTATGCATGTAGACATATAAAAAAGTAAAATATAATATTTTTTATGGTGATGATGATATATGGGTACAGTAATAGTGGTGTTTCCTATGAGCTAAAAGTTCAGAACAACATATACAATTTTATGCAAATATTTGCTTAGACTTGTTAACTTTTAAGATTGTAAACGTTACTAACTTCGATATTCAGAATACAATTACAAGTAATTAAAACAACTGTAATTTTCTAGATATTTTTAATAAATTAAAAATATTTTCATTTCGTTTCTCTTTCTGTTTAGACAACTATTTTCGATCTCGTTTAACTACCACATGATCCTACATCATGTATATTCACCGTATTAGTCGTTATGTGTTTCATTTTTCATGTATTAACCGAGCTCAATAAAGACATGCCATTATTATTATATTTATATGTACAAAGCTACTTTCAGGTGTCCAACCAATTATGGAATTTTCTACTGTGACACAGCACGCATTAAACAAAGTTACTCATTCTTTATTCCATTTCATTACTGTTAACATACTTTAGTCATCGTTGATACATGCGGATTGACCTGTTTATCGATCAACCACCGATCGTTCTTATTGTTAGTTTATAAGATATACGTAAATCAATACTTTTTTTTTTAATACGGAGGTGTCCAGAATTCTTCCATGTTTTCTTCTTCTTCTCAAGATGATTCTTGAGAACGTACGAGAGATGCTTCCAAAGTTCTGGGAATTCAGAACCAGCGCAGGAGTACAGGCCTAATGACTGATACTATTATGCACAGGCAAGTTCTGACACATTTTCCTAACGACACCAGTCAATGCCGGTCAGTATTGTTCGACCACAAGGCGAGTACAGATCTGTTTCTGAGGTGTAACCTTGCGACTATGGAAGACGCTGTGAATTTTCAAGGAGCCATCATTTTCTTTCTATGGAAAGAGGGCATAAAGCAATCTGAAGTCGTTCAACGATTACGTGGAGTATTTGACAACTCTGCGGAATCTAAAAGTACTGTTTATCGTCGGGTTGATCGACTTAACGACCAAACACTGTAAACCAGTGGATAAAAGAGACTTCCCAAAAGTTCTTCGAAGGAGGCCTAAAAGAAATTAATTTCGCGCTAGGACAACTGTATACAATTAAATGGGGATTATATTAAAAAACTACAACGCAACATAAACGAAAATGAGTAAAATAAAGAATTTAGAGCACAATTCCCAGAACTTTGGAAACATCCCTCGTATAAAATCATCAAAAAATTGTAACAAGTATGGATCTACAAATGAATAATTTATCAATACTTTCATTACAATTCGTTGCTCTGTCCAAACAAACATAGCCTTGAGTGTAATATTTTTTTATCTGTGTAAACGTGATTTACATTTATATTATCAGAAAATTCTAATAAGTACTGATCTACAAATAATTTTCTATTTCGTTATTCTTGTTGAGTCCTGTATAATTCAATCACGAAACGAAGAGTACCATATAGTGCGTTTAGAACCGTGTCCAGGGCAATAGAGATAAAAATATATAGTCGATAGAGATAAAAATAGGTCTACATAAAGCATCTCATTATGCATGAAGCGTAATTTTACTTTTTCCGGCTGACAATGTGTTGGAACGCATGGATTCGCCTGTAAGAGAGCCCTAAGTATCATGAGAAAGTGTTGTGAACCGGTCGCGGTCTGACGTAGCATTAATGTTCGCAAAGTTTGTAACAAAAGCGCACCCGACAGCGGTAACCGCAACCGCTGGCGCCGTAGAGGGGACTTAGCCGAAGACCATCGCTAGTTCATTCTGCGGGATAGCAACGGAGAAATCGAGAAAGCGTGGTAACGCGGTGCACGGAATCGAAAAGGAAAGAGGATACCTGTATCGTACCCTACGCGGGGGCTAACCCATAGAAATTCGTACCGCAATTACGTGCTGTGGCCGCGTTCACGCGGATCCTGGCTAATCCTGTGAATGCGACAACCGAACCGTGACAGGACGACTCCGGCTGTTCAACCAGAACGACAATGGACGAATCGCGCTCCAGGACAAAGATCTCGGGCGCCAATTAATGTCCGACGACGATTGTGTCCTTTCGTCACCGACCGTCTCTCCTCGTCGTTAAGTGCAGACGTAACACGGTATAACGTGGAACCCGTACACCGCTAATTAAAAAGGGTCATAATTACCCGGGAAGCCGAGGGTTTTATTGGTCATGTGCGGTGTTCGTTATATCTCCCTAGGATTGTAATTCTGTTGATTGTGATACTTGTTGCGTGTGTGAATCTCAAGCTCGCCACACGTGAAATTCATCTCAGGGGAGTAGAGAGATGATGTATTGAGAAAATAGAAGTTAAATATTGGCAGGGATAGTCTGGACAATCGTTTGCAACTATTAAGTTGAACCAAGTTTCGATTCGAAACTGAATTTTCAGAATATTCAGTTCTGTCAATGCTACAATTTGGATGTGGCTGTGGGTGTGCTGCACTGTAGACTGAGAAGACAGAGAAGTTACCGTGTGATTCGTTGCCAAGGAAAATTAGTTTCTTCGCGTGTCTATATGTATTCTTCTGTGTGCGCGTCTCAGACTTAAATAGCGACACTGAATTCAGACTCCTGATTTCTAATTGTTTATATCTCGAAATCGAGGCTTCAGATTGTAAAATGCTAAACAAATTCTCTATTTCTGTTAGTATCAAGAACTTACGCGTTTCGATTTTAAGTTATTTGGGGGACAGCCTGGGCAGGTGGTCATCTAACAATAAGCCTATCCGCGACCTTGCGAGGAAACTGATTTGATCACAATCAAATTAGCCAAAAAATTATATTATTGGCTAATGAAGTGACGTTGACGGAATCCTCCGCGGACCCCAATATCACAGCATTAGGGAGAAACAGCGAAATTTAACAGAGATTCTCCGCGATTCACCGCGAAATCTGAAAGCTGTCTTCCCTGAGAGGAAAGGAGCAAGGTGAGAGAGGTAGCCCCTTCGCGAGGCTTTCTCACGGATTTACATCACGTTCTGCTGTTGTAATATTACGGCCATTCATAGTCGGTTACGGTATAGTGGGTGTCGACTGGCGTAGGAGCAGCATGAGTAGCAGTGACAATGGGCGGGCTGGTTCAACGCGTAAGGTGAATTTGAGCATTGGGACTAGACATCTAATTAACAGACGACCGACAATGGAGGAACCATTCGTCGTGTCGCGTGAATCCTATCTGTCGTTGGTCCCTGTGTGCGTCTAACTTCTTTACATATGTGTGCGAACGTGTTGCAATCGCCAACGGAAGAAGGAAGAACCGGCGACGGAAGATGATTCAAAGGGGTGCTATTGTGTTGTTCCTTCTACATTGTCTTTTTCGTAGGAGGAGAGCTCCCGATCTTGACGAATACTTTCTTCATGGGACCTGGCTAAGCATATAGCTGATGTGTATAAACAAATCCCAGAATATTAACACGTTGAGTGCCACGTGCGCCATCGGTGGCTCACGTACCAATTTTATTTTCATCAAATAACTGATAATCTCTACGAAATTTTGAGTAACATTTATGCCACAATGGTAATATAAAATAAGAAGTATATTATGAAATGGATAAATATTTATAAATTCAACGATATATATTAATAAAAAGCGATTGTCGTGTGTCTGACCAGTGATGGGATTTTCTACTGCGGCATTTAACTTGTTAAGGGGTTCCAATCAGTCGTTTGTATAAAAAATTGATTTAAATATTAACACAACAGTCAACAGAATTATTGTAATTACAAAATCGATGACGTGTTGCTCATATTAACATCGATGTAATTCATTGTCGTTCAAAATATCCCAGCGAAACATTCATAGCCGCCGTTTCAATACAATTTTGAAACTTTAATGGATTTTCACGAGATTTGCGCTTGACACCTGACCGAAACAAATTCTCTAATTCGCCGTTACTTGCAGCGGGCCAACTAATTTCCATTCAATTCAATTACCATAAACAGGCGATTTCAATCTTGCAGAATGCCTGGCAATAAATTGAAACGCGATATACATGCAAGTGATTATAAAAATTTCGTGAAACAGTTTATTTCGAAATATCCTGATTGTAGACCGCATTTTCATCAGGTGTGCGTTGAACGTCTAGCGGTATGGAACCGCGACAGGTAATCTTAGCTGTTTTTGTCGAAACGCAGAATAGAAAATTGTGATCCGACACTTCGATGGTTCTGGCAGCAACGGTCCACCGTCTAATCGCTCGCACGCGCTATTACATATCCAAAGTTGTAACTAGTTTGTCGTCTGTATGCGAGCGTCGAGCATTATGCCAGAAACGTGTGCGCGTGCATGCGTGTTTACGTGTGGAGGAGGGAAAGGCCAGGAACAATCCCTGTCGACGACGTGCCAGACGGTAAACAGCTAAACAGCCGCAACGAGCTTTTGTGTATACGTCTGCGGGAGGTATTAAAAGTTCCTCGCGAAAATGCTTGTGTTCAGTGAAAACCGAAAGCCATGATCCTTCGATTCGTTGCCCTTCGTCGCGTGAACGTTGACCATTTTAACCCCTTGCCGTACAATAACGAGCCACACTCGTGACACAGTGTATGTAACGCATTTTATGTAGGCTCAAATAAAAAGCATAACTTTTTTGATAAGTGTAATTACTTTGTAAGTCGGTAAAACACAAATGTGTGTGCCGGTTCCCAAGGGTTAATTACAAATGGACATTCATTCGTCTACCAGTTTTCAAAGTGTTATCAAATTAACACGTTTGGTATCGTGTGTGTCACTGGTGGTCTACATATCAATTATAATCTGACCAAATGATCTGTTAAGGAATTTTGAGTAGCATTTACGATACAATGACAGTATAAATGAGGGGTTAGGGGAAAAAACAAGAAATGTCACAAAACAGCTTCATTGAGAAAATCAATTTTTAATACATTAGTGCATCAGTAATGAAACAAGGTCCGATAAATGTAACTGTATTTTGCATGACATGAAGTAATATTCTAATTAGGCGACAGAAAGAAAATGAGTGAAAATATAATTGTTTTAGATTATTTTAATTTTTCTTTCAAGCTGAACACTGCAAAATAAAAATGGACATACTCTGTTCTTTCCCCTTACCCTTCAAATAAGAAGAGTAACACCAAATAGATAAATATTTGTATATTTAACTTTGTATATTAATAAAAATCCATTTTCGCATGTCTGATTAGTCACGGAATTTTCCACTGTGCCACGGCACGTGTTAGAGATAAGCCTGGAAAGTTGCATTGTAGTTGTTGTTGTTGTACGGTGTTTAATAGACTTTTACGTACATAGCGTGGTTTTAATTGTTAAAGATGACGACTCATTTATTGCGAGAGATTTAGCCCCACCACTTGATAGAATTGCTTGAAGTGAACGATTCTTCGATGTTTTCGAATTAGTGAATAATAAATATTATTATATACATCAAAATGTATGACATGTCACGTTAGCTGCAACATACATAAGAAAGAAACATGTTCTTTCTTATGAAAAAGATATGTTATCTTAAAAATTCTGAAAGCAATAACACTGGAGAAAATTTCCTTGCAACGTATTAGCTCGTTAAAACTTTTTCAAATTACGTATGAAATATTTCTCGCATCGTCAGAATTACATAAGATAATTTGATCTGTTGTAGGTGGAACACCTTGCATAGTATACTTTTTTGAAAAACTCTAACTACAATACAAGCCGGTCATAAACCTATGCTCACAATGATCCATGCCTACAAGCAGCTACATTAAATTCCACACGGCTTCATATTAGTAAGCTTATAAACTGCCATGCACGAAGTACAACAATTTTCCACGTGGAACAAGTTCTTAATAATTAGAAAACTCTGGAAATTTCGAAAATCGTACCAGCTACTGCTGATCATCGCCCAATCAACCGTTTCGGTCACGGATACAATATCGCAACAAACGGATCCTCGATTTAATCCCATAGGCAGCGCACAGAAAAAAGAAAGATGGAAGATGGAGTCGATCGTCGAATTACGAGAAAAATCTCTGGCCTAACAACCGATTAACGATCCATCCGGCTAATTGCAATTGTGTCGAGCCGGCGAAGCGCAGCGAAGACGAAGGGATTAAAAAATGTCCCGATATAAAAAGCAGCTGCGATAGTAGCTCCGCTCGCAAGAACGCACGGCGGAAAAGGGGCGGTAACGCGGGAGGAGGAAATCCAAGTAATTAACAACTTTTTGAAGCCAAGGGATAATCTCTGGACGGATTCCCTTCGTTTGGCTGAAAGAGTTTTCCCCGGCGTTAAGCCGTGACCATTTGGCCGACGTCGTCGTCGTCGTCGTCGTCGTAACCGGCGTCGTCATCGTTCTCGTCTTTTTCCTGAGCACCGGAGCCTCCTCGTTCTACCTCGGTGTTTACAATTAAACTTTTTTCCTCCGCCCACGGAGCTTCTGGCTGTCTGTTCTCGTCACGACTCTGCTTAGTGATTCTAATTGTCGGCGAACCATTTCCTGGCAATCCCTTTTACGGGGAGATTAGAAGATCGATATGTTGAAATTGCGTTCCGCCGGCGGTATTAAATTTTTTCTGATCACAGCTCGAGACTGTACCTTGAAGAGCGAGAAAATTTCTACGCAATAAGTTTTATTGGATTTTTTTAGAATATCATTATGAAGTTGTAAGAATATTCGGCTGGTGCATACGAAATTGCTGAGTGCAGGTAGTGCAATATTTCGTTGGTTTATGATGGGTATAGTATTCGAATTGTTCAAACTGGTACAGTGACTCACAAAATTGTTCAAATATTTTCATAATTACTCTTCTTTCTTAATTCCAGTGCAGCCAACCACCTACAAATTTTTCCAGCGAATTTGAAATGTTATTTGTTAGAGACACCACATCCTTGCTTCGTGTATCGATGTCCTCAAAAGGTGTACAATAGAAGAATGTTTAAATGACATATTCATGTGATGACATAGTCACTGTATATAGGCGGATCTGCCTAAGCTGCTCATCTCAAATTTTTCTGTTGTTACCGGGCGCAATGATGAATAACCTATAAGAATTCTATCTCTATTTTTTGAATTGAAGAAGCTTCTGAGAAACAACATTTCCAATCTTTAGATAAGCTAATCAAACTACATATATATATGTATGTAGAAAAAGATTAATACAACTTCAACTCAATTCTTAGAGGATCGAATTATAGTCAGTATTTGTAGGTGGAATCGGAGTATAGAAGCAGGAAAATAATATATTCAAGGAATAACAATTTTAAGATGCAATTATCCTTACTTACTGAACACTCCACGTGTATTTTGAATATCTTTTCTTTTTTTAAACTTAGTTTATTAAAATCCGGTGATGTAAGGGTCGTGATTGGTCTTAACTTATACTTTCGTCTTTGAGATTGGAATTTTCTGCACTTGTACAATATATGGTTTATCGACATTTCCCTTTTCGATTTAATCAACTATTGATGGATTAAATCTTATTAATCCTCATAATTATCATGCTACTTTTTAGATATCCCGAATAAAAACCTATCAACGGCAGTTGCTGAGTAAGAAACACCGGTTCTTGTCCGTTCACCAGAGTCAAGTTACGATGACCATAGATCAGTGCTAGGATGGGCGATCATCTTTAGTGATTTGGTCTGCGATGCTGTTGACAATACTGGTTGTTCGAAACCCACCCAAAATTGTATGCCTCCCGACGAAATGTTCATAGCAATCGATGCTGGGTTACGCATAAAAGAAGAAGAAGAAGAAGAAAATGCTTGATGTAGTAGTATAAGAGCCTCTCATAATGAACAGGGTGCCACCGAACGACAGGTAACCACCTTGCGCTCTCTCCCATCACACGCGCTACATTAGACTGTGCATCATACCCGAGCTACTAACTATGATATCTCAAATTCCATATGTGACGTACATATCTTCAACCCCTTCGTTGAATTCACAATATGGTGGTGTGGATCCCACCTAAAACTGTAGGTAATGAGACGACTTGTAGGGTGACAAGTAAGGACTGTATAATTTTCGTCTCCAAAATTGATTATTTAGTAACAACACTTATTACAGTGACTAAGTGAGAAGGTAACATGGTGACAAGGTGACAAGATGACAAGGTGACAAATTCTGATATTCTTAAAGTTCTGCTGAGCTTCTACCGGTGGCTTCTTTTATGAATTTGTGAATTCCCTCTCCTAGACTTCGGAAACTCCGTGAGGGTGGAGAATGCATCTGTACTCGAAGTTCATTGGTGTACATTTTGATTCTCCACCCTTTTGAGGTGTTTAGGAAAGGGAATGGATGACGCCCTGGAGTATCTGAGGACCACCAAGGTTCGAAGTGCGTGTCAAAGGCTGAGATGGAACTCGCGCTGAAATTTGAGATTTCTAGGCATCGAGGCATCAGGAAGTAATAAATGACTATGTACAACTTTAGGTTCCCGATCCTCAGGATGTCTGGCGTCGTCCCATGTCGTCCAGCCAGACGGCCCTCAGACCCTTCCTGAGAGGCCTTATTGTTTGGAAGTCCAAGCAGTAGGTCCTCAGTCTACATTATCCCAGCAGTCGATGCAGTATTACGTATAAATAAACAAAGAAACAATAAAAATATTCCACACAGAAAAAGACGGTCGCTACGTGTCTATGGAGTCGTAGAAGTTTTCCATGGAAGTTTATCTAATTTTCAACTCGTTACTTACGTTGAATCAGTGTCGGGGTCGTTTTATGTATCGGCAATAAGGTAGAAACACTTTAGGCAAAGTCGGGAAGCGGAGAAGGTGATCACTTTGTGGTCATTCGGGTCGCTGAGACTTGACCATTAACTGTCGTGAGTCCTTTGCCATCCTAGATGGTGGCGAGAGGGAAGTCACCTAGAAGTTCAAGTCCGGTCGCCGCTACAAATATCGTTAACGGCGACCACGCCAGCTAGTAATTTTCCAACAGTTTGTCGAACAACAACAACAAGAACAAACCACGCCAAGGCGGCCTTGGCGCCCGCTGGCCCGTAGCTAATGTTACAGTTGAACGCGCGTCATTTCCTTCGTGAGTAATGTTACAAAAACGGTACCTTCTTTGGAAAATGCAGGTCCATTCGCGCACTCGAGACAATTCATATCTATTTTATAATTTATATCGACCTAGAGAATATAGAGCAACACACTGCGTATTGTTTATTGTTCTCGTCAAAAGCCTGTACTGTAACACATTTGCTTATAATTTCTTGTATATAAAAGATTGATTGTAAATGATCTTGGTTGATAAAAAAGAATTTTACAATTCTAGATTGAAAGAAAACGACTTCTAATAAAGTTGTGTAGTTCAACCATATTTGTTATATTTCACTATAGTGTCAGTATGTGTTTATGAATTGTAGTTGTCTGTTTAAAATGATTTCATACAATGTGCTCTACATAAGTCGATTTTTCTCATTATTTATGATTATAATATCGTTCGATGGTTTTCACTTATAGTATTGGTCAAAAGAAAATTTGAAATTTATATTTACTTTTTTTAAGCATGAATAACTTTTACACTAAAGCTTTAATTATCATGTGAATATATATTTGATTTGTTCTGGAAACTAGTTTGTTGATTGATTATTGTTTTTAATAGACGGCGGATATTATACATACAATTTAGTGAATCCACCTTCTAAGACACAAACAAATATTTTTGTAGTTCCACTTCTGTATCTGTATATGTATATTGAAACATAAGGACATTACAGAATAAAAATGTACATTTGTATAAATAGATTGTTATAAAATATAATTGTCTCTATACATTATGAAGTTGTTTAGTACATAAAAATTGGTGAGTAGAACATATCCATGGTACTGTTCAGTCCTCCCAGCAATTTCTCCAAACACACTTTTATTATAACCTCTTAACAAAGTATTCTTTTAAACACATCTGTATGACATTTTTCTATTAATTTGAGCTTTAAAATATTCTACGAAGCTTTGTATGGTAACCGAACAGGCATGATTCCATTTGATCCTTCCATTGATCTATTCATCAAATCCACCAAACGCATTTTAGTTATCAATTTTCACTAAACCATTTATTTGAAGCGCGTTTATGTAATATTATCACATTATTTTGACCTACAGAACATTCTGAAAAATTTTGTATGGTAACCTACCTTACGCAGTATATTATACGTAACAAGAAAAGTCACAGATAGTGCTCTTTAGCGGTGCCCATTTAACCTAGTAACGGTAGGAAAATATTATTCCATCCGTCAAACATTAATACAGATAAATACGAGGATTATGTGTGTAAATACGTAGGACAAGTCAGAAGGAAAATAATGTACGAGAATCTTATGGTGATCCGGGCAGTCGGAGTTGTTACAAGGGCGAAGAGACACCCTTGGCGAGGAAATATGAAATTCGTTAGAGGGTGAGGGTGTGACAGCTCTGGTCAATATTATCCGCAAATATGACTACGAGCTGTTCCTTTGCGGTCGTCCCGAGACGTGTCAACGTGACACTTTTACCCTCGCACAGCTTGTCATATCCCGAGGAAGATCGTAGGAAAGCGAGATAGTAAAACGATTAACGTTTATGCGTCCAGAATGTTAATTCCATGCAATATATCGACGCGGAGAAGACACTATTCCGCAAAAGTAATGTAAGTTTCCCTCCGATATTATTTTTTTTATGCTGGATATTAAAAGAAGCTGTTCGACACGTTCCGTATGACAGTGAAAAGTTCCTCACCTAGTCAGACACGTTAGAATGAATTTTTATAAATGTATATCGCTAAAGCAATAACAATTTGAGTTTATTACACCACAATTTCACGTGTAATTTTCGAAATAATTTTAAGCTTATATGTATCAGTATGGCGAATAAGAGAGATTCACCTGATCTTATAGTCATGACTGTTTTATCCCTTGATAGTATACTTTGCATTTTGTAGTGTTATCGTAATAACATTGTGTTATTGTAATAACGTTTAACATCAAACGTGTTAAATATTGTGAATGTACGATGATTCACAATTTTATATACATAAATAGTGGCATTTATATTTTGACTTGTATTTGGATTTCTACAGGGAATTACTTAAAGTATCGCCACAATATTTACAGTTACAAATAGCATCAAATTCTGAACAGTCATATGCGCTATATAGAGTTAGCTACAATGTTTGAGACTAAAAGATTCCTGAGGGATTCACCCTAGAATGTTGCTAGTCTGTAGATACGTATCTGGTGTACCACTTGGCCGGTCAGGGAAATCTAAAGTTTCCAATTCCACTGATAATTCCTTTCTCTCATTGTCAGTCCTCATTGATGCCTAAGGTCCTGTATATTATATGTTGCGTACCGTGTTCTACGTCGCGATTGGGAAGAGTACACAAGTACACCCACTTGCCGAATTAACGGCGCGTGAGTTAGTTGAAAGTAGAGATGACGAATATGATGAAAGTTGCTGTATGGTGTATGGTTTATTGTTGTATTTGAGACTGCTTGGTGTGGTTACAAATTTGGTCAGCGTGGAGATCTGCCTTGGTGTGGAGCTGGTGTGAGAATCTTAGTATGCTAAAGCTGCGGGTCTTTATACTATTTTTGGTAGCTTGGTGCGACCAATCAGCGTGCAGTTTTTGAGGCGCGTTTACCTGAGATTTCTGGACACAGTTGTTGAAATAATAAAAATTACACAGCTTGATGAGTCGTGATATTTGACTGTCCAGAAATCTCAGTTTACAGGGTAAAAAGTCACCATTGCGCCTCAACATTATACTTTATTACAATACCACAGCTCATCCTGTCAATTATTCGAAATATTAATTATGCAATTTTAATATTTTAGTAACAATACTTCATACAGAAAATTAAATAAATCAATCCACTAGAGGTTTAGTTGGAAAAAAGTAAATCATAGATTCTGTAGACGGTTTAAAAATCGATTTTGGTATTAGAAAATATAGAAACGTATCCTATATCTCAAAGTTAATAAAAAAAATTCTAATTAATATGAAGTCCAACACTGTTTATCTCTATACGAGATACAGTTCCTTTTTCTGAATAATTACTTCAAGTACATGATCTCATTACAAGTACTTTACCACGTCGAGTGTCACAGTGATAACAGCCACACCTGATCAGACACGATATAATTTACTATTTTTTATGTAAATCGTAAAGAAAAACGAGATTTAAGTACTCAATCGTGTTCTTCTGTCCCTACATTACTGTTTCAGTAAGAAGTTTGCTCAGAATCTTGTGACGATCAATAATTATTTAATTAAATAAAATTTGAGGTGGCGGTCACCGGTGACCTCCGCAGTATTCAACATGTTAAGAAAAAGTACAAATAGATTGAAGTATGCATATCAATTCCAATTAATGAAGAATTTTCAAACAGATCACTTGACAAAATTTCTTTCAACAAATATTACTTTCCCTATCAATTTTGTACTATATATTAATTCTGTTTCATACAGCCCGTGTAATGTATATTTACTATATTTGCAAAAATCAATGCACTGACACATGATGATTAGATCCCTTAAATCATAATCGTTTCCTGAACATTTCTTTCTACGAGTTGCAGTAAAATCCTGCACTGAACTCGCTTGTTTCTTGTCCCATGCATCACAGCGATCGAAGGGAAAATGTATTTACTCTCGACTTGTCTAGCGAGCACGTCGGGTCGTAAAGTAACACGTAAAATCGGTATCACGCATTTTCTCGTCGCAAAATCACACGACCGCGGTCGCTTCTGCGACACATAAATTTTCAACCAGACACCGGTACACACGCACTCCCGAAAATGAAATGTGTTCCTCGAGCTCGGATTTTAAGCGAACGAAACGTTTTATTTTATATTTACAAAAAAGGCGAAGTAGCAAGTCATTATACTCACATTTTCTCCACCGCTAATTACTCTAAATTATAATTGATACTCCATTACTTTAATATATTGTCAATCTAATTGTATATTACGTAATTTTATGACATTATACAGGAGTTTTACAAAATTGTTGTACGAAACTTTATGGGCATGCAATACTCGCAGGAAAAAAATGAAGAATGCATGATCAGCATGGGTCCTACAATTAATCCATTCAGTATTATATTTACGCTCGTAAACTGTTGAGATATTACAGTGATGTGTGCATAGAACTCCTACAGGCGTTCCAGTGACGCAATTAACAAGAATGCTTATCCGCACGTGACGTAAGGTTGTCGTATAAACTTATCGATCATTTCGAAATTTGCGTAAAGGTGAACCTTAGGATTCACGTGAATTAAATACTTTTTATTTCTTTTTGAGAGTACTATACACCTTTAAAGTTTCGCACGACCTTTTTTTAACACTCTGTGTATGCGAGATATAAATATTTTTGCAATTTTGAAAAGTTTCATAATATCGTTCACGCAAGATTTTAATGGTTTTTGAGTTGTCAATGTCACATATAGTTTTTTACGTAATCACATCTATCTTTTCTATTGAACTATGTCGTTCACATTGAAGGCTGCTCACTGTTCATTATAGTTGTCCCAAAAATTTCTTGTGTGATTCTATAAATAATTTATCGAAATATGTATAGTGTTCTAAGGTTTTTCGACAAACTGCAATAGCTTATTCGACAACTGGAAATGAAACAGGAAGTTATAACTTCACTTACAGCTCTAGTAGTGCTATAGACCTGAATTCCATGATACATAGATGTGAAGCTGGAACAACATACAAATGCGCCGCTTTCGGTACATGTATCAATTTTAATTTGATTACATAACTACCAACTCTCATGAAATTTAGAATGTCATTCACGTTAAAATGATAGTAGAAATAGAAAGTGTAATATCAAATAGATAAATATTTGTACAATGAACCACGTGTATTAATAAATAGGCATTTCCGCGCGTCTGTCTAGTTATGGAATTTTCTACTGTGGCAGGGAACGTGTTAAAATAACAAATTTCGCTTGGTAAGCTATGATTTCTGATAACATTCCTATCGATGACATGAACTATCAATCACACTGAATCATACCAACACAGTAAACAACTGGTGACTACACAGAAATCCTAATCACGATCGATCTTTGACGTTCTACAATGAAAACCCCGTTACCTATTTCATGTTGCATTCAATATTTCTTTATAACTTTCTAAAACAATCTACCCACGTATAACACTGTTTTATTACTCTGTCAGTCGCACTCTGTGTTCGACGTTTAAGGATGGACGCGTTAGGTTGTCGTCGAAAACGGTCCAAGTTAAACTGAAAAAGAACAGTCTGGGACGAGCGGCGATGATTTTTGAGTCGACGAAGTTTCGTCGGTCAGTGTGCAGGAGGATCGAAGGGTAGCTCTTGAATGGCAACATGGCGAACAGACGTGTATCGAAATTCTCTTGGAGGCAAGGTCTCTCGTTTCACCTGCAAGGTGCGGCGAGAGAACGAGGCAAACTTTTGCACCCGATTCGCGGTCAGGCTCAGGGGCGGCTGGGTTGCGGGTGGCAGATCTGCAAGCCGGAATGGGATCTGTCCGCTCCAGACGTTACTACCCCGCCTATTCCATCCGAAAGCAGTACAAGTCGCCTCTACGTACCACCCACGATGAGGAAATGGAACGTCGGCGACGGCAACGTTGAGAAACCTCGTCCTGGCCAGCTGAACGGAGCCTACTCTTCCATTTGTACTCCTGGACCCCGACGAATTTCCAGCGAAACTGCGTCCCCGTGTCGGATGTCTTTCGATAGATTTCCTTTAGAACTTTTTTATGACGTTCGTGCAGTGTGTCGTGGCTCTAGTAATATAAATTCTAAAATCCATGAAGCAACGCTCGACTCCAGCTAATTTTCCTGACCGTTGATTGGTCGCATGCAAGCGACCAAAAAGTGTATGAATTGTGCACACCTACATTCACCAATTCATACGTTGTACTTCAGTACTATTCTACAGTTCTGCTGACACTCTGGATCACTCTCTATTAAACATACCTTTCATCAGAGTAATCGGTCAGTTTTCTATACTTCAACCACTCACAGAAATTTAGTAGGCATATTAGGTACCGCTTACATCTCGTTCAATCGCGTACGGATCACGGTACGCAACACAGTGTGATTTTTTTAATTGCAGATCGTAAGACAATGACTTAGGTGGTGAAACTATGTAATCATTTTGAAATGTACCGACCGTTGCGAAATGTGAAGGCACTGTTCAGGCAGGTATGTGAATGAACATGGGAGCATTGGGTGCATTTACTTGATCAGTTGCTTCAGAATTAGAAATTTACCTAGTGTTTCAGGTGAGATTTTATTGAGAAACAGAAAATAGCCTATGTTGGCTGTTCCTCAATAATGATTGGCTCACTGCCTGTCACCATAAGAACGCAGCTTTAGTTGCCCTGACCGGTGGAGATCGTACTCACCCGCTTTTCTTTTGTCTATCTTTTGTCTCCTCCTCCTTCGGTATACATGTATGTATGTATGTAGAACGGGCAAATCGTGTTTGTTGTGTACAAGCAAGGAACAGTGCATTAATGTAAGTACATATGTATTGAGAAAAGTGGTTTACGGCTCAGATCATTTATTAATTAATAACAACAGATCTAGTAATGAGGAGTATATCGCGTGATGGCAATATTTTGGTGTTAGGTACATGTATGTAGGTTTGTATAGTGTGTATGCAATGAAACAACTTAAAAAGGATTTTTTTTAAGTTTTTCAGTAAGTTATACCAGAGATATAGCATTTCTAGTATAAAAATATTCATGCTAGAAATCCTCAGCCTTGAAACGTTTAAAATTCTGTACAGACCATACAACTGAATTTGCATTAAATCATCCGTCGCGCAACATGAAAATTTATACGTTTTCCGTCTTTCGCATGTTATTAACACTCACGCGGGATAATGCAAAGGCTCCCGCGCTCCTGTTGCCTGATACGTGTCTGAAACTCGCCTCGAAAACACTTAAAAATTTAAAATAATTATTCGAAGAAGAATTTCCTTCTTCCGCGTGCACCGAAGTTCGAGAACCGTCTGGCTTGCGCTTCCGCAACTTCTTCCATTAACTTCTCGGAACTCCGACCGAAAGTCGAGGAAAGGTAATAGGTGGTCGAGTAAAAAACGCTGATACGTAACCGAAACTGTTTTCAATGTTTAAATAACCCATCGTTGTGGTTCATTTGCGCAGTCAGGCATAGGAACTCGTAAAAATATCTCGTCGAACTTCATAAACAAATCGCAGGGACGTTTATTATCCGCGATTCCCGTTCATGTCGTTGACAACATGCTTCTCTCGCGGAGGGAAGCCATTTCAATGCAGTCCTCCTATGATCCGTAAAGCAATGGTTTTATGGCCCGAATTTTCTCCCCTTTTTTCCTCTTTCGCCGTGGCTGGTCCGCAATTTTTCGCGCTGTCTTCCGCCGCTTCAACGCTTTACGTACTCCGAACACGTACCGGCACGATATTAGCCTTTCATACGGAGGAGACCCCTCCATGCCCGATCTACATATCGGTTCTTTTGTGTAAAAAGGACTGGCAAACAGAATTTAAGGTTATTTCGCGAGAATAAGAATGCGCGGATAAGAGATGCTGTAACCGCAACGACGGGGTCTCCTGAAATGTCGAACTATTCTTCCTCGATTTTCACGTGCCTGTGTTCTCGAATTTCTGGACGAAAATGCAGGCGGTTAGGAAAGACTTTATTTTCGAATACGGCGTGGTACGTGTGCCTTTGAACTTTCAAGTAATATGCATGCAATAATCTATGTAGAACGCATTGTTATTTCATTATGCAGTGTTGTGTAGCAGCTGAATAGAAATGTACAGAGCCCGGTGGAAATCGCGGTACAACCGGGAAATGATTCCTTATGCAAAATGAAGCTGAAAATGTAGAATACAATTTTTCATACGAGACAATGTAATTTAATATTTTGGAGTATGTACAATATTCTTATTCAGAAAGTTATTAAATTAAAAAGTATCTTGAGATCTTTAAAAACCCGAGAAACATTGTTATTGAAGTCTCATCTTTTCATCCGTACTGAAACATAAGAAAATTAAGGAAAAATGTACAATTAGATAAACATTAGCAGTCTAGTTATTACATTTATTTACAATGTACACAATTTCACAATTGCTCGAATTAGAAGTTTATTTATTACTGATTCTATGTTACTACTGTTAGTTTGGGAAACAGTAACTAGACTGCGGATATTGATGCAAACATACATTCTCAGAGTTCAATATGTTTTATGTTAATACAGTTGACGAACTGTATTTTATTCCGTAAACATTTAAAAAATGTACTTTTTACTTTTTACGCTTTTAAATATGCGTTCGTCAAATATTATGTACGTTAAAGTGCATAAATATTATCCATCTAAATTAAAATATTCAGAGTAGGGGGATTTGTTTTCAACAGATATCAATGCAACGTAAACACAAATTTCGATCACAGTTTATATTAAAATATTCCATTACCAGAAAACCGAACGTCCTCTTAATTATGTTAACAAAAACTCCATTTTTTATCAAATCAGATGCTTCAGTTTCACCGAGAACGATATGCAATTCACTTTTATCGGTACGTCCGGATGCAGGATGTTAAACGTAAACAATCAACACATTCTATTACTCGATAGTCGCGGCCAATCAAAACCGTGTCGCGGTTTGCAAACGCTCGTGAAATACGGCCGAATAAAAATCATCAATTCTGAACGCGGCAAATTAATGCACGCGAGGATACAGTAGTCGAGGCGTTGAGCACGTTCCGCCGCGAGGATTTTCATGAGCGACGACTGCTCTATAATGTTATTAATTAAAAAGTTCGGGGCAGACAAATGGGACGCGCGAGCGACAATCGTCTCGCGGCTTCTCCGTCGCTCCTCCATTTTTCCTCCTCCCTCTTTTTTTTTCCGCGTCGCGCAGTTAGGTAATTGATACCGGTCTAACCGAGGATCCCTCGTTTTCAACTATTTTCCACACTAACGGAATCTCGAAATCACGTATATACATTAAATATCCGAGTAATTCGTTATGCTTCAAAACTTCTGCCCGTTCCAGCCCGACCCGCCTCACTCTTTCTCTCTCCTTCCCACGGACAGCTGGAATTCATCCTAACAAATGTATCCATACCGTTTTACCTCCTCCCGTCGCTAATACGCGATAAACATTTCCCGGTTGCTCTCGCAGGGTGGAGAAGCACGCGATGAAAAATATTTATGCGAAACGCTCGAACCCCCCTGCACGACCTACCCTCACCCTTCGTTCCGTTGCCTTCTTTGACGTTGATTCGAGACTGAAGAGGGCCACCGACCACAAGCTAAAATATTTTCCCGAATTACGTTTTCTCCCCCTCAATGATACAGGAAATATCGTATAAATAAGGCAGCCTTAATTTCATTGAAACGTGTACGGGTTTGCATTGATACTTGATACCAATTTCTTATTGTTATTATTTGAATCGATCTCCGCGAACATGTTCGAAATTATTAATAGATATCGAACATGTCGGTCACTGATGAAGGGCAGCTTGCATTTTATTGTATTAAATTACTATGGATATTTACATGATAGTATCTACAGAAATTTAACATTACACCAATAGTATAGGAGCACGTGTATATGATTACATACTTAGATACTTTTTTCTTTGTAATTTATATTAACCACTTGCGCTGGTAATTGATTGACAGATGCTCGTGATTGACCCGTCCTAAACAATTGGTGAGATGTTACTTGAAATCATTGCTGTACGAATTTTAAATAGATTGCGTGTAATAAATGCATATAATCATAATATTTAGCTAATTGTAAGTGTAGATAAGATTAATATTATATTAAAATTCCTTATTAATGATTTTATACAGAATGTTGAGTGATATCACTCGCGTCACTGTCGCTTTCCATTTAGGAACCTAGACAAAAATAATACCTACTTCAGAACTAATAAAGTTATTATATTATAATTTGTACTAACTTCGTGATAACTCAATGTATATAAAACTGATAAAATTTTGCAATAAACGCACTTGTCTGCGTACGACACAGTAGGGTATCGTTTGCTGACTGCACTACATACTTACGTCATACAGTAATATCAGTCGACGTGCGATGCATGTCAATTTCATAGTAGAAACGAATAACAGTTTACGTGCATGCCACGTCATTCCAACGCAAGTGGATAAAAATGACACAGCATCGCGTGTCTGGTCAAGTATGGCTGTTTTCACTGCGGTATTCAATGTGTTAAAAATTTCCGCGCCATAGTGAAAAATCCCGTGACTAGTCAGACGCCTAAAAATAGCTGTTTATTCATGTGTATGGTTCAAAATATTCATAATTATCCACTTGATAACACAATTCTTATTTTACATTCCTATTGTAACGTGAATGTTCGACATTACATAAGGCTTAGTAGTTGTTTGATGAAATTTAACCCACGACAGCGCCACGAGATTTGGAACTTACCTCTACATCTAACAATAAGTCTTATTTTGTTTATTCATCATTGTGTACAATTATATTCTACAACCATACTGCCATCAAGGAGTTTATTTATTAGTACTAGACTACGGATGTTCATGCAATTTAACATACACAAATATCTGGAGAACGCACATTTAAAACCGTGAAAGAATAAAAAGTTAACTTTTCAAACATTCTTAGACTGAAATACAATTTTCTCAAAATTTCATTTCTATAACTTAATAACACTAATGTAAACAATATTGAATTTTAAAAATGTGTATTTGCATAAACATCCGCAGTCTAATTATTACGTATATATCCCGCGATACAAACTTTCTCTTTTACTCTTCGCCATACGCAAAAAGCTTCCGGATATAGAAGGTTAAATTGATAGGTGGGCGACCAGTGACGCACGAGGAACGAAACGTGTTATTTGTAATAGCTCGAATACATTTACTTTGGAATTTTATCAGTTCAGGTTCATCGATTTGCAGTTAGTCGTTTGTTTGGTGAACCGAATTCAGCGTGGATGCGTGCAGCGGCATGCGTGACGCACGCGGATCACACGCATCGACGGTTTTAGTGCGTTATAAATTGGCGTGTCGGTCTTCCTGGCGCCTCTCCTCGTCGACGATGTCGACGTCGTCGTTGGCCTCGATCGATGCGGATTTCATGGTGCTTAGTCGGCGTTTAGGCCCGCATCCTGAAACCCCCATACAGTGCGCCATCTTCTGCATTTGCTTAATAACGTAAACACCCGGTTTCTATCATCAGCAACAATCCGTTCCACCAGTGAAACGAAATTCTGGCTACAGTTCGCAGGAAATGCAGTAGGGCCTCGATTATCCGAGCTATAATTAGTAGCAGGAATGTAATGACTCGTATTACAATATAACCATGTTTCGCATAAAAATGATAATTTTATTTTAGAATTCAAATTATATAGTGATATGAAATCAGGTATATATTGTCACTGACGATAATTGTAGCTTGTGACTGACACAGGATGATCAATTTTCGAATGACCGGTGTTCGCATAATCGAGGATCTACCACACTGATTTCTATACAAGTGAACCTTCAATCCCACGAATCGACTTTTTTATGATATTAGATTGACTTTCGAAGTTATAGAATATCGAATTATTCGACAGGGCGTAAGAACACTCATGTACCAATGAGAATGAGATGGTTCCTTGTGCGAAAAGGAACAGAAATGTAATAAACTCTGTTCATAGGAGATTCTGCTGTCGAATACAGTGGTATTGAAATTTCATTAAGTACACTTGCACATATGGTTAGTTCGCTTTGGGAAGTCCGGTCATAGATGGGTTCAGTTCTACGTATATCTGAATGCAATATACAGGGTGTATCACGTAAAACAGGCCCCCTAGGTATCCTCTTTAGCTGTGACAGTACGAGAAACGCTTCATAACGCTTCACTCGCAACTATAGAAGATAATTACGAGCCCTGCTTTACGTGGAACACCCTGTATACGATGCCTTAAAATGAAATTGTTTGAACAAATCTTTATTTTAAATATAATAAGTACTTTACTTCAGCAATGAATTAATAAACACTCTTATAATCAAATATTTATTGCTCTCAATTAATTTGGGTGGTTCTTCAACAAATACTTACCTCACATTTACGTGCTATAAAAAATTTCTGTTGACCTGACCGAAAAATCCACCAGAATAGAGTGAAACCTTTTTCTAGTAGTACAGTTTCAAAAACCGACATTTATTGCGGAACAACCTAACGCTGTAGAATACCATGGACGTCAGAGTAGCCAAACAATTTTGAATGACCTTACGCATGAAGCTGAAGTTTTATAGAAATGTGAATGGACTTGGATCGATCCTCATCTAAAAACAGAACGTTCTTATGAACAGCATTGATTATTACTGTCGCGTTCGCGTCAATTCTCATTCCTCGCGGCAACGGATCGTCTCGTTGCGTCGAACTCGCGAGCTGTCACATATCCGGAATACCAAATCGATCCCCGGATAGCCAACCGAGTTCTGGCTGGGTAGTTTAAGTCAAAGTTTTAATCACTATCGACTTCGGGACATCTCACATCCCGCGGGACTTACGAACCTGCCGGAATGGGATCGAGGAAATGGACTGCTGCTAAAGTCGGCAGTATCGGTTGAATGGTTAACCAGTCGTATGTGTTTATTATTAATACGAACCCCTTTGGAAATGTTTCGCCCGAAAATTCGGCTGCTTCTCGTTACTTTCGATGTTCATTATGGGACGTAATACGTACATCGTGTAAGGATGAATTTGATATTTCGTGCAAAAGTAAGCTCCATCTATAAAAGCTGATAGTGGATTAAGGTCGATCCGAGCTCGACTAGTGTTTCAATTGAAAAAAATTGGAGTATTTCCAAGATTAGATTATTGTAGATCGACAAAAGCATAGAAGTCTTACGTTATTGCTTATTCATTATACGTGACATTTTATTTATATTATCAAAGTGAATTGTTCAAGCATTTTTAGTATGTTGGGATCAGTTTTATTTTCGAAATAATGACATGAAACTGCTCTGCTCGGTATATGTGAATATATTGCTCTCTTAATAATTAAATTAAATTTTTAACAATTGAATCAATGAATGACTGTGATTCAAAATCAGTTAATGGTGTTACGTGGTTAGGAATTTGAGAGCCACCGTGGAAAGGTCTTGACGAGTAAATGACCCAATAATACATTATATTAGACCCCATTTCGTCCCCGAATATACTAAAATAACTACTAATAACAGTGATGAAATTTCTCCTTAATATTTTCTGATTCACTAGGGACTGTTGTATAATACTCGAGTGATATTTTTATTAACTTGTCGTATGCTGGTCTTTACGTATTTCATTTCCAGTTCAAAATTTTCCAACTGAAATACAGTTTTCATCGTGAGTCCTTCATTACGCAAAATATAAAACAGTATTTAAACCAAATGTTACTTGTTTTCTAAAAGAGCTATCTACAATATGTGCTGTACTATAAACCTTGACCGAAGCGAATAGACCACAAGCAACCCAAAGGTTTTCACAAACTTGAATCCTCGAGACCAAGCTGTACGAACAACATGTTAAATTCTACATACCTGGGCAGTACCCATTACTTTTAACTACATGGTACTTGCAAATTTCAAGAGCAACAACTAGATTCAGGTTTCAAACTCTGAATACCATTCAAATGACTCCACCGAACTTCTCACTCAAAACTAAAGTGTGGACGGAAAAACAAATCTTTTCCTATTGCAATCATCGCTACTCTTATGCACTTTTTTTTTAAGAAAAAAAAAACAACAACTTAATGACCAACCTGTCGTAATGAACCCCAATGATGTGTGTCATGTTTGACAGTTCTACGTTCGAAATAATTTCTTTAATTCAACTGTTCATGATAGTACATTATTATATTGCTTTATTAGTCCATTTACTTCATCCTGTCGACTATCCTTCCAAATACCTACTTAGATCATTTGTGCCCAACCAATATACTCGTCACTCAAACTTGGGTGACACGGCCCCCTGGGATCTTTATGCGTCACCCGAATTTGGGTGACATGGCAATCAATGTGTTGAACACACATCTCTCAAGTTTTTGATGTTAATTTTGATTTTATTCATTTCTTCAGTATTCTTTCCACAACGAACTGCACAGGAGTTCGTTATAGTGCAGTAACAGATAAGCATCGTCGCGTTCATGCGAACTAGACGTACGGTCTTGCGAAATTCATCAAGAATTACGGCGCGGGTCGGTGCAGGCTGTGATCACGGCAATAATAATAAACGCAACGCGGTTTTTCGCACACGTCGGAATCGATCCTTCGCCTCGCCACAAAATGAAAACGTAGAACGAGGGTGAGTAGCCCGGCTCGTAGACTACGAAACGAAGTTTCGGCCGGAAATACCGTCGCGTGGCGGGGTGAACGCACCACGTGAAGAGGGTTAGAGAGGGCAGATTAATTGATACCGCCGCGGTGAGACTGAGAAGCGAACGTTGCCGTGAGAAAAGGAGACGATGAAGGGGTGTGTGTAGAAGGGACAGGGGAGAGAAAGGGGCTCGTAGGAGAATGAGAGATATCGTATGGAGGCAGCCGAAAGTAGAAACGGAGGAGGTGGAGGGAAAAGTTGTTGGGGCCGTTGCAGGGGAAATGCAGTTGCAATGCCTCTGGCCGCTGGCCACTCCTGATCCCGAGTAGCAATTAAACATTCGCCTAATGTGCTTTTCCATTCAGAAAATTGGATATTTTAGGCGCCTATGCGATGTACAGGACGTTCACAAAAGGTACTTTCAACCATTCGAAGTATATAACACTCTCATGAAGAAATAAAAAGCGATTAATCAACATGGGCACTAAAATTAACTCTTTAAGTGTTGTGAGAAGTGTTGTGTTGTCATAACAGTTCCGCATAGTACTCAATTTCGTTCGGAAAACGCCTAAGGGGGTTCGAGTAACGAGCCCAGCAAGTAGGCTTACCGAACTTTTGCATGCGACGTATGGGTGTTGTATACCACGTCGAGTGCCACAGTGAAAACAGCCACACCTAATCAAACACGATATAATTTACTATTTCTTACATAAATCGTAAAGAAAAAAAAGATTTGAGTACTCAATCGTGCTCCTACGTTCCTACATTATTGTTTCTGTATGAAGTTTGCTCAGAATTTTGCGACAATCAATAATTATTTAATTAATACGTTGACTGGCCAATACGAGTTATCTCCTAGTCGGCAGTCAACGTGATAAACTTGTCGGTAATTCTGCTACTGAATCTTACGAAGATCCTTTCGTAAAACTTTTCATTATATTATTAAATAATAGTTCAGTTTTACACGACTGACGACTTTGTATGACAATCATCTGCCACGTGCGGAAGATCGATTAGTCTGCGTGTCATGTACGCTATTTTGTCGCCTATAGGCGTTTTATTCAGAGATTGTTGTAAAATATCGCGTGAATCATAAACGTTTGTAACCTTTAAAGGGTTGATTTGAGGATTCATGTTGATGAAACGTTTTTTATTGCATTTTGAGAGTACAATGCGCCTCGAAAAGTTGGCATATCCTTTTGTGAACACCCTGCATACCCATCCGGCTCGGAGTCGATATGTCGGATTAATTGAATTTGCCTGGTCCCGTGCACCGGATGAAGCGCAGTGTTCCCTCGACCGCAGATTTATTAATCGGTCACTTTCTGTGGCACGAGTTCGCGCACATGCGACATTCCGACAGGTGAGCCTGTTAATCCGCTGAACGAATATTCGGAGCTCCGAATGTTTTCATCGTTGTCCCGCGGCTGTCCCGGTTTCACTTTCGTTCAGTTCATTTATTAATTGGATTTATCGAGTTTCAACAAAGCTTTTTGTGCTCGTTCTGATGAAACTGAAGCGTCGAACGGATGGAGAATAGTTTTCGTTTTAATGAGAACAATGAGAATTAGAGCCGAACTTTTACTGTGTTTGTAAGTAGGTGCTTCTCCAATCCTGGATGAGAAAAGTATATTTTCGAATGGTCATGTTGCTATACATTTTTGAATGAAATAAAAAATGAAGGAAGAATGGAAATGATTTATTGACATATTTAATAGATGGTAATATTTTCAGTATTCTTACGTACCTACTTGCATTTCAGAAATATTTTTGAGAAAGCAGCACATTATTTCTTATTAAAATTACAGTGGCTGCCCAATGTTTCCGGCAAAAATATAATTGTATTATATCTGTCCAAGATTATATGGTATTTTATGAATTACATTTTCAGTTGTATCTCTATTGTTTATTTACTTCAAACATAATGGAGATTGTTCAATCGAAAAGTTTCCAGCTTTCGCAGATATTATGTATACATTTTTTTAGATAGAATTGTTTATCACAGTGAAATATGTCAGACAGGGTCATTTGAATCTGTCTATAAGAGTTGATGAAACATTATTTGTAAAACCTGGACACCGAAAGTTGCTTTCTGTTTATTTATCTCTAATATTACAACATTTGCAACTTTCAGTTATAACACGAGGAAATTAATATGCAAAACAGAAGAATCCTTCAAGCTTCATTCAATCCTCTCTCAATAAATGTAAAGAGAAAATGCGTGTTGCCATACTATCAATTAGGTATAATGATGTCAATATAGTCACAAACTCAAGCCGTATCTATAAAAGTGGTGCTACATTTAAAATAATTATTTAGTGCTCATGTCTGTCAAAATCTTCTCAGTGCTTCTATTCTGTACACTACCCTCCAATTTTCAATCAGTTCATTGGACTCTGTATACAAACTTAATACATAAACCAGTAATATCAAGTAAGTTACAAGTTATCAGACTAAATGACGAATGAAGCGTGTAAGTAACGCTGACAATACGTAGTAGATTTAAGAAAATTTAGTCGGAGGCCCTTCGGTGCCTATTGCCAGGCGTGAAAACAAAGAAAAATGAACAATGCGTGCATGCGCGTGTGCGTGGCAAGTGGGGTCAGTCACGACGGTGATGACGTATCATTAAGATTACTGTGGTCGAAATAAACTAATTGTTTTTATTGACTAACTCCTTATTTTTGTGTAATTTTATGCCTCGCTCCTACTATAAATAAAAACATATTTTCATAAAGTAATACCAGATGCAAAACGTTTCAAATATTAACTCCTTGACATACAATTTAATTCAGATTACTTTTGCATCTAAGTACGATTTAATTTTATTACATCTGTCGATGTAAGTACTGGTTGGAATGAAAACAATATGTTTTAATTTCTAAATTACATGTTTGAATAAAATGAGAAGTACGTTTTTGCACATAGCTCCAGTTTATTACAAAGCATGCTAGGAGATTGAAATTTATTACGGTACTATGATGAGCTAGACTCGTCATTCGAGTCGAAGGGGTTAATCGTCATGACTAATTCCATTAAATGAACTGCACCAAGAGAAGACCACCGATGTCAGTTAACGACGGTTCAAAGGCCCCGGTTGAAAATTAAAAGCTACTATTTCCGATCGTGGAAGCAAGGTTCACCGGCACGGAAGGAGGCGGTCACGGTTAGATGCGAGCGCTGTCGCGGTGAACTTTGATATTTCGTAATTCCATTGCTTGCAATTAGGGCCGGTAATTACCATAACCATTAGCGGGCCAGCGGGACGCAGCACCGAGAAACTACCCGGAACACTCTGGATACCCCGGCTGTGTCCTGGACATAAATACTGGTGGTCAGCCCGCTGTAGGAATGGCCACCATCCAGCGGCACGAACGCGTGAACTCTCCGACGTAGCCGGACACACAATCAGGAACTTGCCTGAGGAATGCAACCGCAGCCAGTTTCTTAGGGCGGTCGAATTAAACTCGTTCCACGCGGCAAACGGTTGGTCGGAGGGCCGACGTTCTCCGCCGCGGCGAAAGGGAAAGACGTGTCCGAGGTTGGAGCCGGAAAACGATGGAACGCGGCCAAAGCAGGGGTTAGAAACGGAGATAGACGTTTCCCTGGGAATGCCGTGTACCGATTCGACTTGTATTCCAACGCGTGGTCCTTCGAACGCGCAGAATGTGACCGCGTTTTGCGAATTCTGTCGAAGGATTATGCCACATGTCCTCCGTACGGAACAATTTACACTTTTAACCACTTGCGTTGAAAGAACATCTCTCACATGTGATAGCTACGCTGGGATGCAAGTGAATTGCACGTGTCCCATTCGTGGGCTGATCTTTTCACTTTGATAACGGGTCTACGTGGTAAATGGACGCTTATGGTACGTAGTCGTCGATTCAATTCCAACCCGAGTGGTTAAGTTGTATTGTGCTGAGTCTGAAGCAGTCAACAAGGTTTTATACCAATTTTCTGGCAGCTAGGATGTGTCGGTTGTTCTTATTCACTGTCGGGGGTCAGAAGAGAGTTTTATAAACTTCTGAAAGTGATAAATGTTTAAATAGTCTTTCTCTTGCTGTCTCTATTCTTAGAATTAGATAAATTCTATAGTCAATCCGATCTGAAAATACCCCACAATTGGTGAACTTCATCTGCAACCTAGCTGAGTTCTCAGTTTTTCAGAATTTTCAAAAATAGTCTTATTTTGGATAAGAAAGCGTATACTTTTCTGGTCTTGTGTGTGTTTAAAGTCCAAAAATGATCAGATTCCTTTATCTGGAACCAGTACTCCGGGGATCTGCTATGGGCTTCCCTAACTTCAAGGAATTAGAAGTTGTGTTCTCCACGCAGACGCGACATAAAACAGGGGATGTTCAAAATGTAATAGAACTTGACTTCTAATCGAAAAATAAGGTACTATATAGTGTAGAGTTTCGTTTTGTAATATTGTTAGAGTTATTATCTGTAGCGGTGTCTATTCAATCGTTTAATTATGTTAGTTAGCCAGGGTGTTTTTGTTCAAGGAATATTTCTTAAAAAGTTTCATGCAGAAAAACGTTATTCCTATTTTTTGACTTGTTCTCGAGGCAGTATCATGTACTGTATCACTCTAATCTATACATACTATTAATCAGCAACAAATTTAACGCTTTTCATTGGAATATCAAAAAATAAACCCTTTAAGTTTGATTCTTGTTTAGTTAGATACATTAGAACATAACACAAAGTCCAACGTCTTATTATTTTGATATTTGTAATTAATGTGAAAAATGATAGATATGGAACGGTAGGATTTATGTTATGATGCTAAAGCGTAGGACCTTAAAAAGTCTGGTTTCAGTGTTTGCATAAGAATTTCTTACTGTACAAATAAGTAATAAATGAAACTTTCTATGTTTCCATTTCGTATTTATCCCAATATTCTTCCTTTGCTAGACAAGAATAATTATTGCCTAGATTATTGTGTCCGTTACAGAGTATACTTTTACTGGTTACCATATTGTAAGACTCACATGAAGCACATGCAATGCAGCTTCATTGTTTACAGGTAAAACAGACAAAGTGTGTAGTCCATACGTAGTATTACACAAGCCTAATGGATATTTAAACAATACCTTTTCATTTTTCCAAAATCTGAATTTTGGGATATTCAGAATTCGTCATATTTTGAACTTAAATATCTAAAGAACAGAAGCGTATTGTTTGGAAACCCATTAGGGGTTTCCAACACTGTGAGTGTACTATATGCTTCGCCTAGTTTCATCAGAAAACAATGGTATTGCATTGTAAAGCTCCTTTATCAATGGATTCAAGTGTGAGAGTGAACATGGCAATCAGCAATTGGGAGATTTCTGTTTTGTGGTTTGTAGAAAATTATTCAAATTCTTTAGAACACTAGAAAAGGAAATAAGTTACAAACCTGAATATCCAAAAAATGTTCCTCCAAAACTTTATGAGGATTTAATATACATCGAAGTAAACAAAGAAAGCACAATAAAGATAAGTTTGAAAGTCATTGTTTTCTGAGTTACATATACGGTATTTTATTTTGGTAAATATTATTTAATAAATGTAGATTTCAGATTTACGTTTTATTTGTCGGCAGCAATTTTGCATTTGTTTTTCCAATTACTCTAGTATTCTAGTTAGAGTGCTTTCATATAGTCATGCTGTTAACAAGCTCCGCGCCACAGTGAAAAAATCCGTGTCTAGTCAGACACATTAAAGAATAGTTTTATAAAATACGCACTTGAACTCGCAAATATTTAAATATCTCATGGAACACTCCCTGCGGCATACTATCATTGTGACAAAATTCTATTTAAAACATAATGAGGGTTAGAAGTTATTTTGCTTAATTATATTCATTGCGTGGAACGTTTGCGTCACGGAACGCCTTAACCCACATTTGCTTATTTTTATAAACACTATACACCTCTAAAGTTTGCTAAAAATGTTCTATACATCTTGCATAAATATGAACTGCCTCACTCGCATCCTCATCAATTTGATCTGTGAACCTGATGAAGCTAGCTACAATACAGAACCCGATAAAATGTTGGACACACCCAATAGGACAAGATCAAAACCCCAAACATCAAACAGTATTCATATGTACCTTGGACTGAAATTACGAATTCTTCTTGATCATTGGAACCCAATGAATTTCAATCTCCTGTAATGCTTTGCAGCAAATTACAGCTTACAATTAATTTAAAACTTGAAACATTTTTTCCTTTCAACCACTATCTACACCGACAGGAGCAAAACAATTGACCCTCGCACTTCCAAGGGAGGGATAATTTATGTCCTCCATATCTTATGTTGTGTATTTATTTTGCTAATCAGTCCGGTCAAAATTCTGAAAATGATAGTTATTGTTGCATATATTGAGTTTAATTATATACTTTATTGCAAAGTAATTAAATGTTGCGGTTTCGCAGAATGTGTCTTATCATTCAATCCAGCATTAATTTGCTAAATATAATTATTTCTTGAAGGTGGGCACTAAATACCCCTCGATGGTGGTCCGAGTGTCAAAAAATACCTTGGTAGTGCCAGGGTTAAATCCTATCCATATTTAGAAATAATTTTAATTAAACTGTTCGTCAAGGGGTTAATTAAATTACACAACCATTGATCTGTATGCATAATTTTTCTCATCAAACTACAGAATTACACATGAATACATCTTCGATGTCATATTGCTCATAAACAAATTCGTACTATTTGAATTACAAGGATGTTCATCGAGAGCATTCGCAGGAGTCTTGAAGCGCCGAATCCGAATGAGAAAGTCGATCGTTTCCCATCGAAGCTGGGAGAGGCTCCTTTTATTATTTCCGTGCTCGGCCGACCGATTCGGAGCTACGTTTATTTCGTGGCAGTTCGTTTCCGTTCTTTCTTCGGCCGGCGTGCAAACTGACCGATGCAAAGGCAAAAGTTCAACCGACGGAGGCGCCTTGATGTGGTTATCGCGCGGAGGGGTAGCTCGGCTCTTTACCTCCCGGACGCCGGCTAAATTGGCAAATATTAAAATTCTTTCGATGCGGAAGGAGCGTGTACAATGGTTCGTAAAATGTAGGAACTCTCGACGTTGCTCCCACCCCACCGACCCCCGGTGGAGTGGTGGTTGCCCACATTTTAAACCTCCGTTGAGTTTTTCGTGAATGCCTCTCCTCGTGCTCGATTCGAAAAGCTCCTCTGATTACTTTATTGTTCTCCATGCCTGCTTGCCCTCCATTCGCATCGACGGATCGCTTCCAGGCGATTTCCAACGGAGTGAAAACGTAATCAACGAGCCTCTCGTTGTTCGTCATGATAATTCCTGAAATTTTCTACACTGGCGCCGTTTTATTATTTTTGGTAGCCGTGATAGATAAGTATCAGTTGACGAATGATCGACAGAATTTGGTATTATTTTTAGAACAGTTTTGTCGATTTTATTGGTATTAAATTGAATGACATGGAGTATTCAGTTATACTGCAGCACAGAATTATGAGGACACTTGATATTTTTGAGAAAACTTGATTTTTGTATATTCATTGTTATCACAAATGTATAATAAAAATGTGTGTTGAAGTTATTGTGTATAATTGAGACAGCATTGTGGACTTCTCATAATTTTAACCTCATACAGAAATTGTGGGATGACACAGACAGGCAAATAAGAAAATGGTTGTCCAGATAATAAGTACGTCTGTGAATACATTAATAATATTACGATAGGAACATTTAAAAAGTTAATTACTAGAATGCCAAAATTTGTAGACTATTTTGCATTGATTGGGAGATTGATATAATCGTATCCTCTTATTATTTAAAACACTACGTGACAACATACTTTTTTTACACCTGTTAACGATTTCACGATTTCTTTAGACTTATGTGAAATTTAGAAGTTTGTTATGGTTTTTTAGTAGTAATGTGCATGCTACTGACATGTCATGAGAATATAAGCAGATATATAATTATACAGAGTAAACTGGAAGACGTGTCACAGGCCAATTTTTTTACCTAAAAGCTGCCCAAAACGTGTTAATAAACTTTGATCCTGTATCATTACTCTTTGAAACGTAGTAACTTTTCATTGTAACTTTGCATGAAAATATTCAGATACAAGTTACGAAAGAGTCTTCAGCACACCGAAAACTACCCCATCCCCCGAAAAAAAAAATGAATTCCTGAAATATTCCGTATTCAAAAGTTTAATGAAGACATTTAACAATTCGTGCAATTTGAAAAGAACCACGGGAACCGCCTCGAATAAAAGCAACAGCCTCGAAGGATCGCGGGAACACAGTCTTGAAGAGGTGGAACAACTTTTCGAGCTCGTCCAGCCCTTTTTCGCGTAACATTAATATTATTATTTCAACGATTGAGCCGGTCGACTCGTTTATTTTTCTTTTGCTTGGCAACGTTGAAGCTAGAAGGGGTTTCCAACAGCGTCCCCTCTACTGGTCGCCCCTCCGCCACTTTCATCCGTTCGTGGCAAACGGTTTTTCCCGCAATTTCCTCGGGTACTGCTTGTTACGCAAGTTTTCCACCCCAATTGACTGCCCCCTCCTCGGCCAGATTATTTTTATAATTTTTCTTGGCGCGCGCCCGTCGCGGGAGCAACCCTTTGGCCGCCTTGAAGCGAAACGGGGCTCACCCCTCGCTACGGCCCTGCACCTGCTCGCCGTTAATTTTTATTAGGCGAGCGAATGACGCGGGAGCACCTCCAGCTCGATTAACAAAGCTGTCTGTAAGGTCTCCTTGCCTCGTATAAGGCGTTTTAATTACACCGGCCGACGAGGAAACTTTTTTCATTTTCACCGAGTAAAGTCGCTTTAAAAAATTCAGAGGAATTAATCTATTTATGAAAACACGCCTGCACGTGCGTACGTACGTGTGTATTGAAAGCAGAACGTTACGTAGGATATTGTCTACCTGTTACGAGGCTGCGTAATTTCGACAGATATGAAACACGTACGAAACATTCGTCAGAGCAGATCATAAAGTTTCAGCGAGGAATATGAAAGAACGCTTTGTTTTTTCTCTCCGCTGCGTTCCTGTGTATCATCACTTAATCTCTTTTGTGCAGCTTCTGCTGTATTATGCGTATGGACATTTCCGCGGTTTCACGTGGCTACCAGTTGCACTGGTTGGACATTTGTTTGGACGATTTTAATGGGTAGATAAAGAAATGTCTGTTAATAATACTTTGTAAATGTTTTTGTAAATTGACAGGCTTAGAGGGAAGTATTGTTGAAAATAATTTGAGAACTAAACTAAATCAGTGAGTTTAATTAATTACCTATTATATTTTATAAAATTCTGAATAGCGTTAAAAGAGAAATTATAATTTTAAATTATGAATTAAATAATCGAATATTTATAAATTCTTTTGTTCCAGTATTTACATTAAAGAGAGTGAATTATGTGGTGTCTGACGAGGCATGGCAGTTTTCACTGCGGAATTCAAACGTGTTGACCTAGACATAACTATAACCCATTACATAATTATATGGGGTTAGTTATTAGAACTTAGTACTTTACATAACTGTAAGAATTGGGGCTCTCAATGCAACGCCGATAATATAAAAAATCTATGAGACAACAACAAGAAACAAACAATTGTTAGACAAGTGGCGTTTCAGGAAATGTGCCCAGGGCAGGTACCTCCTCAGAATTCTTCACTTTCTGCCGGTCCTGCTACAGATAGCAAAATTTTAGGATACTATCTTAAAGCTCGTGAAATTCTGCGCCAGATAGATATACTGATACCCGTCTTTGCCCATTTCCAGAAACAAGAAACAACAATTGTCCGACAGGTGGCGATTCGAGAAATATGCCCGAGACTGGTAATTCCTCATAATTCTTCAATTTCTGGTGTCTCTGTTGCTTCTTTGCGTTTATTGCGCGACAAAGAGAGCCAATGGCAACATCGAGTGTGAGAGACGAAACGATAAAGAGCGAATTCGGGCCCACAACGTAACGCAGATAATATAAACAATCTACAAGACAGACTGAATACGGGTCAAATTGGCCCATCTCCGACGTCAAACTATTAAGAATGATTAGCTCAACAATATCACCCCTCTACCTTTTTGCCAAATAAACGAAGAAAATATCATTCAAATTACTTGAAAGTTATGACGAACCGTTCGCCACCCCAGCAGAGTTCAAGTAAAAAAATTATATGATCCCCGCTGGTTTATCAAGATATGTTAATTCGGTATATAAATAGCAGGCCCTTCGGTGATACTAGCAGTACTTACACGGAAGGTTAACCTGCCGTTCGTAGGCCAGGCATATCCCGGAATCCAGTTATCAGCTAATGAAAAGAAGAGCGGCTGCTCAATCTGCCCTGTTCACAGTGGCTCGTAACTGCCTCCAAGATCAGGGGTGGAAAGGAAAAGGTTGCCCCGGGAAGGGCTTATCTCGCTCAGGATTTTTTAAGATTAGCCTCCTGTGTCGTATTAAGCAAGGACCGTTTAAGCCCGCTTGTACGGATTGGGGTGGTTTGCCCTCTTCCACCCCCTCGAAACTCCTCTACGACGTTCTCCCGTCGAACACCCTCTCGAGGAGCACGATGGTGCACGTAAATAGCTACTTGTCGGATCGTTTTGGAAACCTGCATGCAGGCCTGCCATCCCGTTCAAATTAAGTCTCCCATGGAATAACGTTATAGCGAGAAATTGGGAATAAAATCGATAGGAACTTTGCGTAAGCTCTCTCGCAGGGTTTAAAAGGGAGCATGAAGAAAGAGCGAATGAGGTGATTTTAATGCTTCTATGTCCTAGTTTGCTTGTGCTAGAGGAAAGAAGGATAGTGAACGCAGATTTTTGGGCGAAAATATAAGCAGAAGCTGAGTGTAAATCTTTACGACGGGTTTTTCCTGTAACTAAAGTAAGAATGTTTTAGTTTCGTAGGAATGAAACATTTTATAACACGACCACGAATGATTTTCTGACCAATATTTATTAAGCCTGTTTTGTTTTTATTCATGTCTACTGTATCACAATTTTCTAATCATTTTTTAATAATTATATAATATAATAAAAGGTATTTTAAACAGTTTACATATGAAATCTCTTAAGAATACCTCAGATAAAATATTCTTTTGAAAAATAATGTAGGATGTTCAAATGCGGGTGATAAAAATAGTGTCCCACTAAAATTCCTCTAAAACCCAGTTGTGAAACTAATATTTTTATATATAACGTTAAGAATTAAACTTTTAACGTTATTATACTATTCAGTATGCAATTAAACGAAATAATTTTTCTAATAGAAAACATTGACGCCAATATTAATAACAAAGTTATTCTTATTAAATTTTAATGTAAGAATTAACCTTTTAACGTTATTATACTATTCAGTACACAATATTAAATATAAAAATGAAGCTTAGAAACTGCAATTATAGAAAATTTTAAATAACCTAATACTAAAAGATTACCTAAAATAATTAACACATTCTGTTTCTAACAGAATGAACGATCTTATTGGATATGTTGTGATAAAAATAGTTAAATATACTAATAAAATAAATCTAAATAATCTAGTTCCCCTTATAGAGAATACTTCTATAATTAAATTCGTGAAATAAAAAACAACCTCCGTAATTTGTTATAAATTGTTACGCACATACTACATGTAACATTACTGCTACATAATACTTCCATAAAACTCGGCATATTTCTAGAATTCTGAGTATACCTTTGAAAACTCAATAGTACCACATGCGTACCATTCTATGTCCGTCGTCCAGAAGTATAGTGACAGTTCCACGTGAAATCTCTCATAAGTACACGATCCGCCATCACGGGAACCACTTAGCTAAACTCTGGCAGGCTTTCATTAACAGCACCGATTTTTCTCTTAGACTCTGGCTGTCTCTGTTCAACCGCAGTCCCAGAATGCGATCTTTTCGGTCGAACGAGGTGTCGGTGGCTGACTGTCGCAATATCAGCCGTTGGTTCCCGTCATCTGCGAGAAGTGCTCAAAGAGATATCCGCGAAACAAGTTTCCCCGCAATTTTCCTTCTTATTCCTTCGGGAAGGCTCCGGAAGGATCTCTTCTTCTCCCCGCTGTTTCGCCCGACCCTTAGTTGCCCTCTCGCTCGTGATCGAGTCGAAAGATAGAACTCTGGCGTGTTGCTCGTGCTGAGAGAGAGCGGGAGAGGGCGAAAGTTTGGGAGAAAAGAAGACAGCCTGAAGAGATGACCGTGCCAGGCCGGTGGCTATAATTTCATTAGCCGCTACGAGACAAATGAGTGAGCATTGCGAGACGCGCCGGTTGGCCGGGAGATTTGCTCTTACTGTGGTCCTTCCCGTTTTGGAAATAACATAACGACGGATAGGGATGATAACGCTCGTGGCGATTGGACGCGTTTCGTTGAAAATTAATTCCCACGAAAAATTGCATTTACGCCGTACACCCTTCGAGCTGTTGATGATTTAACACTAAAGCTACCATGGCCTGTCAAATAACCGTTTTTAAGCTTTTGATTAAAAATTCTGCATTCATTGTTATCGCTTTCGGCACTTGACTTCACGACTTTTCCTGTAATATACATATAATCAATTTTTCCCGTACTAAATTGACTATTATCTGCATTAGATTGCAAAACATATAACTTTCATTTAACGTGTTAGCTGTGTATGACGAGTATACTGGTCACGAAGAAATGGCAATTTTTTGTGTTATAACGAGTATACTCGACATGCGAAAAAAGTAATTGCCATTTGCTATTTAAAGTAAAATCTTAATGAAAACTAAAACATATTCGTAAACTTCAGACATTTTCGAATATATTGAGACAAGAATTTTTCCCATGTATTTGATTTTCCTTATTTTTTTTAATAATGAATGCTTAAGTTTTGTCAATAATATCAATGAATTTGAGCAATAAATTATTCATTTTTCAGAAAAATCAACTGCCATTTCGTTATGATGTAATTTAATTTTACAGCAGCTTCATATACTCTGTGCTTGATGAATATACTCGTCATCTCTTCATTTTTGCGACACAACGTATGTACACACTTTTAAAATAGGGTTACACAGCTAACAGGTTAAAGACCGGTCATTTGACCGGTTCGGTACAAATAGCTACATATAAATTGTTGGTAGTTTTAGTGTTAATAAGGAGTCTGATCGTGTAAGTCCAAAAAATGGGAAAAATGTTCTATTTTATTTCAAAGCGTCATACTCTGTGATAATTAATTATAAACACTATCTTCACCCGAAGATTTTAATTATTTTAAAATACTCTGCTCCGTTACACTGGAAGAGATGAGGCGGAACTTTCAAGTTCAGTTATCATTCTCCTCAATTAATTCACTACACGAAGAAGGTTGATTCTTCGCTCGTAGCTCCGGTGTCATGCTTCTTTATTACTTTCTATCTCCCTTTCGCGGCTGTTATTTGCCCTGGTAATTACCGGCACACGAAACACGTCGCAAGAAAAACATTAATATCAAACGACGTGGCTGCCGACAGTGCAAATAGGGTATCTTAATGGCGCGCCAACTTTCGAGCGGACTCGAGACGCAGAAGCAAAATGAGGAAGTCTATGGATCCGTTAACTTCTCGCCCTCACTGTTTGCATTTTCTTCGGTCTTGTTTAGGCAGCTTGCAATCGTTAACGATACATTATTATTCCTAGATAACATTTTTTATCTTAACACTTTGAACCCCTAGTCAGACACATTACAATCTCCCGTTTCAATCATACAGCAACTCGGGAAACTGATCAATAGATTGCGGAAGTTTGTGCAAATTTACAAGTTTGCAGTTCAGTGTTTTCTGTGTTAATGTAGTTGGTGAAAAGAAAGGTTGATCAAACTGCCCTATGCCCTGGTTAAATGAGCATTTTCTACGTGTTTCGATATGTTAAAATGCATAGAGATCCGGAGTCTATTGATCAAATACTTCCACAATTACCTTCTTTCATTTATGCAAGTACTTCTGACTGACAAATTTTTGAATTGTGATGAAATGTAACTTGTTATCTTGCTTTAAACATACGAGAAACTTGGCTACTTCTGCAGTAATAATTGTAAGAGCAAACATGCCATATTTATGTCAAGATTTTTATAGAAAAGTGTACCAAGGTGCGTAAAGGTAGACTTAAATTTGTTTATCAGATCAGACAGAGGAATGTATTATAATACAAATATTTTAAATTGTACACCCATTAAAGTTGAAAAGGAACAATTTGGATGAAAATCATATAGCCACAACTGCGGAATTAGCCAATTTTTCTCTACCTATGGGGTTCAGTCATAACTTTCGATTTGCTATCTTAAATTCATTGATGATTTATTACAAGATGATATCTGTTGCTTCTGCCTCATGTCTATGTTTTACGGATTCTGACCTTCAAATATGCAGCAGAAATCAGTAGTCCAGATACTGTACTTAAATTTCTCGAAAGAAAAATGTCTGTTTGTGTCTATTTATGACTCAACCCAACATACATATTACACATTCCCATAATCTCATAGAGTATTTTATCAAGTCATTTTGCGGTCTGAAAAATTGCAGCTCGTTGAATCTAACGGTAAGCAACCTTGCTCGTATGACCAACATGACGTTCAGTATGAATTGCTATGATTTAAGTACCGAATGAGATCCGAAGCCACGCGACCATTACACATAACGTGCCTTCCGGTTTGAAAGCACCTTAATTGCGCTTTCGATTTCGAGATAGAGCTTCGTTTACAGGAGGAAGTCAGGGCGAAGCCGGCAGACGTCCTCGAACTAAGCTTCCAACCCTCATCTAGAATTTCGCTCTTTGACCAGGCTGTTAATTCTTTTTCCACCCCCTTTGCTCGCTCGCACTGTCATCCACTCGTACGCACCCCGAGCTCCTGCGAGAAGTGATTCATATTTTTGTTCTCCTTTTTTTTTTGGCATATTGCGACCGAGGCTGAGTGCCCGGCCCTCACCAAGTAAGGTTGGGGCTTTGTCCAATTAAGCGTCCGAGCTTTTCGACCGTCGGCGCGCACGGCTTCGCATATTTCTGTCTGGAGAGGCGGACGAGCGGGAGAGGGTCTCGCCACGTCGCGGAAAAGAGGAAAAACTCTCCTTCTGGGTGATTGTTGCTCCGTCCATTTCCCCTCCTTTTGTCTTTCGTCCCGCGGGCGCCTCTGCCGCCATCACCTTCGATTCGAGTGTTCCGTTGCCAACTTACCAGCAATTAGCTCAATAATTTCCCTCCGCTCGTCGACTCACGGCACGTCAGCTCGACGGTCCTTTAACCTCGATTTTGTCCTTAAAAATTTCCGGGCTCTTCTCGTCTCTCGTAGTCGGTACTGAGGAATGTTGTTACGTGTACGGGAAACTTTGGACCTGCGAATGACGATGAGCGTTTTGTAGAGGTGACGCACTGCGAGGTGCAAATGGCTTTGGCCACTAATGTCGCTGATTTGTGCTGATGAAGGCTATTGCGTACTGTTCACACTATTGTTTTAATTTAATTAGATAATTGTTCATCCTCGCACAATTCTGATGAATATTAACCCATAGACGCACACTTTATTTTCTAGTTCGGCCTCAGAAGCACAATTTTTTGTTGAAATGTTCCGTTGTTGCTACAAGATTACTGGTATAGCTGTCATTTTCCAGGACATCAACAAAATCTAATGGCTATAGCCGTCATTTGCGGCAATGGGTCAACAGTGTAATAGTAATATAATATATTAGTTATGCGATAAAATAGTCCAGAATTCCTTTGTTTCAGGATTTATATACAAAACAGAAAACTATGTGTCTTATAAATAAATAGTACATTTTCATTATTTGTACAACAAAATACAGTTTTGTCAAGGTGTCATTTTTCCAATTACATAGTCACAAAAATATTGACATGTAAAAATGTATATTTGTATAAAAATCTACAGAATAATCATAACACATTAATTTGCAAAATAAATTACAATGTCACTTACTCGTGTATGGTTTACCCTGCCTGAAGTGTAACACCCAATACTGAGTGAAAAACGTTTGAAGTTTCTTTAGAAGCGCCGCTTTTGGGCGTGCTTTGTGGATCATTTATGATGCTGCACTTAACGCGAAAGTTTATAATATATCTTCGAAATACTTCAAAAGTGGACTTATACATTTAAAATTTTCGCTACACCACAGTGCATGTATAGTAGACGGTGTAGAATGGAAGTTTCTGGTACGTTGCATGAGTCACTTAATTTTTAATTATTAGGTTTGTAACAAAACTCGTGACCTTTTGAATCTCTTCGTGTAAAAATTCCCTCAATTCGATAGTCACGGAATCGAAACATTACTAGAACTGTAGCAAAAGGTCATCGATTCGATAGTCACGGAACTGAAGCATTACCAGAATTGTAGCAAAAGGTCATCGTTTTGAATGGAAATTACTTTAATCAAAACTTATTAGTTGAACAATTTTAATAGACGTTTTTATGCAAAACGTTTCAAAGATCGTGAATTTAGTTACCATCCTAATATAATATTGCGTCATAAGAGCAGAACTGGAGGAATTGTACTCATGGAGGTGTCCTTGAAAGTTGCTTCTATTTGCTGTAGCTCTAACGGATTTTGTTATACTATTTACAAAAACTTTTTTTTTAATTTAAGGTCGCATCAACGTGTTGGTTATTAGCGACCATAGTTGGTGGTTATTCTATACTTCATGATACAAACTTATTCTACAGATAAATTCGACGGCTTTCTTGAGGTTTCCTTTTGTTTTAAATATTTTTTTTATACTGTTAGGTGTTTAGTGCGGGTTTCTAGAGTCTTCTGTGCTTTTGCAGTCCAATAAAATGTGTTTAATGGTTAATTGTTGTTGGCAGGGTTCACAGTATTGCTTTGTTTAGAATGTAGCCATGTGTAGCCTTAGTGTGTCCAATTATTAATCTGTTGAGTGTTATTCGTTCTATTCTGTTAAATGTGACTGTGACATAGTTTGTGTAGAAGTCGTCGGCAAGATCACGCATTTTGGAGGGTATATCTTATTCCCATTTTTCTTTGCATTTGTGTTCAATGCAATTATTCAGGAGGTTCAAAAAGTCCGGGTATACAGCTGGAATTGTTTCGGTGGGTTGTGGAAGTAGTGCTTCTTTGGCAGCAACATCCTACAGATTTTTTGTTTGTATACTTAGGACGCAACATTATGCACTTATCCTGTAACATGAAGGAACGGTTCAGAACCGTTTACTCACCTTCCAGGCTGATCGATCGACCAAAGTATGAACGTCCTTTAACAATCGACTTTTAATCCTCTTCCGTGCGAATGCAAACGTAGAGGACAAAGGAATCGTCGGAACAAGCGAGCCTGTCTTTATTTCATCGAACCCGACAGAGAGAAATCTCCGACGCTGTCGTCGCTGGAGTATTAAAACTCTTGGAAAGTTTCGCGATGCGAACCAGATGGCGTCATTATCGACTTCTTTGTCTCACTTCGTTCGTCCGATCCCTGGTGTCTTGTCTTTCGTACCCTTCGTCCTGGTGTTCCTTTCGTTATCTGGTCCTGGGGCTGTCGATTTGATCTTCAGATAAGTAATGTGACGTGTGCCTTCTGCTGGAATTCACATCTTTGAAGAGCTTAACATTCGAGATGTTGAAAACACGTGGAGCTAATCTTCTGGAACATGCATGCATTACTTATTAACTCTCTGGACTCGAATGACAAGTCTGCCTCGTCACAACTTTTGAGGTTCTGGATTCTACTCGCAGAAATTTTGTAATAATTATAAACAGCGTCAGATTCTTAATTCTGATTCTTCGCAGTCTGAATTAAATTGTACGTCAAGGGGTTAACATGATCCGTGGGTCGCTGGTGACTCACGTAGCAATTCTAATTTTATAACACAAGTACTGTGCAGAGCTGGAAAGAAGTCCAGAGAAAGGAATGCGGGTCTAATTGGTTAATAGTGGAATAGGCCCACCTAGTCGGACATAATCATGAAAACAGTGCACACGCATTTTCCTTATTGGACGAAACGGTCACATCTACTAATCGGATCATATAGCACCGTGTGACAAGGCGGTAACATAACATTGCTGTTAGAATTATAGTAAGAAATAAAAAATGTGTCAAATGTTCGTCCATTGCTTTCTTCTTCGTGTTCGTTTCGTTATCTGGTCTTTGGTCCTGGGTCTGTCAGTTAGTTTTCAGAATAGGTGACGTGACGTGTGTCTTCCTACTGGAACTCACCTCCACGAGTCGAGGTCTGAACTTAGCTTGAGTGCAAAGTTGCCCTCGGTATTAAGCGTATTAGGTACAAGTGGTTTCTGACTGGAGAGGGCATCGGTCATTAGCATGGATAGATTCGAAGGTTATTAGCCATTACTGCCATTAGGAGACCCTTGTCTTCCCGGACATCCTCCTTGTTGTCACGCTGCTCGTATTCGGTCTCGATGCCATTGTTATCAGCTTCTATCAGTAATGACGATGAATCCTGCGGCACACAGAAAATTTGATCGGGAGATCAAAAGTGAAGGTTTTGCTGCAAATCGTAGGAAGATTTATGTTTTCGTAATAGCCAGTCCAAATTACTTTTGGGAAAATTGGGGGTAAATATTGCTAAATTTTGCACATCACTTAATGACTTGTTCAAGATTGTCTCTTTGGAAAATTTTAACCCTTAAACAGTGTAAGATATTTTAATCTTAAAATAGTATTATATACGATGTCAGAAAAATTTAAATATCACAGTAAAAATTCGTTTTTTATATTCTAAAAATATATTAATACATATTACTGTATAAAGTGTCCTCAAAAGGTGGCTCAAAGCTTTTTAGGTTTGTAGTATTCACTGTATTGAATAAAAAATGTTTGGTTAGTATAGCTGAACCAGCAGTGTTTTTTTATTAAAACAAAGTAATTATTTTTTCATTTTACTATGTTAATTCCTCATATAAGGCACTCACTCGTCCTTCAATTTCAATATATATTTAGCGTCTTCGTATTATCAAATTTCGTACCGCTTCAAAAATTTTTAGTCCACTTTAAATTCCATGACTGACATTTTCTAATTATTGTAGCAAATCTGGCATTGCAACAATAACTTTTAAACGTTCCTATTAACCTTCAAAATTGTTAGAAATCGAACACTTCATACCAGCCTAGTATCACCATGAAAAACGTCGTCTAAAGACGTCAATTCTTCAGTGTCCATATTTTTCAAACATTTCTAACCTGAGGATGATCCATCGATAGTTTTGCCCGTTCGTTTCACGATGTCTGTCTGGCGTTGCCAAAAACTACCCTTTCGAGCCGGACGTCTCCGTTCCCCATTTCCTTTTTCCTCGATTAAAGTCAACTTCCTGGCGTGTTTGGTTCTGCGTGCGCGAGAAGCTCGATCCATTTCCGCGGACTGATGTTTGCCGGATGGAAAACTTTGCCATCAAAGACCGACGACGACGACGACGAGGACACCGACGTCTACACTCGTCGCTAGTGTGTGCGGCTGCGGATGTCTCCTATATGAACGTATCTTGACGATCTTCGGTATAAGAGCCGAGGAAGATGAGGACCGACGGATGTTTGATACGTTGCGGTGTTGCTTCATATTGAATTCTCGGTACTTCTCCTCTCTGTTCGCTCCTCTCTCTCTCTCACTCTCTCTCTTTCTCCTCTCTGTTTCTCACGTGGCGGAAGACGGGAAGGTGAGGTATCGCCATTCGTACTACCAAACCCTGAATCAACCGCAAGAGAGATATTCCTCCGGGACTAATCACGCGCAAGTTCTCCCTTGTCATCCGGTGAAATTGATTTGGGTACTTTAAACTGCCTCAGAGAGCCGTATTGATTCTGATGTTACTATTTATTTCGCTGAATGGCGGGTATTAAGGAAAATAGCCCCATTAATGGACATATAAGAACACAATGATGTAGAAGAGAATGTGTTTTATTGCCACGTATGAAAAATGTTCATGAAACACAGATTATTGTTGAGGTTGACCATTTTAGTTCTAAAATTAGCTCAATTGTTGTTACAGAATGAATTTTCATGAATTAATTATACTGACTTATTCTTTGCTTCGTGACTACTTTTTTGGCTATTTTTTCTTATTATTGATTATTCCGTATCCCGAATATCGTTCATTCGTTTAAATTGTTGCAGTAGCAACAGTTTAACTATTACGAATGAGTTTAAAATAGTTCAATCTGCACAATATGTCCAAAAATAATTGTCTTTATGAAAAAAAGTATTATAGCTGTCTGCATGAGTGTTCGCTAATTAAATACTTCAATTTGGTTCAAGTCAGACATATAGGATGGCTAGTGTACGATTTTTGTTTCATTATTCTCTTCAAACTCTTCTCAATCATTTTTCCAGAATTATCCAGTAGTCTAAATGAAATGACATGCTACCGACAGAAATGGCAAGTGCTCTAATACTTATGTCGCACCACCGTCTGACCCATGGACGCCAGATCCGCATCGCCCTTTTTCACTGTATCCTATAAATGGATGTAATTTTCTGCTCTTATTTTCTTTTGACTGTGCCTGATGAAGGCAAGTCTCTCTGTCTCAATCTTCAAGTACATATCGACCAAATATTGGCTCAACAGGGCGCAGTAAAGAAGCATTTGGTTTTCATCACCCTTCCTCATCATAATTCGAACGCATAGAATTCTGCAGCTGAAACAGTTTCTTCAAGGGCAAATTGGTGGCAGGGTCGACGTTGGATTGGACGTGCAATAGCCATCTTCACCACGGTAGAACATGAGGGGGTATTGGAGGGTATCGTAGAATCGGTGTGCTTCAGTGATACGCTGCAGCCTGTTATCTCAACAATGTAACACGATGTCCACCTTCTTGAAAGCAAATAATCAGAACGGCCACTACATTTGTCGTTGCCTGATCAAACCGCGCTCTGTGTCTAAGAGCTGTTTTTTCCTCCGCGTGTATAGCTACTTTAAAATTCTCCTCTTTGTTACCGATGGAAGTAGGCCCTTTTCCAGGATGCACTTAAATTCTTTGAGTAGGACCTTGTTATTATGCAGCATGTGCTGAAGTTGGCGGATGAGTACATTCTCAACATTTCTGTAAATGGTACATCGTAGCTTACATTCTGATTCATCGTTACCCATGAAGTACATCTGTAAAAATTTTGCCTCTTGTTGAGAGTTGGCTAGCAAACTTCCTATCCTATGGCGTACCTGTCCTTGTACTTTAAAAGTGTAGGATTATTAAGGTCATTAAATTTATTTTTTATGCTCCATGAGGATATAGAAAAAAAATATAGTGTTCCGTATAAAAAACTAAAGGTGACCTTGATAACTTTGTAAAAGATGACCTACAAAAAGTATACTGCAATTACCCTGTAGGCCCCTTTAGACAAAGGTACTTAAAAAAGAAACATTTCTATTGGTCCAGTAGTAACGGACAAGATTACGGTGAAGATTACACCCTGTATAAATCGCCAAGTGGTACGACGTTAACTTTAATCGAAGAACCCTTGACTTCTTGGACGTTGCTTTTCCGGGATCTGACGAGTGAACATAAGTCCTAGCGAAATAGCGAGAGCGACGTTAGGTTGGTGGAAGATCCCATAGGAATTCGTCATCCCGCGTTGGAGTTTGTCCATCGAGCGGAGACCGTAGGTACATTCCCGCCAAATGCTCGGTTATTTGTGTGACAAACGAGAGATGTCAGGGTTACGCCACCCCCGTCAAAACGCTCTCGGCCCCCCTCAACCCCGTGCCATCAACCCTCCGTCGTCCATACCCACGTGTTCCAGCGTAGTTCGCGTTTAATCCATTGATTAATTCACTTCGTTCCCGCGTCCTTTATGATTAGTCGGCCCTTTACTGCCACTTTCTCTCCTGTACATACGAGCCGGAACTAATGCGGTCAGTCTCTCTCACCCCCTCTCTCTCTCTCTCTCTCTCTCTCCCGCCCTCTTCTTAATACGGTCCCGCTGGCGGCCAGCAATTTTTCTGATGCCCTGCCGAGGTCCGACATGGACAAGAAATGAGCACGTTAGACGGATCGACGATTACGGATGTAGGAGATGAAAAGAGATTGGCGGAGCAATATTTACGAGGGTAATATCGCTCGGTAGCGAGAAGTATCATGCAATGGAGCGAGTTGAAACGCTTCGGAAAATATTGTTACGCGGAATGGTAGCGTACACGAGGGTCTTCCTCTGGAAAATTTGTTTAACCTCGTCAGGAACGTATTTATGAATGTTGAAGGAAAATTATGTTTTGTTTATGTGAACTCAGAGGTAGGATTGGGAAAGAAGGAATTGAGAGAATTTAGAAATTTCTGAGGAGAATGATACACACCTATGTGGCAATTAGAGATCACCTTTGTCAAGAGTGTTTAACACTTTGACTGCCATGTCACCCATATATGGCTGACACTTCGATTCAGTCATTACTCATTTCAGCATGTGTAGCATTAATAAATATATGTGAACATGTCTAATGGAACTAATAGAAAAATTATGAAATTTATTAATATTATTGATGAAAATGCGTATTATTTAGGGATATATTCGTTTAGTATAAAAATTTAGAAAGTTTCTAATTTCCAGCTAATACAGCGTGACAGTCAATGTGTTAAAGAGGATGATGCTGAGGATCGTGAAAAAAGCTGGAGTTAATTTTCAGAGAAATGCAAAAGTATTTTCCCACCTATGTATCCTACATTTTCTTGTTACACCAATGTTCTATGATGTTTTTTGAATAAATAATAGACTTGAGAATTCATTTAATTTGGCAGTTTAAACCTTGTACGATCTCAACAGAAATTTATGTACAGACAGTCATGCAGTTTCAGGAACCTCTCATAATACATGTCCCTTTCTGTTTTTAACAGTGGAGATAGTCGCATCGTTTCGCGACGATATGACCAAAATTACAATCGCGAAGGATAGAGATTTTAGAGGACGTAACAAAGTTTCGACGAGGAATTAAGCGTCTACGATCTGTAATTCGATTGGCTTCCCTATACGAAGTCCTCGTGACTAATTTCAAGCTGGCAAACAGGGTAATACGCGGAGCGACGCTCAGAAAAGCGGTTGTAAATCTCATTATCTTGTCGTTCGACGGGAGATATTCCTCATCTAGCTTGCCCGCGCGCGTTTACGACGAGTGAATATTTTATTCCGTTATTTTGACGACGATCTGACCACCCGACGCGATTATTCGAGCAGGACGCGTTCGAAGAGCCAATAAATCTGCTTTCAGGAGGAATTCAATGTTCCGGAGGAATACGGGGACGAAGAAAAAAATTGGAGCGGAAGGATGAAGTTGGCGGTCATTAAATCCACGATTCGTCATATTCAAACGACTCGTAAAATTCTCACTGGCAGTTTCTCTAAATTCACTAGCAATTTTCCTAACGACCACATTATAGACTTCCCTATGGTTTACGAGCACTCTTCGCGAGGCGTCAACGAGCTGCTCGATTCATCGCTATCGAAATCGCGTGTTTTTCGGTTTTATGTGATAATAATAGGATTGGTTATACAGTAGAACTTTGATTATGCAAACACCGGTTATCCAAAAATTAGTCTTCACATGTGTGTTGGAGCTACCATTATCATTAGTGACACTATCTATTTAATATTCTAAAAGGAAATTATAATTTTTATGCAAAACACAGTTACAGTATGAGTCATCATTTTACCAATTCGGATAATCGAGGTTCCACTGTATTACGAAATTCAAGAACAAATTTTGGATTCATTGGGAAGGACTTCGATGGTGAGTTTCTAATTATTGCGTTGGTGCATACGAAATTGCTGGTCGCGGATAGTGCAATGTTTCTTTGGTTTAGGGTATCTGTGGCCACTGTTTTATTTATTTCGATATTGGCAGCTAATGTTGTTTTTGTACAGCAAGTATTGTATTGAAATGATAAAAATTATATGCTAAAAATTAACATTGCGCCTCAACATAATGATTAGACTGCGGATGATTCTGCACTTTACTATGTTCAAATTAGTGAATTATGGGCATTTTTAACTTATTGTTAGCAAAATGAAGATCACATATTTAGAACATTTCAAGGAGAAAATACAGTCTTGTTTCATTCATAAAACTACATTAACCCTTTGAATTCTTAATTCTTTTTTATTTTCTTTCCAATAACTCCCTATTATTTTAAGTGTTTTATTTGAAATGTATTTCAAAAGACAGTTGGTTGATAGGAACTAATTTAAACAATTTTTTTCCTAATAATATTGAAAATAGCATTGGAACTTTGCTAGGATCTGATATTCGTGGAATTTTGAAATATTTTTTACTGGAAAATAAGAATATAATACATAATTAAACTGGCAGTTTAACAATGTCGAGTGTGACTCGACATGGGACTACCTGTGAATAAAATCGATGTCGAGACAAACTCGACAAAGGAGTTCAAAGGGTTAAAGTAGGAAATACGGAGATCCAAAACTGTATATTTGCATAAACATCCGCAGTCTAATATTGTTACGCACTAGAGGCATCAGCGATTGTTAGAAAAATTAAAATGGAAACGAATAGCTGCCCGAAGATTTATAAGCCGCGATTCTCGCTCGACCTCGCGTCAGAATCGATTCTTTCGAGGCGAGAAGCTCCTCCTGCGGAACAGGACAGCCGCCTTTTCCTTCGTAGCAAACACGAGCCACGACTTTCGAGAGACGTGGATGCGAAAGTTTTTCGAATATCGGATTGACGTATCGCCTCGAAAATAGCACATCGAGTAAACAACCGATACGTATTCGCATCACGCGATACGTCCCGGGGGATGTCCGCTTTTCTGGATGCATCCGAGTATTCCGATGGCAGGCGCCATGAAAACAGCCCTGAGATGCTGGACAAACCACGACGAGGGTCGCTCGAGACGTTAAAACGTCTGTAACTGTTTGCGTACGGTGTCGAACATAATTGTTCAAACGCTTTGGTGAATTAACCTCTTGTAGTCTTTAATTATCAAGTCATCTCATAAGTAACACCGTTTTTAAATATGTTTTCATCGAGCGTAAATAAATTAATAACTGTAGTCGGTTTTCATTACCAAGATAGTTTTAAAATAATAGCTTGATTTCTTGAGTTATAATTTTTAAAAATCCTGTAGCTACTCATGGTGCTGAATAAATGCGTACGGTGGGTGGGATGTTGGAAAAAGGGTCAAAGTCCAGGGTCATGTAGTGTTCTTAAAAATATAGATACAAATCTTAATGGACACTAATTCAAACATATATTCATATAATATTTTTGATAGTAAAGTGTACATTCAGCGTATAAATTTCAGTAATAACAGTAATAATAGTAACGAAGGACTAATACAATATAAAAGTGACTTAAAATATTGAATTCACGAAATATAAAAATGACTCAAAATATTGAATTCACGAAATATAAAAATTACTTAAAATATTGAATTCACGAAGTATAAAAATGACTTAAAATATTAAATTCACGAAATAGTATTGGTGAATTAGCCTCTTGACTTATAGTAGTCACACTTGTGATGCAGATTGTGACCTATGCAGTATAAATAACATTTTCACTCAAATATGAATTATTAAAAATTTCGTGTTACTGAAACTTCAACTTTCAAACGACTATCTAAACCGAATTGCACATATTAGTAAAGGTCTTTCATGTACTTCGCCCTTAGAGTACTCGAATAATAATCTTCAGTGCAGATAGCTATTGAAAGAATCGTAAGGTTAAGAACGTACGTAAAGCGGTACTCAAAAATTTGGAATTTCAGACCGTCACGAATCATCTGACGCGAGTTCAACATGAAACTTCCGAGATGAGGTGGCTTTGAACTTTGTTTCTACGTCCTCGATAAGTCGATTTCAACCTGCTGACGTAAAAACTTGCGAAAGTTCGGCTCCAGTTTCTTTGGCCCCGTTAAACAAGTTCGCGCGCGGAACGGTCAGAGTCTGCTTGTTTCTAAGAAAGGGACATCGGTGGTTTTGCCAAACAACTGAAGGACAAAAAAAGCGACAGAAAGAAGTTTCGCCAAAGGTCACGCGGCGGTTTAATCGGGAACAGTCAACGCCTCTCGCAACTATGTACGCAAAATATTCGAGTTAGGGAAAACGTGCCTTCGAAACTTCACCGCTCCATGAACTTACATCCAAACTCATAGTTCAGTGTTCTGCCGAGTGTATTCAAAGTAAACTGCTACCAGGTCACCGGTAAGTCTCCAAACTATCGCCGAATTCAATGTCAGCGGAATAAATTTGCGAAGTCTCGTACTTCAGTTAATCCCGTCGGAAGACAATCAACAATACATTACAGTGCAATTTATATTATTAGTTTATGGATGTTTATAGACATATACATTTTTATTTTTTGATCTGCTTACGATTTAGACCAGAGATGACCATCCGGAGCGACGCCTGGCTCAGGCCTACCCCCACTCTGCGCCCATTCCCCTCGCGCACTTAGATTGTGGTCTGGGTGGGACGTCGGGAGCGTCGGTAGGTGCAGTTTCTAAAGAAACAGTCACGTAATAAAAATAAAAATAATATAAAATTTCTTATATATGACATCAGTTTTATCCAGAGATTACATCGCTGCTTTGAGATATACGTATCATTTGTCATATAGGAACTCAGCTGACATCATATATACTTACTCGTTCGGATCTGTTTGGTAATTAAAATAATTATATATAATGTATAAAAAATAATTATTCTTATTACGTGACTGTCTCTTGAAAAATCGTTCTTACCGACGTTCTCGACGCCGCGACGTACCCAGACAGAACTTACGTGAGGGGAATAGACGGAGAGTGGGTGTAGGCAGTATCCAGGCGTGGCTCCGGATGGCCATCTCTGCTTTAGACAAAAGTACTGAAGTTCGAAAACAACTTCTTTCTTGTTATGGAAAAATATCAGGATTATGTGTTTTATTTCGGTGATTTGCTGAGATGTGTATATTTTACGTACTGAGATACACTAGATTGAATATGTAGATACAGTGTGTTTATTACAGTAGAATTTCTAGTATCTAAATTTATAGGAAGACGTACTTGTTCGGATCAGAAAATATTTGCCTACCAGAATGTTCATTTTCTTTGGATTCATCATTAATAACAAAACTGAAAATATAATGAAAAGAAATTATTTTTTACTTAATTTAATAGTTCCAAATTTTTTGAATTGATTGATTTTCTCAAGTTTATTAGTGGATTTAGTTGTATGAAATGTTACTGTTGTTGTGCTTCAAACCATCTAACAACATGATACATGTAAGAATCTCGGTAAACTGTTTTTAGATGACACCAGGTTCATTATACAAAAAGCAACGGCTATAAATAAACAAAGCTACTCATATTTCAATAAGTATTAATTTCAGAAAATACGTTTATTCGTTCATTTTACAATACCTTTACTGCGACTTTTTTGCATTTTTTACCAGTAATATATTCTTCACAATCTTATACTTTTGTTCTGGAACACTCTGTATATTGTAGCTGTTTCAATTTTTTACAAATAAAATTCTACGTGGTTCATTAAAATAATTAATTCTTACAGAAATCGATTAATTTGATTAACATTCTCAAAGCTGTTCACATTTCAATAAGTAGTAATGTTTAAACATAGATTCATTTGCTTGTTTTATAATAAATTCGTTGAGACAATTTGCAGATACTGATGAGCTCTGTCCGTTTCTAACCCTATTTCTGGAACACCCTGCACATGTTCGACGTGGTCTTCTTAATTTCCTATGAATTAAGGTTTAACATCTTGCACTGGTGTGAGTTATTTATATATTTACTTATAGTTATTGTAGTATGTACACAATAGTCAACGAAGATTTCTAACGAAGTTGACTGTTGAATAGTAAGCAACAAGTTCCAGGACCCTTGTCAAATCTTGGAGAAAAAAGGGCGACGGACAATGAAACGGGCATTAACGCGGGTTTTAACGAATCCCGAGAAATCCTGAGGTGGACCACGGGGAGGCAGGTCGTTAAGGCGTCGTCCACGTACGTAATTCCTCGAGCTTGCAAGCTCGTCGTACGAGAACCTCGCGGGTGATCCCTGCGCATGAATAAGCCGTTAACGCCGTCGCGTTGTCCTCGCTTGATAAATCGTCTGCCACGAGACCGTTAAAGCTAAATGGAAAAGAAAAAAGGGAAAAGAGGGGAGAACAGAAGAAAGTTAAAGGACTGGCACTACAAAGGAAGAAATATTATTAATAGAAGGAAAAAAATTAATAGTCTGCTTCAGTTTGGAGTAATTATTTTGTCATTGCCAGGTGAAATTTGTGGGAGAAAATAATACTGTGACTTCAGGTGCAAAAATAAATTGAAATGGTGAAAGATGTATATTTTCGTTTAAAACAAATGTTGGGTTTTATTAACTTATTAAGCGTGTCGTTGATTTTTTTTCAAAATGCAGAACGATGACGAGTATAGTCGAGTGCAAGGGAATAAGAATAATAAATATTAGAGTTGTTATTTATTCTGAAGAGTTATAATTCTTATGACAGGTTGATTCGTTATACCCACTTAACAGGTTAAGAACACTATGTGTATAGAGTGGCTGAGCTACGCTTTGCGTAAGTGTTCAATTCATTCCACAAATATGCAATTAGTTTTAGTTATAGTTAGCTACGTATATTCAATGACACATTTTTAACCTACTTTTGAACAACGGTGCCGCTTAAAGTGGTGTGTCTGATTATAAACGGGGGGTGTTTCTACTTGCTGTTGTCCTTACAGACTTTGATTACAGTATTAAAGCGATTCATTCAAAGGTGTCTGACTTATGTTTTTTATTTCAGACGAATGTTTACTTAAGTACACGTGATTTTCAAATATAAAAATTGTATATAGTTCTTCTCGGAGACTAAACAATCATAAATCAACGTTTCTGTAAACAATTTTTTCTTGGTCCTCCGTATGTGTTTAAATATTTCTGAAGTTTATCAATTGGAACTTTGAATGTCCTCTATTTAGAAACAACGAATATTGTTATATCAACCTTATAATCCGATCTTTACAAACGTATCCAAATTCATATAATTTTTGTTGTTTATTCGACTGATTGCAAATGATTCTACTGTTAATGTGACCACTTTAAAATAAACTCATACATGATAATAATGATATTAATTATAAAATAAACATAAAACACACAGGAAGCTATAGTAGGAATAAAACACCCATTACCTGTTTCATTTTTCATGATACAGCAAACTGTTTCAAACATAATTTAAATGTTTCCAAAAACACGCTCATATCCAATTTTAAATTTCGATACTCAATGTCATTATAAGCTTAGACTGCTGTACCTAATTGAACGTATGTAGATTTTAATTATAACAAACAAGAAATAATAATATGAGACTGTAAGTAAAAAAATAGTACCCGATAACCTTGAGAACCGAAAAAAGTAATTTTCGGTATAAATTCCTTATTGAACAGTATTTAACCTTCGCGTTCATTCAAATTATTTTTGAAATATTTAAAAAAAATAATTAAGTGTTACGTTTTTGGTGCGGCACCCTCTATATTTGAAACACTGAATTTAAAAGGTGTCTATATTATTTTGTTTATTAATAATGCCATACAGAAGAGCAAGAGAGATTCGTGAAGAGAGAAAACTCGAGGACGTGCGCTGTGGTGCCACGTTGGGCTTAGCTTCAGCGTAAACCACGCACTCTCTCATACACACGCATACACACACTGTCGCAGATATTCTTCTGTCCTCGTCTCGTGGTGTTCTCAACTCTCTTCTTCTCGCGGCGATCCAATGATAGCGGTGTGAGCTGGCTTTAATCGTTCCTCGTAAATGCTTGACGAGTTTATAATTTGGAAGTTCCACTCGCGCGACAGACTGAATATCCCGCGGAAATTTCAAAATTTCACGCTGCTATCACGGATGGCAGTCCACCGCTCCGAAATCTGCTATCGGAGATTAAGCTCGCTGGAAAGATAAATTTAATTATGGCTGGGAGTCGAATTGAAAATAGACGTGTTCCGTCGTTCGAAAAAATGTGAAACACGAATTATTATATTTTCTAGAACATAAAGAGGAATTTATTCGTATATTAACGATCAGCTCCAATGTTTGAATAATAAATAATATAGAAACTGTCAATTCTTACTTGAACAAACTTTCGATACTGAGTTCTGATATATTCTTTCGTATGCTGGTAATTGTGAAAAATCAGAGAAACATATTTGTTTAATTATTGTGTATCCTAATAGTATTGAAGAATTTACGGATAATGTTAAATATTACACAACATTTTCGTCTAGTTTCTGAATCTAATGATTAGTTTGTTAAAATATTTTCTTGAATAGTTTTCTATGTTACATTCAATGAAATATAACGTTCTCAATGTTATAAAAATTAGTATACATTCAATCACAAAAGTCTGTGTACACATATTCAGTTTACAGTATTACAGAAAAATATGGAAATTTCTGCAATTTTGTAGGTATCTTACTGTTTGTCATTTACAGATACAAATATTGTCAAAGTATAGTACTTATTAAATTTGTACAAAGGAAAGTTAAAATAAATAAAAAATGTAAGAACATAAAAATCTATAGTACATGCTATTAGCATATACGAGATTTCCGTACTACATTCAGCTGTGCAGCACTAGATTGATACTTCACCTGCAGTTGTGCTATTCTAACTAAAACACCAATGAAAGTATATCAATTTCCAGTCAAATTTTGCGCTCGTGTACGAGAAAGTACATTTTCTCCCCGAGGAATTTACAAAGCAAACACGTAGCCAGAAACCGTGACCAATAATTTTTCGAATGATTGAAATTTCTCTTGGGATCGGCTAGGATACGTACGCGTGCATGTTGCGGACGCGATACGTGACACAGTTATTTAGAACGGGAAGAATGAACACGCACGCGCCACGATCGAGCTTTTTGCTCGTATCGCCGCGAAAGCTCGCTCTCACGTAATAATAAATCGGCTGATCGCCATCGATAAGAACCGCAAAGATACCACGTTATCTCGCGAGGCGACCGACGTGCCTGTTTTGTACAGAATTTATAGGACAAGTAATTTGTAAGGGACTGAGGAAAACAGGAGCATCCGGCTAAATTGCTGATAACTCACACGTGATACTATAATATTATACATCATTTTTTCAAGCATTGATAACATTATATTTGAATGAATAAGAATATTAAATAATTTCTTTTTCGAACTTCTTCACTGCAAACTTTCTTATTAATTACTATTACTTATGTTAGCATTATATTATTTTTATATTTTAGAATTACATAAGGAAATAGTTCTTAGCTAAAAATTGATCTCTTCTCATAAAGATTTAAAGTATTTAATTTAAAAAGACATTTTTTTACTGGTACGTTTTAGGTGCTGGATTTTTTAGATGTACCACAAAATTGGTGTCATACTTTGTATGTTTTTGTTCGAATATTTTAAATAATCCATACTTCGTCGTGTATTATATTTTGTAGGTAAACAATTGATCCATCGCCATTATGTCTGGAAAAGTAGAGGAAATCTTATATCCAGAATTGAACTTAAATCGTATAGAGGATGTTCACGTCACAGGCTAGAGGAACCTTGAAAAGGGGACAAAAGATATCAGCGAAATGTCGAAAACTTTCGATGACATGATAGATAATGAACAGCAACGGACACGTTGACAGAGACATTAATCGAACGAACAAACTGAAATCGGAAAAATAACTTCAAAATACAGACATTTGTCATTTAAATCGATGTATGGGAAAGTTTATAATTTACAAAGAACTTGTCAACATTCGTCTTTATTGTTGTTAAAAAAAATATTAGAAATAATTAAATTATAAACCAGCATGTAATAAAAGTTTGTTAACTTCCACGTAATAAATCACATTATAAAACAATAAACATTCCCCTGCAATTGTCCTAAAAGAGGACCAGGAATAAGTGAAGCATAAATTTCTAAGCACATTACATTTTTAATAGAATCATCGTGTATAGTATTCCAAGCTGCTTATTATCATAAAATTCTTCTTCTAAATTACAGAAATCATCAAATTTCTTCAGCATATCTCATCTTTCATAATTTCATCAACAACGAAAACACAAATTGATCTCTCAACTATTTTACACAATCCACTTTGTACCAAGCGTCAAACATGCTCCACACGTCATTCGAGCCTTACGCGTTCCTTGCCAAGCTCTACAGCTCGCAAGCTCGAACGCGTAAATTCCTGCACAGCTTTCGAAACAACAATTTCCACAGACAACTCTTTTTTCCCTCCCAATGCGTTCAGCCGTAATTCGGATTATCTTTTTGAAGCTCGTGCTGGGTTGTTTCCGCTGCGAAAGTAAACAGTTCCCTGTAACTTTGTCTTTCCCGCGTAATTTCCGTGGGAGAAGCGATTTTCGAAAAAGATCCTTGCTGTTTTCATGGCCCGGGTTGCAGTGATGATAGTTGCCAGAGCTTTCCGATTGTAAGCCCTGTGCATGCGGAGTTATGTTCCGACGTTTCGTCAGCATTGCAGCTAGCTTCATCAGGGATTTCAAGACACGCTGGTTTATGGCATGTACGTCACTTCTTGCCATTTTCAAATTTTTAAGATTTGCTAGCGTCATGTCTAGACTCTCTCAACTTAAGTACAGTGCCCCACGGTTGATTTGAAGAGAATTCGGGTCCGAGAACTTCCAGTAAATCGAGGGCAAGTTGTTATTGACTTCTCGAACTACACTCATAATTATTGTGCTTGAGAAGACGATGGGAACTCGCCCTACCTCGGTTGACTGGAAGTTCTCTGCCCTGAATGCTCTTCCAGCTAACCGTGGAACACTAATTTATATTACAACATTTCCAAATGTATCACAACTGCGGCATAGACTTTCCAGGATTCGTACTTCCTCACTTTCTTAATAGTAATTGACGTATTACTTTGCAAGGCTGTAGGACAAGTGCAGTACCCCACGGTTTGCATATTCCCTCACTCTATCGTCTTCTGAGGGGACACAGATATATTAGAAATCCTCCTCATTGGACATTTTAAGATGCTGCCCACTACTTCACATAATGTTTAAGAAATTCTTGTACAGCATGGCGGATTCGTTATTGATTTATTATTGATTCTGGAGTTGACACCCTACTAGAATCTTTACTTCTGTGCGGGTTTGTTAATTTGCCTCGATGTACGCATTCTTTTGTGAACTGCAACTACAGTGGATTCCGCTTATTTCAGCCACCGGGTAATCCAGGTAACCGCTTATTTGGAACAAAGCTTAAAAAACAGAACCTAATCGAATAAGTAGCCCTAGTTTTCTTCGCTTGATTGGGATAGATGACTGCAGTACTCTATGAGAAGATAGCAAGCGTTAACGTTCACTTATTTTTCTTAATATGTTGTGCATTTTGTTTTAATTGGATTTTTTAGGAGGACTTTAAGGACAACGCGCGTATTCGCGGACAGCCCATCAATGATATTGATAGTTATTGACAAAGAATAAAAATAGAAAGTTCTACATAAAGAATATCTATATGCATATTAGATATTTGGCTCTGATTTATTTTAAAAATATTTAAAAAAAACACTTGAATAAATATTAAAAAAAAACACTTTATATAATTTCAACTACTGCATTTACCTATGTGATACTTCGCATAATTGGGACCGCCGCTTAATCGGGCCAAAGGACGCTAGTCCCGATGTGACCCAAATAACCGGAATCCACTGTATTTACTCCTTGGCACTGCTAAAATACACTGACCACTGTTAAATCGAACTGTGTGAACTATCGGTGTTGACAACGAATTACGTTTGTTTGTCGCATAGTCGTGTCTCCGAACAACGTGAGACTGAACACCCGGAAACCTCTGGCAACGATTTCCGAGAAGCTCGCCGCTGCGAGCCGCTGAAAATAAGCAGGAGAAGATTCCGCTCGTGTTCGAGGACAATTTATATCCGAAGCTGGATGATGCATCGCGCTGTTTTATCGCTGTTCGAGAAATACTTGGTCGGGTGGAGTGCGTAGAGTAATAGGACTCGTCGCGGTCGTACAGCTCCGAATGGGTTGAAACGAGGAGATGCGAGGAAAAGAGACCGCCGGGGACGACAAAGGTCCGCTAATGTTCCGATACGTATGTTCTTCGTGTTCTTCGTTTCGCGGCTGGTATGCAGCACGGCAACCGGGGAAGAAGGTGGCCCAACAGAAGACGGGGGTGGAGAACGAGGGAGGCACGGGGGGTGGGCTCTGATTTACCGAGGCAATCGCTCTTTATTTCTCTCCAGGCGGCCCTCCCGTCCACCCCTCTTCGATAGATATCGCCTTGTAATAGCCTTCCGTTACCTGAATATATCCGCTCGGTGAAATTTATTAGACGAAACCGCTGCTATCTTCTTTAGCCACGTCCTCGCTGACGATTCGCGTTATGTTTACTTTGTACAGGATGTTTAAAAAATGGAGTCAGGATTTTAACCCTTTGACTGCGAACGCCTATGGGCGTTCAACGCGAAGTGTTCGTTTGTGGCGAACAGCACCTAAAGACGTTCTTTACTTGTTTAATACAAATTACACTGAATGACACGTACCATTGAGTCTGCCTGTTTTCATAAATATGATAATAATCATATTTTCTCAACAAGAAATTAATTTGGGTGATTTATTCTTATTAACACGTTGACTGCCTTGGTGGTCACCGGCGACAGGCGCCTCAAATTCTATTTAATTAAATACCTATTAATTTTTACTATATTCGGAACAAATTTAATATTGCAACACCAATATAGGCACGCATGCACAATTCTGAATACTTAAACATTTGTTTCCTTTATGTTTTATACAGAAAAGAGGTATTTATGTTGCGTCTGACTAGCGATGGATGTTTTCACTGTGGCAGTCAACGTGTTAATAAGGACCCGCGTAACGTGCAGTAGTGCAGCACGTGTCATGACGGTTGTTGTCAACTGTAACGTCACTGTCATGTTTTATTTCCAAGTGCACTGCAGTGAAAGGGTTAAGGGCAGATGGTACTCACAGAATGGAGGAAAAATTTCTAATGTCTATGTAATTAATTGCATGCGCCTATGTAAATATTGAAGACGTAATTTCAATACTAAATAAATAATCCTTATCTAGTGTTTACAGATATTTGAATGAATTATATCGAGTTATAAATGCAGTACATGGCAAGAACTGGTATAAATGTTTTGCAGATTTCAATTTGTGAATAACAGAGCGATTATGAACTTTATGTTATGTTGTGTACATTGAAATTAACTCGAAACTAAATGCATGTGTGTCATGCAATATTTCGATCCATAACCATTAACTAAAACTCTTTTAACGAGAACTGCGATATATATAATCGAGATGCATTCAATATTACGTGTTTAATTGCACATAATACTATTGCATGTCGAGTCGTGGAGACTGTATGACAATCTCTCTCGCTCTGTCTAGCTTTTAAAGGCGTTCACGAACCGGGCACGCAACAATTAACTCTTATCGATCGATTATTCGCCCGTATAAAATCACTCTCGTGGGAATTTCAATTAAAATCTGTTGAACATTATTATGTGACTGAATTACATATAATTAACCACCAAATATTGTCTAAAGTATTTTGTTTTTGTTAGAAACTATGAAATTTTGCAGTTTTTATCACATTTGTAATCATGTACAAATTAAAGTTTGTTCAATGTAAATTGCACAATTGTAGTCAACGTAAATTTAAAAAAGCTTCTTCTGTATTCTTATAATGCATTTATTATAAAATTATGTTACAACCGTGTAACGTAATTCTGTACCGAATGTAATTACTAACATTCAGGAACTGAAAATTACGCTTAACTTGTTAGTTAATATTAATCGATCTAAAAACAGTAATCATCAGTCAATTTACATATTTCAACATTAACGTAAAGTAACCAATCACCTGATATGTAAATATTAGTACTCCTGTTTAGTATCGTCGAATCTCATTGCCATTATAATACTTCTCTGAATCGCACCGAGTTTTCATACTTAATCACAGAATGAGACTATTATCGGGGAGTAAACGTCAACGTTTCATGCATTTAAACTTTTTAGCGAACAAAGCTTGCAGAAATTGCTTTCATTAAGTGTCCGTACATGTGATTTTTTCGGTTTGTCAGGAATGCCTAAATTGACTTAAAATGCCTAAATACTTTGTGAACACATTCCGTTCCACAGTCAAAAATTCCGTATCTGGTCAGACGAACGAAAGTAGATTTTTATGAAATACCCAGTTAAATACGCAACTATTTAATCATTTCGTGGAACACTTCCTGTAGCATACTATCACCGTGACATTAATATTGTTAAAAACAGAATGTGGGTTCGAAGCAGTTTTATTTAATTAAATTCCCTGCGTTTTGCGCATGCGTTCCACGCGACACGGAGCGTGTTAACAAATAATCTGTGAGCACTGGATGTTTACATTTACGCAAGAAATATTAAAGAAACTGCAGCTTCTTGCTTAAAGTTATTAAGGAACCGAGTTTGGAGCTTCACTTCATCGTCGTCCGAGGGCAGCACAGTGTTCGGATTCTGAGACATCCCAATTAAAAGGCACCCCCTATTTTAGACTCAGTTTTACCACCTAATGTACCTGCAATTCTCAGGATTAAAATTCTTCTTCTTCATAGTGAATTTTCAATTATATGTTATAGATAAACTCACCTCGCATTATTTTCTATTCAGAACTTATTTATTCAATGCTGAATTTCTCCAATTCTATTCATAGGAATCCTTCTTATTACCAGATAGATTATTTATTTTTATTTATAAGATTAACGCAATTACTCTGTAATATGGTAACATAAAAAATAGATTTAATTACTCAAGTGATCTGTTAGAGCTACAGAATAATTACATTCAATAAATTTTAGAAGTTCAGAGGAACATGATGGAATATGATAAATTCTGAAGGAATAGAAAGAAATACAAATAAATGTGTTATAAATAATTTATCCAAGGGAACAGTTTTACTTTTTTCTTCATTGTAACGTGATAACAAAATATTTAACGAAACTACATTTGTCTTAATATAGTATTTCGTTTTCTTGTGTGTTCACAAGACAATCACACGTCCTCTCAACGTCCCTTTCTTATTGTTGACTTGCCAGACGATTATCAGCATTGATGCAAGCCAGATGGGGTCAGTATTGTCATTGTTCGTGCGATCGTTATCCGTCATATCAAGTACGACTTACCACACTGTATCTGGAATCTCAATTAATGCCACTGCCCTTATCTCAAGATCATCCCCTTGTTATCGACTAGCCACCACCACGGTTCTACTCAAATCTCTTCAAATTTATTGTTTCCCTTATTGTTCGATCTTTCTCCAATACTTGAAAAAGTATAAGCTCTTTGGCAATGCCAGACGCACATTTTATTTTCACTTTGGATAATTTCCAGAAAAAATATTAATAAAATTATTATACATATGTAAGAGTACTTTTCATTATATTTTATTAAAATGTTTACCTTAGACTTTTGTAACATTGTGTAAACCACATAAAGTCGATTTAAATCGTTTCTGTGTTACCTGCAACCATTTCGGATGATAAATTTGATATATTGATCATAAAAAATGAGCAATATATATATGTATCTGTGTCACAAATAATTGCAATAAAACAAATTAAATTAAATATACACCCTCGTCCATTAGTATTGGGACACGTATCAAATTTAAAATAAATCTGATTGTGAGTAAGATTATGCAATCATTGCAGAATTCGAGCAGACATTAATCTATGCGTACATTGTATGTATATTCAATACTATATCACAAATTTCACTATAGAAATTAATAAAAAATCATATCATTACACTAATACAGTTTTCACCAACTTTGCTATCCTAGTTATGAGTCTCTTAATAAGTTTCTCAATGGGTGAGTTCCTCATTTCTGCTAATATTATATTTTATCTCATTTCACTTCACAAGTGGTTCCACAAGGCAGATTTTAATTTAGAGCTGGTTTGTCGTATTTTTCGATCCAGTTCATTCCAGATTTTCTCAATTGAGTTCATATCGGGAAATTGGGAAGGCTAGTTTATGATTTTTATTTTATTACTATCTTGAAACTGTTTCAAATATTTTTTACAAATGTTTGCAATAATGCAAATAAAGTATCATATTTCTTTAACAGAAATGACAAGTGTTCCAAAACTTCTGGACGGGAGTGCATATGCACGTGCCAGTATCCTTGAACGGGTTGAACATAATTTTATTTTATATTTTCAGCACGTTTTTCTCTTTCCGTTTTCCAACGGTTTCACGATCTTGCATTATACTTGCAGTGAGTATTTTTCGAGGGGACCTCGTCGAATGAAGCTCCACGGATTCCATCGACGAAACAATGGACCTTCGGTGGTCCGAAACGAAAGAGCGTCTAACAGGTCGAACACGGGCCGGTTCCCTGAATGGAACTAATAACTGAATAACAGACAAAAATTGCTGCCGGCTGTTCGGCTTCATTTCGGTTCACATTTTCGCGTTCACAATGACCAGCAAAGCCTCTGCTCCCGTCCGGGTTTCGCTTCACCCCGTAGCTTTTCCGTTTTCACTCGAATTCGACGTATTGCACTCGTTAGCTCTCTGGCTAACCGATACTCGCGCAATCCGTCGAACTTTCCTAATAGTCAAGTTCGATGGTGAAAAATATGAAATCGGGTCTTTCGAATCAATGGAACCGTAAAACATTGTGGTACGACGATTCGATATAACTAGGAATAAACGGTAGTATTCACGTAGGGGCTTTTTATTTGGAATAATGTTTTGTATAGACTGAACGGTTGTGTGGTGTTTTAAATAGTGGTATCATGAATGTACATAAATTGGGAAGGTTAATTTGGTTTAATTTGTTGAGTGCTGTGCCTGTCAAAGCTGTGGATGTTTCTGTAAATGTGCATGGTTATTCTGAAATATTCTTATGTTTTAGTGTCGTTAAAAGACAGAAAAGATTTCAAGATTATATTTTTTTATTTGTCTAATTTTTCAAAATGAGTCTGTTTTATGTGCTTCAACGTGTTAAATTGCTTAAACGTCCGTAGCCGACATATAATTTTAAGACCTTCGTACAAGAAGAATGTAATTTCAAATAACATATGCTGATATTCATCAATTTTATTTGTCGTTTTCGTAGTTTCTTACTGATTTCGTCGGAATTTATCAAACATATTTACTAATATTAATCTTGATGAAATAAATGATGCTACATATAATAGAATACGCGAGTCACTAGTATAAGAATGACATGGTAGCAACGTGTTATTTTCAAGTTTGTTGTGTCTGCGCTTTTGTTTAATAGAAAGTGTATACACATATGTATATATTCTTTAACTAAACATCATTTTTCTTTAATATATTTTTGTATTATGTGTCAGTTATAAATAAAGCATTATTGCAGTTGTATCATGAAACTTTAGAACATTCAGAACACAAATATTTCGAAGACAGAAATGCTAAAGTTCGAAAATCTAATTAATTTTTCTACATCAATTCATGAGGCTGTTCAAAAAATTGAATACAAATCAGTCGGTAATTTAGCTCTATTTTAAAAACAAGGAAAAGTATGGAAAATTATCCACAGATATAATATGTATTAACAGCATACCAATACTAATCAGGCACGCCATTATCGTAATCACGGATCATTAACACGACTAAGATCCTGAAATAAACTCGAAACTCACTTAAACCATATAGGCATAACATACCATCAACATTTAAATCAATTCACTAACAACTGGGTAATAAAATAAACATTTTCACATTACAACATGTAACTAACATAATAAAGGTATTATAAAATCCCATTATCAAAAACACGGATCACTAAAACCTTGAAATTATCTAGAAATTCATTTTTACCATTTGAAACACAAACTTCAACATCTTGAACAATTTATTTTACTTGGTCAAATTGAATATAAATAAATTGTTAAATAAAATTAAATAGGCTGAGGATGTTTCGATCAGAACACAGGAACGCAGCTGTGCTGCTCAGAAATTCCATCGTATTGGTCAGGGATCATTTTTAATCTCGGACAAGCCCGATAGGAATCAGCTCAGTCGAGCTCCGAGATACACGCCAGCATCCCAAAACAGCTCTCGCTGTGGTTGAATCTATGAGATTGAACTTAAACCTAACCTTGCATATGCTCGTCTGTGTGCGGAAACTTCGGTCCGGGAAACTTGCCGGGAACCTTGGAAACTTCGATCCAAGGGAGTAGCCGTAATTAAGACGTCTCGAAGAAAATCCCATGAACTCTTAGTCACGGTGATCGTGCGTTCGACGGACGTGTTTTACGTACGATCGAAAGTTGTTTTCCTTCTTGATCAAGAAACGGTCCAGAGGCTTTCCAAACCTGCGAACAGACCAATGCTTTACGTTAAAAAACCTACAATAGTCGGTTGCTGGATGTCGTAGGTTTTTAATGTATTTTGCAATTAATATGAATATTCTCACGAACAAATGTATGTTTTTAATCTTCTGGATCCTGAGATTTTGGAAAAAACATGTAATTCGCGTGCTGGAATTTTTTGGAGCATCGCAGGTGCTGATCTGAAGTCTTCATTACTGTAATCTATGTGCTGGTTTTGAAATTATTTCAGAGCTGTGAGACTGCAACATATTTAACGGAAAACGTAGGTATGTACTGCACAACCAACATCTGCGACCAGACTAATGTTGTGGTCCGTGGAACATAGTGAACGATTTTTTGGAACCTATACATGGATTGATGGGACTGTCATGGTTAAAGAAACTATTTCAAGACTATTGAGTAGAGTAGACTCTTCATGGAGGCCTAGTGTGCAGAAAAGTCATCACGCCTTATTAGAAAAGGGACAAAATCAATTATTGTGTAGTCTATTACAGAGACGTCATAACTCCACCCATTAAACTTTCTTTCTCTTCTAAAACGATTTTTAATTTTCGTTTGAATTCATTACACCTTATTCGATTTTCCTTCTCATTAAAATATAGTACATGTCAATTGTATTTTACTACAATACATGCTTTATTAATTTTTCCTCTTAACCTTCATCGACGATCTTATGCAGTTATCATAGTTTCATAAACACATTAGGCAAAGATTATTGAACTATTCTTACCCTGTCCTTCTCCTGTAATTGCTACTGTAACTTCAATAATCAAGGTTCCATTTATTCTACCATATTTTTATTTTCGAATTCATTCAAAAAGTCCAAAGTACAATATGGCATGCAGTATGATAACAAATATTTAACCCATTGCCGAAAATGATGGCTACAGTCGTCAGATTTTTGTTGATGTACTGATAAATAACGGCTATAGCAGTCATCCTGTAGCAATAAAGGAACATTTTAAAAAAAGGGTGTTCTGAGGCTGATCTAAAACAAAAAATGCGTTAAAGTCTTTCGCGCTGAATTAGTTAAATCATCCCTCTCGATCGAGAAACGTCACGAAGAGTTTTCTGATCGACGAACCGAACCGTCGATGATCGTCCAAATATTTTATAATCACTTTCGGGTATCTTAACGTCTCAACAGGCCCTGAAAATAAACGCGTGTGCGTGCGGAGCGCGTTTAGCGATCGATGCTCGACGACGAGCGTTAATCTTCGGTCAAGAGCGAAGCAAACACACGGTCCGGTTAATGGGAAATGGCAGATCGTGCCTACGTTCTAACGTATTGCCGGCCTTTCAGTGGAAATTTATATTCTCGTCGGCAGATAAGGCACACTTGCTATCTGGCGTCGACGTCGCGGCTAAACTGGACGACGAGGGTGGAAAACGAGCCCCCTCGCCCCTCCCCGCATCCTTTTACGAAATGTTTGTTCTATGGTATCGCAGATTCTGCTGAGTCTCGAGAAAGGGGGATGATTTTCTACTAATCTGCTCCTGCGTGCCCTTCGCTCTCGTTCTCGATTACGCGATCGGTTTATCAGCGTCGCGACGATAATGGGAAAAATGTGATGGCAGATACGGTAGTTTATCGCATGATCGTGTAAAAATTGTATGAGTCGCAGCGATGATAAGCAGATTGTTAGAGGGAATTGTGTGTAATATTTAAGAGTTCAGGAATCTGAATGTGTTTTTATTAAGACCGCTTCTGGTAAATGATTTTGAGATTAATAGCGGTTTTCTGACTGTGCAGGAATTTTCTAAAGATCCTATTTAAAATCTTGTAGATGTTCTATTTTTACTTCGTTTTTAATTTTTATTGGAAATATTATTTATTTAAAGTTCATGTAAAGTATTGATATCATTATTTTTCGGTATCAGAGTTGTCTAACATCCTATGCAACACGTGGAGTTTATGAACAACATTTACTCCTTAATGGGCTGATCGTTTATTGACACGTTTCACTAGTTTCTGCATCACTTAGAAGATTTCTCCAACTGTGTCACGAATTTCACGATTCCTTTGATACATATAAGTTAATGTAAATAATTTCCACATTATTTAACAGCTATAGAAAAATATGTGTTTATAGTTTTGCACATATTGCGTAACATTTTTACATTTTGAAAACGTTTATAGACTACTGAACATTCAGAAATATGAAAATATAGATGGAAGCAATATCCTATTTCATAATTGTAAATACGTAGCCAGATGCCTACATTGGTGAGAAGAGGGTCAATAAAATTTGTACATGCTTAACTATATGGCAGGTCATATTAAAATACGACGTTCTTCTCCAGCGAAGAGATCTAATAAAAAAAGTTATGTGAATGATTTAGGTGTACAACCCTTGCGGTTGATTTGCAGGAAGTACTGATTTGCTAATAGAGTCAAATTGCTAAGTTAGAGTGCATTAACAACCATGAATCCACCATCCAAATCCTAGAATCAATTTAGGAGAGAACCTTTAGCGGATACAACCCACGCTGATCCACTTGAAATGACCACGGAAGGATTTCGCTGGTTCGTTTCAGGGTTTATCAATATCGCGAAGGGTTAATTGATCAAGTCCCTTTTCGTCGCAAGCATATCTCTGACGAAGGGCTGACGTCACCCAGTCTATGGTACACGGACCTGGCGATCCTGATTAGCATTAACGATTCATAGACCTGGGACTAACTAGGGTCGTCCTACGATCTCTCGCCATCTTCTCCGCTTCCTTCTCGTCCTCCTACATGTCTACCTACCGCAAGTTATCACGCCTGTCGACAAGGAGGTTATCTTTCGCGTTCGACGAACGCTGAATTTACATAATGTTTGTCGAACGTGAAGCGTCCAGCAAACGGGAATGAACTCGGTCAGATATTGATTTTTTACTTGAAACTCAGACAAAATAGAACTTAATATCCTATATTTGATATTAGATTTAACTTTTCTGCTGCATCATGTTACGATAACATACCATAATAATTATTATACTAGTTACTAGTGTATTAGGTACTCGATATTTCATGGTGTACCCGCACTTTTCGCAGTAAGTTCTCAAAGTCTCTACGTTCATCTTACATGACGATTTAAACTTGTATGAGTAGCTGAGATTCAGGTTGAGAGATTCGAGAGTTGTTTACATTTTTAAACGATATCTTAAATCAAGTGTATGCGTTTGTTGGCGACTGTTACAGTATGATTCTGTAATTCCCAGTAACTTCAATAATCAAGATTCCATTTATTTTGTCTCGTTCTCATTTTCGAATTCATTTAAAAAGTCCCAAACACAATATGATGTATAGTATAAGTATTCCGGTCATAAAAAATATTCAGATCTGAAGTATTCCGTTAAGCCTCTATAACGCCATGTGACTTGGAAGTTTCATACCTACTTGTTTATATAACTACATTTTTTAAGTCTCATTTTGTTTATTTATCACTATGCATAATTATATTCTACGACTATACTGCCATCAAGGAGTTGGTTACTCCTTGGCCACTCTTTGGTTATTATTATGTTTATATTCCGCGATAGGAACTTTATGATTTATCTTTATCATTTACCTGATGTATCATTTTCGTCATATGTAAAGAAATTCCAGTTATAGAGGCTTAAGGGTACCGTTCCATACAAACAAATTTCACTGTGGAAGAAAGAATTTGCGTGAACTTATAAGGACTCCTTCGGACGATGTACATTAAGCATGGTCCAACCCTTTTTGCGTTAATCGAAATCACATTGTTTGACCCTGTATGCGTCACAATACACGCAAGCACCGTAAAACCCAGAAGCCAGTGAAACCTCAAAGAATCGATACAATAGCACAGAATTTCGCATAGCCAGCTCGCGTCAACGTTGACGCGTAGCCACCTTTCAATGGCGTCCCGCGGTTATTACGAAAGGGCAGAACTCGGGGTCTTTCGATGTCCTGCAATGGTCAGCTCCGGATCTCTGGGGAGGTCCTTCGAATTTTCCAGTCGACGGAGGGAAGCTTGTCCGCCAAAGTTGCATATTACCATTTCTCGATTCGACGTGCGGAGGAATGGCATCGGTGCGTAGACACACACATACACACACGCGCGTACACGCGACCAGTGGATTGTACATTGGCGTTAGTCCCTGTGGCATTAGACAAGGGTATCGGGGATGCTCGGGGGTGCTCGTTGTGATTGGTGTGGGTCGGACTGACCATTTGAATACACGGCACTGTAATCACGACTGTGCCACCTCTCTCTGTCTCCCTTTCATCACGGTTTTCTCGCACTCTCCCTTCTGCCTGACACTCTCTTCGCCTATCGCATAGTCATCGCGTTTCTTCACCCCCGCGTCACGCGATTCACTGTCCGGGGAATACCTCCAGATTGCTACCGCCGTCCGACATCCTCTCCATTCGTTTCCATCGTCGCCCCGTCGGACCTTCTCGACGATATCGCGAGGATATCCCGGTGCTGGTGGATCCTGTAACCGCGTGGAACTGCACCACGATGACCGACAGTTTCCTGCGGCTTTTCACCGCGAGACATCGAGCCACCAGATCCTCTGTCACTATTGGTCGCCGTTTTATTAGTACCGACCGACAGGCCACCTGTTTCCATTCGCGGGAACGTCGCAACCTGGGGTCCGATGTCCGGTGCCGAGATACGCAACTTTTCTGGTCGACGTGGATCCATTCATTAGAATTTAGTCGCTGAAGATATAGTTGGAGATTATTGGAATAAGTGGAGGGCTCGAGTTGTTTGGCGTGGGAACGACAATGGGTTTTAAAGTTTATGTCAGCGATCAGGTTTGCGATATGGAGGCGTCAAATTTGGTATTTTTAGGATTGGTTTCGGTAAAGTGGCGAAATTATTTATTTAGGTACTTATTGTTAGTCGAGAAAATTGGATTTTCAGATTGAGGTCTCAACTCTGATTGGTGTGCAAATTATCTTGCCTGAATTTTTTTGTATCTGAAGCAAATTGTGGAATATGAAACAAGTCTTCCACTATTGAGATTGCGGCGGTTCATAGTCATTACTACAACATTCAAACAATATACAGTAGAACCTCGATTATCCGAACTCCGATCATCCTAAAACCAGTCATCTTATATCAACTACAAGTGAAAATTATCATTAGTGATACCGTGCACTTCATTTTCTACAACCATGTATTTTACGTTGTAACATAAAATTAAAATTTGTATGCGAGATATAGTTAGAATGCGAGTCACCTGATTATTAATTACAGTTTGGATAATCGAGGTCCTACTGTAGTTCTATCAACGGTCTGAAGTACTCAATTTACCACAAAGAAACATGTACATTAATTCAACTATCTTCAATCTTTGCCAAACACTCTCAACACATCACTAAATTTTGTGATATAGTTCATTCTCCAATATTTACATATTTACCGCTGTCATTACAATTTAAAACAAATACGTTTATTTTGAGAGAGTTTCTCTGAGAATTTTACAAAAATTCTACTTTGAAGTCAAAGAGCAAATTCTCTAAACAAGGTTACATACCTTTTCTGATTATACCGCATTTACTGTCTAAAGCAACAGTATTCACTATTCCATCGTCCGCAAAGAACGCGTTTCCTTCCTTCGCCCGAACAACCGGGACGCGGCTGGAGCATCCTCGTCCGTCCCAGAAAGGAAATTATCCAGGAGACGTCTCGTTGGATTTCTCTCGTTACCGCGTCATTCCGGATGTGAAAATGCTCGCGTAACCGGTTCCGAATTTGCATGTTCGTCGCTCGGAGGCAGTAGGCTAGGTAGCCGGTATGGGCGGGATGCTATGAGCCACCGACATAGCCATCGCCAAAAACCGTCTCGCATCCATTTTAATGGATTCTCCCGTGCGTCGGACGAAGACGCCGCGACGAAAGTGGAGGCAAGGTCCGAGAAAGACGCCGGCAGAAAGATCGAGCCGGACGAGGACAGACGGAAGCGTGAACGCGGGTGCACGCCGTGAACGGAAGGGAGACGGAGGATGGAAGGGACAGACAGAGGCAAGAGAAGGGAGAGACAGGTAGTTGCGAAGCAAAGTCGAGCAGAGCGGTGCGGTGGAACGTGGTTGAACGTGTAAACGTTGCACTTCCACATTCGCGAGCACGTCATGTAGCCGGGCTACTTTGCCTAAACATTTGCTCGGTGCTTCACCTGCCTAGGAGCAGCCTAACCCTTCGCTATTTCATTAAATTAGGAGGAGGCTGGCTGGTTGGTTGGTCGGTTGGCAGGCTGCCTCCGACCGAACGGCGGCTTCTCTCTGGATTCGCGGAACCGCTGGAAACTTTCGCTTTTACCGTCATTTTATAATTCATGGCGTCGCCCTGTCGCTCGAATGTAACGCGGGTCGCCTTTTCGTAACGTCGCGCGCTGAGCAAAGAGGGTTGGTTGGTCGGTCGGTTCTCTTGCTATTGCTGCCGGTTTTACCATTGCTCCGCTGTTGCACGCGCGAGAACGCGCGCGCGCACACTCCTACGGAGTCGCTGGAGCAAACGGAAAGGTAAATCATGCATTTTATTATCGGGAAACGAGGGATCCCCGAGAAACCGACGCTCGTTAGAGAACCTAAACCAGCAACCAGCACACGTGGGGAATGCGTTGCTGTCGGGGAAGCATCCAGTCGGGTGACACACATTCGTTTCAGTATTGTTCAAACCTGCGTTGCGTATTTTTAGTACCTCCGCGTTGCACCGTCGATAATCATCGGGTTTTATCGCGACGAAATGAAAGTACCAGGAGTGCCGAGCATTGCAATTTTTTTCATAATGTTTTAGGTAAGTTTACGAATTTTTTATATTTGGTATAGCCGAGTATCATTGATTAGCTGTTTGATAAATAGTTACAGTGCAGGGGCGAGGGCAAGAATTTTAAGATTTGGCACAGTTTATTAAAACTCGAAATTATGCCTATGTATAAGTTTATACTTCTATATGGCGACGTCATTGTTAACGTTCAATTTGTATATTTATAATTGTACAGTTACATTTACAATTAATGTTACTTATATTCTAACGACTGTAAAGTGTTTTCTGAACTAATTGTGATTCTAATTTTAACTCTGACTTCTAGGGAAATTTTCAGAAAACTTAAGCCGTCTAACTGTATGCCTGAATTTTTACTTCAAACATTCACTTTCAAAGTGTAACATTCCTCAGCAATTGCCCGATTTATTTATTTCATATCATGTACTCATCATTTTATTTTTATAATTGAAAATTATTTTACACGTGCCCATTTGAGTTTCATCGTACAAAAACGAATTCCATGTATTGATCCATCAATAATTTTTGTCTGTTTTTACTTTAAAATCATTTTTTCCAACCTTTCGGGATATTGACAATATTTAAGACATTAGAAGATTTTCGTATGAATTTCTTAGCTACTTCGTAGTTGACACTACGAGTTCTTTTTTTAATAATTGAATTTTTGTTTATCAACAGAAGCATATTTGACACCTCCGTCACTTTCATGTGGTGAAATGATTTGTTGCTATAAAACATCCGAGGATACGGTGTAGCATTAGTAGGAACATATATCGCAGCACGCTTAATATCTTAACCGGAATAAGTCCGAAGTTCTACCCCATTACGTCTAAGCATGCTGTCCCTACCCCATCTTTGCATCACTATAATACTCTCCCGTGCTCCCTGCCCCATGCGATGTACCTTCGTCTTCTCTCACTCTCTCCCTTCTCCGCCATAAAGCGTCCCTTGGCCTACCCCCTTGATTATTTTCCATAGGCGTAGAGCCTAATTAAAATGCGTCTTTCGTCCCGTATCTATCATGCTTCCGGTTTTTGCACTTCTTGTACTCTCTGGTACGAGTTATTGAAACCCTTATAGTCATCTAACTAAAGAAAATACAAAAAACTTCCATTTCATTTCAATATTACTGCCAAATAAATCTTGTACTTTTTTTTACTAACTACAGAAACAATATCATGAACTAATTAGTAGTTTCATTGATAAAATACTGATGAGGGTGTTTGAATAATTACTATAAGAGTCACTGTGATTCTGTAATTTTCAGTGTATTGCATATTCGAGTGTCTTAAAGTTGGATGTCTTGTTATCGTGAGGGTCGTCCGTATTAACAGGAACAGTTACGCCAATGCCGAAGGGTTGAAGATCGAGCGTCGGTGGGTGTCTCCTCTCTTTATCTCCTTGCACAGATTTTAATATAAATTATAATCTAATGTCGTTTCTTAATACCTTTCCATCCCCCGGACCGACGTCGTTCTGCCTTACCCCGAAACGGCGGGGTCATTATTAGGGATTTCTCATTACGCGATCAATCATTCCCAGGGATCGCAAACCTAATTTCTTGCGTCAATTAATATCGCGATGGTGAGCATCGACAGAAGATCGTTGACGATAGATCCTTTCTTACCCTACCATCTCGTCATCCGTTATTCCTCTAATATACGGACCTCGTCTTAACATTATACCGTAATCATTCTTACGGAGTTTCTCGTCATCCCCTTAATATTGCTTTTCTAGCGTGTTAACCTCGAAATCTGTATTTTACGTTGTGTCACGTTCCAGAGAAATTATTACAACGATTATTGGTGAATTATAAATGAATTTACAAAGGAGTGTTGCAAATTTTTGCATATTCGAAATATGAGATATAATTTTGTATTCATTTTTAACAATTTCTAAAGTCGGTTTTTTTGACTCCTCTGCATGTAGAGGATTGTAAAAGGCAATTTTTACATGCGGATACATATTTTCCACGTGTTAAACAGTTAGAACATAAGAATAGTTAACTATAGTATGCTAAACATTTATGGAGTTATTAAGGAGAGGGGTTAAACATATAGACAGTGGTTTATTAAATTCTTTTCTTTATTTTTTAAATATAGATAGTTTACCCTATATTTTATTGACCTAAGTTAACGAAAATTGTAAAAACACCATATTTGATTCAGAATACTGATACCATGAAAATACAAGGTCAGTCCAAAGTTTTGTCGTACAATTTGCAGTTGTGTTCTATTCTTACAAATTAACAAACAAAAGTTAACAGTTAAACTCTACAAGGACACCGACACAACTGACTACACTTAGTATTTTTTATTTTAATTACTATTCTACATTTTTTCAATGTTTCGTGTCATATCAATGAACTCACGTCGAATAAATATACTTTTCATACACCTTTAATAAATTCGTCCCTGAAGAGGTAAGAGTTCGTCAAACAAAACAATAATACTGTTAGCTAATAAAACTCCCTATACATCAGATTTGATCTTTGACACCACAGGCCATAGTCCATAGCAGGACAATAAAAATTGCACAGAGAGGAGATCCTGAAGGTTGATTTCGCGAAGAGCTTCTCTGACGCCTGGAGGTGGCACGGTAGCAAAGATAGAGAACAAAACCGATGGATTTATGTCTTGGACCAGGAGGCATCATCGTTCCCTTTCCTCGATGGATGTATGGGGACCAGATATACGTTCTATGCCTCTATCTCTCTCCGTTTGTTCACTCCCTAATGTTTACCCCGCTACGCAACGCCTTGGGTTCCCGTATTTACACACAAATACGGATATATACACGTGTCCTTCGTGTTTGCCTTCTTATATCTGGCCAGATCTCGTCTGGCCCCAGGAACTCACCGCGAAACGCCTTCTGAAATCCTATCAGCATCCCCTTTGGAGAATTCCTCCGTTTCATCCTTTTGTTCCAGCCTACCCTCGAATTTCTAGTCCACCATTTTTATGTGGGGACCAAATATCGTTACAATATTTAAATCTATCGATAGATTTGGTCAGTCGCAGATCGAGGGGGTTGGTAACGTTGATTCTTGATTTTTTATAGATCGTTAATATTCTGAAAAGTTGCAGGAGGTATTAAGGGGGATCGTTAAAAGCAACTGTGAAGACGGATATTGATTATTTTAGTTGGGGAACCGTGTTCTTGTTTGAGTGAGAATATTCCTTACGTGGATAATTCAGACCCGTTTTAATCAGTTTAGACAGTATTAAATCGCAGGAATTCTACTTTGGATATTACTGCATATGTATTACACTGTTTACTTAATACGTGGATCACCAGTGATCTGTCAACTTTAATTTTAGTGAATTATTAGTAACTATTATCCTTAGGAAATTTTGAATAGTATTGACGTACCTTAAACGATATAGATATCAAGGCTATTTGGAACGTTCAGGCGTAGGTTGTGTTCTTTAAGAATCGTATTTAGACGTTTTACCATTACTAGAGTTATCTCATTCAAGGACTGAAGTCTAAGTGTTAATCATTAATAGCTGCTGAAAGATTGGAATAAAAATCTTGAAGCCTGTATCGTGTATAAGAGGTCATTTCACGGGTCTGACTAGTTACGAATTTTTCTACTGTGGCACGCAACAGATTATTTTATATTCGCCAGGTATTCAGGGCAGCAGAAATTTTCACGAAGATAAAAAAATTTTAAGGTTCAGAGAGAATTTTATTTCTTGTTTTGTTGATTAGTTTAAATAATAGCATCAATTCGCTAATATAATTGATAAAATTTCACCTTTACCTTCCAATTTTGATAAATTTCTTTGCAGATGTTAACGTCATGTATCAATAGTAATTCTTACAGTGATAACTCTTCGAGAAGAAGTTGATCAAAATCGCTATAAATTGCTTAACTTTCTTCAATTATATTTATCCAATTGAAATTGATACTTATTAGACAAAAAAATTTGAAAGAATTCAGAAACACTTATTCACAATAGTATTCAGTTATATCATCGGCAGCAGTGTTTCAATTAAAAAAAGAGAACTGAATGTGCACGCATGTATCCCTGAAGCAGTTACACTTACGCAACAAGCAAATGATTCCACAGCCATACGAGCGGTTCAATTTACAGTGCAAATCCCGTGGCATTAAAAATTTCATGTCCAATACCTAAAACGTTCTCAACTCAGAGCGTGCAATCACCGGCGAAGTATCGTTCGATGGAATTAATTGCCGGCGAGCAATTAATTGAGATGCAACAGAAACGTTCGTGCGGCAAATCAGATTCCAGGGTAACGCGATATTTCTCGAACTCGCCGAGTTTATGTTTATAAACTCGGTGCACACGGAGGTTTCGAGAGGCATGCAACCGGCTCGCAGCACATTTCCATTTGTTATTCCAGCGGAAGTGCGTGTTCCGTTGTTCCACTCGTTCCGAGTCGACTCATTGAACTTCGCCCAACTTATTCTTCGAGCACAATGAGCAACTTAGTGACCTAAGTGATTCGAGAAGTTCGCAACTCGGTTCACCGGTAAATATCCGCGAAGTTATGCTGTTAACTTCGATATCTCGCTCGGAGGCCACCGCGCGACGCTCTCCTCCGAACGAATCCACGCGCGTCTTCTTCTCGCAGCGGCGACATGCAAAGGAACCGTTTCGAAACGACGAAACCGTGCCAAAATTCGTAAGAATGGAACGCCGTGCGATTCATAGGGACGTGGTCGATTCAGAAAGTCAACGAGGTGTCTCGTAAGGGGGGAACGGTCGAGCCACGGGGTGGTGACCAAACTTTGGACTTTGAACTTTGCCGCTCGAGTGACCCGGCGGCCGTTTTATTTCACTCTCCATTAACATACTTCTCTCTCTTGCGTTTTTCTTGCTGCCGCCGCGCGTTTGCATAATTGTACGTACACCGACATCGGCTGCTCGGTGAAATTGTCCACGCGTGTCAGCGGATTCTTCGAACGAGATGCGAAGAGATAGAGAATGAGAGTTTTTTGAATATTCGGAGACTATAGTGTTTAATAATAAATTTATTAAAGATACCTTGTAAGGTCTGGTGGAATCGGTAAACAAATTATGTAAGGCACTGATGTTATTGATTACAAAGGGTAGAATTTGAGATTATATTCTTTTTACATATTAATTTCGAAAGTATGCCATTCTTAGTTGATATACCATGACAGTCAAACTATTAAAGAAAGTAATAAGAAGTGGAAGATTTAACAGTTTTATCAATGCCACTGCGTTCTTCAAATTTTGTGAGTTATTTATTTATTTGTAAGGATAGATGAAATCCTTTAAGGTAATATTGGGATACTGCACTGTTAATCCAACAGTACAATACTGCATGAGGAAGAAGATTTATAAGTTATAATAGAGGTCAATGAAAAGACCAATCGAGATCATTTATTTATTAGCAAGTCGACTTCCAGTTTCTTAATGCAACCTTGATTCTTCAAGTAATTCGTTAGTCTCTTTCAATCGGTTATTGTATTCATTTCTGTGCTTTGAATTAAAAAAAGGAGTTGTACTGTACTCGAGGATATGACCTTGAATAGAGTAATTTGAGAGCCTCTGCAATAAATAAGTTATTTATATATGTATATATCTCCATAAAAGTTGTATGAACGTCAGAAATTATTATTTGACACATAGGGTTTGTTTTTATAAGGTTTCTCAACACGTTCAGTGGGTGACGAGTAACTCACTCGTCACATTCGATTTAATAAATTATAATTATTAATAGTCGTTACATTTTGAACAGAATTAACATTACATTGACAATTTGCAAGAAAAAGTGTTTTATATGTTCACAAAACCCCGTTGTAAGTATGTCTGACTATATGCTGATTATTTCACTGCAACACTTCCCCACTTTTTTACTTTCAGAATGCAAAAGAGAATATCCGATCACATTAAGTAAATGCAAAGTGTTAGAAAAGAAAAATGAATTTGCGGGTGGAGATATGACCTTGAACGGTCCAATCTGGAAATTCTTACAATACTCATCAAACAAAGCGTTCCGGAATTACATAATTACAGTAACATCGTCCAGCATTAACCTCACAATACAGCAGTTAAATCACAAAAAATATTCTCAATCTCATCGATAATTCCTAAGAATTTTCAAAAAAAAGAATTCAATCGCTCGCAAGCAGACCTACTTCCTACGGACACGTTGGCACTTATTTCCGTCAGCCCCAAGAAAATCTTTTCCCCATGGCATCGTCCACCGGGTAATTTCGCGAGGTAGACGTTTATTGCTCGTGATAGTCGAGGACGCGGCGACAATAAGACAAAAAAAATACTTGAAAGAGCAAGAAAGCGAGCTAGACGATGTTCTGGCTCCAGAAAAAAGAGTCAGAGACAGAACATGGAGAGTAAAAGGAGAAAAACGGTGCTGGCGAGCAAGAGAAGCTCTTTCGACCCGGCTAGAGAAGTGAGCTTTTTCCTGAGGGCGCGCGCACGTATGACCACGACTACCTACGACGACGTCGACGACGACGACGACAACGGCAAAAAGTTACAGGAAAGTAAGCCTATCGTGGGAGGCGTGGAACGTGGAGCTTTTCCCGTGGTAACTTCCTCGTCGAGCTTTCGAGAGTGGGGTGCACCGAGGTGTACGCTTGCGCGACGGTTCTCCGTGAAGACGGAGACAGAAAGCTGTGGGATATGACGGAGGAGAGAAGGATGGAGAAGCTGTAGAATTCGGTGGCTGGGATGGCTGTGCGGGAAGGAACGCGGAGAAACGTCAGGGCAGGACTACAGCACTCCTCCTCGAGGATCGTGGGCGCGTGGACACGCTCCTGCGTATCCTGCAGGACGCAGGATTTCTCTCGAAAGGATTACCCATGACTTTTTTTCTCAGGTTTCATCGACACGTAGCGTGGAAACGTTTGGCGGCGATTATTCGACTCGACGTTACATTTCTCCGGACAGGATGAAGTGAGATAAGAGTAGACTGTTCCTGGTACTTTGTGAATGTTAATTGATGATAATTAACGTCGCAGCATCTTGCGAAGTTTGTCGGTTCGACTAGGCGAAACGTCCGCCGCGATTATGCCGCGGGACACCAGCTGCAACAGCCACTTCTTCGAGTCATTAACATTTCACCTGGAAGCGATTCGGAAGGAAGTTCCTTCCTCAGGCTCCTTTTTTTCTTTTTCCTTTGCCAGCCATTAACGAATCCAGCGAGTTGGAAAGTATCGACACGGGAGTCCGAGACGACATCGGGCCAGCTGCGACCGTATTTCCGATTCTTAACGAGACAGACGCTCGTAAGGAATTGTCTAGGAAAGTTGGCTAGAGCTTTCGAATCCGAGAGTAAATATCACGATTGTTCGTTAAGCGGCCAACATCGGGATTTCGTGCAACGTATCGAACGAGTTCGACGGAAATTTATGCTGCCATTGAGACAGTCGAGTGGGAGGAAAAAAGTTTATGCGAACTTATTGAAGCAGTATTCTGTAGTTTTGTGTATCTTATGTTTTGTCGTTTGTTTACGTTCGTTTTCTTTTGTTTAGTCTCTGTTCTATATTCAGTATTTTATTTAGTCCTTCCATATTGTGATCCATCGTTTAACTCGTTGACTGATACAATGATAATTTCCATACCTAGTCAGACAGAGTGTAAGATGGTTTTTTAAACGTCAGTCCTTAACAATGAAAGTATTGTATTATTCAAAGTATATATGTTCATAATATGATCATTTTCTGTTACGTGGTATTTGAACATTGATACCAGTCGGAATTTTGTGAGACTTATTCTTTGTCTAACTCGACAATATTTGGTACGCCGGTTGATGTCACCCAGCGTGGCAGTGAACGTGTTAATAGTTTTGTTTGGTCTGATCCCCTGATCAATTCGTCGGTATTTTTATTAATAGTTTTCGACCAGAACCTGCCTTTAATTCAATAATACGACGGAACGTTACAAAATGTTTATTATGTTGTTCAAAAAATTGTACTAAATTTCATAACTTTTTTTTAAGCGTTTATAATTCAATTTTTATACATTACGCAAAAAATGTTTCAGTAAAGGCTTAGAAGGAATTATAGATTTGTTAACAAATGCGTGCTTCTCGGCTTATCTGTCACTCATATAGCTAGATGATTCAGGAATAAATAATTTTTTACCATTTTCTGTGCTTGTTTCTTTCTATACAGATTTAAGACGTGTTATAGCAAATGTTTGGAACATTTAAGTCTCAGACAGTTAACAATTATGGAGAACGAAGAAAAAAGTTGAAGGTCTCTAATTTTGTATAAAAGTTGCTTAAAAATATTCAGTAATATTCAGATTAAAACATAATTTTAGAGCTTTCTTCGTAGTTACTAATGTTTACACTACTTAATACCGTGTATATCCACAATACATTACAAATAATATGAGCGAAAGAGCATATTCTTCACCGAGAATATAATATTTATTTATTTAAGGCAGAAAAGTTTACGTTAACGTTTCTTAAAAATTTAGACACGATTTTTTTTATCAAGTGTTTGTTTCGAGCGGTAACTGCATACTTGATCCAATTTTGATTGTCAATTCAATCAATTAAATTGCGTAAACGGTAACAATCAAATTGTGTGATAATAATTCCGTGAGCCATACAATACCTATTGTATCCAAGTTGACAACGTTATGTTATCAATGCATATGCATGCAGACGATAACCTGTATTGCATGAACATTAATGGACGTGTTACGAGATATTGATGAGCAACGTGTTATCGTAACCAATTGAAGATCTTCCTGTTGTCTAATCAGTACTATCGGCACACACTAATACACACCAACGTTTTTAATTTAGCCAATTCTTAAAAGAAGTTACATTCGTTACATTTGTAATACTCAATTACATTCATTAAGTATTAATAATAAGACGATAATTCTTAACACTGTAAAAATAAGAGATAAAGCAGAAATTGTAGTTAAATTACGAAGGAAGTCGCTACAAAATTCTTTATTATTTTATTTTCTAGTCTAAGTTGACACAGCCAGCAGAATACTTATAAATAATTTCTTAGCGAAATACTCTTTTGGTCTCTGTCCTATTATAGTTTTTATTTCAGGATCTATTATTATTTCCTTCGTATAATACTTGGTATCGTCAAAAGTACTGATAAATAAACAAATATTTGTATATAAAAAAAACTGTCATGGAAAAGCAACACTCTGAATCATGAGCGTTCTTAACGAAGGTCCGTTAACTGCAAAGAGAAAAATAAGTGGGTAAGTGTGCAATTAATAGAGTTCTTTCAGTTCCTCGGCGAAGCAAACGAGAGTCGTTCGTTTTCGTACGAGAGTTCGGCCCCTTCCTTCGTTACATCATTTTCCGTTCGTTTATTTTCTGGTAATACATCTCACGTTTCCGCCTTCTTCGCGGTTTTACGTTTCCTCGCGTAAATTTTCGGGCGAATTTTCAATTCTACCCCCGCCCCGACGGCTTCCCGACGGCAGTTCCTTACCGTGGAACTTTCGGAGGAAGCTGAAAGGAGCAGAAGTTGCCAACGGTTGGCGAAAAAGGAGGATAGACAGAGGAAGGACGAGGAGAGGAAGACGAAGGGGGAACGAGTACTTCATTGGTGGAACTTAATCCACTTAATAGATTCTAAATGGAGTAACTCTGATCTGGCAGGACATGACCGTTTCTTAAACGTTGGAATAAAAACTTCTTGTCCCGGCGCAAGAAGAGATAACCGGTCTGTCCGCAACATTGCATCTTAGACGCTGACATTAATGAATCGATTAACCTTTTAGGTGCTGAGTCTTTTGATCATAAATGTGCACCTTCTGTCGGATATTTGTATCGTTAGAACACACGCTAGATTAAACATGTCGTTAATATAATTAATGTAATTTTAATTATTGAGGTATTTCAGTGTGTGACACTGTATTTGCAGGTCCTAGTTTTCGGCTGGTCGCCAGAGTTATGACATAACGATAAATTTAAAAGATAAGTTTAATGATATAAATATTAGGTTGATGGGAAACTTTTGCCGGAATTTTTAATAAAAAGTCAATTTGTTCTTGGTTTCTAATAACTTGCTTCCATCCGTCAAGCAGTTTTCGAAATAATTAAAGATAATTGATCATTTTCTAAAGAAAAACTCGACTGTACGTTTCAATTAGTTGAGCTTTCTGAAGAATACAAAATTAATTCGCGAATTGTAGATAGTTAAAACAATTCTATATTTATTGTATACCTAATATAAAATTTGACTAGTTAATACGGCATGATACAAAGAATTTAAAGAAAACTGCAGAATATTTAATAAAATATATACAAGTTTACAAAAAATACTGCTGTCATAATCCATCTGCATCTACGAGTTAATAACGAACAACAACTGGTTGACAGTACACGTTGAAGTCTTCCTGAACGTCGATAAGTTGCTTCATAAACGTATGCCAGTACTTCAAGGTCTGAATCAACGTAGTCCATCAATAAAAACTGTTATATGAACATAGGTAACACGTGTCATAGTTTCTGAGTTACAAGCGACATTAAAGAATACATGAAAAGTATACTCTGCATGCTTCATATATGATTTCAATTCGCTCGAGAACGAAAGAGAACCAAACCATTGACGGCTAAATAATAATTTGAGTATACGCCGTTCACAAAGCGACGTGTCGTGTAGAATATGAAATTCTAAACACGATGGACATGCCCCGTGTCAGAGAGCTCGCTGACACCGTTGCACCGTTGATGGATCCTCGTGAAACGCTAAACGGCGCATGGAAGCTACACGAACTATCAATCCATCGTGTTCATCGTCGCCGATAAATATTCAGTCGTACGGATGGCAAGAACGCGGCGGGCGCCATGGTCTGTGGATTCGTTGAAAAATGAGTTTATTCCCGATCGAGCGGGGGCTAGCTCTGATCGGACAATTTCGGGCGAGCCGTTCGGTCGGGAGATACGTGCTGCTTGCTTTTGACAGTCTGCGGAGCAGCTTCGGAAAGGGCCGGTGTATTGGTGCAGCTTGAAGGGTGGTGGCCAAAGGGAGACGCATCGGTCTCCGTAGCTAATTTATGACTTCGGAGGTGAATTTTGCGCAGGAAACACATCAAAGTTCAGTAACGGTCAATGCAACCCGTGCACACACATACACAAAGAGAGACGAAGTGGGAGAGAAAGAGAGAAGCTCGAAGGAAGAAGGGTAACGGGAGAGGCAAGGAGGAAAAGAGAGAGAGAGCGAGAGAGAGACAGAGTGAGAGCGAGAGAGAGAAGCTTCACGGACGGTAAAGCAACCACGGGCCGCGCTCTAACTACGTTAAAAGTTTTAATATTAGTTTAGTCGACGGCCACGGTAGATTGAGACGTAATTCCAGGTAATACCACGGTTCTACGAGCTACTTCCAGCTAATACCGAACGAAACGCGTTCTACAAAGGACCCTCTAGCCCCCGCGCTCCTTAATCTGCATTAAACTCGACGTTCGGTAGCCCGCCTACCATCGACGAACGAGCTGCTGTCCGCGATCATAGGGCATCTTCGGTTTTCACCTATGAATCCAACAGCCTTTGCTATTCTTCACCTCCTATCGGCCGTCCAACGAGTCATAAACGCTGGTCCATGTTGCTTCTCTGCAAGCTGTACCGAAAGGTTGGTCAAAGCTGGATCAGAATCTGTGCACAATTTCATTAGAATACCTGGCATCTTTGAACATGTACGACAATAATCTATATGGAAAAGCGCTGTGTGCATAAAAATGAACGACGGGCATGGAGAACGTTTGTTATGGACCTAAATAATACAGGACCGTTCTCAACATGAATATGAAAGACAGGATAACTTTGGCAAGACTCAGAGTCGAACACTCAAGAATCAGCCATGAATACCTACTAAAGAAGTTAGACCTGCCGCTCTGTAATTGCTGCAACCGGACGCTTTCGACAAATCACCTGCTGCATGATTGTAAAACATTCGAAACACAGAGATAAAAATACAGACTTTACCCAAACACAGCCTTGACATCCCAGGATCGTGTTAAAAATGCCCTCAACTATTTAAAAGAAATTCAAATGTACCAAAAAATCTAATAGAAACAAGATGTAGAGCAGAACCGAGTCACACCTGTCGCTAATGACCCTGCTGTCGATGCGACATTAAACCCGAAAGAAAAAAAAAAGAAATACAGGACTGAACAAGACCTTTTATATTGTGTTGACTTGCTGCGTCATAAATTGCTGAATTCTGTAAAAGATAACGGGATTGTCATGCATGTCATCGGACGACTTCATATTGTGGAGATAAGGTGCTGTTGCACACACAAGAGGTTCTAGATGTTGTCAGCCGACTACGTGTCTGTGCTTACAAGTATTCTTCATACTGATTCCATAAGGATGGCTGAAATGTCTGATTCCTGTCTTCTGATCGTCAGAGCTAAATCTTCTGATTCTAAGATACTTTTTAGGATTTTTGTTCTCCTCTGGTATAGTTAATGATATATGGTTGTCCTGTTAGTTGAGAATCACTATTAAAACCCAACGGGGTGTTTTATAGTCGTGAATTTCCTATCGGAATATATCTATCTCGGTGCTACGTAAAATGGAACTTTGAATCCTTCAAGCTCAGTTCCTATTACTACTGGAACATTAAAATGTTGTAGGTATCTTTTAAGATTGTCTCAGATGAAAGTTCACCATGTTCAATATCAAAATCGTGACCACTCGCGGTAGCACCAAATACGATTAGACTGTGACTGTAAACAAATTAGTACGGTACTTATCTCTGAGGAAATATGTTTATGCCACATAAAGTTGCCTCGCGGTTATCTTTCACCCGTACCCAAACGACAAGTAGTGAAAGTCAACCACTATTCCTCCCCGATCTTACGTTTGCCATTTCCTCGCGATTTCTCGTCACTCGGTGGAAATTTTCAAGGCAGAGTAAAGAAACGTCGCGAGCGAGTCGCCGGAAGAACAGAAAAAATGCACCTGCGACGAGTAATAATTTGCGCCGTCCAGGCAGCCTAAGGGACGGAGAGGGTTGATGGTGGGGGGTGGGGGTGGCTGGAAAAGGAAATAACTCGGAGGTGGACCACGCGTTTTGCTTGGAAGCTCGTCTCCGTACCAGCAAAATCGTACTACGCCCTATCTTTCTCCTCCTCCACCTTTATCCGCCTCTCTCTCCATCGTCTCTTCCTCTCCTCTCCTCTTTCTGCCCGCCACCCCCGTTCTCCACGGAGGCGAGTCGATGCGTGCGTACGAACACAAGCAAGAAAAGTTTTACTCTCACCACCACTGGCTCACGGTAGCGCACATCCAACCTCCTCTCTCTTTCACCCTCTTGTCTCCCCCGTTTCTCTCTGGCCTCTCTCTCTCTTTCTCTCTCCTCTCCTCTAATCTAACTCCTCACGAACACAGAGAACGCCGTCGGTGTAGCAGCAACGCGGCGGTCTTCTCCTCACCAATACCAGCTCGAAATCCTCCTCTGGCTCCTTCCACTTCCACCTCCGTCTCTTCGTTCTCCACCTCCTCTTCCTCCGACGTCCTCCTACTGACGCTGTGTACGACCTCTCGGGGTTGCTCGTGGAAAATCGGCGCTCTTCGTCGTCGTCGCGGCGCGGACGGTTTGGACGGATCACGTAGGGCTGGCTAACGTCGATCACGGGTCTACGGGCTTCTCTTTTCACTATTAGAGACGCGTGTTTCTGTCAACTGGACCGAAAAGCCAGGTACAGAATCTCCGACCAGTGACCGGATTTCGGTGACACGGGATCCACGCGGATCTGCAGCCACCGCCGCGGTGACGTGCCGTTCTTCGGGAACGCTGTCTTCCTTTCAGCTGAACCAGTAAGTACCAGGCGTGAAAAAATAAAGTTACATCGTATTTTTGTGATCGCTGGTCCCAGATATCGCTGCTACCATATTGGTCCCCTTTGAATTTGGAATATTTTTCACTTGGAGTCTGGTTTTTGACACAACGATGGGTCACGTGTGGAAATTACTTTGCTGTAGCTCTGGTTTTCAGCGTGTTCACCATTTTGATACCTCTTACTGCATATTCTGAGTGTCCTCATGCGCGAACCAACAGTTGATGACACAGAACCCCCTGCTATGGAACTTACTTTCTCGTGTCCTTAAAGTGTCCATAAAAACACACAGAGTGCCACATGGTGTCACAATAGCCCCAGGAAATGAATATTATTCACAACCGGAACACGATAGATAAACCCCATCATTTCAGCCAAGTTCATGTCCTGATACCACCTTTCACTCTCTCTCAGAGACAACCTATCCACCAAATCTCGAACACTGTGTCACTACGATTCTCCAAGCACTCGCAGTGTCTACTAGAAAAATTCTCAGACACGCAGCGAGGACGGTCCGGTCGACGCCATAGCGGTGTTCCGCGGATGGTACGTTCCGGTGCAGGAAGTTCGGCGACAGTAGGCCTCGAGACAGGGGCAACGTGCGCGTGCACTTGGAATTTGATTTTCGTGAAAGTTTCCCAAGGTGAACTGGTCGCGCGCATCTGCGAGGGTATACGTGTACGTAATGGGGGGCACGAGGAGAGGATCAGAGGGGTCGGGGGAGGGGGTGCTTTGGTCTGGAGAACTTTGTTCTTGTTCTTGTGAAGAACTTCGGCTCACCTTCCCTTCTACCCGGTTGCGCGCGGCTCGTGCCATTGAACAAACTAGTCCGCTCCAACGATAGTTACTTCTTTCTTGTTACGCGGCTACCAAGTTTCGCACCAACGCGCCGCTTACGAAGGTTGCGGTGAACTTGGTACCTCTTGCATCCTTCCTTCCTTCCTTCCTTCCTCGACTTCGCCGTCTCCGTCTATTTCGGCCACGAAGGATCACCGGGATTCGGGGTTAACGACAGCTGGCGCGTTTCGTCCTGGTTTCCAAAGACAGACCCGATCAAGGCCAAGTACAAGAGGACTTCTTCGCCACCGTTTAGAGTTTCGTGCCCCCGTCTTAAGTTGATTCAGCTTGAACTTAGGCTGAAGTTAGCTCGATGTTTCCCCGCTGGCCATGCTCGCGCTCCTGCACAACTTAGATCTGTATCGGTGTACACGGGATGATTTAGAAATGGAACTTGGAAGTTCTGCGGTGTCTTGAACTATGAGGAACTCTTTGTCGGAGCTGCCCGAGCTGGAGTTGTTTTTATATTGATATGTTGAATGGAATCGTTTTCTGATAAGATTGGTATTGGTGTCTAGATCGAGGAAGATATGTTCAGTTTATGTTGTACGTTGGTACGTAGAAGTGAAAAATTTATTCATCGCGTTTTATAAAGAGATATGTAGAATTTAAACTCCCTTTTGCGTCTTTATTGTTTGATAATATAGACAGCTGTATGCTGTACGGTGTACGGTATACTATATGCGAGATGTTATTAAACGTAATCCTGGAAATCTGTGTTAGACGTAACTTGAACATTGAATAACGATTTTGTACACATAATGTTAGTTGCACATTGAAATGTATACATAATTTTAATCTTAAAAATCCATTAAGACATTAACGTAATTAGTTTCATTATTATACAGTTACTTCACGTTTAATACATTATGTTTATTGTCATAATCATCACCAGTCGAATGTTTACTAATTATCATAGAATTTTGTATAAGATTTCGTTAAAGCAATAGTATATAGTATACTAACACGTGTACCATTGAGTAACGAAATATTTTTATTCGTAAAAGTAGCATATGTACTCTATACCAGATTCAAGTGGTTTCACTGCGGTAGTGTATGTGTTAAGCATACAATAAAAGCAAATACATATACATGTTGATTACAGTTATTAATTCCTCGTATTTCAATCTCCACTTTTCACAGTATATACACATCGATTCAATATTTCTACCTTGATTACTACCTTTGTTTAATTAACAATTGATTCATTCACCTGCACGTTTTCATAGATTCTGAATAACGTGGTAGCATCGACATTTGATATTGTTCAATTTGCCGTGCATATAAACGAACATGTATGAAAATGGAGGCAGCTGAATTTTAATACACGATTTTCATTACATTAGAGATGGAATCCAATATCGGTCGTTCAAGGTCATGCCTTCAGCTACGAAACTGCTTCTCACTTTCAATATAATATTAATTTATGACGTGTAGATTGTGACATCCATATGTTTAGTTCAAAAGTTGCTTAATTGATTGAATTTTAGGTAGATAAACAGTTCTGTGATTTGTATCAAAATTCTATGCGTAATCACCACCAGTTTATCATGCTATCACTTGTTTCTTCATGTGCACTGAACATAGGGTGAACCATACTCTCACAACACATAATACAGTGTGTCCATAAAAGAATGCATCTATTTCTTTTTCTTTCACCAAGGTGATTAGTGTGTGAAGAAATATGTAACAAGCATTAGTTGCAAGTCAACTGCGAAAGGCTCACGGAGGGTGCAGATATGGAGTCTTTGTAAAGTATGCTTAAAAATTTGAAGAGACTATCTTTAGTTTTGTAATAGAAAGCATGCTCGTGCCACATCATAGGGCCGAGAATAAATTTTTGTAAAAGGTACAATCTCTTATGAACACGCCGTGTAACTAACTTCTCGTGTGAGATCACCAAAAAATGTTGAGTGCCATTTATATTTAACATTTTCAATTTTATAGAGGAAGAAAAATCACATTAAAACTTTGTCTGTAGAACATTCACAATTTTCTTCTTTAACTTACAAGTTGAAAACAACATTTTCTGAAGCTGATACTCTTATCAACTAAAAACTAACTAAAAACATAACTTTACTTATATCACTGCAGGAAAATTTGTGTTCTCCCAATTGCAGACACAAAAGGTGTCTACACACAACTGTCCTGTACTAAACAAGTACAAAATATTGATACCAAAGTCGTACCTATCAGTAAGTCTCAAGTCTCACTTCAAATTACAAGAATACCAAAGATACTAATTAAATCAGACCTCAATATCATCACCAGCCATTCCATTCTAATTCCCGTTCGTGCAACAGAACTCCCCATAACACGGTCACATCAAGACTGTCACTTTCCTCTCCACACGATCTTCCCTCCCAACAACAACACAACGCAACCACCGAAAATTTCGCCGTTGCTAAACAATTTCAGGGATGAACCCGCGTGGCAGAAGTTCCAGCCGGGTGTCGCCCGAAAGTTTGCTTTCGATCGAAGGCTACAACGACCTCGTTCGATCGGATGATTAATTACTGCCGCTTCTTAAGAATTCTTCTATCACCTTCTCCCGCGATGAACAGGGGAGACAAAAGGGGGAGAGACAACGTCTCGGTAGCCGGGGGAGGGGGAGAGCACGCGAGGAGAGAAACAGAGAGAGAATGAGAGAGAGTAAGTTGGTAGGGGAATTGTTACCCGAAGTTTAAACTTGGTTGTCGACTGCCGTTAACAAGGTTTGCCATGGGGCTGGTTCAGTAGTGTCTAGGTCTCGGGGTGTGCCACATCTCGCGCCCATGTTCATCCCGGCGTCTTGACTTTGTCATTGAAAATACCGAACGTCGCCAGCGCGTCTCACTCTTCCGGGTATCGTCGGGCATAAAGCGGTTTTCACGTTCGGCGTCGCCGACGGTGGACGTTCACGTTGACGGGGGTGCAGCAGTTTTAAACTACCATCGTGTGTGAAATCGTCACATGGTCGCCAGGGTAGCTTCAGTGTTGGCGTGACAATGGTGCCTCACACGGACGAATCGGTTTGGCTGGAGGAATCGGTCGATGGTCGACATAACGTTTTTCGGTGAGGCATCGGTGATACCAGTTTCGTTTGGCGTACACAGTTACGATAGTGTTTGGAGAAGGTACTAGGTTCATGAATGAAAATGTCGGATTTATGGTAATTAAGACCACTGCAATCTATCTCCGTGATACTGTTTATTATTATATGAACTTATGTGGAGTTAAATTTTTTACAGTAAACTTATATTGTACCCATAAAGTTTCTTCAATAGTGTGGTTTGTTAGTTTTTTGTTGTAATTTTGTCAAAGTGTTTTTATTAGACATTGGAGCATTCGATATTTCCTATGTATCTAGTAGAGAAGCACAAAGTATGTATGATTAAATTACATTGATTACGAATGAAATAATCTAATATGGAGTATAATTTAAATAATGAATGGTGGCTTTAGATAGATTTAACTATACTAACAATATGAGTTATTGTAATACTAAAGCTTGTACTAATACTTTTGTGAGTTATTATGTACACTATTAGGTAATAGTATGAGACTAACGTTTTTTTAATCTGGATGACAACGAAGGCGATGATGGAACTTGTGACAATTACTGTGAGTGACATGAAAGTATTCATTCAGTGAATGAATTCTCCTCTTCTGTCAACCAAGTTGTCTGTTCCCTTTTCAAGAAATTCAGTTCATTTTGACTTGAAAAATTAGGAGCTGCTACTACGACATACACACAGATCTCTCAAATGATTTGGTAGTCTTTCAAATGTTAAAGATCTACTAAAATATTGAAAGATTACTTTTTTGTTATCGAAAAGATTGAATAGGTTAATTGTTCTATTGTATACATATAGTTCTGGAAAATTTCAAAGCAAAATTCTGTGAAATGATTTTTTTGGAGATTATAATTCATGCTAGTGTTTTTAAATTATTATGTACAGTTCTGTCATTACATGTAGGTTTCCATACATTTTAAATTACTCAGAGATTTGGGTTAAAATTGTTTTGAACCACATCTGAGTTATAGTGCACGTGTTAATGATGCATCTTGGCATACAAATTTTGCATTTTTACGAGAACATTGCATTAGATGTTTACAGAAATTAGAACAATTTCTTTTTGTTAGTTTGAACAGTCGTGCAACAATATCTTGCAATTTCAGTAATTTTTAAGACCTGGTCTCATATTCCTAGACGATACCGTACTTGTTCTTCGACTGACGTGCAAAAGAAGGCAATAAATAAGGAACTCATTCTTTCTGCTGATAAGTAGTAGCTAAAACTACAAATTCTGTTAAATCAGTATTGCACGCTTCTCATTATGTAATATTGGAATTTTGAACGTCCCTGTATGACAGGTGAATTTTAAATATCTAGTTTACAAGCAAACATTACTACATTCTACATTTAACATGTGCCGTACCACAGTAGAAAAATCCGCACCTAGTCAGACACCCGAAAATAGCTTCTTCTTACACGGTGACTGTCACGAACGATTGTATGAGCCGACACATTAAATATCGCCTAAATAAATGACTATTAGTTTTCCTGAAGTACTGAGTGATGGCAAAATAATACTAGAATTTTTGCCTGTAGACAAAAAAGAATATTATAATGTGTCTGACTAGGTATGGTAATTTTCACTGTGGCAGTCAACGTGTTAATATATTTGATTACATACACAAATATTTATATACTCCATCATTGTAACCTAAGTGTTACTCAAAATTTCGTAAAGGCTTATACTTATTTGAACAAATCAAAATTGTTGCGTATACTATCGACACAGAACATGTGAAACATAAAAAAACATAAATAAATAAATTCACATCGCTGCTATTTCCACTTCAATTGAATCTCTTAAAATTCTCTTAACTGTGAAATTAATGAACGTACATCAACGCGCCATCAATGAACATTATTGCATACGATCACTTCATATACTTCGAGTGCACGCTGCAAACTGCCTACGACTTTGATGAACGAATTTTAAGGGCTCATCTTCGAAAGCAGGCCTCTTGTCGGTGACACCGGTTCAAACCGTCGCGTCGGACAAGTTCGACGTCGCTCCCTGCTGAGGAACAAGGGTCGTCCTGGAGAGCGTCCGAAGATTACAAAGCGCGCGGGGGTTGAATTTAGGAGGAAGAATCGTAGTGAAGCAACCACCGGGGGTGAGTTTTCACCCCCGGCGCGTTCGCTGATTATATCGATTCGAGGCCTACCTAACGGAATTACGTTGAGAGTGGTCCTAACCTCGCACAACCTTAAAGCTACAGGCTAAGGGCCGACGTCCGATATTTTCTACACCCTCTAAAGCTGAAGCTTTCAGAACACGTGTATCGTATTTAAAAAAATGCCCATGTGCAGTGTTTTACTCGCGAGTGCACTATTTAAACTTCAACCAGTGTTTGTTTACGCGCGTCATCTCGAAATTAAATGATCAAAGTATGCTGGTGTGTTCTGTGAATAAAAATAAAATTGGAATGTTACATGAGAATAGGCCCAGGAACTTCTTTTAAAAGTTATGACGAAAATATTCATTTTCTCTATTTTAAAATACATTGAAACAAGGACTGCATGAATTTCGTGATGATTCATCGACTTTCTGTGATGCAACGTTAATCCTGTCAATCAATTTTTTCTGCGTATTTTTTCTTCCTCGGAAGATTATATCCACCACGTTTCCCGACAGATAAAAATCTTGTTCTGAGAAATTTTATTGTAACTTTTATATGAAAATGTTTTGGACTACTGTTTGCCTAACATTTTGATTATATTCTTAATCACGGAACACGCTAGCACAGGACACACGAGCATCAGCAAATTGTGTGAAATTATAAGATTACAATGGACAGTCTTTTAATGGTCCATCAGGATCATTTTAATTACGAAGAAACCGTGAATGCAGTGAAATAATTAATTGTTTCGCTCTGTCCTCTTAATCGTTTCCAACGCGATGACATAGTGATTCATTTCAGTTCTCTTATCGAACAGGTAATTCATTTTTCCCTTCTGATCGTTGTCGTTGGCCAGGACAGCTCCAACGTAGTTAAAACATTCTTCCGGCGAGTAACGAGTGTCGTGCAATGAGTTCGTCGAGGTAAACTTCGAGCGATTCGTCACGCAGGAAGTAAACCCGTGATGTTAATTCACACCGAGAAGGCTTTTTATTGCCGAGATAAATACACGGCGCGAGAAATGATAACGAAACGTGCCACCAGGCAGTTAATCGTCTGGGATCGAACAATAAGGAAATGAATATTCTGCCGCTGATATGAAGCGCGAATTTCCCGCGAATCATATGCATCGGCTTTATTTTCATGCGAGATATTATCGGTCGTTCATGAGTTTCTCATCAATTATGCAAATTTCGGACTGTTACAATTTGTAACTTTCTCACGCGGTTTGCAAACGAGCTTATTGTTTGACTGATGATAAATCCATATTTTGCATAAATTCCAGCACTTTGTATGCTCATATTATGCATTATTCGTGATAATTTAAAATATATGTAGTTGGTTTTCATATTTCTGTACTTCTATCAATGCTAATTTTTTGTAAGAGCAAAATTTTCATGTAAATACGTAAATTGTCGTAGAAATTATCGCTTTCAGTAGATCAAGTCAATTAATGTTTCGTCATCCAAATTAATGTGAAATTAATTGATAAGGGAGTAGCTGGTGACAGGCAATTAAACAAGTACTAACTCTGATACAATTCTGAGCAACATTAACATTATAATAATAATGTACAAACATAACTGTACGATTGAATAGTAAATATTATAAGTACCTTTTGCTTCACGATTTATATTATAGTACTCGCATCATAGGCCAGCAATTATATATTTATCAATTTTAATTTCAACAAAAAGGTATTACCATCCATGCAATTTTTAAACATAGCGACGGTGCAGTGATGTTATAAAATAAAACATGAGCCATCAAGTGAGATAAAAAATATTTGTTACTGTAGCACGTAGGTTTTTTCATTGTATCACGAGGTATCTTAAAAAGGGGATGTCGTGATAGCTATGGCTTAATATGCCAGGGATTTATATTAAAACATAGATTATGTTTCTTTTTCTAGACAACTACATATACTATATATTTTTATATACAACGTGGATTACGATAACAATGAGTCAAGTCTGAGTTGAATTTTTCTTAGACTGAGTTAAATATATTTTCGCTTTGAATGAAACTAGGTTGGATCTGTCTTCGACTTGGATGAAGATAGGTTAGGTCCAAATTAAATTCGAATAAGGGTGGGTTAGGTTTGGATTAGGTTTGAATGACGCTGAATTAGATCTAAAGTAAGCGTAGATAAGACTAGGATAGACTTTAGTTAAACTTAAGTAACGCTAAGTTGGGTCGGAGCTAAACATAGATGACACTGCGTTGCACAATGAGTCAGGCTTGGAAGATACTGAAAATTCATACAAAACTGCGTTAGTTCTGAAATAATCGTTGAAGGTGACTGCGGTAGACTTAACTGAAGCATGTACCAAATTCATAAGACATCCTCTGACTTTCATCTAGGAAAGTCTGGGATAAATATGACTCAAAAATTCTATGCAATAACAACAACGATCTCGATATCACAGCACTAATCTCTCAGCATCATATGGAACATTGAAAACTCCAGTTCTGATGAGCACGATGGGACCACCGAACGAATCAAGCTCGGTTATCTTAGCGAGTGGAACCGTCGGGTGCTTGCAGGATAGCGTGATCCAATTTGTCGAAGAATGCGCTATCGCGGGTAACTGCGAGACGGCGCGGCGTAAGAAGAGGAGACGAAAGGGGTAGAAATATCGAAGGGGGTGGAAGGAAAACGATAGACGATGGCGAGGGACGGGAGGTCGAGAGGGCAGGCAATTAATACGACGCGGAGGCATGCACGTCGGCAGGCAACGCCGAAGGTTCGCTTCATTAGGGCCTGAAGGTAGGGTGGAAGGGTTGATTTTTACCCCGAAAACCCTCCCACTGCCGCCTCATTGGTTTCCAATTATCGAAATGCCGTCGCCTTAAGGCATCCTCCCCCATGCTCCCTGTCCGTCTCCTGTCCCGGATGCCTTTCGCTCCCCGTGTATTCGTCGTAAATGTTCCGTAATTTATAGTCGAAACGTGCGAATCGTTTATTCCGCTCGAACTACGATAACTGCTTCGTCGGATGTCCAGCTTAAAGCTTTCGACCGCGAAAGCCGCGCCGCATGCGTCGGGACCGCCGAGTTACACGCGATCCGCTCGGGCTCGTTGCCTTCTGATTGAATCAGAAATGAAATGGATGTAATTTGATTACTCGCTATTGAATCGTAATGATTGCAAGCGAGTAATTGAATCGCGAAGTCAAATACGCAGCGTAAATAGCGAAGTTTCGGCCCGACGGAGAGTCCTGCCGGTTGTCGCGCTACGGTAAATTTTACTCGAAATTTTACTGACAATCCATATACATTGAATCATGGTTTGGTTGCAAGTTCTACGATTTTCATTTCATAACTGAAAACCGTCTGCAGTCTCTCTGCAACAGTCCAATCGGAAACGCGTACCACCGGCAGCCGTCCTTTATCGATCTCGATAAAAATAAATAATCATAAAAAGTATCAGCTGGAGATCGGTGGGGGTAAAAGAGCAAGATTTCGAAGGCAGTTTACCGAAGCGTTGCAATACACGGATAACACAGACACAGAAAGAGAGAGAGAGAGAGGGATTCGAAAGCGGCTAAATGCCTATCGAGCGTGCAGCAGCTCGTGCAGGGGGTGATGTTTTCAGAATTTTCGAAATCCGTCGATGCGAAGGGTGTACCTCGTCGTCGGAGATCCTGGGAATAAAGCCTGGGGATCCAAGGCTCGGCGATGGTTCTCTCGGAGCCAGTAGAAATCCTGGAATCCCCACAACCAGCTTCCGCACCTGTTTTCCGGTGCATCGAAAAAGAGGCGGGCGTTCTTACGCGTGCCGGCGGACAGAGCTAGGTGGTGCGAACGGGAAGAAGAAGAAGAGAAAACCGGCTAGAAGGTAGAGCTGCGGAAGAGAAGGAGGCTAAGGTGGTGGCTGCGGAGAGAGAGGAGGCGGATGGCGAGGAAAAGAGGTGCAAGAGGAAGAGGAGGAGGAGGAGGACGTGAACGTCGAGGAGAGGATGAGGAGGAGGAAAGAGGGATGGCCGGGGTACCCGAGCGGGGGTGGTCCAATCAGAGGCGAGTACGGGTGGGGCAGAATACCTACGCCTTCTCCCTCGCGTTACCTCCTGCGACTCTCCTCATCCCCCTTTCTCCACGGGGTTGGAATCACCGCCACCTCCAACCGGCACACCACCACCTTCTTCCTCCTACTCCACCTTCACCTCCTCCCACGGCAAGCTTTGGCCTCTCCTCCTCGCTGAAGCCCCCGCGGCTCCTGGCGGCTACCCAAGACAAGTGCCCGCGAGAGATTCTCACGGCATGAGCGGGGATCGTTACGTTAGACTGACGGCGAGGATATCCACGGTCGAGGATTTCCACGGCGATTTCCGCGCGAGTACGCGTATCTCTGACCACGATTTCCAACGATTCTCAACGCAATGCTGTCCGACGTGGACGAGAACGTTCGCGAGCATCAACGCGCGAGGAGCCAGCCGGTGTGATTAAAAGGACTTGCCGTCGCGACAGAGACAGAGGGAGAGGGAGAGGGACCAGGTGGTTCTACTGATCTGAAGATTGACAGTAAGTAGGTGTTGCGTTGATTTCATTCGTTCGGTCGTTTTGTGATGGCTCGCGTTGTTTGGGTACGAGGGATTTCATGGTAGGGTGGGGACCAGCTTGTGGTGCAACCGGAACAGGGACCTGGTGTAAAGATATGCCGAATGTATAGGACCCACGTTCTTCATCGCAGGATTGTTTGTTTGTTTATAGAATGTTTAAAAGGATTTAGACGTGAATAGAGTACGAAAAATGGGATGAAAGTTTGTTTACTGTATTGACAAGTTCGTTGGCTTGCTGATCGACGATGACTGGTACCTACTATTCAATTCAATTCAGTGATTAATAGTTCTTACAAAATTTTGAGCAGGATTAACATTATACGGATAATATCATGCTTCCTGATTCATTATTAAAATACGATGATATACTATGTCTGACGACGTATGGAAACTTTCACTTAAAATAGTCACTTATGTCAGGAGCAATTGTATGGCTATAACCTTCCGAACGCGTGACTTAATGTTCTGCAATTAACATCCTTGATCTTAGTTTCCTTCAAACACTGAAATAACATTTTGTTTGAAGATTAAAAAATTGTCAGTGACTTTCATACACGTGCTTTAATGTGACTCCATAATTAAAATCGAAGGAGAATAGGATGAACCAATAAAACCGTAGAACAAAAAGTAAACACTGTCAATTTTTTATAAGCAGGGGAACATGTGCAAATAGCTTGAGGATCCACATCTCATGCAAACGGTAATATTCACTGAATTGCCTCCTATTAAAACTCAAGATTTTTTCGAACACGAAATCTTAGATGAGACCAGATTGTCCTCACATAAGCTTGCACCAGCAACTCGTCCGATTGTTCTGAAGAAGTTCCTTTGAATTAACATTAAACCATCAGTCTGTGATTCTGTAGAGGGAAGTTCGAATGTTTTCCCTCAGACGGGAAATAAATCAGCGAATGATCGTGCGAGGAGTCGTGGAAAGGGGAAAATAGTGTCGGGAGCACGGTCGGGTAAACACCTGTGCGCGAGTTCGAAGCAACGTAATCGGTCCGGGTACGAGGATGGAAAAAGATAAAGACGGGAACAGTGGGGTGTGCTCGAATTGCTCGACCAAAACGCGGATGATTCGATCCTTTCTGAACCATTTCACCCGATTTGCCTTGGTGAAATATCGCCGCTCGTCTCCCGGTGAACTGCCACCATACGTGTACGCGTGTGTCTTTCGAACCTTCGCTTCGTGAATTGTGCTGTTTGGCTGAACACTGTCGGACGCTTCTACTGCTTCCGCTTAACTGTGTCCACAGAATTTCTCACCACATTGCAGTACAACATTTTTAGGCTACTTCGTTAGCTTCATCCTCTCAACAAACGGAAATCTTCGGGTCCAAAACGTTACTAATCTATCGGGGAACAATTTAGGCAGATTTACGTCTGAACTATCATACAGTTGAGATTTCTGAAATCTCTAAAAATATTACTGGAGCACGACTGAAATATTTAGGCTTTTAATAACAATACCAAACAGTTAACTATATTGATAGGGTTTAATTGTTTATCGCTCAGTTAATGGTGACATAATTTATACATGATGTTTTCGTTTTATTCAAATGCAGAGTGCTGAAATAGTCTCTGATGTAGCCTTCATAAATTACATATCGGTTTGTACAGACCATCATGGGAGATGTTATTGGAAATGAAAGAAAGGTTATTAAAGGGAAATTAAATATTTTCAGGATTTTTTTATTGAGTTTTTCAGATATGTATCAGAAAGAGATTTTTCCAGTATCTTAGGATTCAGAGAAACGCTTGTTCCATTGACGAGACATTCTTTCGAAGTTAGTTAGCCGTCACGTAGGACGACAAAATGGATAGGACGTGGAAGTAGGGCGACGAGATTATCTCGACCAATAAAGCGAATGGTTCGGAATGACTGCAATTATTTCGTGGCGCGTGTTGTTGGTGCCGATTGGACGAAACAGTCTCGTGATGAAGGGAGATAAAGGCCTCTAAATACACGCGTACCTATCGTGGACCACCGAGCGCTACCATAACCCAGACAATTTTCGCTTGCTTCCAAACTGCAATGACATTTATCTAGAAATAATCAGTGTAATTCCTTCAACATATCTTCTGAGAAAAAGTGTCTGAATTAACTCAACTAACTTCAGTGCAGTTTTTAATTAAGGTTACCAACTGTCGAAAGACATCAGCATGTTGCTCCCAGCAATATGATGTGGACATGTGTGTAACCAATCCTTTCGAATTACACAAGATGAAATATAAATTATTATTAACACTTCGACTGCCATGTCACTCACACATGGGTGAAACTTAAATTCAGTTGTCACTTATCTGAACACGAACATAATCTGTAAAGTATTTAAGAAGATATAATAGAGCCACTAGGAACTATAAATGATTACGAACATTATTAACACGTTGAGTATCATAGTGAAAGCAGCCATACCCAATCAGATACAAGATAATTTACTATTTTTCATATAAATCATAAGGAAAAAGAAGATTTGAGTACACGATCGTGTTCTACTGTTTACTCAGAATTTTGTGACAATCAACAATTATTTAATTAAGTGGAATTTGAGGTGCCGCTCGCTAGTGACCTCCACAACATTTAAGGTGTTTATTAAAAAAAAGTATAATTTTAACTTACTCTCATGTTGTATCGAAGTCTAGAAAGTCGTGTTGGTTTCAGCCTACATAGAAATTATGATGCATGAAATCTATTCTTTCAAATGTACTGATTATATTGTTTCTTAAATTTCTGAGCTTGCTCGTAGTTCAGGCACCATTTTGATACGCATCACCAGTTTACAATTCGATAAAAATCCGGCGTGCTGAGTTTTTTGTATACCTCGATCGTGTTTTACGAACGGACACACATACACAGGAGCTTCCGTGAGACAATGTGGACCACAGCCACGTAAAACTCATGGGAGGAGAGAAGCTTTATCGTGCCGTCTCGCACGTATACATTTATATTTAAGAGGGAGGACGAAACTTTGTTGACAACATGGCCGACACGTCTCTGAGCTTTTCTACTCGCCACTCCGTGCTTTCATCGTCTGGCAAGGACGACCTTTATTCTATTCTCGGCGGTTCTACGGCGATGAGAACCGCCCACTTGCAACCTATCCTGTGAAGCAATTTTCAAGGAAAAAAGACGGGAAAGTGGCTGCTTCGGCCATTACGCTGATGTTCGCGAATTCGTTTCGACGAAAAAGAGATACCGACGTTCTTCCAGAAAGTTCACCCACTTCGTTGTTTCGTTTACAACAACCGATTTTAAAATTAGATGACAATTAATTTAACATTATTACTTGTACGCTGTGTTTTATTTAACACAGGAGCCATGAATTCTCGTAAATGATAAAAATACCCTGCTGCGTCGTGCTACGTGTTATTAATTATTTCTTTCTTGTGCACGATGCTTTTTAATGTCTCTATTATTTTTGTAGGCACATTTCAGTGTTTCTTCGTATGAAAGTTACCCTAGCGCGAAATTTTATATAGTTTTGAACATGTTAGATATTGCATACGTGCGCCATCGGTTTTAGTATGAAACCTTGGAAGATGTACATCTTGTTCTACGTTTGCCTTTTGTAGTGCTGGTTTATAAATATTCGAAGCATTCAGCGGTATTATTTGCAACAAGAACACCAACATTTTTGTCAATTTCACAAAAACCATTTTTACAGAAAGTATAGATAGCACAACATGTACATGGTCTAATATTTTTATTGCAATACTAACTTATCATGTTACTTTTGTAGAACTTACTGATAAAAAGATTCTTTGATGTTCTTTTTAATAATCATGTAATTTGATATACATCTCCTATAATTCATAAAACCTCCCCAGTAATTAAACTGAGTTTCATTAAATAACGATTAATTCTTATAAAAGGCTCAGAAACAGTAATATCGTAAATATTAAAAACTTCCACCAATTTTGACAATTTATCTATGAGTTTCTACATAGTTTCCGGTAATAGTTTGTCCCATTTTCGTTGCAAATGATTCCAGAATTCAGATTTTGATTTCCAGTTAGTTCCTTATATTATTAGGTCCATTCCATACCATGCTGTGTTGCATGATTTGCATTTCATTACTCTTCTGCAACTGCTCTCAACAATTATTCCACACTTTTACAATAATCCTGGGAAGATATCGTATTCTCAACAGAAATAGCAAGTGTCCTAAGACGTATACACAGGAGAGTACATTAGTCACTGTGCCACTCAACGTATTAATCAAATAATTTCCACTTACATTCATTGCACAAGGTGTACCACTTAAAACAGGCCATCTAATTATCGTTACACCTGACACGAGTGTACATTTAAACATGCACAATAGTATGATCTTAAAAAGCTCCTGGACACTGAAACTGTAAATCAAATCTAACACCTTCATTCATCGAGATCCCAGGTTCACCAACGCTACAAGTCAATTCGAGAACATGGCGTACTGTCGTTAAACCCTAACCCATTGAAACACCTATACAGTTTATCATTACTCCTCTCAGAAAACGTGTCATCGTTAAGGGGCATCACACTCTACAATAACTAAAATAATAAACACGATTATTTACACTCTCGAATTGAAACATTTCTCGTGTCGTCACATATAGAGAAGAGAGATAGGTGGCCTACTTTGCACCCAGCACAAAAATCGAAGAGGTGGGCCGTCCACGGGAAATCTGATCAGCGCGTCGGGCGGCGGGAGGAGCGAGAAAAACAGTGTGTGCGTCGAAAGAAGTAACATGAACGGTAGTTAACAAGTTCTCGATCGACAGGGCCGTGTCAAGCACGTCAAGCCATTTAAGCACGCAGTCACGCGAAAGCTCGGCCACGTTGAACACGCGAGCACGTCGTCGAGGGATTTTCACGCTCGTTCCTGTACGTTCGGTTAATCGGAGATCGTCCGGTTCGGAAAACCCGGAGACAGCCTGTCGTCGCTGATAAAACGTAACGCGAAGTCCACGTGGCAGTGACGAATAGCAACACCGATATACCGTGCATATGCAGCGGCGGCGAATCAATGAATCGAAGGAGAAAGTGATACCGCGTCGCGGTTTGTGAATGAGAGAATACCGTTCCATGTGTTTGCAGAAACATTCCCGTTAATACTCTTCGCCACTCATTGATCGTCCTGCGTATTGTGCCCATTGTAGCGCGTCCATGTCGTCGCAATTAATACGAACCCATTCTATATGCGAAGTCTAATGCCGCCGTTAACGAATGTTTAATTGCTGGAGCCGACGAATGTTGTACGAAATCGTGGCTGTTCGTTAGGAAGGAACAATGGGCACGCGCGTCGGCCGGTCGTAAATATTGGATACATTTTTTCGGTTAATTTTGCTTGCTGATGGATGAAAGGAAGCTCTTGTTCAGTTCGGAACGATTTTTGGAGTGAATGAATGTGGAGAACGGTTGGTGGAACTGTGGTTGAAAGGTATGCTTGAGTTTCTTGCTCGTGAAGATGACTGTCATGGTGTGAGTGATACTTTTGATTGTAGGAGGTAATATGGATCGAATTATACATGATACAGTTTAACATGTTTGATACTATGTGTCAGATACGTGTTTCGCGTGATTCCTGTCAATTATGAATTCTTTGGAATCATTCATCTGTGAAAATGAACCTATGGCGCGTACAGAAGTATGAGATCAGTATCTTATGTAGCTGACAATTACTTGAAATGGTCTGTTGAGCTTTTTAATACATTTTACGTATGAATAATGACTATTACACGAACTATTAAAATTGTAGAGTGGTATATGGTTAATGGACAATATGGAATTGAACGGTGGTAGCAATCGTGTTAATATTTACATGTGTATCACTACTTGAAGAATGGATTCAGTATTTAAAAACAATAAAGTAGGTATTTTAAACGTTTTTCGAAGTAACTCAGTGCCTTCTGCAGGTTAGCTCTCCATGTACACATGCACGTGACTTTTGTCTGACCGTTGCAACACTCGTAGAAGATTATTATATTTAACATTACGCGATACTGTATATTCCACCAAGGCGATAGTAATTTATCTCTAATTAATAAATTAATATTGTCTGTCGCTAAGACTTCATGGGTATAAACAAAACGAAACAAAGGCTTCAGAAAAATAGTTTACTATAGTTGGAGTCAAACACCAATGATGCAATTACCCATTTTGTATGAGTCTATTAACACATTACCTGTCACAGTGAAAATTGCCATAGTTAGTCTCACACGTTGTAAAATACACATTTTTTTAATACAGACTCTTAAAAATTGAAATATTATCTTATTCGATACTACACGTATGTATCTTTTGTACTATTATTCTATCGTTTTGAGTAATCAAAATATAATAAGAATCAACAATTAGTAAATTTCATAATAAATTTATTTCAATACAAATGTCTTACAAAATTCACATAATAATTGTATATTAACGCTTTGCACTCTTATGTCCCCTCTCAGTGGCCGAAGCTGAAAATGTATCTTCTACACGTATGTCCACTTTTCAAGTGGCTGGAATTATAAGTCCCTTCTACTCGTACGTCTATTCTCTAGTTACCACGAAGTAGTGTTACGTAGCAGTAGTCTGTTAAATGTCAAAGAGAACAAGTTAAATGTTATACTTACCTATTGCACTGGGTTCAAGCTATTGCGAGTGCAAAGGGTTAAGGAGTCCTAGCACAGGCAGAATTAAAGACAAAGATTATCTAACAATAAGAAAAAAATAATATAAAACATAATACGAATGCGTATGAGTCTGTGCAGTGTCAGCTTTCACTGTCCCTATAATAATTATCAAAATCCAGCGTCGAGTTAACTCGTCATCTCTTCTCCATAACAGCGTAGATTAAAGAACATTTGAAACGTGTAATCTCGGCACGGTTCTTCGACGTTCCAGCATGCATTCGGTCGCGTTGCAATATCCAGCAGGGTTGTTTCCAATTCCCTTCTGTTCTCATGGTTGCGAGGAAGCGTCATCGGGGTGAAAAAGTGGGAAGGAAGCAGAGCTCGAAGAACGAGCGGGTAAGAGGAACCGAGGCAACGGAAACTTTTCCCGTGCAAAGTACCACGCGGACTGGCTCGAGGTTATGAAATTCTGATGGCTCATAAAATGTAAGAAAATTTACAGACTTCGGTCTCCTCTCTGCTTCTCTCTCTTTCTTTCGTTCTCTGCTGCCAGCTCGCCGGTCCTCTCGGCTTTCTCGCGTCCTGCTCCGTTTCTCCGTCGCTTCGTCCTTACGCCGGCGGCTTTGCGAACGGCGGAACGGCTGGAGGGCGCGAAAAGGGACGAGAGGGCGGTGTAAAGTTTAAAACTCGTGGCAATCGATTAGGAACCTTGGAAAAGAACACCTCTGTTGCTCGCTCACTTCTTTCCACTCTTTGCACGACAAATTTCGCCTCAATTTGGACCCCGTTCTGACCCCTTCGACACTCACTTTTGTTGGCTACGGACTGTGCCCTCCAGAAAATCTAGCTGATGAAGCATTATAAGTAATTGTTAATACCTTGACTGTTGTGGGGATCACTGATGACCAGTGACTGAAGTTTCAGCCAAATTCAAACTACCGATTTTTTATAAAATTTTTAGTGACATTAACGTTAGAATGATCGCATACAATGAGACGTATGCAAGAAAATATTTAACTCTTTGCTCACAATAACGAGCCATACTCGTGATACGAATTGTGATTCATATGTTACAAGGATCGAATCCACACATCTTTGAATTTTAAAAAACCCTGTATCATACTTCCATTCACATTCAAAAGATTGTTAAAATCTAACTATACGTGATGTACATTGACAGATACTATTGTAATATGGATTTTGGCTCATTACAAAAATCTTAAGGCAAGGGGTTCAACATAATTTCCATAATGATTTATAGAACGAAATAATGGTAGTTTTTAATCTGGTGGCCAACATGCTCATCATCTACATGTTCTTCAGTGTTTTTAAAACGTCTTCCTTCATGGATCAAACTTTTAATTACGTTTTGCTAAGATTCAGGAAATGTCCGGTAAAATTGGAAGTTTCCATATACTACACGGGAGTTTTGCAATTCCCTTTAGCAAAATTTTACTGGTTCTCTGATGAGAAGAAGCTGAACCAGTAAAGTATCCTCGAACATTACTGATGATTTTACATAATATTTCAGAGAACACGTGAATCTTTGGTTGCAACCCAAAGGAAAAGCTGTGTCGAATATTTGTGCTGAGCCTGCATTTGTATTAAAATGTCATGAAAGTTAAGTGCTCGAATTTTGGAAATTTTCGTATAATTTCAGTTACAATCGTTTTAGAATCAGAGTTAATCACAATCATCGATTCTTATGCTTTCAATGTCTGTTCCATTGGTCAGAGCCAAACAAAAGTCTGGCCATGGATAATAAATCTATCTGTGTGAATGAAAACATTAATTAGGTTATCTTTTGGGGTTCATCTCTTTCGCATTAATCGTTTCCTCTGCCAAAATTCTTCTATTCTCGGTCACATCGTAACTGTTTGATCGAACAGAATATCTGATGATTTTAAAACGTTATATAGGTGCCAGATATTGGCAACCGTTCAACACAGTGCCTTTAAACCAGATATCAATGAATTCCAAAGTTGGAAACGAAAGGATGCATTCTATTATAATGAGAATAAATCAAAATTTAATACTTTATACTATAGTGACTTTGAAAACTGGTCGCTACTTCAGAACAATTTATAAAGATCCAGGGTAGAGTTACAAGATGAAAATAAATAATGAAGAATAACTGCGAGTGCAGAAATGTCCAAATGACAAAGCGTAATATAATAAACGTGTACAAGAAATGAGCCATCGTTTCTAAGCTATTAAAGATCATAAAAGAATGTTGTAATATATTTGAAAGGTACCATAAATTTTCGTTATTAAATTTTCATACAAGTGCAGATATTTTTACTTGTATTTAAAGGATAATTAACATTCATCAGCGTAAAATACCCGACGTTACTGATCAAAATATCTTACATTCCTCCGAGGTTCTTCAGTTTATCCTTTATCGAAATCTTCTTGCGCAGGAAAGACGCGGGGAAGGGTTAATTAACAGCAAGCAAATGAATGCGACTTGATCAGTGGAAATTACACGGGGGACTGCTCAAAGGCGATGGACCAACTATTTTCCTCTATTATCAGAATTTCCCGATTCGCCGATCCCTTCGTACACTCTTTCAGGACGTCTAGACGACTTGTAAAGCTGTGACTGTAGTTGAAACGACGACCTACGACATTTCGTGGCCGAAATCAGACAAAAACTTTAATCATTCTGACGATTAAATAGCTTTCTGACTACTCTGATTCGCAGTAGTATGATTTCGTTCTTTAATGGAATTTTTTTACGTGGATGCAAAACAATTCGAACCTAAAATTTACAGAGTCTGAAGTCTCCCACAAAATATGAACGGAATCTACATTCCAGAAGAAAAAAGCTAATTAATTAATTATTATTGGAAATGTGAATAAAATTGCATTATTGAAGTGATAAATAGTAATAGATATTTCTATATTTATTTATTATCATAGCAATTATGTTACGTAATTTATAGATTATATCTAAAAAACAGATGATTTTGAAACCTATGTTGATTAGAACTTTACCATGGCTTGTGAGTTATAAAATACGCTTACAAATTTTGTGACAACTCCTCAGATTTGCAGAGGCATTATAATACCTATTAGTCCTAATAATTTTATTCTGATTTCTAATAGTTGTTGCAATACCTATTATTTCTAATAATTTCAATAATACAATTTCTAAAAATCGGTTAAACACTACTCAGAACACTCAACTCTTACATCGACTTCAGAGCTTGCACATATTGATTTCCAATTGCAATTCGGTTTTCAACACTATTATCTTCTTTGCACGTTGAATTCGCCAGCTTCCAATTACAATCCTACTCAAACGAATGGCTCAATATTTTCGGGTGCTCCCGGCCAAAGTTTGACAAGCTTCTCTCCGCTGAAACCGATATTTATTCGACGAAAATCCGTTCCGTAAGTTTGGAATCCGGGTCTAATGGATCTGTCTTTTGATGGTTGATAAAGGGAATTGTACTCGATGAAAATTTCCTAGCAGGATGTGTCGGAGGATCTTTGGGCGAGGATGCTCGCCCGACACTCGCCAATCTCGCGCGTATAATTATGTATAAAGGCGACGACGATGACGACGACGACGACGACGACGACGGGGCCGGAGTTAGCGATGGTGATGATGGCGGTGGTGGTGGCTCGCCGCTCAAAATACGTCTAAATATTAATGAGCTGTCCCTGCCTACGGCGCACCACCTTCGTTTGGGCATTCACGCTTTTACTCAGACGGTGTCCTCGTGTGTGTGCCCGTCGAAAAGTGTGTTAGTGCAAAATTAACGCTGGGAGAGAAGGTTGCTCGTTGTATCGCGTGAGATGTATAAATTTGCGAAAAGACCAATTTTTTGGACATTCGTCGCTTGTACAGGCTGGCTGCAAATTGTTGTTAAAAATTGTGTGATTTTGCGTAAAAAGTATTTGGTACATTCGTTACGGCGCATGATAAAGGAATTGAGATACAGATGATGACGTGTTAATTTGTTAGGTTTAAATTTTGACGTCTTCGGAGTTGGAATTGTTGAAGTTGGATTAAAACTATATGATTGAAATCAGAGATATTAATACTTTAAGTACTGTGGAAGTATATACATATCGCACATTTGCCGTAACAACGAAATAACTCAAAATTCGCCATTTTTCAGTTATTGGTATAGAGGTAACGGTTTTTGTTTGTAGTTTCTACTGTTAGACCGATACAACTGAAGTTCTAAAATTCATCACGAGTGGACGGTTGTTGAGGACAGACGTTCTTATGAAATTGCAGTAATTCGGAACGTTCACGCTCATTATCCCTAAAATCGTGCTTTTTAAGTTGTGTCTTTGTTGCAGCAAATGAGCGATATGTTCTCCAAAAGTCATTAGCATTGAGTATGGATGTGTGTATACGACTTACAATTAGAAATTCCTTCGATTTATATTTTCGACACTAAAAAAATCGTCAGTTTTTGTCAGCTATATGCTGTGATGATCCTGCAATTCTCATTGTAACATAAATAATCGAGATTTCATTTATTTTGTACCGACAACTGTTCATGCAACAAGACTTGAGTGAATGTTTACAGCCTTGAAATATTTCTCACAAAAATGTAAACTGGTTTTAACTAGAATGCACAAATAAGTTAAAATAAAAAATGATGGGATATAAATCTGAAAAAGCCCTGCGTACATTGCACTACTTGGAACAATTTCAATAGGCGACTGTAGAATATTTCTGTATGCGGAAATGATGTTAACATTCAAGCGTGATTCCGATTTAAAACTAGCAGGAAGTAGTGTTGATCAATAACTGAATGGGCATGGCTGCCTATTGCTACTGGTAACATTATTGACAGTAAGTAACGTTGGACTATAACTTAGTCATCTAGTATTACATAGTCGCGAATTCGACCTTGATGCAACTTATCTCGTCTGAAGAATTAATAAGCAAGGTATGTTTTAACGGCCAACGTTAGTGAATAGTATCATCAGTTGTTCAAATCGATTTTCATTCGCAGTAATAATTCACATTTTACAATTGGCCACGTGTTATAACCGGGATGATAAGTAACATTGTTCAATAACTAGTCAAGCAATAATACCCAATCGAAAAGGGTTACACAATGAAATAATTTTATAAATTTATGACAGTACATTAAATAACTAATGAACCCTGTATATATTTAAAAACATCGACATCACGATGATACTATAAAATAGGAAATGTATTATCAAACAGATAAACATTCGTATCCTCGTAGATAAATATTCATAAAACCCTGTTTTTGTTTATCTAATTGAATTCTTCATCAGAGGCGAATTCATTACAGCTAGGAAAAGAAATGATTTAATCGTTATTTTATTACAATTATTCAACGTAAATATCATAGATACTAAACAAAAACTTGAAAAAAGAATAAGTCTTTCATAAACATTATATCATTGACAATAAGATTTGAATTTTAAAGATCTAGACATACACAACAGTATCTCTGTAGAATCAGAAGTTCAAAAAATTACACTTATGCCGTATATGAGTTATATCATCGCTAGCAATATGTCATTTATAAAAATAAGCGTACATATCTCAAGATACATGTACACGTTAAAGCGAGTTTCATTTGTTTCTATTTTTCTCCATTTTCCATCTTCTCGCCGAACGGCTAGATAAAGAGAGTTTCGCAGCAGAGAGGGGTGGAAAATAGGGGAGACGAAGGGGTTGACAGGAAGGAGTTACCTGATAGTTAGTACAAAGACTGTCATGTAAGATGCGCCGTCAAGCAGCAGTCACTTCGTCCCGTGCCCCTATCTCTCGCCCACCCGCCCTTCATTTTGTTCTCCTCTATTTTCCCGGTACTCCTTCTGCTCTGTTCTTCCTGGCTGGCGGATCCTTCGGGACGGCTAATTGTGAGCGACAGTCGCAACGAGTAACGGGAGAGGGATCAACGTCACTTTCGAGAACTTCTCGAAAGCTCCGCCGACGTTCCGCGCATTATCAAAGAATTTGGCGATAGCGTTGTCGCCAAACACATAGGACGGTCGATGTAATTATTTACATCGAACTTCGTTGTCGTGCCAGTGACTATTTTCTAGACTCCGGTAATAGACGACATCCCCGATATGTCAACTTTTCAGTAATTTGCGTCGATAACCTATATTTAGTAGCTCGGTGGACGTTGAATGCATTACCAGAAGATCTGTAGGTATAGTTGTCGGCAAACACGCCGAGCGGTCGATGTAATTATTTACATCGAACTGAAACTTCGTTATCGTGTCTCCGAATATTTGCTACGTTTTAATAATCGGCGAAATGATCCTGGTATTTCGAGTTTTCGTTTATTTTTGCCAGAAAGTACATTTAATTCCGCTGATGGTTCAATTACCGTCGTCAGAAAGTTTGGAAAGTAAGTCGTCGGACACATCGAACGATGGATGTAATTGTGTACATCGAACTGACAGATCGTTGACAGGTGGTTGTAATATGCTCCATATCATCGATTTACAGGGACATGGTATATTCAACCGGTTTGAACGTGGCGCGCATTAACTGAACATTTGCCGACAGATGTGTTGCCAAACGTGTCGCGCATTCGATGAAATTAATAAGTCCTGTCGTTAGCTTAATAATAATAGTATGGCGGGCAAAAGTTTCCGGACAGTACATTTTGTACTCTTACTTTTGCTTTTGACAAAGAAACCGAGTTTCAACCTGACATTATGTTGAACAATAGGTCAAACAGAAGATAAAGATCTAATGCATGATCCTCCTTTTCATTTTTTATGTGTACGTAAATCTAAATTTATTACGAATTGTACATATAAAGCATGATTGAAAATATAAAATATCCGGAAGCTTTTGCACGCCACTGTAAGTCCTATAAGACTTGAATTCTTTTCCGTTGGTCTGAACATTTGCGTTCCACAGCGAGACAAAGAAAAAAAGCGAACAGATATCAGTCGAAGCTATGCAGTTCCTCAAATAGACCATATTTCTACACCCGCGACAATGTTTCCGCCGATCGTATAAAAAATGATTCTCACTATAGGAAACTTTTTTTCTAATAACGTCACCGCGTCTCTGCGTTCAAACAGTCATGACAAAGTGGCACAGCGTGCGACAGACGATACATTCCGCTTTATCGGTCGGGTGAAATAGTCTGATTGCTTCTCGACCAACTTAATGCATTAAACAAGCGAAAGAAACGTTCGCACGGTCGGCCCGTGTCGCAGGTGTTTCCCTCTTTACAGCCGGCACGCGTAAAGAAATCTATTCGCCCCGTTTCTCGGGAGTGTGGGATCGATAAAGTATCCACGGTTTACGGAAACGCCGTATTACTATTTCTAGTAGCTGACGTAGCCGTTCTATAGAGATTCGAAAAGCCTTCGTGTTCCTTCGAAAATCGTGCATCTGGTCTCCCGTGGAAGTGGAACAACTTCGAGTTTACCTTCCGTCTCCTCCATCGAGAGAACCATCGGCGACTGTATTTACCATCTCTCGTAGGTACTTAATTTTGCTTTCGGAATTAATTCCGGCGAGGAGGACTCGGAGAGAAAACGGGCGTAGGTGTTACCTAAAGGTAAGAGTTGCCTCGTCGCTAGCAGGCACGTTGGTGTTGGTGACACATTGAAATACCGGCGATATGCTGGAGAAGCGGAGGAAACTTCCGCTGAGTATTTTCCCGGGACTGTCTCTCACAATTAGAATACTCTGGAGAGAGAGAGAGAGAGAGAGAGAGAGAGAGAGAGAGAGAGAGAGAGAGAGAGTGTGTGAGGGAGGGAGGGAGGGAGGGGGGAAAGCTTCGTAGAGACGGGAAGTAACGTGCAGATAGGTGCCTATTAGGGGTGGAGAGAGCCATCGTCGATTTTCCGAAAATAGGGTGGCAGAGGCCGCGGGAGGGGCGGAATGATGATTTATTGTACCCTGGGAATGCGTTTCTCTCGAGCAACGAATCTAACCGATGGCAGCTAGAAATATCGTTGATTCCGGGATATAAGACTGCCTCGGATTTTATCGTTAAATATACCGCAGTTTCGGGGAAAATTATTTGAAAATTGCGGCGGCTTGATGGCTCCTTAATAAATCAATCGAACGTATAATTTGCGGGCTGTATGAGAATTTTCAATTGTTAAAATTAACGCTTTGACTACCGCAGTGAAACCAGCCATCGCTAGCCAGACAGAATATAAACCCTGAAGGAAAAAAATGTTTAAATATTCGGTATTGTACAGGCGTACCTATATTAATACTGCAGTGCTAAATTTATCCAGAGTATGGTTCAAATCAATAGTTGTTTAATTAAATAAAATTTAAAGCATTGGTCCCTGGTGACCTCCATGGCAGTCCACGTGTTAACTGAGTACAATGATGTACTGAGGTTCATTTACGACTACTGGGATTAAGAAACACGAATAAACACTTTTTATTATTTTTTACGAGCATAAAATATTTTTGAAGAAATTATTGTGTCTCATAATATGTTTGAAGCTATATTTTAAATATATAGAGATATGAATTTTTCATGTATTTCTATTTCGAAACGTGTCACTTGCATGGAGACTTTGTTTAACGCTCTAACTGAAACAAAACTAAAATGTTCCTCAAAATAAGTGTTTTTTCTGGAGATAAATTGTTTTTACTAATTGCTATACGTCGCTTATTTCTACCAATAATTAGCGACAAAAAGTTCCGTAATGTCCCTTTGGTGGATACGTACCTTTGCAACCGCACCCATGCATCCGGTTCAGCGGCAACGAAAAAAAAACGTTCTAAAGTGTCGATAAAAGTGCAGTTCGGGTAGCGTTGAAAAAGTATTACCTAATTTATGCCGGGTCGTCTTCCTCGTCAGCCGTCGAGAGGGAAATGCAGCCGAGTTGCGATGGAATCGCGTGACGTGCAATTCGATGGTTCGGACGGACGGCTCTAGGAATAGTTGGTTATCGGCCGAGTGGTGAGCCCGGCCTGGGTGTGTGTCTTTAGAAAAGCATTAGTGTCCGGAATTAATTGATCGCGGAAGGGAAGTGGATACCTACGAGCTTACATGTTCCTCTCCGCCTCTCTTTCTCTCCTCTCTACCCTTCTCTTTCCAGCTGCAGAGTCGGTTCGGGTTAGGGGTGCAGGGTAATATCGGTACTAGCCTGTACCAGTCGATGAGCCACTCGCCGCCCTCCCCTCTTCATGGCTCTTCTTGCATTGCCTCCTACACACGACTGTGCTCGGGGCAACGATATAATCCGCTACCTCGTACCTCGTGACTTTCGCCCGCGTTTTTAATACCGGAGCACCTCTCGACACGTATCAACCTCGTTTTTCAGCAACCGAGCCGCTTTCCATCCCCGCGTTCACTCGATTCGCTGGAGGACCGCTTTTTTCCCCCTTCGGATGATGCATTTTCTTCGTTCCCGCGAATTCGCGTCGGCCAGCGATGATGAAACTCGACGATCAACGGCGGTCGAGTTTATTAACATGCGCCGTTTCCCTCGCCGTTCTGTCGCTGCGGTATAGTTTTTGATCGACGTTTCAGGGTCGTCGTGTACTGCGTTAGAGAAATTTGTCGATATCCAGTATAGAATCCAGAATACGGTTTTTTGATCTTACCTGGTATCTTCTTCGTTGTTGATGTCTTTCTCTTGTGTAGTATTAGTTCATGAGCGAGCTCATGTGTTCGACTGTAAAATTCTTACTGCTTTGTTACTAAATAACACGTTGGCTACCACAGTGGAAACAGCCATTCTTAATCAGACACGACATGAAGTGCTGTTTTGATTGCAAATTACTGAGAAAGAAAACCTTTTGAGAAAACCACTGAGAATACTGTAAAAATCAATAATTATTTGATTAACACGTTCCAGCATCTTGAACTCATGTCAGAGTGAATTTCGTCTTTGACTCATGCAGCATACAAATTTGAGCCACGAGTGCGACTCGTTACCCCAAGGCAAAGGGTTGATGTACAAAACCTGCTAGGAAACGAGGTCACTGTTTTCATTGAAATTATTTATAATTGACAAGGTATGTTATAATATAAAATTTTGAAACACATAGGTAAAATTAGCCAAGGAAATTATCCCAAAGAGTTGCTACTATTACAGTATTATTCTGAAGTACCCTGATGGAATTGTTTACTATAAATATGAATGTATTTATACGAATTGGTACATCTGCGTGTCTTATAAAATCTATATTCATCATTAAACGTTTTACTGTTTCACAATATTCTAACAACTTAACACTTCGACTGCCACATCACCCATGTATGGGTGACACTTCGATTCAACCATTACTTATTTGATCATTTCTAGTATTCATAAATTTATTTACTAAAGTTTAATGGTACCAATGCAAAAATTATGAGTATTCCTAATATTCTTGATTACATAGATTTTGTCTTGCGATTATATTTCTTTTGCATAGAAATTTATAAAGTTTGTCATTTTGAACCAATAGAGTGTGGCCGTCAAAGTGTTAAAATTTTATATCGCGTACAGCGTGGGCTATATAATTAGAACCGCTTCGGTAACTTATTGTTAGTAAATATTAATTTCAATAAAAATTGTTTCAGAGAAATATTGTATAGTTCGAAATGGGCTAAATAATGCACATTTCGATATTATTTCATTACTCATATTTATAGTACATTATAATAATAAAAAAATTCAATCTATCACATGTTCCGATACGATAAAATTCCCGTATCTATCACATGTCAGTATCGAAGGCCTCAGCGTTAACGGACATAAAAACAAAAAACGCAAACGTTCTGAGTGAACAAAAAAAAAATTTAGGCCGTTATATCATAATTAATATTACACCCACTTGCGCCACATTTTTTCCTGAAACTTCTGACACTGCGTTTTTTCCTTTCGGAGCGTGTCATCGTTGAGAATTCTGGATGCCACGGGCGAAGAGGCAGCGCGCAATGGTTAGAAACGTTTGTTTGAGAAGGCCGAGGGCCGACGGTTATTAAGCTCAGGCCACAGACCACATCAGAGCCAAGCAGAAAGGCCCCATGGCGTATTCACCTAACCTGTAAACCCTTTCTCCCCAGACTCGTACGCGTATCTATCATAATTTACGATGCTTCGCGAATGCTCCGGTCTCTGACGATCAATCCTTCACGGATTTCATTCAAGCGTCCGCTAGACGCAAAGTTTTAATACGAAATGCATATTTCATTGTCCGCGGCTGTCCCCTCGTTGCAGTTTCCCGTCGACGCGCGTTATTAGCCCTCCATTCCTGTGCTCACGTCATTTTCAGCGACGATGACGACGTAAACAACGGGGCGATGATATCTTGAGAAACTTAACGACAAATTGCTGCGACGAAACATCTTAATGATATTTACATTTCGAATAATTAATGGATGCCTCTGCATGAAGGAAATTGTCGATCATACTTAGCAAACTTTAGTTTATATAACGAGGTATAATTGTTGCTTCAGTATTTTCATACAATTTAGATATAAATTTATTTTTTGTTTTGTAGCAAAATTTGTTAAGTTAGTGAGTAGATCAACGGTACTGCTAAAAAAAATCACTTTCACTCTTGTTAACTTTAAAATTGATTTAATATCGTGGCTGCAGTATTACACTAAGCCTCATCTATTTTGTATAAAAAGTTAATAACTCTATGGAGGAAGATAATAAAGTTACTAGTGTAAGGTTGTAATAAATATTAAAGACTAACTAAATCTGAGGGAATTTAGATATTGGAGCAGTGAAATGTGAACTGAGATTCAAAATAGGATAAGTTAAATAAGTCGTTAATTTGTATAATTAACCAATCAACAATAATAATAACTTAAATGTAACGAGGAAATTATTATACTTTAAGCTACCAACAAGTAACTAAATTTTAATGATTATCACGTTGAATGCCTTAGTGAAAACTGCCATTCTTAATCAAACACACAATAATCTGCTGGTTTTATATAATCCTGATCACCTATGACCCCAACATCTCTCAACGTGTTAAAGCAAATGTTTCATGAATGATACTAGGTTGATTGAACAATTCTGTTAGGCTTTTCATGTTGAAAACAATCAGATAATTTTCATTATTTTTTTTGTCAGGTATAAATATACTGCGTGAAAAACGACAGTCATGGAAAACCCCATACATTATACAGGCAATTATAAAATAAATACGCTTCAGTAATAAGAAATTAACTTTTTCTTCAAAAATCCGACAAAATTTTGGACTGAAGTATCAAAAGGTCGATGAGTTTAAATACATTTACTTCGATTCAGTTTACAATCGAGGGAATAGAATGAAACAGAAATAAATTGATGTTTAGTGCCACTTAGCCGTAGTTACAGCTTTGTGTTCAGAGAAACGCGTTTGCGTTGTTATCTAGATACGATCGGGAAACTGCTTTAATATCGATAGTTTTCTTGAATAGGAGAAAGGGTCATTCTAGAAAATGCAGTGTCGAGGGTATAGAACGTTCACGTTATGTGCGTTGTCATACATTATTACGCACCACGCCGCACTTTCCTCGATGTGATTCACGTTGGCACGTTCGTGATCATAATTTCATTCTAGCGTTTTGCGAAATGGTCGTGCAGACACGAGAAATGCGCTTTTAGAACGTTAACGTCCGGAATTTAACTTCAATATTCACTCGTGAAGAACATTTGATTCATTTACATACTTTCGCAACATTTTTTTATAATAGGTTATTGTTACTTTGGAGGAATGTAGAGTTCGGATCATTTTCCCACAAATTTATTGTTTTAGATATTAAAGTGTAGTGATATAATTTTAGGAAATAACAAGCCTCATGACACGATCAATATCCATAATAACTACGAAACACACTCAAGTACTTTATATTGTTCTTCCTTGTTTGAAACAGAAAAATTTAGTCAAAGACTTTACAATTTCTTGATGTCCATTTTTGTTCACAAGAACGTTTGAAATTGTTACCTTTTATTTTGTCAGAATTTAGTACGTAATAGTTAACAGATTATTTCGATCAGAACTTGAAAGATCGATGATTTTTTTCACATTACATGTTTTATAAATATCCATAACTTTGTAAAATTTGCACAATTTATAAATCCATAAACTATCTTCGTTTGACAGTTTACCTAGAGAATGACGATTAAATTTTATTATTAGAAAACAGACTTTATACTTCGCATTATGTTTTCCCCCTTAAAGAAAATAAGAGTCTATAGACTGTATCGATTAACGTTGAACAACATTCTACCTAGATTATGGAGTTTCCAGGTGTATCATACAAAAACACGGTTCAAACGTTCCGGGAATGTAGCATCACTCGGTCATCGTGCAAGTTTAGCCCGCTTTATATTTTTCTCCACGAAGCGTCCATACGTGGCAGCTAACACGGCGTAGAATAATTTACACGATTTTGCAAAGCCGACAATAGGATATACAAGGTGTCCCATTTGAACCTTTACACGCAATTATGTCCCGACCTATTCGTTATTCAAAAAAATGTTTCAAGTAGAACTTACTTTGTTTCAAGGGGGACATCTTGTGATCGTTTCAAATCATATTTAGGTGGACGTGCCTCCGAGATTTCAAGGTGGCCTCTGTTTTTTCAAATTGAATCATATGTTTCCATTTAGGTAGACGTGTAGCCCATACCGTGACGAATTTATTGACCTATAATATGTTGGTCTTTCAAAGTCATTCAAGGTCAGTTATTGCAGTTAAGAACTTACCTTCGTTGAACGTGCAGAAATGGTTACTTATCTCCTGTATTCGACAGCATGACTTTGGCCATCAATACAATGATTTATTCCAACCCTAAATGATAGTTCCACCGGCTCGAAAGTTGCACAACTAATTTGTTGCCTAGGTGTCAGATATCCTCTGTTTATAAATATAAGTAACGATGAATCACACCATTACTGTGATTTCGAATCATATTTAGGACCGAATTAACGAAATACTCCGGTAAAAGAAATCTTGGGGACGACCAATGAAGCTAAATTTCGAACGGCAATAAATGACCTTGAAAGACCAACATATTATAGGTTAATGAATTCGTCACGGAATGGGCTATAACTCTACCTAAATGGAAACATGCAGTTCCATTTAAAAAAACTAATACTGTCCCCTAATAAGATGTCCCCCTCGAAACAAAGTAAATTGTATTTGAAACATTTTTGGAATAACGAATCGTTCGGGAGATAATTGAATGTCAAGGTTCAAGTAGGACACCCTGTATATAGCAGTCTAAGAGAGGAGTCGATATATTTGGTCACATCTAGTACTCGATAAAACAAAAAGGATCCAGCCGACATGGATTCTTAAATTCATTCTGACGAAAGTAAGGCGAGATTAAAGAGACTGTTTTTATGACGCCAGATTTTATTTTGCTTCTCCATGAATATTGGTTTTATGTATCTACCCTACCTACCATTGCTCTATCTTTCGTTCGATGTCTTATAAAATTAATAAATTAGCCGCCCCAACCTCCTTCGCTAAAATTTAGTGAAAAAACCAATACTGAAAATCGCTAACTCCGATATAGATCTGCAAGTGAATAAAACTCGAAAACTTTTGGTGAAAAATACGAAAGTTTGTTCCCCACATTTGTTACAGATGGTCGATACGTCTTCCTTCGAGTTCAATTGAAACCTCACATCTGCGGATGTGCGGATCGCCGTACATTTTCAAATATTCTTTCCGTGTTTCGTATTGTACGACGTGCGTGTTCTATTTATCATCATAAGTCACCGTATTATTTATTTTCTTCTTCATTTTGTATTGTTTCGTTTTCACTCACACACGATATCGAACGTTCCTAAATATAAAACTTCATTTTATATCGAAAGGATTGATTCTAGGACCTACGTTAATTAGACATTTATTACTGTATACGGTGAGTGCTATAATCCCCTAAAGTCTCACACCCTTTCTCTTATCACTATACAATATTCTACAAAATTCCTCCCTTTTTCCACATCACCTTGTAGATCGTGTCGAAAGTTCCAATTCCAACGTGTCTGCGAAAACACGCCTATCCAGCCACTTAGACGCAATCACGAAAGCAATTGGAATCGGTAAATATCGTTGGCCGTGTGCAAAGGGTAGGTTGCCCTGGGAGGGTTTAGGTACTGGCACAGAGGAAGGTCTTGGGTGTAAGCGGTTAGTCGGTTCGAGTAGTAGTCGACTTGATATCCAACAGATATGTCCTTGAAGCATGCGAGCCGTGTAATCCAGCATGGTCGGATAAAGGACGCCGCTACTCGCACGGTTTTGCGTGAAACGATCCGACGCGCGTTTCGCGTAATGGATATGCGGCTTGATGTCTCTCTTTCTCAGCCACCCCCGTTGCAGCCGCGTGCCGTGCACTCGCTCTCTATATCCGCGGAAATCTGCCTTTAGGCACAGCCACCCGAGATCCGACGTGATAAGTGGTTAAACGGCAGTAAGTAAATGTTGTAACGTACGCCCTGACGGCGTACCGCTTCAAACAGCACGAATTACGCGCCGCGAGATGATAATGCAACATGCGAATACAACGTACGACCTTCTGCTCAAGTGTTACGAAATTAGGATCGGGGTTGAGATAATATTTTGGGCGAACGGTCGATTGGAGGTCGATTGTCAGTATGTTGATCCTGGAGAATTAACATTTTGACAGGCAAAATTATAGTACAGTAGAGCCTCCCATATCCCAACCCCCTTTATCCGAACATCCTAATATCTGAACGTTCTATTATCCGAATGTTCTGTTATCCAAACAGCCGTTTCGTGAAAACTTACGTGATTTAGCAGCCCAAAAAGTATGGGATCCTTAAATATTGAAAAAACTGTCAATTTTGTTGATTTCTACTTGAATGAATGTAATTTAATATAAAAAGAAGCGATTGTTCTATTATCCGAAAATTCTCTTATCCGGCTATATTTGTCTTTCTATTAGTTCAGATACGGGAGGCTCTACTGTAGCCGAATTCTGTTTACTACCGTCACAACAAGTACTTCTAAGCTCATTCAAAGTGCGTGACATAAGAATTGTTCATTATCCCGAATGAACGTTTCGAATGTAGCCCCTGCACAATACGTGGAGGTTCTTAAAGATACTGGGGTTGGACGAAATAATGAAAACACCTCGTACATTAAGAAAATTCTTTATTAATATCGTGTATGACCACCATTGGCGTCTAGTACAGCCTGAATTCTCCTGGGATTGGAATCATACAAATCCTGAATAATGTTTAATGGAATATTATACCATTTTTCAAGTACGATCGCAATATGTACAATTTTACGGCGATTAATCTCAACTACACAATACACGACTTATAAGCAATGTTTCCATTATTTTGTCCAACCCCTGTATTTACTATACTATGTAGTCTATATCTGGTTTAGCTGTGAATATATTATTGTTTGAATATTTTCATGTATCCGCGTAGATTCAAACAGTATTTATTTGATAACGAATAGTATTAATAAACACTTATGACAAGGTCCAACAGAGCCAGGGAAACGCGTTGACAATTGCTAATATTTTTATTAAAACAACGTAATTTGAAATTATATTGGATTGTGTTATTTTTGGCTTATACGGCAGGGCGATACGTTAACGGAGAATTGAAGTGTTTAATGATTCTGTGGTTTGAACGTTTAAGTGGCCTCGAATGGGGAGAAAAAGTATAATTATTGCTTTCAGATTTCGAAAACAGTGCATTCAACGTGCCGCTAGATAAGTTTAGCTATTTTTTATACACCAACCCGTGAGGACAAGTATAACTGCAGTCAGTTACTTCGACCGTCCTCGAAATAGACTTATTTTTCCAGTCAGTTTTGTTTCGATCGACTGAGCGAACGGTCGCGTTGTGATTTCGCGTAATACTTTGCTCGACAATCATTGTGTTTCAAAGTATTGTTTTCTTTAACACGTTGAATGCCGTGGGGTTCACCGGCGACCCGCTCCTCAAATCTAATTTAATTAAATAATTATTGATTGTCACGAAATTCTAAGCAAACTTCATACTGAAACCATAATGTAGGAACAGACGTACACGTTTGAGTAATCGAATCTTTTTTTCTTTACGATTTGTATAAAAAATAGTCAACTGCAACGTGTCTGATTAGGTATGGCTGTTTTCACTGTGACGCTCTACGTGTTAATATAGCGCGCTAATGTGTTTTGTGCATCGCTGAACGCAAGGGTTGCAGATCCTTTGCAAAATACTATATTGGCAACTAAATTCGTGACCCTTTGAGCTTCTTCATCTCAAGATTCACTCAATTCGATTGTTATGGAATCGAAAAATTGTGCATCAGAACTGTAGCAAAAGATGACCAACTCGATTGGAAATTATTTTAATCAAAACTTTTTTTAATAAACACATTTTTATGCAAAATGTTTCAAAGGTCGTAACTTTAGTTGGCGTCCTAATACAGAATTTAATTTTCAACTTCCTTTCATTTCTACCACTCACTTACTAAATTTAATAATACAAGTTGCTGACTATTTTCTATAATTTATTCCAGTTATTTCTTCCTGAATTATTCTGGCAATCAGGATCAAGAGACTCTAGAAAATATACAAACTTTGTGTCTCATTCACAATATCGTACAGCCCAAAAATATTTCCTAAAAGAGATCTGATCACTAACAGAATAAATACGTACTTGTATGTAGTAATTAACATTAATTTAAAGGTGCGCATGAGTAGCAACTGCACTGTGTACCATTATTACAGCTAAATGACGATGTCATTGTCAAATTATAAATTTCGTCTTTTACTAAAACTCTGCGTTAGCCTGGATTTCTCATGTAGCCGAACTCCAGAACGACAACGATATTGTTAACAAGTCGCTTCCCTTTAAATTATGCCCGCCGGCTAATAACAGGGAGACACATGACATTCGTGCATGGCAATAATTAATTTTCGCAATTATGCCCGCCTTCGTTCCTTCCTCCTTCGCATTACCTCGCTCCCTCGCTAACTATCCTTCCTCGTGATGCACCCGTATTTAATCAAGACACTCTGCAGCGTTTTTAATTGGGCAAACGTCTTTCTGCTTGCAGGTAAATACCAGGACGTCTCGATAGAGTCGCATTACAGTCGTTCACCTGTCCTTTCTGGTTGGTAAGTCAGCTAGTTCAGCCGAGACATAGTAGAATATCGATTATAATTATAAGAAACATGGATGCTAAGTAATTTTAAGAACTGAATTTTTTGACATTCAGTCACACCTGTCATAAAACAGAATATATTATATTGTTCGGTGAATAGTGACGTATTTAAAGATAATTTCAAGCGTAAAAACGATGAATTTATTGTAATTATAGAGATGTTACGATTAGTTTTAGTTGCACTCTTCCGTCATTTAAATAGTAACGTTCCGAGCTCGAAAATTCCGTCAACTTGATTTCAACCGATCGACGTTATTGAGTTTTTGTTGAGCTAAAAATTGCCGAATCGCCTGAATAAATAATGATTGCTACGTGAAACGGAATGCAGAGAATACGGTGTTTTCAATGATTCTTGGCTATAAATACGTGGTACTACAGTTCGACTTTTGTCGAAAAGTTCAGAATTAAGTACACTTCTTACAGTTCAACGTACTCATAGTAACATTTTTATAGAGTACAATCGAACAATACAACCTTGCGAGCACAGTCAGTGCCTTTAATCAGTTCCCCTAATATAAGTTACTTTATTATTCATCTTTGAACGATTATCAATACACTAATGAACTTTGGGAGCAACGAACATATGAGTGGAGGATATCCTATTGCCTCACATACGATACATTCCAAAAATCGTCGTTCTAAACTGTCGACCACTTTCTGCATCAAGCCACACAAAGGCTCTCACAGAAAAATTCTCATATAACAATATTATTATTCATGTTTTCCATACTTCTCTATCGTTTGCCTGACATTTCTTTCTATGTTCGCTGCCGAGTCCGGAGATTCTGGTCTCTGAGAACCTTAGCCTGTTAAATGGACCATCTTTTATCTACAAACTCCTAGTCTTTCTAGTTAAAAACGAAAAAAACGAATTAACTTAGACAATTCGTTACGACACTCGACTACACATGCTCTACGTATAAATTCTTACTAGAACTTCTTGCATAGCGTAAATTCTGAGTGTAAGGTACCCGTGAGTGTTTGACAATTTCTCTCGAAGAACACGGTTCACAAGAAACATGATCTGTGCTGAGCTTTCGATCAACTCCTCCACCCGATTAGAGGGACGTGCACCACGAGTCTCGAGGTCAGAAGAATTAATAAATTCCGTTCCAAGGCGAAGTTTTCAACGGCGCTGTGACACGGTGTCGGGGTGGTCGAAAGCGGTCTCGGCTAAAAAGGCCGAGATGGGGGAGGGGGTGTGTGGCGGGAGTAAATTAGTAATTAGAAATCTGATACTGGCAAGGTAAGTCGGTGTTGTTTCGGCATTGCGTGGCTGTGCGCGTCGCGTGGACTTCTGCGACAGGCACGGCCTCGCGTGACCCGACGCCCCCGATGGGGTGGCCCACGGCTACCCCTTGGCCAACGAGCGAGAGGGAGACGGGCAAAACCGTCCTGGAAAACGTAAGGGATGACAATTATGCCCTACAGGTAATTGCCAGGTTGCAGCTAAACGCACCAGGCGGCCTGCCTTGCCCTCACCTCCGCCACCCCCTCTGCACCCTGAAACGCGAGCTTTCACCAGAAAATGATGGTTTTTAAAAATCGTCACGCTCCCCGCAACCTTCTACTTTATCGTCCCGCAAATCGAGCCGAAGGAGAATTTTTGTGAGAAGAAGTGGTTTTTCGCCTCGACACGTTCACTGCCGTGCGGGTCACCGGTGACCGGCGCCTCTAATTTGATTTAGTTAGATAATTAGTAAGTTTCATAAAATGTCGAATAGCATTGACCCTTTGAACTCCTTTGTCGAGTGTGATTCGACATTGATTTTATTCACAGGTATCCCTATGTCGAGTCACACTCGACATTTTTAAATTGCCAGTTTAAATATGTATTATATTTCGCAATATTTTTTTGCTACCACAAATATCCGATCTTAGCAAAGTTCCAATGTTATTTTCAATATAATTAGTAAAAGAAATTGCTTAGATTGGTTTCTATCAACCAACTGTCTTTTGAAGTACATTTCAAACAAAACACTTAAAATAATAGGGTTACTGCAAAGAAAATGAAAAAAAAAATTAGGAGATGGAAGGGTTAATATTGTAACAATAACATAAGATAATTGGCGTACGTTCAAGTAATAAAATATTTTCCTTCTTTGGGGTTTGTGCTTGCGATATTACATTATATTATGTCTGACTGTGTATGGTAGATTCTACTGTGGCATTCAAAGTGTTAACAATTCACTGATTTTCGTTTCTTATATTTATGTTCTCCATTTCGTACTTTCTTTATTCTAATTAGAAAAGAATGCATATACATATCAGCAACAACACACACACAAGAACGAAATATTCCTGATTTGCTGCAAAAATGCCACAACTGAAAATTTGCTATTTCTGAGTTCTTGACACAGAAATAACAGTTTGTTTGTACTTTATACGGATAAAATGATATAACTGAGTTTTTAAAATTCACCACGAGAGGACGGTTGTTGAGGACAGATGTTCTTATGAAATTGCAGTGATTCGTAACATTCGAACACGTTTCCCCTAAAATCATTTCTTTTGAGTTGTGTCGTTGTTGCAGCAAATGAGCAATATGTTCTTCCGTATGCAAGAAAAACATGGATCGCCTAGAAAAATTTCAAACAAATTTTCCTTGCTACTTACTCGCTCTTCGAAACAATTCAAATTGCCTGTAACACTTCTTTGCATCGTCATAACTAGAGAATATAATTCAGCGGCTTCTTTCCGACGAGGCACCTTGCATAAACGTTGCATACCATAAACAACATGAAGTTCCTCATCGATATTCTCCTAAACCAGCTGTGGTCCACGAAAGGGTGAAACCAATCACTGATACGATCCAGAGCTACTTCAAAGGCACTTATATCTGCCAGTTAACTCTGTTTCCATAAGTATCGAATCATCGGTAACCACGTTCCATGAGGGACGCTAAAAACAGCGCGCTGCACTGTTTAAAGGGGGTGGATGCGAGAAAACGTGGGTACGTGCATCGGTGACGGTAAAACGCGGCGCGTTCAACCCTTCGACGACAATCGTCCACGAAATTGGCCGCAAATGTGTGTTATTTTGCCGGGCAGTCCGACGTGCGGTGACGTATATGGCCGGCATCTATTATGAAAGCGGTCCCGTAAAGGCTGCCGCCGTCTGACGCTCGTTCTGCATGCGCCTTTTCCCACGTGCTCGTAAGCCACGTACACCGTGGCCACCACCGTCGTGTCTAGAACCGCTTAGAAAGAGGAGGCGAACGAGGGGGGAGGAGGAGATAGCGTTTTCTATACTTCTGTCACTTTTGTCACGTTATTGGCGTGCGACCTGGGCATCGGCGTGAGGCCACGTGGCGCGTGAACGCGGCCATAAGTCAGCGTCGCTTGCACGACTGCATGTCAATCCGCGCGCGTTCAGTCTCCTTTGAGCCTTGGCACGCTTTATTTTGTTTTTCGCCTACGTGTCGGAACGTTGGTTCGTCATCGAAACCAGGGTGCGAATGAGTCATTCGATAATTATTGTTTAATCCGTGCGGTTCGAACGATCCGTGGTGCTCCTGACGCGAGACAGGTACCTCTGTGGACGTTTTTTGAACGCGTTGACTGCTCAGGGAGATTCGTGTCTCATAATCTACGGCATACTGAAGTTTTTATCGGCTTGAGCGCGGGGCTGTGTCGAGGCTGGTGGCGCAATCAGGAAGTGATTCTACATGGGTACATAAAGAGAACATGTGGAACAAAATTTGTTTGAGAGTACATTTTCGAGAAAGTTAAGTCTGATCGGTTCAGAGATATACAGGTCTACATTCAGGATGTTTTTTAAATTTATTTATTGTTGGCAATGAAATGAAGAATGTCGTGGTGAATAAGTGCTTCTAAATTTGCTTACATTTTTGTTTGTTGTTTAATGTGTAGATATTTGTAGTTTATAAATACAATTGAAAGAAAAATTGTTTTCCGATTTCAATAGTTTCGTTAAAAGTTCGCCAGATACACGTGTACTTAGATTAACTGTATTCTTCTTTCTATTGCGTTAATGAATAAATATTGTATTATTGACTGTATTAAATTGATTGTGTGCAAAAAGATAGAATCATATAAGCCTATAAACGATCGAGGCTACAAAATATTTTAACTTTAAAATTTTTGTGATCGTTATCCTGAAAATTATGAGAGGATCACAGAATTACACACTAAGGCATCAATTGTTGAAAATTAAATGAAAATCTTATAATATTAACTATACAGTATTTTTTTATTGCTCATATTTGACAGACTGCTCTAAATGATAAAATCTTCAGTGCTTATAATTTTTTTGAATAATATATTCAATATATTTTAAATGCTCTGCATAACGTTTATATTATTCAGAACTGTACACAGATTGCTGTTTATGTATTACAAGTGTTTTACACAATTTCAATAACGCAGTGATCCGTCATCTCCATGGCAGTCAACGTGTTAATAATACTTTCGGTTACGAACAATGAAAATCCTGCAACCCTCGTATAACACAGTTCACTCGTACCGTATTACATCGAAACTGTGTGAATCGAAATCGTGTTGCACGACATTCTAAACTCAATAAAACTGCAAATTCCGTCCTAAAAAACATACTTTCGTTTCACAGAATTTTTTAACGATTTACAAAAACCCTCGATGCATAAGGGTTATTTTTAATTTTTTTTTTAATTCGCGTTACTTCCAAACTCTGTTATAAAAGTACTGTCTTATACAAAGGTTGCCACAATATTTGCACCGTGTTCTGTGAGGGTTATCTGTATTCCGTGATCGATTGATAGTGACTTAACGTTTCTACTCCTTTACCGCCGTTTGGGTTAATCAACGAAACGTGAGTAGAACCTTCTTTGCTTTTGTGCAGTAAACCTGCGAGCTCATAAATTTCAAGGAGAAAGTATATTTCTACGGCGCTTTTATGCGCCTCGAAATGTTTCTCGCTGTTTCGTTCCGTGCACGCTTGCACGAGAGGAACTGAAAAATGAGGGGAAAGGAAAAAACATGGTGGAAACGGTTAGTGTGATGTCGTGTCATTCGAGTGGCGGTCGCATGCCAGCTGAACAGAATTACCGTCAAGTGGCTAGAGTTACCGCTAGAACACGTATAGAGGCTGACGTTCGCATGACGGATTTCGATTCAATAGCTCGATTTCACCGGCCTCGCAGTTTCGATGGCACTTCGGCATCTCGGGGAAATTTTACACCGATCGATCACGATTAACCTTCCCACTATAGTTTCTGGATATCTAAACTACCGTTCAGAAGTCTTGGGACATGTACTAAATTCCACGTGAACCTAACAGAAATATGGAAACTTTAAGTGAATAATATTTTTGTTGTTTGCCAAATAAAACCGAAAATGAAATTATACAAGAATAAGGAACAAATTTAATAACAATGGCAATGAGATAAGTTATATTCCATACAGAATATTGTTTTTTTTTGTCAATAAGTAAATATTAACGATTTTATTCAACCCTTAAAGGTTATCATGGATGAAGTTACACCCCTGATAGCGTTTAAGGTTAACGTGATTTTATTATGATAGCTTTTAAGAGTTAAAATAGGACTTATAGAAAGGTAATAAATCTTTTGCACTAACCTAATACTTTAAACACCTAGTGAATGAAGTAATAAAGTATTCAAATCTTTCTTTTATTACTGTAGCCCTCTATCGACGTTGCTTCATTATAGCCTACACTAATTTTAAGTAGACTGGTGTTTAGGGTACTTTCATGTAAAATCATATCAATTGTGATTGAGTCTTTTCAATTTCCTTATAACTTTATTCAGTGCTTAAGTAAAACAAATTCATATTATTCATAGAAATTATTTTCACAACTATTTTTCATTTAATATTTGAAATAAACAACAGGGAAGTGTTTTCATATTCAAAATTACTGTTATTCCGTATAACAAATTAAGGGTGTACTTCAAATGATTACGTTAGTTTAATTTCATACAAAATCTGTCCAAATTTGGATCAGACAGTGGATGGATTCTATTATCAATGTAGCTTCTTTCTCACGTTGCTTCAGTATACTGTATGCTAATTTTCAGAGCGCAGGAATTAAATTTTTACTTGTTTCTGCGGTGACATTGTTAGATCCTTCGACCAAAAATGTCCACGGATGTATTTCTGATTTTGATCACCCTTTTCTTCTTTACCTTTCTAATTTATATCATAATTTTCCTATGCTGTTTAGATCGAAAGGTTAGTGTGAACAATCTAGAATTTTTAATCCGCCACTTCTTCGTGCTTCTCCTCAAGGAATTAAAGAACTTTTAAAGGTCACTAATTTTTTTCTCGGAAGTACTACATCCTAATATTTTGAAGCAGCGACGAATATCTGGTTCAAATTTTTTGACTAATTATAAGTCGATATCTTGTCTGTCATGTCCGATGTCGTTAAGACACATCACTCAAAGCGAGTGATATGCAATATTAAAAGTAAAACTAAAATTTGAAACAGACAGAGCAATTTTGCACGTCCTAGCAGCGGAATCGCGAAGTTGCACAGCCATTAGAAACTCATTAATCATATAAATAGGGCGAAGGAGATAGAATCATGGGGTTGGTGCGCGCGATCGAAGCGGGGCGGTCAAATTGAGTGAATTATCGATAAGACAGACCACTGACTCGACCCTTTTGTGTTTCCTTTGGTCTGGACATCGATGTACCTTGCTACCTATCAATTATTCGATCGAGAACGCGTCAATTTAAAATTTATTTACTGTTGTGGTCTCAGTGGTCATTTACGTTGTAATAGGACTCAAGTTTGAGACTGTTATACTGTATGATAGTGAACGAAATCAGGCGAAAAATTAAGGGTTGACTCTTTTCAGTCCAAACACTATTGCAACTCCATCTTTTCAGAGCTAACAAGGAAAAGTTGCAATTTTAAAATTTGTATACACAGTACAGATTGATTGATAACAATGCAGTTAATTTTAGGAAGACTAAAAAATGTAATAAAATAGTGGTATCATGCTCTTTTATTAAGGATAATATTCTCCGATTTCTCAGAGGGAATCCCTACAAATATTGTAGATTGAGAACGATCTATCCTATTATAAAAAAGTATAGTGTGAAACGGGTTAAAATAATATAAAGAAAAACTCGCCAAAAGAATACTATTTTAAATATTAACAAGGTACAATCTTCATCTCCTTTCTGACAATTATTTTACTGAAGTAGCAGCTAATTTTCTTTCGCGTATACTTCTAGTTAAACTTATTCTTCATCCTATCCGTGATTTCTCAAAATAAAAAGTAAGTACAATGTAACATTGAATGATGTGAAATAGAGGGATCGAATTCCATGATGCCTTAGAATGTCCCCCAATTTTCGCTTGAGCGTACCTCAAGCCAGTTCTATACTTCATTCCATCCTTCACTTCTCAAAATAAAAATGAAGTAGAATGTAATACTGAATAATGTGAAATAGGGGGATACAGTTCGGTGAATCATTCAAAATAGCCTCGCCAATCTCGATCGTCGTGATAGTCGAAACCGTGCAGCATTATTACCGGATAAAATAAGCCATTAAGTCAGCGACGTTGCCGCGGAGACTCTCTTCTTCGGCGTTATACCGAAGACGTTCATGAAGACGCCGTTCCTCCACGGCCGGTCGTGGAAGACGAAGGGCTGGCAGGGGAGGAATCGAGGGTCGAAGCCAGGATTACCCATCCGACCGAAAGGAGATTCCACTAAGCTTTCAGATTTTACCCTCTTAGCCGACCAAGGATTATAAAACGCAAATACGTCCCTTGATTAGTGCGGATAAAGTAAACATCGGCCTTCGTCGCGACTGTTGCTCGCGCGAAATACCCTGCCGCTCTGCGAGAATCACTCCATTCTTGGGGAAAATTGACGTTTGCATGGGAACAAGACTCTCGAAACAATGGGGGACACTGTGTATAAAACCGCCATGGTGGAATCAGAAGGAAGAAAATTTATGGGAATTTCTTTGGCATTGAAATGTACTTTTTAACTTGAATTTAAGACTGCGTTATAGTGGATGTTAACCCTAAAGCTACCACGGCCGGTCGAATGACCGTTTTTAAACTTTTGATTAAAAATTCTGCATTCCTTGTTATCGCTTTCGTCACTTGACTTCACGACTTTTCCTATAATTTACATACAATCAATTGCAAAAAATGTAAGTTTTATTTAAAGACCGGTCATTTGACTGGTTCGGTAGAAATTGGTACATATAAATTGTCGATAGGATTAGTGTTAAAAAAGGGACCCAGAACTTATAGGATAGATAGTACTGACTAAACTTGATCAAACTTGATTAAAGAATATAAGTCGAGGTATTAACCCTTTCAGACTTATTGTTAGGAGTCAGTTTGCAATTGGGGTACACGGTAATTTAGAGAGCTATTTAAGCTGTACGTTATGAACACTTTCTTAAATAGTATATGTTTACAAAAATTAATACTTTTAGTCACGTGTTACGTAAGTTGTACTTACTTAGATAAGGCATTGTATCTTCATTCATTTTTAAGGCAGGTAATTGATATTTGGTAATTAAAAGAATAATTTCACGTTGAATTATGGTTATCACACAAAAGCTTTAACTGGATTATTTGAAACTGTTTGAACATAATTAAAGGGTGGCTTCATTGTACAACAACAATATTTTTCACATTATATTAATTCCACATTTTTAAATTTTTTCGAAAATCACTTGTGCAATTAGTTTATATTTGAGCAGACACAATATCTACTATTATTATAAATTATTACAGGTTATATGAATACCTTTGCCTTCCTTTATTACGTACACTTTTATAAATATGTTCAAATTCATGATTATTGCTGTATACAATGAAATGTGGTTGCTTCTAGCTTTATGAGTATCACAAAGTTCCTTCAGATACTTTTTTTTATTACTAGTACTGAAAAAGTATACTTAGGACAACCATACAGTCAAACATTAAACAACTTGAACAACATGAACGTCACAGTAGGGTCATACTATTAATATCGTTGCTAAATCCTGTACCAAAGTGAAAAATTCCATAACTAGTCAGACATACGAAAATGGCAGTACTTTACAAGTCATACAAAATTTTCAGAAGGGTTAGATGTTGATGCATGGACTACCTGCGTTACAAAGGGCGCGGAACGTTCCAGTTTACCTATTATTATCAGATTCCCTTACCACAGTCGAGATTAACATTTCAGGAATCATATCATCGTCATAAATCACCTCCGATGAAGAGCATAAGGATTCTCGCGAGCACACGGTGAACAAAATATGACAGAGCGGTCCACGGCCTGGGTCCGAAATTCGATATAATTTCGAGGGTAATTTCAAGATAGCCACTTTACGGGGATAAACTGTGGGAAGATAGAACTTTAGAGCGTAGGGAAGCCTCAAGCATCCTACGGAAGTCTGGCTCTAATTAAGCGCCCCCTGCCTCTGCCGCAGTTCCTTCACTCATCATCTTTCATCTCGCTCCAGGTTCCCTCTTCGTCAACCTTACCTCGGCTCTTGAGAATCCTCGCGGAGGTGAAGGTAAGCATCCATCCTGCGTGTTATCATATTCCTGATTGTTATGTCTTCGCTGACGATATCCCGCTACCGCCACCGCTGCCGCTATCCCTTTCTCTCTTTCACTCTCGAGTTTCACGGTTCAATAATTCTCATCGTCTCTCTTTCCGCCACTCCTCTGTTTTTCTCCGATTCCCTCCCTCTCTGCCGCCCTCTTTCATCTGTCCGTCCCTGTCGGTTTCGTCTCGAAGCCGTTTCTGTCTTGTTTCTTCATGGCTGCCTGGAAACACGAGAGAGCACGAGCTCCTAATTAAATTCCACTCTTTCCTAGCGTGCCTTTTTTTAGGTTTCCTCAACCGCACCTTAATTGCGCCGGAATCGAGATGGCTGCTGCCTTCGCCGATCCAACCCGACTCTTCCTCCTTCAGCCTGCCCTCTTAATTGGCGCATAATTATGTAAACAATTCCAACGTCGTTTCAACGGAACCCACCCCCTGTGCCTCGTGTCCTCGTTTAACCGCGACTCTCTTCCATACTTGCCGGTGTCGTCAGACGTGACAAATCGCGAAACTATTCCCGTCGGAGACGCGGCCGCAACGGGAACGGGACAGGTGAAGTCGGGAAGAAATTAGCAAGAAAAGCAATTAGCATGCATTTGCGTACGGTGGTGCGGGGCGTGCTCGGGTCAGGGCTCTCCCGGTTCCCTTAATCCTGGACGACGTTGTTGTAAAAGGTAGTTGGAGCTAACGATTCGAATGCTCGACGTATTTTGGTACGCCTGTGAAACGGCTTTTAATGTTTCAGAAAGTTTTGGAAAAGCGGTGTACTGACATTCATCGTTTCATGATGCATTGAAGATTGTGTGTTCTACTGTAGTTATGCTTTGGGCTATTCTGATACTTAATGAGTGTATGACAATATCAGTAACGTGTCTGTTGTCTTACATACAGTACCGTCTATAAGTATCTGGACACCTAGCAAATTGAGATAAGTAGCATATTATTGCTATAATAATATAACTCTTTTGAAATAAAATGAATGCCATTGTTTGTTCATAAATATTCTTTATATTGTCCAATAGTAACGTAATATTTGTAACATAACACAATAAACTAATAAAAAACAATGTTTGCCAGAGATTTCCGTGACATCTGCAAACGTGTATATGTCCGGATACTTAAACGGTAGTGTATCTAATAAGGCGTTTCTATAATTTTTGGCTAAATTAGATCAGTGTATTTTGCTACTGGTACTGACGAAAAAATGTTACATAATTGTAGTCTAATAGTCACATATATGTAAATTGCATTTCATTAAAAATTCTGCTTTTATTTTTAAAATTAAATTCTTTGATCCACAGACATAAATTCTACACATGAAATGATTTTTTCCATATTTAATAAATTCGTTCGAAATTTTTTGAAATGAACCCCCTGAACAAGGGTATGCCATTTATATATTACGAGTATAATAATTCTCCATTGCTGTGAGTAATATACGAGTATGTTGGTGGACTTTGGTGAAAGATTTTAGAAACACTCAGTATTTATGTATAAGAATCCACCATCCGTCTTTTTCACATATGCAATTATTTTATTTAAGTAAATTTATTACAGCTATATGCAGCAAAGTATGCACGTAGAATTTTATTATTTTGATGAAAACTCATCTACTGATTTATGTGATAAATTATATTTTACGGCTCTCTGTACACAACTTTTGCAATGTTTTCAATCTTGGCACTAATAATATAATTACTAATAATCCCAAAAGAATTGCGGAAGCTCGATTGATCAGCTAAGATTACCGAGAATAAGAAAGTTGTCGATTAACAATGAGCCGCGGTAACGGTTTATTTACAGCGGATCAAGACAAAATGAGGGCTGGCTGGACGTGCAGTGGGGTAAGCAGGAGGTTTCGGGGGCGAGGAGAAGAAAGGGGGCAAGCCGTGCTTGCGGCAACATTATCTAAAATTCAAGCTGTAATTACTTTGCTGGGCGGCGCTCCGCTTGATTTATAGTCATCGCGCGATGCAGCTGCGTGGGTGTAAGTAATTAAAAATGTACCATCGCGTGGTATGGTAGCACTCCTCTCTCCCTCTCTTTTCTGGAAAAGACGCTTTAAAACAGAGCTTTCGGGAGTGTGGGAACCAGGGGTTGCTTCTTTCCTCGAACCCCCAGGTACCAACCTCGCGTTTCCCTGAAAACGATTGCTCGATGAAGAATTAGGCAACGCACATAACTTTTCCTACAATTTCATGGATTCCGTAATCTGTTCTGCCGTATAAATTTCAATCTATGAATTCCATCGAAATACACTATGGTGTTCACTGAAACTCGTGAAGATTCTTGTGAGAAATGTTTAGAAGTTTTTAGAAGATGGAATGTGAAAAGTTGTACAGTAGAATAGAACAATAATTATGGAATTATGCATGTATTATTGATTGGACTAAACAAAATTGCACGATGGCTCAAGAAGGTCATTCTAGAGACCCCGAGACTAGGCTTCTTATGATTACTTTCTTAATTTTTAATAGTATAGTTGCATTAAAAGAAATTACTGTTAATAATGAAGTAATAAATATGACTCATAGTACTAATAATCGTTCAAATATTTGTAGACAGTCTGTGTATAACTATTTCTGTACATTTTGACATTTAATTTTCATTACTGACTTCACACTAGTCACTTTACTTTACTCACATTCTGACAATTTTGCACCTCTTCTACACTCATTAGAAAAGTGATAGAGATTTCTTACTAAACCTGGACACTTTTGATATAACGTTACTTCTTACTTGGTCATGAAACAATGATATCTGAAATATTCTTTCAAGTGACGTTTATTTTATTTAATGGTCATTTCAATTATAATATTATTTTATTCGAACAGTTAATCCTAAAAATTTTCTCTCAAGACAAGAATCTCTTATTCGAGTTGCTGCAATATGTTGCGTATGTTCGAATTTAAATTGTACAGTTGAAAGGAATGTAGATAGGTATTATTTAGGGTATTTCACGTGTACAAACGAATAAGTATTGTATACTAAATTGTAACAACAAAACCGTTGATATTGTATATGTACATGCACATCCCTATACGATCAGATCAATTGTGATTGTATTTTTTCAATTTACCTTATTCTGAACGCTGCATTTACAATTGAATATTTCCAGTGTTCGAGCAAAGCTCAAGTTCATAATACTCCCTGAAATTATTTTGGCAGTTATTCCCTTTACAACATTTGCAATAAAAAATGAATAAAATGGTTCCTATATTTAAAATTACTATTTTTTCAAATAAATCGGTTTTTTATATATATTATTAAATAACTCTATCGAAGATGACAGATTAAGGTCCCATTTCACATAATTACTTTTTATTATAATTTCACCCAAAAATTTGCGAAGTCTGGATAGCACAGCGGGAGGATTCTAATGGTCGTGTTGGCGGAAACGTTTCACAGGCATTTGTTACACAGTCGACAGCGATTAACTGTTCGACCAGTGGGACGACGATCAATTCGGTTCACGAGTAACGTCGGCCATGGCGGTTAGTTGGCACAGTCTCCAGGTTAATTGGCCATTCATGGTTAATTTGGTCTGGCGCGAACCCGTAAGGCGATGGAAACGACCCTTCGACCCTCCGGAGACCGACTCGTCGATTTCGTATTCGTCTCGTGACGAGAGGGTTCGTCCTGCCGGCGACCGATTTCACTGGACTCGATTCGCGAATAATCTCGTCGAAAGCTCAAGGCTGAGCCCTTCGTCTCTCCTTGTGGACACCGCCTAATGCGGCAGCCCTCGTGGAAACGTTTGCTCGATACTCGCGGCGCGTATTAATTAGCCCGCCGCTAACGAGTGCGCGAGTAAATGGTTCGTGACCGTGGAACGGCCGACTTGCGAATTGTAACAGTTGTTACGGCGATAGTGGCTTGCGAACGAGGCGAGGGGGTAGATTGCAGAAAAACGCCCGCGATTCACGAGGGAGACCCACGGGGTGGAAAAGAGTTTCTACCCCCCCGCAGCCCCAAAAGTTTGCCGTTTCGTCTGCCTCGCCACGCAGCGGGAATTATTTTCGTAACAACGATAGTTTTGATGATTTTTATTAATCGTTGCGGTCTTCTGACGGAATTCTGTAGACGGGTGTGTAGAACCTAGGATGAAAGTTTGAACTATACTTAGAAGAAAGGAATTCGTACTGACAAGGGAAGGACCCCAATTGTCCGACTTCAATTTTTACGGATTTTTGTGAGATGATGGCATACAGGCTCATAATGATGTGTGTGAAATACTAGGTGTAGATACTCGATAATTTTAAGGATATAAACAATTACCTTTAATTAAAGCTTTAAGAAACCTAACATTTCACATGTATCATTAGGAACCTGTATGCCACTATCTTACAAAAACCCGTTAAAATTGAAGTCGTACAATTGGGGTGCTTCCCTTGTGAGTCGTAAGGATCTTCAAAAATTCATTAAGTTCATAATTCCTTCCTACCATTCGTGTATAATATAATATTAACCCCTTGCCTTGCAACAACGAGTCACACTCCTGATGCAGAGTATAGTCTATATGTTACAAATATGAGATTTATTCAAATATGAATTCTTATAAATTTTGAAATACAGCACCCTTGTCTTTCGAATACCTTAAAATAGCTACATTTATTTATCCAAAACTTGCAATCCGTGTATTTCAAATTTTGATAAATCCAAAACGTTACAAGTTCTGTTCTTCACTAGTGACTACAGAAAGCAGACACAACCCATGACACAGAGTATTTTTCAGAAGCGTCTTCCTTCCACCCCGACGCATTAATATGTCAAGTCGAGAATCGGTTCGCAGAATCCCTTTTCAATAATGATCCTCTGTACGCCCCCTCAAAACTTTGACTTGAATTCATAATAATCCTCGATGACTGACCGTGCACGTCGACGACATAGAATTCAAGAGCACCTAGGGGAGATTACTAATGTGGGCTAACTACGGGCACAAGACCGGCGTTAAGGCACCGTCTCGGCCTGTATCCCAAGAAGATGCAGCAACTCCCTGTCGTTATTGCATTCTCGTGCGAGGGTAGCCTAAACTAGGGGACAGAAGGGGAGGACTATGGCACAGGAGAGGAGAAGAGTTAGAATACGTGGTGCTCGCGTAACCTATAACCTATTCCGGACGCGTCAGTCCGCGAATGAAGTTCGCCCGTCGGTTGCTTATCCACTTTCGTACGTGTTCCTTAAACGCGATACCCGCGCCATCTTCAAAGTTATTACTTCACGGGCAAATCCGCGATTCTGCGGACGCCGCCACCACGTTCGCCTATTCTGCCTACGGTTCTTCGGATGTTCGGCGAAGCCCGATTTCACGAGCTGCAGAAACTTCGTCACTTTGCATAGTAAATGCCTTCGTGAATCCGGTGTATCGACGGTGTCTACGTGACGCCAGATAGATTCGAAGTTGCTAGACTTGGCCATCGCGAGATATCTTCGATACGGGGAATCCTCTGACTACTTTGCGCTCCGGCTAATGACGCTGGACGTGCAGTTACTCGAGAAATTGTTTGGATAAGCTTCAGTATTGCAATAAATTATATTGTTATAGTAGATACCAATTGGGCTGCTCAAGCTCACGTACTGATTCGTAGTATAATTTTTCCTGTTTTTAAGAATATACGGAAAGGTGAATAACGTTTAGTGTGTCGAGACGGATAGGCCTTATGAGCTTGAATGACCTGTTCTGGATAGTATACTTATGTAGACATAAGGTAGACCTGTGGTATCATTTGCTATTTTAAATTATAGACCACATTCCACTACTTTATAACTGTACAATACAGGTGTCCCAACAGAAAGGGAAGACTCGTTTATCTCAAAAAAGAAGCTTACCATAAAAAGGTTCCTTTTCTATAATTTCGACTTATACAAATTTCATGTTGAATTATTTCCTTGTTGATGTCATGGTATTAATGGTAACGTTTGGTTAGCATTCTGTACATTTCTCCAATTTTCGTGCAGCCACTATCTGGGAGTTACTACCGCAACTATTGAAATCCCTACGAATGATCGCGATAACGGACTGTCGACTCCCACAAAGGGAATCCAATGAGACGGAAGTGAAAATTCGAAGGCTATTTTCGCGACACCGTGAAGCAGCAACAGGGTGTTTCAGGTTTAAACGAGCCATCGAAGGTGAATCGAGACGCAGAGACCTGTGAAATGGCCTCTTTTCCCCGAGTGACCCGCGGCTGAATGCAGCCCTTTACCGCGTGCCACGGGAAACGATCCACCCTTGCTGTCGACCCCCTTCAAAAAAATTGTCTAACAACCCCAACGCATTCTCTTTTTTTCCCTTCCTCTTCCTGTTTCCCTAGCTCGCTTAAAAATAAATATCGGGAATCGATCTGTTTCCCAAAATAATTAACCGCTCGCCGCACGGAACGCGGGGCAACATTAAAAATACAAAATTACCCTTCTTCGTTCTGAAGGGGGACCGAGTTGCATGAAATTCATGTTTTTCGCAGCGAGGGTGGAACGGCTTCCTCGAGTCCTCTTTGAAATCGCCATTTCTATCAGCGCGACAACTACATACAACGTTAAGTCGGCCGTGCTTTAATTCGCGGGTTTATACCGGGGGATAGGCGAACATTAATTTAGATTACGCCTCTAGCCGGTTGTGGCTAGCAAGGATAAGGGATGCCAGGCTTGGAATTGAAACCTTCGCCAACCTTCAGCTACACACACCTTTCGCTATTAAGGCGCTGCCCTGAAGTCTCGCTGAAGTTCGCGTACAGCAATATGATCTACCATGCAAGCCGTATTGAGCGTAGGAAATCCTTATCGTCGGCCAAGGTACACGAGATCTCAGATATGGAAACGACACGAAGAGTAGGGCAAAGGACGAGCGTCTATAGAGGTTCGCTGGAGTCCTAACCACGGCCTAACGACGGCTATCAGCGGTATATCGGTAAAGGAGAGGCTCAGATCTTATCGGTGCGTTACCACCTAAGCTGTTTGCGTCTTGTAAACTCGAAGATTACCAAAGTGGTCGATGTCTCTCTCGTTCTATTTCTGCTGTCCCTCTCCTTCCCTGATAGTAGATAACGCGGCCGTCGAGGAAACCATGGATGAGGGTCCGCAAGTGGATGGAGGCGAAGGAACCTTGCAAGGCATTCAATGTGTGAATTGCGGTGTCTAGGGTCCCCTGGCTCATCCTAGTCCCCTGTAGGCGCATGCAAGACCTTGCACGAGGATATAGACGCGGTTGGACTGACCGCCGATATACAACGGTGCCGGAATTCTCAGATTGGTCAATGGGACGATAACACGGGGAAGATGTTTGTGAAATGTTTGCACGGTTGCTAAATCTGTGCATTCGAAATGATATTTCATATCGACTGCGCTATTTTGTGTATTCTGATCGAATTCGTTTAAAATCTCGAAGGTTGAAACGTAAGCATTTGTGGGTCCCGTCAGAATGCTTCATTCGAGCAGAATTATTATTATTAACGATATGACATTAATGTGTAGCACTCAGAGTCTCTAATTTCGCGGTACCCTCTGTCACAGTTACAGTATTTTCCAGAAAGTATTGCACTTTACTGCTCGAACAGGTCTGAAGTTCCAGAAACCATGTTCCTCGAATCTCAATTTCCCAAACAACAGCGCGCACTCTGAACCCCCATCCTCAAGTACGAGCTTTTAAGAAACAATCTCGAACACCTCCGGTATAGGAGAATTCGCGCGGAGCAACCGTTCTTTTTCCCATTACCAGATGCAAATACAGGTCTAATTTTAATTTCGCGTGTATTAAAATCCAGAATTCCTCGGTTGCCCAGCTGACGGGGGAGGATAGAAGGAGTCTGGCTTCTTCGGGATAAGAAAGGTGGATCATGGTGGGGGGTCGGGAGAGGGTGTAACGCTCCGTTGGGATTAGTCGGAAAGCGATTTCATCCTCGTCGGCGGATGCAGCCAGGAAAATGTTGTCCCCCTTCCTCTTCGTATACCTTAGCCTCGCGAGGAAAGCCGGGCGAAAACCAAAGCCCGAAATTAGAATACAAACCCATCAGCGGCGGTGTTCGTGGTCTTAGGACCCCATGTGCTCGCGGGGACAGAGACGGAGAGACGGATGAAACGAGGACACCGAGATATTCCGAAGGAAGCCGTGCCTTCGAACAGAGACTCTAATTTACATACGCTCCATAAGAGGGGCACCAGGGGACAGGCGTAGAACGCGTACGAGAAGCTGCGTCGTTCTGCTGGAAAATACTGTAATTGGTTGCGTTGCGAGCGAGAGACGAGAGATGAATTCTGAGATTCGCAACGGATTTTCCGGGGATCCGTTCTATCCGGGAGAATCTTCGCGCGGGATGCTCGCGGAAAATTCGCGCTCCGCGTCGAGACTCAATTAGGCCGCACTTGTACCTCTACCGGGGAAACGGTGTTCTGTTTTTTCGTTGGTACGTGCTCACTTTGCCGGTATATTAAAACACGACGGAGATAAAAGTTTAACACGCGTATACAGAGTGGGCACTGGAACATTTTTGATACCTTCAGGAATATTCGATTCAGCAAAAATTGGTTGATATGAATATTGGGTAAATTGATGGAAGATATGCAGGTTATTGGTGAATTACTGGTATAAATTTTGTCAGCTAGTATAACTTATGCAAATCCATAGAAAATGATATACAGTAGAACTTCAATTATTCGAAAACTGATCATCTTAAAATTGATCATCTTACGTTAATTACAAGTTAAAATTAGCATCAGTGATACTGTGGATTTCATTTTATGTCACTACGCATTTTAAATTCTAATATAAATTTAAAATTTGTATGCGAAATATAGTTAGAATGCGAGTCATCTCAATACTAGTTACAGTCAGGATAATCAAGGTTTTACTGTAACTCTATCAATTGTGTTTATTCAATACTAAAAACAGATCTACACACATGTATACAATTGGGTCACGTTATATTCCTCAAATCTTCCTCGTCGATACTTAAATTTCACCCAAAATGAAACCTACACACACGTATCAGTATCCCTGAAGAGGTTCACCGTAAGAATCCTCAAAAAGCCGTTTCTGTTCAACGTTTCCAAGTACCCTTAAACCAGAAACAATTTTCCATCGAGACATCGAATCGATTTTCTTCCATACTGAGGTTCCCTCCGTAGACGAACGAATTCTTCGTCGTCGAATGGACGTTTATTGCAATTACTGCAGCGGCCGTGTTTGCACCCGGCGGTCAAACCAGGTGGGAGGACAAAGAAGCCCAATCCTCGGCGACTGTCCGACCGGGGAAGGGGGGCGAGGGTTGGGCTGAAAGTTTCCAGAAGCCTGGAAGCCCCAGCGACCAACGGAAACTTTGTCGAGCACTCTGGATGGTTGCTTGGTTGGCTAGAAACTCGGTGAAGCCCAGTCAGCTTCCCTGCCGGCCATCGTCGACGTCCTCGACGTCGCTGGACGATCTCGATGACGACCGACCGCGTCGTTCACGTGGACGCGCCTTGTCCTCGCTTTTCGTCCATGTAGACGATAATTACCGCGGCCACCGCTTTTGTCCGGTTCAAGCCATGCCAAGGTTTCCTCCTGGTCCCGTGGACCCCTTTGTCGGACGCTAAACGGACCTTCTGGAACGTTACCTCCCGCCTAGTAACGTTGCCGTGAGTTAGACTTAAAGGAAAGTGCCCGTGGGGCGGCCAATTTGAGCTTAAGTCTTCTATAAACGTCTCGTGTGATGGATGACTGTCCTATTGTTCAAGATCAACCAACATAGATAAAAGATGACGCGTTTCAACAGAGCGAAAAAACAAGTAACATCTTACTTGGATTTATAAACATTTACATTAACCTCGTTCAATATGAATCCGGAGATATTAAGCAGGGATCAGAAAATATAAAGAAGTCAAGAATTTTTGAGAAAAAAAAAGTGGACCAGTATTACCATACGTTAAAGGTCTTTGGTGGTAATATTTGAATTTTAACAAAAGTAAATAAAACGTGGAGATATGTGTCAGCATCCCTGAAAAGAATCTTCTGAACATTAGAGGTACACTAAATCGTGGAGTTCTTAATTTTGTCTATTACGAAGAATTGTCAGCATCCTTGAAGAAAAGCTTTCAAACATTAGAGATACACTAAATCGTCAAGTTTTTAATTTGTTCTATTACGAAGAATTGACTGATTGGCAAAAATAATTCTTTGTCTCCCAGACGATACACCCTACAGAATAAGAATTTTTAAACCCTCGTATCATTTAAAGCTGACCTGATTGTCCCTCTAAATTCATTCACATTTACGAGGCTCATTCTGCCGCATTTGTACATATTTTAGATGTTAATCCGGTCGGAGTGTTTCACGTTAATCACGAGCGGTGTTTCCGCATACGAAACGAGGACATAGAATTTTTATCCGGGGGAGTATCTCTCTCGGAAATGGATTCTCTCCCTCGGTTAACCGAACGTAGTGGGGTGTGAGATAATAGTCGTTTGTCTGGTAAATATTCCTCTACGCGTATGGGACTGTGTCTTATAAATAAAATAGTGACTCTTAAAAAATAGGGGAGTATTATTAACTCGCATTAGAGCCCGGTTCCTCACCGGGTATCCTCTTTTCACGTCTCTTTCTCTCTGCCGTTTGAGAGTTTGGGGACTCGCTGAAGACGCAGCTGATGCCATGGCACCGCAGGCTCGTAAAATAATCTTCCGTGCGGCGAAACGGATTAAGAAAGTGGAGAGACGCGTTGTACGGGCCAAAAAAAAGGCACTTGCATCGGGAGAGGAAAAAGGTTTTCCATAAGCCGCCGCATAACCGTATGCTGCAACACTTCCGACACATAAGTTCCGTGGTTTAGCGATTCTGGAGAAGTTTGCCCTGTCAATGAAATCATACATGAGACTGCGTGAAAAATATCGCTATGGAAGAATATCGGTGAGACCGAAAGTTGCACTGTGATACTGGGAAAAGTTTTCTGATGCATACATTGTGGCTAATTAATGCCTTGAGTCGTGACCTGTAACGTTCAGTAACTCGAGAAAAGTCCTTTTTTACGAACTATTCAGTATAACGTGCTTTACACTCGAATTATACTTGACCCGAGGGGCAATTTTGGGAGAAAAATTTAATATTTTTGACGTAGTAGAGAATCTTTAATAGTACGTTCATGAGGACCACATATCTTAAAGATGACTCATATTTATTTTTTAAGATGGCAACCTGGGACATATTGAATAGCTGTAACATCTAGGAAATTTATACTTTAATGATAGTGATGTATTAAAAAATGTATTCCCTTGAAAATAAAGTAGTTAATTCAGAGTAGAACATTGATTGGCACAGTGAACATTTCTATATTAGATATGGCTATCAATAGCAATAGTGTATCAATACCATACCTATTTTTAATATGTTGGCTCCCACAGTGGAAACAGCCATCCCCAATCAGACACGGCATAAATTGCTGTTTTGATAGTAACTCACAGAGAAATAAAATGATTAAATACTCAATCGTATACATGCCTTTCTATGTTGATCTTACAATATAAAATTCACTGAGAATATTGTCAAAATCAATAATTATTTAATTAACACGTTGACTGAGCAATACGAGGTAACTCATATAGGGCAATCAACGTGTTAATATGAATCATAATGAAGAGAATATTTTGATACTCTCTTAAACATTTCTTACTCTGTATTATTAACTATTATAACATGCATATCTCTCAAAATTGTACACAAATGAATTCTTATTTGACCAAAGTAGAGTTGAGGCACTAATCATTAGAAATCTTCACATTAATCCACGTGACAATTAAACTACTGATCTACTGTCAAAAATTTCCTATCCTTCGAATAATGATAAAACGTTCAATTTATTAATATCCACTACCCTTGAGTCTCATATGAAACAATTACTAAACGCGTTTACCCGTCAAATCAAACGCGATTCTCGCGAAGAGTGAAGAAGGATTAACGTCTCCAGCGAATGGATAATAATAACTTTTTTAATCATGAATAAGTCGGTGAATAGCCCTTTCGGTGGCCGGCTGAAATATCACGATGAAGGATTTCAAAAGCCGTAACGCCGGATGATATGATCTTTTAATGGCCGCTTTGTGGCTGGATCCATTGCCGAGATCTAAGAAGACTCTTTGGTTGGCCCCCCGTCCTCCTTGTCGTCTTTCTCGTGTAAGCACCAGGAGGACGTGATTCCTTTCCTTCTCGTCGATGTCCTCGTCGCACCCTTACACATCCACCCCCCACCCTGTCTTACTCTCGTTAACCGAGCGAAAGGACCGACAGGTCGACCGACCGGCGGCTGTGTCGGTGCTTAATTTTCCCCTCGTAATTACGCGGGCAGAGCGCGCAAGACGAAGACCAAGTATTGTACCAAGGAGGGTGCAGACCACTGGGAATAGCTCGTATATCCGTTGCTAGCTACCCTAACCTATAGAACGCCTGTCGAAGCTCTTCGTCGAATAAGATGCAAGAAAGTTCCGCGATTATCGCCCCGCATTCTCTGTCGTACACTTCGATCCCGTTAACTTGGGAATTTAAAACCTTGCCTTGAAATTTTTCTCCGGATAACCGTTACAGAAGATGTTGGGTAATTTTATGACGATCTAGCTGTGTCCGATTGGAGGAGCGTCCTTATGTTTTGATAGCATTGCAATTAGCTTCCTCAGGGTGTGAGGATGCATTAATTAGGAATTCTATCTTGAATCCTTTCTAGGATAATTGGCACAGTGAATGATTCAACATTAACTGTGACGACGATCATTTGACTTGATCAGTGGGTCAGTGTGTGTGAAAATAGCATGTCAGTATCAGTGTACCCGCAGGCACTGATGCCTGTACAGAAATTATAAAGGTTGACATTTCACACTGTACATGCATAGAAGCACCTCACAACGAACAATCTACTTCTTCTAATATTATAATAATAGTTTCTACCTCATTCTCATCATGTTTCTGGCTATAACAGACTATTATTTTATAATTTAGTCACAATTAAAGTTGACCGTGCTCACAGATACCTCAGGCGACCGAGAACATACTAGAGTCTATTTTTACAGGTGTCTACGGTTCAGTACATTGTAAATAGTCATGTTGCCAGGGTTACAATCAGTCTACTGTGAATTTATATTTTCTACTGGATCACCTGGTATAGAACGCAAGATTGAAAGATAGAGGGTGTATCCAACAGCCGCGTCTATTTATGTGAAGCGACGATCTTGGTCGCGGTAGCTACAGGGGAAACTGGCAGACCTGGGCTGTACAGGGCTGGGCACATGAATTGGCTATTAGTAGTTCGAAACAGTATGCTCTAATGGCGACCTGTTGGCCTTTGCTCGCGTCGTTGTGCCAACCCACCCACTCTTGCTCGTCCTTCATTAGCGCGAGTCCTTGCGTTTCAACTATTCCCTGCCATCAGCAACGCGGCGTGGCTTAGGTGGGTGAATGGCGCGACAGCTAAAAGCTGTCTTTACGTTGACGAAATGGACGAAGCGTCGTTATGAGTATAGTCTTCGTGCTACGGAAAATGACTTCCTTCTGATGGCCTTGATGGACCATTGTCCTAATAACTCCAGTGGATTCGGGCCCCGAACCGTTGTGCAACTTATAAACGCTTCGAAGTTCTTACGTTCAGAAAGTTTGAAAACTCGTCGAATAAAACATTTCGCATCTGTATTCGGAGCAACGCGGATGCAGTCCATTTTAAAAAATCACTTTTCCAGTTTCAATCCCCCCTTCATCGACTGCATTGCTCGTCCCTTGTTGGAATCGATTTTCCGGTAGCAAGAAATATTCCTCGAGCAACTCGGCCGGTTTTTCTGCATCGACGTAATTGTTAACCAAAGCGGAAGATTCCTCTGAAAAGAATGCAAACAACTTTTTGACGCAACGGGAAATCGAGCAAGAACGCGAAGGATTTCTTCAAAGGGTTCCTCTCCGTCACGGGACCTTTGTCCGCAGCCTGGTCGGCGTTGGCAAAGCCGTCGACTGTTTTAACCAATGCTTTTTCTCCCCTCTGATTTCGTCTTCGTAAGAATGCTCGATAAGACGTCGAAACACTCGGTAAAAATCTTGCTGAAACGCTTAACGTTCGTTGAAATTGAAGCGACGTGATTCATCGTTCCGCGGGATTGTTCGTTCGGTACGTAACCGGAGCGAGGTTGGTACAAGTTTTATTACGATTCGAAAGTTCGGTGCATCCATGACAGGAACGCCAGGAAAGTCTTGATCGTCGTTCTGTCAAATCGTTCCCCTTGGAGCAGCGAGACTCTCTATTTCCTACTTCACAGCAATTGATCTTGGAGGAATTCCTATTTCCTCTCGCGATGTTTTCGTGAATCCGGTTGCTTCCATCCGAAGATTTTACCAGGATGAAAGCATTTCATTGCTCTTTCCCTCTCCCGAATAGGTCGCTCCCTGATAGAATCCAAAATCCTAGCATTTCTGCCACCCCATGGGTCTCTGGCACTCCTTAAATCGAAGCGATGTCTAGGAGGTCTCGGTAGCGCCACCCTACACCACCGCCAGCCATCCCCATCGTCCGGACGGAGCCTTTACAATACGTCCTGAGCAGCCAGCTACCCTTTCTCTTAACGTCCAAAGTTTTCAAAGTACGACGTTCAATGGGGGCCGTCGTATATATGGCTACTACCCCCGCCCGTCTCTCGCTCCTCCTCGTCTGCTCCTTTTTCTTCGTCCCGCGTTCTCTCTGCCGTCCCAACGGCTGACGCGCTTTGTAAAATGCACCCGAGATAACGGCGGTCTCTGAACCGCTCCACCAAGATACCAAAACAACTTTATTAGACCGTTACTGAGAATTATTTAACCCTTTCGGTGCTGTGAATCCAAATGTTGGAGGGAAATGTTCGTCGTGGAGGTTCCAGCTCTTCGATGATCACAATGTGTCTCATAAGAATATTTCGGAGAAAACTTTATTGCATACAGTAACTGTGCGACACTCCTGCTCAGAGATACTTAATTAACTTTATTTTAATCCATTAGAGTTCAAATGCACTTTACAAGATGTCTATAGCCACCAGTTTGTTTATTGAACATCAGCGCAACACTGTCGATATGTTTAGAGAACGATATCGTAAGCAATGCGTTTCTTGACGTCATTGACAGATATATGTAAGTTGACGAATGTTTTGCAGTTTCTTGATTTTTGAATAATTAATCATCTAAAATATTAGGTATAAATAAATATTTCAAAACATTTCTTAGACAGTAGCTAGGACAGTTTTATAACGAACAAAGGACATCCTCTCATAGACCAAGTATACCGTCGCAATGCCTCCTTTGCCTATCCTCGAACATAGGCACCCTCTACCCAAAACAAAGTGTACTAATTTTAATTTATCTATCGACAAACTTCAGTTGTGTACGTTCTAACCATCAAGTGAACGTCTAAGCACTGCAACATCTACTTCCATTCTCCAACCTTTGGTACAGAACTCACAGTTTCAACGTAGCTACAACATACTAATTTCTGTCAGAGATAGTACAAGGGATTGATAATAATTGCTCTACTAAAGCGCCCGAAATACTCAGTGTCTCTGGATCGGTGTCCATGAAGAAGTAAGCCTTGAAGAGTGGGTGCAATCAGGGCGGCAGCTATTTCCGCGGCGCAATCGTCTTGCACGGTTGCTTTTCAATCTCGTCTGAGACATCGGCAACAGAGAACAGAGAGCGAGTCCAGTTGGCCGAGGAGAGGGCCTAGTGCGATACCGTTACATAGAGATACGGTAGGACGGGTCTTCCCTTCCTCGTTGGGTGGCTGGTCGTCCTTTGTTGACGGTCTCCGCCGTTCCACGGAAACAGTCGCCAGGAAGCGAGCTAGCGCAACGACGAGGACGCCCACCACCGTGACGTCATACACCACTGACTTCATCTCGTTATGTTACGTTCCTCGACGAGACGTCGGATGCAGGAAGCCTACCGTTTCTCTCTCCGTCCCTCTCTTCCTTGGCGTCGTCATTTCCACCCCCCTCTCGTGTCTCTGTCATCCCCTCGCCTGACCCTCTTCGGGACTGTTCTCCAACCCGTTAGCTCCGGGGTGGCCCGCATGGCGGACTCTGAAAGCCGCAAGCCTTTTGGGAAGACAGATACCGGGGATCGATCCTGCTTAAAGGCGAGTGGAAAAGTCATCCGTGGAGAGATTTTGCTCGTTCTCGCCCTTATGATTCTGGTTTGGATCTCTGATAGGGGTTAGAGTAGGTTATCTGTGTCGGAGATAGAAAATGTAGGGACACCGTGAAAAAAAAAGGTTTCTGGTGTGAGTTCGAGACTGGTTAAATTGTTATAAATATTTGTAAAAGAAATTTTGTACACGAATGCTTTATTTTACCTGGTTGTAACAATAATAAATATTCTGTTTCTTTATCATCACAGTGCTAGGTCTGTTGAAGGGCACGATTTAAAGCTCAAGCATCCTCCTGGCGAGCTTTCTCCTATTCTATAGTATCTTCCTAAGCTGGTTCATTTTGGACAGCATCAATCATTCATTTTTGGAATAGAGATTTTTTTACAAATATGACTAATCGTTTTTGATTAAGAAATGTTCCAATTAGCAGCTTGACACTTTGATTGTCATAGAGGTTACTGGTGATCGGTATATAAAATGTCATTCAACACTTCTATTATATTCAGATCTATCTCTACAGCCCAAACACAATTATCTAAAGTTTTCACAAACACAATGCTAGGGTTAATCACATAACTATTGGTGTTCATAATATTTCGAGCCTCTTCAAAATTATAATTATAATGTTACTTAATAAGCGTATCATGAAATAAATATTTTGTACCCCAAACAATTTGTACAAAAGAGAATTTCATAATGTGCCGTGTTAGATATGTTCTTTTCTACTGTGACAGTCAACGTGTTAAAGAATAGTACGCCTTTTCATGAGGCATAACAGGTTGCTGATGATGTGACAGTACTTCTCTTTATTACTGCAAAGGGTTGATAGCTTCAGACACCGCTTTGACTGTATAGTCTAGGTCATACGATGTCTTTTCTCATTAATTTTTGCTGTCAAATATGTAACTAACGAGTTCTAAAAGATCTTTGAGTTTTACTATTTTTCCAGTGTAGAAATTGACCAGTTCTTACATAATTTTCAAAGGGTAAATTTATTGCAATTTCAAATAACACGTACACCAGCGAAAGTGTTAACAAAGATCATCTAGAAACGTACAGACTATACTCTCTTCAGCACGGAGCGCCCCGAAGTGTCCTTTATCAGCCGAGTGTCGGCGTATCACCAGCGACGTCTTTTTTCCTTGTACCTCGGTAGGTAGGAAATCCCGTTAGGACACGACAATAGAATAGTGTAACGAGCGGAAACGTTGATTTCGATTAGGGTGGCTTGGTGAATCCTGGCGTGGGGTAAAACGTAAGTAAGCAGGCATCCAAACACGCGTCTGAGGGACTCTGAGTAGCAGTCTGAGAGAACGGTTCTTCGTTGTGTCGGCGGCGCCGTGAATTTATGGGGCCGTAACAGCGACAAGTGGTTCACAAGTCGCCGGTGGCATCACCGTTTGGCGCCCACCCCGAAAAGGGCTTTCTCGTTTCGCTCTCACCTCCCTTGCCCGGAACGAAATAAATTGGGTTTACTTGTGCGAGAAGCGTCGTTGCTTCTCCAACGAGTCCTCGTTGCCTCCGCCTAGCGTCAGGATTTACCGGTAACGCCGCTGATTTTACGCCCCCTGCACGATATCGTGTCACTAGGAAGATAATTATGCAGCCACTGGAAGCTACTTGCCTGAATTTGATGAGTAAACACGCCCGACTCATCCGCCTATCTCCTGACAGGCTCACAGTTGCAATTTTATCATGCTGCCGACCGACTGACACAGGAATCAACTTTGACCCTTTGCGCTTTGGAACTTTCAGGAGAAATGTGCAGCGTGCGATACATTTGATATTTTAGTGCAGTAGCATGTGTAATGTCAATTGTTGAATTGTTTGCAAAGTGTGTAATGAAACGTATACGTTAAGATACATTGATTTGATAGTTTTTCTGAGTATCTTGGTTTGTGGCTTCGAGTAAACAGCTACGCCGGACCAATACGATGGCTCGTAGCACATGGTGCACGATTTTTAGGGACGCATGTATGGGTTCATCGTTTTCGTATGGTTAATAGCATTTGTTAAATACATTGCACTATCAAGTTTTTCTTATCTTGTTCTCAGGTAATTTCTTTTATTCTTAATCGAATATGTGGCGCCAGAGGTGAAGGAGATCAGAAGTTTTAGGAATAATTAACACGTTGAACGCCACAGTGAAAATGGCCATACCTGATCAGACGCGATATAACATACTATTTTTTATATAAATCGTAAGGAGAAAAAAGATTTGAGTACTCAGTCGTGTTCTTCTGTTCCTACATTATTGTTTCAGTATGAAGTTTGACCGGTGATGGACACCTCCAATTTACTTTAATTAATAATTATTGAGTGTTAAAAAATTCTGAGTAAACTTCATACTGAAACAGAAATGTAGAAATAGTAGAACGCTATTGAGTACTTAAATCTTTTCTTTCTTTACGGTTTATATAAAAAATAGTAAATTATATAGTGTCTGATTAGGTATGGCTGCTTTTACTGTGGCGGTCATCGTATTAACGTTGTCATGCCAGAAGTAGGTATCATACCAATACGTTAACATTGTTGAGATTCAGAAATGTATTTTTTGTAATCACATTCTGAAATATTTATTGCATTTTCAATCCCAGCTGCTTATCTGTAACTTGGTAGCATATTTTAATAAGGTGTTAGCTATTTTACTTCTGTTAACGAATATGTGCAATGTGTACTTACTATAAGTCTAACAATATTTCGTCGTTGTTTTCTCCCAAAAAGGTAGAGGATCTGTGTATATGTGTATCATCTAAAATTACTTAATTAACTATGTTTTATTTAATTTAATTCATAAAAATACCGTCGATCTGATGCAAGTACCTTTCCTTTTATCCGAACAAGAAAGAATTGTTGTAAAAATTAAAAAATAAATCGCTATATATTGCATGACTGAATAATCTATTAATCAACTGATTAATCCTTCTCTATATAAGAGAATATCTCGCGAAAGAGTTTATCGTTCAAATTGCTGTGCTTCAATCAGCTCAATCGATTCTTCTCATTACCTTATCCCAGGAGCAAAATTTCATGTCCTCGGGCACACACTCGACGTTGCCGCCGCCGGGCGGGAGATTTCGTTAAAAATCCTGGTAAGCGGTATTTGTTAGTATTTCCAGAATGAAGTGTCAGAAAAGGGGGATTCACGCAATAACACCCAGTGATTCGATTCCAGGCCGTGTGGTGTGAAAGCGACAGGCAACGGTTCCCTTTCTCTTTCTCTGCTCCCTCTGCCTCTCATCCTCTTGAGCACTTTGTAGGTCGTGCCTCCACCCCGGGCACCCCTTTCGAGAGCGACGGTTTAAAGCGTATTAATTAACCCTTTATTAGACCCGAGTGAAAACCACCGCTTTCGCGCTGGCGCGAGATGAGCCCGATTCAGAGGAGGCGCGTCTGGATTCGCCCTGGGTATCGTTCAGTATTTATGAAAAGCTTCCAGAATATTTTCAGCCGGTTCATCCTTCCCCTGCCTGTTCTTTTTTATCTCGCCGCGTCGTTTCCGAGAAACTCGGAGTCAGCGTTTTATTTTTTCGATGGAATCTCGCGGGCGCATCGTCGTCGACCAACGATATTCGATAACGCGGTTTCATCGTTAAAACGCTGCCCGATATCGAGTGTTCGGTGTTACCGATACGGTGGAATGTCTGTGATCTTATCGTGTCAAGAGATAATTGCATGGTCAGGCTTGAACTGGGTGGTATTACTTAACACCGCGGTTTATGGAATCTCTGTTTGTCTGAGAATTTTTGTAAGACGTAAGACAATTAGGTTCCAGCTGAAATAGATACATGTTCACTTGTTGACAGCTTTCTTAAATTTTTGTAACAAACGTATCTTTATAATTGTCCTGTTGAAGACTTTGCTGACGTGTTATTTGGCTTGACACATCAGGCATTGTTGATTTTAATTCCTGTAAAAGTCTGACTAACAACAGCGTGGAATAATATTAAAATAGAACAAATATAATTTCAAGTGGATTAATTTTGGGATAGGAGGTACACTATTCAATAAGTACAATTTGATCGTGTACTTACACGTTATTTTCCATAGTGGAAAGTTCCGTAACTAATCAGACACATGAAAACTTTTTCTAATATTTTTTATTTCATAGAATTTTATAGATGAACCATCAGTGACTACCAAACCGGTTGCAGAGTGTTGATCTTGAAAAGAACCGGGTATTTCAAACGCTCTCAGAATGCAATTGTTATTGAACAATTGTACTATCTCCAGCACAAATTAACCACTTGACATACGATTTTATTAATCGACAAGTGCGTAATAGTTAACTATTTAAGTGTCCCAGTACTATGATAAATAAAAGACATACATTAAAACGTACAATTTGCCTTTAGCAATCCCATGACAACCAAAAGAGCATTCGTCGCCTTAACACGTTGAACGCGAAAGTGAAAACGGACATACCTAGCCAGACACAGTTCAATTTGAGGTTCGGTCACCGATGACCGCCAGGGCGTTCAACGTGTCAATTTCTATAAATTAGTACAAGACTGCAATTTTGTTTTTCTGTCACATGGAGCAAAATTTCCATCATGTGTGTCACTCGTTATAAGGCAAAGGGTGCATATATTAGAGGCACGTTGAAATTGTGAGTTACATAGGAAAAAGTCACTTGAATTGTGGTAGACTAGTCTTATTTAACTACTAAAAGTATGCAGAATTGTAAACAGATGTGTTATGGTGCTTAAGTGTTGACTTGATGGTGGTTCTGACGTAACTGAAGATTCTCGATAGTTTTCAAACAATCTTTAACTTCACAGGTGATGTCTTCATATAAAATCCTATACAGTAGAATCTCGATTATCCGAATATCGATCATCTTAAAATTGGTCACTTCATGTCAATTGCAAGTTAAAGTTATCATTAGTGATACTATGTACTTAATGTCATGTCACTATGTATTTTAAATTCAAACATAAAATTAAAATATGTGTGCAAAATATAGTTAGAATGTGACTCATCTTCTTAATAATTAAAGTTCGGATAACCAAGGATTTCTGGAATATTTTTCATTCAGGGAGAAAGGTGTACAGAGCATCAATGAGAAAATATATTGTGACACTATACCTACCACATCTTGTTGACTTTATTAGACTATGAAGATGTGTCTACTGTTCATCGCAAGACCGTGCCAGCTATTATCTAACAAATACTCTCGATCATTACCTGGATGTTCTCCACTTGTGTCACAAATGGCTCCACAACTAAATTGCGCATAAAATCGATCTGAAAAAGTCACAGATAGGTTTTACAGTTCCTGAATTTTCCCTCTTGACCTTCACAGTTGTCAACACAAGTCATGTTAACCACTATCCCAATTACCATCCCGATTTACTCTTCAACGCCACCGTGCACATTCTGAACTGATTCTTAAGTCGTATTTCAATCGAATCTCGTTGCGATTCTCGACTTACGATCGCGCTCTGATAGAAGGAGGAAGGGGGTCGCGGGAAGAAGGAGAAAAGGCATACAATACGAGAGGATCCGAGAGGGAAAGAGAGCCGTTTGTCTGTCGAATGGTCCACATATATCGCTCGTAACGCTACTCGTTCCCTGGCGAGGGGTGAGTGTGCTCAATTTGCCACGTCGAGGGTCGCAGGACCCGGTGTACCTAGCAGAACGTGAAGGAAAGGGATGGAGGAGAAGACTCGTGGAGGGTCCCTTAAAGGGACGCAGGACGAGATGTAAGGCCTCCGGTGGCACGATGTACGACGGGATCTAGATGAGATTGTCCCGCTAGAACCTCTCCTCTCTTTTTACCTTTCTGCTACCTCTCGGTCTTTCTTTTGCTGCTCGCTCGCGTTCACAAACTACCCTTTACCCTTAACAGTCCTCCTTCGATAAACTCTTTACTGGTTACGGGACTTCGATGCCTGGCTGTTCCCGGCTATATGACCCCATCGGCTGTCTCTGAGGGAATATTTGAATACTGTGTAATAGGTGCTTCCTGGCTGGCAGGGTAATACTCAATAAGTTGTACTGAGTTACTAGTGATGTGCTTTAGAAACATTCGAAGGACACGTGTCATTGGTTCAGGAAATGATGTCAGATTGTTGAAAGGTTGTTAGACATTAATATCTACTGTATTTTGGTGTTTGAATTAACCTGTTGAACGTTCTAGGAATTCAATGATGTGATTATTAATAACGATACAATTTTGGAAACATGAATATTGTAAGAATAATGTAAAATACAAAGTAGTAGTATATGATTTATATTTTGTAATTTTGACTAAAAACAGCAAATTGTAGTGTGTCTGACTAGGTATTGTAATTTTTGGCGCAGTATGCGATATTATAACCTCTTCAGGGACGAATTTATTACAGTTATTGGGAAACAAGAACAAATTTTGGTATCACGCTATTGAAAGTGGCGTAAGTGTGATGTTTGTCAATTATATGATGAGATATAAGCCAGTAATATTTAAATTTGTAAGGGGCGTTACAAAAAATATTAGATCTTTCTAATTCTTTGTGATCATTTTTCATAGACATTTAGGTTGGTAGTTTCTCATAATTACACAGAAAAGTTCTTCTCATTTTTAGGGGAAGCTAATAACATTATATTGTCATTATAAAACTTACTGAGTTTTTCATTAGTTCTTTAATTCCTGAAAGAACACAGTGCCTGCGGCAACATTTCCCAAATTCACGTAACTTTCATCGGAAGTTCCGTGCTACATGTACATTATCGTTATCACGATGTCAGGATATTTTATTTCTGTTTAACAGTCTTTGACATTTCGCTGCTATTGTTTCGCTTATCATTTCAACTTTATCACGGTATTTGTTGGAGCTAATGGTCTGTTCACACGACCGTGATTCAGGACAAAATTCCTTAACTGTGTCACTAAACGTTCGTGAGGACTTCCTGAATATGTAGGTTTGTTTTTCAGGTCGTCATGGTGGTTCTTACATTTCTGTGAGATTTGTAGAATCTGTTAGATAATTTGCATCACGTATAAGCAAACACGAGCATGTTGTGCCATTACCACATTTTTGAAATTCCCCTGAATTGTTGATTATGAAAGGCACCTTAAACTTTAGGACTTTAAATACTCCCTCAACCATTAAACTTAATCATTTGTCTCTAAGCTGCTAGTGATCGGTTAACGTAAATCTGAGTAGCCTCTCATCGTTCTGACTTAAACACCTACAGTAACAACTGAGCCTCGTAACACAGATTATGGTTCACGTCACAGAAACATACGTCACACTCAAACGTTAATTCTTCAAAACCACTATTACAGCAGCTTTAACTTTCAAATAATTACAAAAACCAAACTGTACGAGTCGAAAAGCATTGTCTTCCTGTTCCTTAACGTCCAAACACTTAATTAGCTCCGTTATGCGAGCCTATTAAAAAAATCCTAACTCAAGAAGTTACAGAATATATCCTGAATGTCTTAAACTGATCTTTGGCTGCACATAAAGTATTATTTCGTTAACTTGAACAGAGATTACGACGAAGCGTATTCAGAATTACGTTCATCGTTCAGACCCCACGGATCGCCATAGCGCAGGTTAGGCTAGAAGACGCAACGTGCACTTGATAGCCTTATCCTAGGGCGAAGATCCTGACAGGGGGATGATTTTCGAGCGTAAACTCGAGTAACACGGCGGAAAGAGATGAAGAGGGAGACAGAAAGAGGCGGTGTTGAATGCCGAAGGGTTAGTTTCGACACACGTGAAGACGTAGACAAGACGAGACAATGCGGATATTGGACCAGGGAAATATCGAGGCAAAGTAGAGTGGCTGTCGATACTCAACAGGGACGAGACGACGAAGATGCTGAAAGCGCGAGGTAACGCGAGTAGACGAACTTTCGGACCGAGGCAAAATCCTTGTCGGTTATCAGAGCCTGTCGCAACGGTAGATGTAAGACTTCAAGTTTGATGCCTCCTCATTACAAGACGGATGATGTAGCAGCGCCAGACTATCAAATTCCGTTTGAAACTATTCTTAATGAAAATAAGGCGTATCGAGACTCTGTCAAGATTTCAGTTCTCCGATAGTATGAATTTAAAAACCTTTCGCGTTATATTTTCTCTCCATCTGCAACAAAAATTGTTTACTGGGTACTACTCATAGTAGAACCAACATTATTTTGTTATATACAGGGTGTCCCAGTTTTTTACCGACAAAATATACAAGTATGTTCCATGAACAGGAATAAGCAAAAAATGTTATACATACAAACGTATGCTGATAAATGCGTTGTTAATAATGTATAAGAAAAACGTGAAATATTATAGTAGGATGCTACAATGTGGGGGGAGTTCGATAATATTTGTCTAATTTATTTATAAAGCTATATTCAATGATTGAAGTTGATATAGATAACCAGTATCATTTTTGTTAATCCTTCGATTGTAGATGCACTTTAAATGATTCTGTTTCATTTTAATAAATACATGTTTAATTCATTGCGCATTTCATATTTTTGTTATAATTCTTTTACAGAGCATTTATGGTTACATGTTTGTATAACATTTTTTGCTTCTTTCTTCTCGTAGAATATAATGACACAACCTAGTGGAAGGAACATAGGACTCCCTGTATACAATATTTATTAACGTTGAATTTAGCAAGTTCCCAACTCACTTGGTACATCCACAAAAAGCGTAACAAGAGCAGGTCACAATAAAACGTCTGTATTTTTTAAGATTATTATAATATTAATTAATTTCTTTCCCAATCAAATTCCTCTGATTTCTGTAGTGTAGTCTTGCCACATGTGGTCGTGCGTTGTCCTGGTGAAAGAGGACTCCTCTTCTATTAAGTAATCTTGACCGTTGCACCAGTATACTACCACCTGTTTAGGAGTCTGAAAAATTATTTACATGGAAACAAAAATTGTCAAAATATGAAAAGAAATTCGTGTTACTTATGGAATGATCTAATAGATAGAAGTTGGGTAGCATGTATGTGAAATATGCCTAGGTCGAATTGCAACTCGATGACGCGTAATCCGCGCAGACTTCCCGTTCAGAGAGTTGGTGTCATCGAGGCGGACGAGTAATAACAGACCCAGGATCGAGCTCAATCGCGTGAGACCCGAGGGATTCATGGGATCGAGGATCGACTTTCCGGGAAAAATGAAGGGGAAACTATCTCTCCCCGTAGCCGCCCATGGAGGTATTCGTCGAACGTTTTGCGACGGGTTAGTCGGGTTCTCTCGGCTGCAGGAGCAAAAGTAGGACCTGTTTAATGGAGCTCGAGCCATTCTGGAAATTTGATCGGCGAGAACAGCCAGCCAGCCGTTTCGCCATTTCTCCATCCCCTTTCTACAATCTTTTCCCGTTCTTATTCGCTTCCTTTTCGTTCCTCTCCGTCTCTTTCGCCCGCTGTCTCGCGTTCCTTCTAGGATTCCGGTTGCAAGACCAACTTTGATTTGATTCCGCTCGCTATCGTCCTTTTCCTCGTCCGCGTTTTCTTTCTTGGACGCAATAAATCTGCAGCGGACGGGAACATTAGCTTCGAGAAACGTCTGGCTGTACGATTCCGGCATCTGATACTCGGGGACGAGGTTTAATTGAAACGGATCCTCGGCAAATTGAGAATCAGGGACAGCCCCGTGATGTGTTCGTTGCGGAATCCGGCGCAGAAAATCTGTCTAAAATGTAATTTAAATTTTGCATCACGTGGACGTGTTCGATAACTCGTGTATAACAATGTACACAAACTTCTGGAAGCTGTGTTTTGTTCAATATTTCAACAGCGAGCTCGAAAAGATTTGTGGTGGGGGTTAATTGTGATTGTAATATTGATCGTTGTATATTAACGAACTGACTGTACGTTATAAGCGTGATTGCCCGAATAGCAATTAGAAGCTCGATTAAGTTTTTCCAGTGAGTATTTATATTGGGCAAATATTGCAATAATGCTACTTCTTTCAAGGAATCAAGGTTTAAGCCTGTACACTTCTGAGTCACTTCTAGTGTGACAATTCTAATCTTTCTGAGACTGTTGAGTTACCTTTGTCATGACAGCATACTTACTTCACAATGGAATAACTTGGCTGCAAACAGGATGCGAAAAATATTATAATGCAAAGAGTTAAACATAGGAAATTGAACTTAAATGTCCTTGCCAAGATGTCGTTGTATCATCAATAAGAAACAATATAATTCTGAATCATTTCCTTTCGCTCACGTCATACGTGTAATTGATATTAGTTAAAAACTTTGGGAATATATCACGAGAACGTACTGTGCTCAGAAAATTGACACATCACCATAAATGAAGGGCAAGGGGACAGAACAGGGTATGTCTGTTTTTATTCTGCAGTATTCAACTTGAACGAAAAATTGAAATAATGTAAAACAATTATATTTTCGCTCATATTTCTCTGTCGCTTAATTAGAGTATAACTTCATTTCATGAACAATACAATTACATTCATTGGACCTTGTTTCTTTACTGACGCACTAAAGTATTAAAAATTGATTTTCCTTGTGACATTCCTTGTTTTTGCCCTTACTCTTCAAATACTTTATTTATTACTGAATCTTCGGTCCCTTTAATTTTCACTCATTCGGATTTTCATTAAGGAAGGAACGCTCATGTATGCCGTCGCCTTCAGCGTTTCTTTGTGCACAGAAAAAATAGTGCTGACCATAAAAAATGTAAAGAAAGACGAGATCAGCGATAAGTAGTGGCTGGACGGCGGTAGTTTTGAAAATTTACTGTCCCTCTGACCGTCCATCCGAGGGGAGATGTAACGTTTTCTGTTTGCATGCAAAGTACCACCAGTCGACTGACCATGGACGTCGGTACCATTGTGAGAAAGTACCAGCGCATACGTACTCGACGTTCATGCGTGCTCCTTTTTGCCCGCAGAGCGATACGAACTTATGCAGGAAGTGACATGCTTGCGAAATGGGGTGAAAATTCTGTAGCAGGAAAAAGGCTGGAGAAACGTTTTATATATGTACGCGTGTGTGTAGGTGCGTTCCCAACGCGAAACAAAACGAACGGTATTGTTATGTAGAAACGTACAGAAATACCTAGGGGCGGTTGTGACGTTTTCTTACTGTAAAACGTTCGCGTTCCAGTTTTAACAATTTCAGAAATAATTTGTGGTATGCATCAGATGCATTTATTTTGAATATTTACCTTCGATTTGGTTACTGGAAAATTGAAATAGGAAGGTAGACAGTCGGAATACATGGGGCATCTTATGAAAAAATTGTGTTGAATAGTATATGTAAATAATAGATTAAGTTAATGGAAACTGTCACCTAAAATGAATTATTGAATAGAATATGCTGTGCTTGAAAGGCATATCGTGGTAAAAATATTTCGACTTTTAAAGATTTCTCTATTGCCATGACGTTTTCAAATTGCACTATATATTTATTTCAGTTCAGTGTGGCGGTACATAGAGAAACAAATTCAATGTCGCGTGGTAACATGATTTTCAAATGACCACTGTACTAAAATAAACATCGATTGATATTTGAAAGCGTCGAGTCATCGTGAAATTTTCAAAAATGCAAGTTGTATGAAAATTAAAATTTGTATCACATGAAACTCTCCAAATGCAACGTATTGCATTAAACACTTCTTATAACACCAGTGAGCTGTTATTTTAAATTACTGTTTCTAATGACTCGCACTGTATATAAGTTTCGAACCCTTTTTTAACATTTTGTATAATTATTAAAATGATGTACGAATGGAGCTACAAGTATAATACCATCTTAACCGATAGACGAAGCTACACGTAGACCACATTTAAATTTTCTAGTTAACATAATGTTAGTTTGTTCCTTCCTGGACACGCGTCGTATAAATTTCCCAGCACATTGAGCACATCGAAAGGCACACTGGGAAATGAAATAAAGGTAAAAAATATTCGAAGGGAGTCTTCAGACATGGGGTCACGGGTGGCTTGTTTGCACGCCCATTCTCTGCATGGCCATCCTTGACCGTGGCTGTCCAGGGTCGGCCCGTCCAGAAGTGGACCCTTCGTGGCCATTACTTGGATGGCAAACACACTTGGACCGTTGGTTTGTCCTTCCATCCTGGTCGCATATAACGGCCCGACCCCTGTGTATCGGCATGAGATTTCTATTTAAATGAGAATCCATTAGAATCTCGAAGCGGACTCGGTACAACGATGCCTGGAAAAAGTTTCCTCCTACCGGATACTAATCAGCGTTTCCTGCAGCAAGCTGGAAATACACCCAACTTCTTAAACAGCCAAAGATGACTTGGCTCGTGCGTGTATGCATACACGTCGCTGGAGACCGTTTACGAAAAATATGTTACGGTTTCTGCAATTATGGGTATATGATAGTAGAACCTCGAATATTCGAACTCGCATCATCCAAAAATTGGAGAACCTATGTCAATAACGAGCTAGGATTATCACTAATAAAATTTAATTACAGTGTGAGTCATTTTGTTATTAATCACAGTTAGGATAATCGAGGACCTATTGTGTACCGTTATCTTTGAGAAATATCTACAAACCAGACTTTGTACGGCAATTTGCTTGAAGTTAGTAACTAAAATAAGCAATTGAAATCGCAAAGTGAACCAGCTGCAAGGTTTCATAAATAAACCAGTGATCAATATCTAACCTCTTCAAGAACACTTACACGTATGTGTACGTTTACTTTATTTCTCTAATTCAACGGTTATAAACAAAGATATGACATCTAACGGCCATATATGTATATATTATTTTTCTTACAGATCTTTAAATTTTGTTAATTCTTTATTCCTTATTTTGTAAATATAAATTTATACTGAGTAAATATTACTTTTGTTACCTTCAACAAATTTGTCCCTCAAGAAGTTAAGCAAATATCCTCATTTTGTCCTTAAACGGGACACTTTTAAAAATTCCCCTTTATTATTCGAAATAGACAATGACTCTTGTGACACATTGCAAGTGTACTGCACGTAATTTGAAGACTGCGTGTCGTACAATGCTCCGGTCGACAGGCCTTTGTGACTTCGATCAGGAAGAATGGCGGGAAGGGCGCTAACATAATATTTTGCTACGTAGGAGGACTGTGCTCGACCGCATTCGTAATGTATTCATAAGCGTACGTGTACGGGGTCTCGACCCTGTTACATCGAAATCTCTGTGCCTGGCACGCGCCTTAATCGTCGTTAATGATAATACAAGTGTCCCAGGTTCGCACAGAATTTCCACTAACGCGCATTCAAAGCGTCCCCAGGATAAACCAACATGCGTGGATGGGAATGCAGAGTCTTGAGTGGCCCAACGGCGGAAGACGGGCGTGTAGAGGCGCTCATATGCGACGGGCTTGGACCTATTTACGTGTATTGCGAACCATCATTAAGAGACGCAGATAGAGAGAGGGCGTAAGAGGAAGGGAGAACGAGAGGGAAGACGCAGAAATGACAAAGCCGCTCGTTAGGCCCTCCGAGGGTCCTCACAAGCAGCGCCAAGGGTGAGAACGTGCTTAGGCCTCGATCCGTCCCTTCGACCTACGCTTTTCTCTCTCCCCTGACCTTCTCCTCCATTGCGTGCTCTCGAACGCCCTTTTCGCGATGGTCACTTGCTTGCGCATCTCGAGGAACGCTTCGGATGGACTTTGACCGTTGACGAACACCCCGACTCGCTGGAGACTCTGATAATAGGTCCTTCGACGACCTTCTTGTCCTGCTTCCTCGTTTTTCAGATACGATTGTTATCTGATGGGCGTTCTGCGCTCTTGCGGCCATACAGAATGTTCCAAAGGGTTGGGGGCAGATTTATACAGCGTAATGAGGGTGATGTGATGATTTCAAGAAAATTTGATGTTTAATACGTTGAGGGTTACCAGTGATTATCGCTTTAAATTTTATATAATTATATAACTACTGATTTTTACTATATTCTACAAAAATTAAATATAAAAACACCGATGTAGATACGTACGTGCAATATTGAATATTTAAACATTTTTTTTTCTTTATGATTTGTATAGAAAAGGGAAATTTATGTTATGTCTGACTGGCGATGGCTGTTTTCACTGTGATAGTACGTGTTAAGTAGAACTGCCCATATTTTTAGCTTCACTTGTTTGTGTACTAAGCTCTCGAATTTTCAAAATAAGGTGACTGGGAAATTGTACAATAAACATTCTTTTAGTGTTGCGAAGGGTGTTGTATTAACGTCAAAATTGCGCTAAACACTAAACAATATTTTCGTCTCAGTGCAACTGTTTTACATCGTGATAGATTTATTCAAAGAGTTTCATGTTATGTTTGACTGACTGAATAGAAAAGTATCAGACGTCTAATATTATCTGATGAAGCAAAAGAGCAAGGTTCAAGCTGCTTTATCTTAACAAATATACAAAAATGCTAAAATATTTTAACAATCTGTATACAAAAACTTCATCGACAGATGAATTAAGAATTCTGTTTGTCGATTAATATACCATACTACAGACAAAATGTAATGTTTATTTAAACAGTAACCAGACAGTATATTTGTTCTTCGGTGTTATTCTGTCTTGAAACTCCCAACGAAGTGCCATTTTCTTGTTATTTTCTAGTGCAATGGACCTAGGTTATTCGAACGTCATCCAAAAATTAGTCATCATATGTGAAGTATAAGCTAAAATTATCATTGGCGACATTGTCTACCTAATTTTATACCACTAACATCACCATATTATATTCTAAATTAAAATTATAATTTTTATGCGAGACGTAGTTACAATATGAACCATCCTTTCACCAATAATAATTCGGATAATCGAGGTTCCACTGTATATGTTGCACTTGAAATCTTCGAACACTATGAGTTGCAAGCTTCTGTATTATTAATTAATTAGTGCTAGAACATGAGATGTAGAGGAAAGTGCTATGTTATTTGTTATTGTCAGAGTTGCATACTGATGGATCGTTAGAGCTGAAAGCCGCGAAGTCGTAAGAAGTACGTTACTGCGCCAGTGGCGATTACGCGTTGACAACATCCTTCTAATGGTGCTTTGCTCGTAAACTCTTCATCGTCTTCCCGCTTCTCATCTTTCACCGGCTTCCACGTCTTTGCTCATAAGGGCATCATATTCCTCGCAGCCAGGGACCATGCCTCTCCACGGTGTGATATAGTGTTTTACAAATTGTGACACATTCGGGTGTCACGTCGACGGGGATGAAGCAGCTATACGTATGTACTTTAGATCTCCACTGGCAACATAGAGTAATCATCCAATTTCATTAGAGCAGAAATATTTTGTACTTTCCACCTGAGAACTAATTTTCAATTACACTAATGAGTAGACTGCTGATGTTTATGCAAATATACATTCTTAAACCATCATATTTCCTATGTTAATGCAAGCAAGTAAATAAAACTGCAACAATACTGCATGTACTTCTTGAAATGTTTAAAATTTTCATTTTTATTTCGCTAAATTATTAAATGTCCATTATTCATCAATTTGGATATCTTAAATTGCATGAGCACCCGCAGTCTACTAAAGAGTTTCGAAATTAATCGAAAGCGATATTTAATCTTAAATTTGTCACGTAATGGAAATGTTGTATTAGTTCTAATTTCATTGTGTATATTTTTTATTTTAGTCATTTAAACAAAGTATTTTATATTGCTAATGAGCTCGAGCTCGCCGTAGTTTAACACTTTCTATAGGGGGAACTATAGTTGTCCTCCGCGAAACGATCTGTAGGAACTACCGCCGGCTATATCTGCTCAAAGTTGAAAAACTACATAATCACCTAATTGCTTGTTAGGCATTATGCCTGTTTATATTAAATTTTTTATTTAATTTTCACTTTGTTCTCTGCACTGAAGAAGTTTATGGCCGTATAGACAGACAGTGTCGTAGCGGAAGGGTTAAGGATCAGAGGGAATCATACATTATATTTACATTTCGTTCTAAATTGTCACTTAGCAGTGAAGCAAAGAAGTAATGTAATTGAACAGAAGGATGATATTCGTTAATTGATATAATTTCGGTTTTTTATTTCGATACGTTTATAACTTGAAATCTACTGGACATTTGAGCCTTTCCGTTTATAAAGTTCGATATATCTGGGTACTGGAACATCTTTTTCCATCTAGTATTAAACCTACCTACGAATATCAAAGACTTAAGAAAACCACTTTGAACATTCCTACACACTCGACACGCTATTATTTAAAAAACCTATTTTTCTAACAGCCCACAAACTGGCTCCCTCAAAAGTCGTTTCCTTATCGACATAACAGATTCTCCTTAAAAATGCTGCAAAGAATATTGAAGCTGATAAACAAATAAGCCACAGCATGACGCAATAAAAATAGAAAATCTCATTAGTAAAACGGAGCCCAATTTACAGATGGAATTACGAGCATGTACGGTCTAATTTAGATGTCCTCATATGTACAGCTCGCAACCCTTCCTAATTATCCTGGTGTGATTTCACCCTCCACCGCCGTGTTTCGAAAAGTCCGAGCCGGTGCGCACGGCGACAGGTTATAGACGTTTTCCGAGAAGTCGGTGCACGTCGCGGGAGTTGGCAATCAGTCAGGGTGACAGTTTTGCCCGCGTAGGTGACCCGGGTGTCGGGGGTGCGTTCCATCACTTTCTGTCCGTGATGTATGCATGAGGTCGCGACCGGTAGCAATCGCGGTACATACGTCCCCCAAGTAGCCAAACTCCCCCGCCCCGGCATCTTGCCATTTCCCTATGAATATATGAATCGAACCCACGGAGTTATACGGACGGTTGGTACTCGTGGGGACCTCCGGTCATACGTTAGCGTCGCCAGGACCTCGTGTCCTGGTTTCATCCCTTGGCGCTAATATTACCGCGAATGTATCATGTTCTCGCTGCGGTACACTTTGTCTCACCCTGGATGAAATGATTCAACGTCAGCTTACCTGGCGTTATTTTAGTTCCTGTACCACTGAACCACTGCGCAGACGATAAATTTTTAACCCACTGCATTACGATTTTTTCGACAGTCATCTGCGCTGATGTTCATTATTCGAGTGCTCTAAGGACGATATAAGAAAGAATATTCATCAATGTGTACAGTTTGCTTTAGATAATCTTCTGAAAGTCAAGCTGTTTTACAAAATTTCTAACATTTCATATTTGAGTGAGACGCATTTTTGTAACATGTAGAGCATAATCTGCATCCCGAGTGTGACTCGTTATTTAAACCGTTCCCTTCCACGTGTACCGATTTCAGTACGCGCATCAATTTTAATTTGATCATATAACTACCAACCCTTATGAAATTTTTAGTAATATTCACGTTAAAATGGTAGTAGAAATAGAAAGTATAATGTAAAATAGATAACTGTTTGTAGAATCAATCACGTGTATTAATAAATAGCCATTTTTGCGAGTCTGTCTAGTTGCGGAATTTTCTACTGTGGCGTGGAACGTGTCAAGGCAAGGGGTTTTACACAGTTTCCTTTTGTTGTCTAAGATAATATTGTTACACGACATACTTGATCGGAATGAAAACATTGTACAAATATTTTATTTATCGTACAAGGGGGATATGTACAGTTTTTGATAATGAATTACACTCGCAAAGCGAATTGTACGTGTTGATAGACGCTCCTCATTTGCCGTGGCATTCTAGGTCTTGAGTTTTATAGTACGGAATCATCGGAAAAATCACAAGACAAGGGGTTAAAACGAAACAAAATTACAATGAAATTCTAATAAAAATATTGAGATACCTATTTATTAGGTGGGGTCATAAATAACTTCCCATTTATCTTCATAAATTTATTAAAGCATTTATTCAAAGATATTGTTGCTTTTGTAGTATGCATAAGGCACAGAGATGCTTACCGTTTAACACTTCGAGTGCCACGTCACCCATATTTGAGTGACACAAAAACTCAATCATTATTTATTTGATCATGTATAGTATCAATGAATATATTTAATAAGGTTTAATAGTAGCAGAAAAAAAATTATGAAGGTTATTGATATTATCGACTAAAAATTGTACAATTTATAGTTACATTAATTTTGTATAAAAATTTAGAAACTTTGTCATTTTCAGCCGGTGCAGCGTGGCACTCAAGTGTTAATATGATGCAACAGTCTGTAATCTGAATAAACTATTTGAATTAGTAGAAATAAAAAATGTAGTATTTGGAAGTTATTCATGACTGCACCCGGTAGAAATAGTTGTGCCCGATTTTTATACTTATAATGCAGGGGTATTAATACAGCCGATTTTCTTGAAACCCCGGTCGACTTACCTCGGTCTTAGAGTCCGATCGTATCTAGTGTCCCTTCGGGGGTCGGTAAAGGGCCCATGTCCAAAACCCAAAGGCTTAACGAGTTGCGCGTACTTCGTGCAAGGCAAGTCAGCTCACGACGTTACAGGGTGGTAATGGAGTTAATTGCCGGCAGCGGGCGAAACCGGGGGGCTTACAACTTGAGATACCCCGTGCACCTGATACCAACAAATTGCTTGGTTCTTACATTACAGCGTGATCCAGTGCAGTCTTTCCCCGTGTATCCGAACTCCAGGGCCAGTGTCTTTAATCCTGCACGTAACAGTACATGCACATTACAGGGACCATTCATAAGTTTAGTTACACCCAGTGCAAACTTAAGCAGTATTCTTAACTAATAATTACGTTTTTTAAGTTTATGATAGATATGAAACTGTTTTACATGCACCATATAATTTATAATTAAACTGCGATTATTTTTGCAATTTAACCTATGAAAGCTACTATAAAAAAGATCACTTTAACCTTAAAGGCTGTCAGGGGTGAAATTTCACCCTTGATAGCCTTTAAGGGTTAACAGGATATACGAATATCTGAAAATCGCACTTTCAAAACCGCGGAAAAATACAAAGTACATTTTTTTAACATTTACAGAACAAAATATTGTATGGTTGAAGTTCCATTTCTATGACTGCATTAACGTAAAAGATATTGAACTTTAAAAATGTATATTTGCATAAATATCGTCAGTCTACTTATAATTGATACAATCGTGAAGATTACAATTCAGATTTTTGCTTTCTTGAAGACCAGGGTCGTTAATGTTTGTTGCAATTTTATTGTATAATTCTTGTAGAACTTTCTACGTTGATTTCCCGTTATTGTGTATGGATTACCAAATTTTGAGAAATGGATCGTTTCGTGTACATATTCAATGAGTTTGTTGTCAAGACACGAATGTTTACCATGGCCCTCTTTGCAAAATTTGTAACTATCCTTAATTCTCTCACTCTGGATTTCAGATTGCGTAGATGAGACGATGTAAGCTTAATATCCTTTTAATGAATCCTAACATTCATTCATGCTGATATCTTCACAAATTTTTCAGAAAATAGCTTCGAATAGGGTTAGCGAAACGTTCTATATTTTGAGGGACATTCTACATACCTTCTAACGCACAGAATCATTGATAAAATGACTATCATATTTACCTTTCGAAAGTGCTGAATATGCAAGTCACTTCGAATGACCGTCGTTGATCAGAGTTCGCAGCTTTCATTCTCACCTAAAGAATCACGAGCTAAAAATGGAACAAATTCAAGAATAAAAGTTTCCTCCTGCTTCCAACTTCTCTAGCTTCTAACGCACAGAACGATCCACGCAGGTCCTGTCAAATTAAGAATTTTGAAAGCGTAGAATGTACAAGCCACTTCAAATGACCGTCGTTCATCAGAGTTCGCAGCTTTCGTTGTTGTCACCGGCGTATTTCTGGTGAAGTTACGGTGTCCGTTATCCGCGTAACTCACAGTCGAGGAGTGAACAGCTCGCGAAATAGGATAATACCAGGGCAGGACGTTCCAGGCCGCGTTGTCGAGGGACGACGACTAACGCAACACAGAAAAGACATTAGCCAGCGTCGTGAAAGGCGGTCATGAGGGGCTAACGGGGTTGCAGGTTTTGAGGATGATGGGATGACGGTACCGCGAGATCCATTGCCCGGTACAAAGACCTTCAGCCAAGTAAAATTATGACTGCTCCACGTACATACGTTTATTGCACCGTATCCTGGAGTTTGCGGCTTCGCTACCTTGCGGAAGATGACGATGAATGACACGTGGATCGTCTAAAATATATAGAACAGAGAAATGGTGTTCATAAGGGGTTAGCTTTCTGCAGAATATGTTTGCAAAATGTTCATCCGTGCAGTGTGATAATAAGACAAAAATTGTTTCATTATTATTTTTGTGTGATACGTTCACATACATATTTACTTTTTTTCTGTTGGTACTGTAGCGTTGCATCAACTGCATGTAAGAATTATTAGCCACAGTGTGGGACTATTTACACATTAGTTAGCATCAGTGTGAAGTTTAAAATATTTTAGTTACATTGAAAAACGTTAGAAGTTGAATTCTCTTCTTATTATTGAAATTGTTTCGGAGAAGGGAATCAATGTTACACTAATTTCTGTAGACTGAGAATTTTGCACGATAGAGGATTAGATGGGTAACTGCTGCATTTGATTAACAACTATCATGAGTAGATGGGTCATTTTTGTTTAAGGAGTAAGTGTGCACAATCTTACAATTAGTTTGACGTATTCTAATGAAGGAGACAGCTACTTAATTTTTTTTCTTGAGAGACCAGTAATTAGACTATTACTGAACACCAGAATAATGCCGCAGGACGTCGAAAATTTTCGTAAATTAATAGTAAAGTTTTAAAAGTCATCAATGACTCTTATTTTCTTAACACAAGGAAGGGAAACATCCTATTTATTTTTATATAACACTAATTGTTAATAAATTACACGGCCCTTTATTAACTACCTTGAGGCTAACATTCTGCACTGTTTAATCATGCGAAGCGCAATTTGTTGTAACAATGATCGATGAAGCGATAAATCAGCGGTTCGGCACATTATATATTAAATCACCAGGACGTAGTTCGTGAATTCTTGAGAACAGTGCGCACTTTTGCTGAGAAATTTTATTAATTACATCGACCGAGTAGCCATCGCCGGCCGTAATTAACGTCATCGACTGGTGTCGTTCAATTAAGAAGCAATTTTGTGGGGTCCACTTAATTGGCCGGTTTCCATCGCGGCGTTAGATATTGCTTTACCACCTATACAGCCCTTTTGTCTCGACGCATCGTCTTATCGGGCACGCCCAGAATTAATCGTGTATCAGACTCAAGGCACACGCACGGGCCACGGTTTAATCGAAGGGAGAAGATTAATTAAATTATATGCTGCTCGTAAAGTTGATTCTCTTCCTATAAATTGCTAATTTCACAGCCGACGATTAATTAATTATCCAATGGCTGCGGCAATGAGAGGTTAAAGGTTTTCGAGAAGTTCCATATTACACAGAAGCGTAATTATTTATTTATTATAAATGAGACTTGTATATTGTTCACTTCAGTCAATTTCTGTTTCAGTTTAATTCAATCCAGATTACATGCTTAATCAGGTAGATTCCTATCCGTGAAATGCGCAACAGCGTTAGTTTCGAATTTTTAAATTATTAGTGAACCCTTCATGTACAGCGTCAAAGTAGCCGCATTTATTGAAAACAAGTTTCAATTGTTCCATTGCTCGAAGGACTCACGGCCATTTTGAAAGGTAGTTTCATGTATACCCACTATAAACGCTGTCCTTGTAAATAAATGGACCGATTCTGAAAAGAAGTCCAAGCATTCAAGTAGCTCTCTGGATTTATTAACACGTTGAACGCCACAGTGAAAACGGCCATACCTAATCAGACACGATATAATTTACTATTTTTTATATAAATCGTAAAGAAAAATAGATTTGAGTACTCAGTGGTGTTCTTCTGCTCCTACATTATTGTTTCAGTATGAAGTTTGCTCAGCATTTTGTGACAATCAATAATTATTCAATTAAATTATGTTTGAGGTGTCGGTCACCGGTGACCACCATGGCGTTCAACGTGTTAACAAAGTTATGTATAAAAATAGTAAAAGTAAAACAAATGAATGAAGTGTTACAAAATCGTGTTTGAAATAAGAAATGCTAGCTGGACCATCAGAATGAGGCAGAAAAGTCCCCAACCGTTCAGACATGATGACCATCCATTAATAACATTAGAGAGGAAAACTAAGTGTCGAATATATTGAATTCCACAGTGAAAACTGCCACAACTAGTCAGACACGGCGTAATATCCACCTTTACACAAAATAACAAATGGAAGAAATATTTAATCATTTCATCGCATGTCTGTCAGTTTATACTATTACTGCAAGGTTCACTCTGTTCAGAATTTCATAATAATTAGTAGATATTCAATTACATCACATTTGAAGGGTAAGGGGAAAAACCAGGAATGTCACAAAACATCTTCATTGAGAAAATCAATTAATGCTTTACTGGATCAGTAAAGAAACAAGGTCCAATGAATGTAACTGTATTGTTCATAACATGAAGTTATACTCTAATTAGGCGACAGAAAAAAAATGAGCGAAAATATAATTGTTTTACATTGTTTTAATTTTTCTTTCAAGTTGAACACTGCAGAATAAAAATGGCCATACCCTGTTCTTTCCCCGTATCCTTCATTTAATGAACCCCGTACACCAAACGTGATCACACTGAGCTTATACAGCGCATGATCAAGCTCCATTGCAAAGATTCAACCAGCATTATAATAATTCCCGAGCAGTACGAGAAGTCACGCTTTAGTTTCCAATTTACGCGTCGGCGGGTCTTTTTCACCGAAATAAACCGGCGATAATTGCGGCAAGAGTTGAAACGACTCGTTCGACCAGCCATCAATTAAAACGGCCGTGTTCGTGGGTCCGCGGAAATCCAAGCTTTCGAAATCGAGGACCCGTTCGAGTGGTTGAAACGAAATAATAGTCGAGATCGGATCTTGACTTGGCGAATGAAAGGACGAGAGGCCGAACGTAGTTGGCGGTCGAATCCGTTGGGAAATCGTAATCGGTACGAGTGGTGGCCTCTGACCGCTGGAAAATCCAGCCGCTCTCATTAGCATTTAATGCCGGCGAAACTTTCGGCTATAATGGCCCGTGTGTGCGGCCTGACGAATGCTTGAATTAGAGGCGAGAGGGCTGCCAAGAGTTTCGCTGGTAAGAGCGGGCTTTTCGAGGAGCCGAATCCGAGGCGAACCAGAAAGAGAACGAGCCGAACGACGCGTGTTCCTACCTTGAAAACGCTCTTCGACCCTCGAGCTGATTAACCCTTTGACTGCGGCACACTTCCAATAAAAATTGTTCGCTGTGAGCGGAATAATAATAGTTGAGCAAGAAAGATCGATTCATTTTATTCATTTCTCGTAATTTTTACCGTGGCAAAGACTTCGTTTAATATTTCGTTGTACAGCCTAGATTTTTATTTATTTTTACCTTCCAACGCGACTCTGACAATGAGTTGTTATCCATTATTTGGAACAAACGACTAGCCCTCGAGACGAATTATTAATTTTATATTGAATGTTCTTATATTGACGTCCTATAAAAAATGTTTTTCGTTACTAATCATGCCTGTATTTATATTAGGCTGTCCCAAAAGTTCTTTTCGTAATTTGCATGCTCGACACATCACTCTATCAGTATTTTGCTAGTAAATCAAAGGAATTTTGGAAAAGTAGCATCATGAGGCTTCTGGACAGATGGAGGAAGGTGATAGAACAGAATGGATCGTACATACTCCATAATATTGTACCGTTCCTGAAATGTTGTACACTTAATATCTAGTAAGAAAACGAGACGAATTTTTGAGACAACCTAATACATAATGACTGTAAAATTTACAAATTTATGCTGCATCTCAAAACTAAATATTAGCCATCACAAGGGGCTGTAAACTTTACTTTTGAGACGAACTTACTTTTACTGACTAGAAGCATTGCGTTATTAGCAGATGTCCAAGGTTACTCTAGTTGCTATAGCAGAGTGAAGTAATATTGTCCTATCAAGCTCACTGACAGTTTCAACGTACCATATCATTTGATGATTTAAACTTAACTTCATTACCATTCTCTTCTTCGAAACTGTTTAGATGACTTATTCCATTAACAAGCATATAAAAGATTATAAATATGCTGGTTGTATCTACTCTATTTTACAATTGAAGCAGTGACCTTGAACGACCAATATTTCCAGCCTCTACTACAGCTACACCTGTATAGTGCGTCCACGTTATGTAGTGGATTTCATTTGTCGTATGAAAACATAATCGCTCAATTATCTGAACAGCCTGTCCCCCAATTACTTTGCATAATCTAGGTTCCACTGTAGTTTCTGTAAACATTGAATACAAAACAGCGTCGCTTACAATGTACAAGCAAGCATCAAGAAAAGTTGAAAAACATAAAAAGCGTTCCCCTCATAAATTAATATAAAGGTAGCGAACGGACACCGGGTCTAACTCGAGCGCGGCCGGGAACTTCTCCGGTCGGAATATAGGAGCTTCATCCTGTCAGAGGTGGTATTTCGTTATTATCCGTAAAAGTTAATATCCGGCCGGCGTGTATGTAAAAACTTGCCGGAAGTTAACGCACTTTTAATTTTTATTTTTGCGCGCACGCACCGGTGGAGTCTGGCCTCGGTGCTCGTCAGCGGGGAGAACTTTAAATTCTCATGCCGCCTCGCTTAATCCGCGGCTTAAAGAGCTTAACCCCACGGAATATCTCGTCAGAAGTTCCCCCGACGGCGCGTTCGTGGTGCCAGAGAGCAGGTTTATTAGCGCACGGATTTCGGAATTCTTTTCATCCCCGGCTGGGACACGAAGCCTCCCACGCCGTTTACATAAGCGAGTTCTCCGGATTGCCTTTTTGATATGTAGATAAGGGGTGGTGCCGCTTTTACGCCGTTTACGCCCCACCGCGGCCTCGGAGGAGAAGATCGAGCCCCGCTCCTTGCTGTCCCGCGATCCTTCCTCTCGATCTTCGAACGATGGAGGGCCTCTTCTTCTAACTCCGCGTTTTCACTGAAATCTCGAAATCGAAATTATTTCGTTACCCACAGGTTTTTGATTAAACTGTACAGGAATGAGCTATTGAAATCTTAACACCTCTATGGAGTCATTTCGCTGAATACTTAGTTGACTTACAAGGAAGGGTATTGGAGCGTCCCCTCCCGATTTTGATGAAATTTTGCATATCGAAAACTACTAACTATTTTTGAAAATCTTCTTTACCAAATTACTGTACATAAAAAACCATATAACTTTGCAGTTTGAAGTATATTTTTATCTTTAATAGTTTTCGAGATAGTCTTGGGGGTGTCAGTTTTCAGAGGGTGATTTCACCCCTCAAACTTGAGTATCCGCAGCTAAAAAAATTAGTGTCTATTTTTAGCTATTCTACAAACTTGCAAAATTTCATCAAAATCGGGAGGGGGCGGTCCAATACCCTTCCTTATTAGGAAATTGATCTGATAAATAAGTTATTTCAAGATTTTTTATTTTATATTTTTTCAGAGTGTTATTGATTGAAGTAAATTGATTTTAAATGATTGTAGACAGTCAGCGAATTACTGTGTATGTAATATCGGAAGTATAACTGCATAGAAACGTGCTGCAAACTCATTTTTTTAATATGAGTTATTATTAACAAAGTTTAACCCTTTTTTGGTGTCGTCTGTAATAAATTACAGTATTTGACAAGGTGATAAAAATCTAAATATAGATATTCATCAGTTTTATATTTATACGGGGCGTTCTAAAACTGATATCAAAATAAATAAAGTAGAACCCCGGTTATCCGAACACCGGTCATCCGAAGATTAGTCATCCTATTTCAGCTACAAACTACTATGTACCTTATATTCTAAAATAAAATGATTATTTTTATGCATAATATAGTTATAACTTGAATACTTCTATTACTTATTACAGTTCGGATAATCGAGGTCCTACTGTAAAATAATGTCAGGAAACATCAGTTGAGAAATGAATATTGTCGAATGTTGAATCCATTTTTCTGTTATAAAGAGAAATTGAATTAAAGGTAATAAGGTGTCACTTTATTTATTGTCCAACAATATTTTATGAGGGTGGTCGCGTAATTTTCAGTTTTATCGAACTGTTGGTGTTCGTAAAAATAACTGGACAATTATACTGCAATGAAAGCAACTTACCCCTCATGTTCTTGCCTCGATTTTCTTGATGGAGATCTTAGGTCAGACGCGATAATCGACGCGGCTCTGGCGCCGCACGTGAACGCCACCGAAATGTACGACCCAACAAGGCCGAGCAATTATGAACAACGAGCATGACCGGGATAAACAAATTACACGCGAACGGTTTCTCCGCGGTAATTAGCGGTAAACCTTGTTAACAAAGTTTCCCTTGAATTTCATCTCGAAGCGGTTGCGGCTGAAAGTACACGAGAAGATTGTTACCTCTTCTTCGTCTTCATCAAGTCTCGCAGACCTGAATTTGAGACATTAAATATTTTTTAAAATGGGCTAATTAAAGGAGAAACTTATGTGCGCTTAAAATTTACATTACTTTTAATGCTTCGCTTAGGTATCTTAATTAATGTGGATTTTTGTATTATGAGGACTGAGTAAGAATATTTCATTAACACGACCGTAGTTAACTGGGATAAAAAAAATATCATTGTTTATGGTACGTTGTTTTTGCAAAAAAAGAAGAAACATATAAAAATTCTGTATTTCGACTGGTCTTCACATATCATTAACTCAGTAAGACTTCATACCTGTTAAAAGAATGTTGAAAAAAATTCTGTGAAAAATATAATGAGCATGTATGTGGTTACATAATGTTAATTATACCTTCGTCAATAACATCTGAATTAAAAAGAGTAATAAAACGTACATCTACGTGTCAGTATCCCAGACAAGGTTAAAACAGACCTATTTCTGTAATATAAAAATTGCACTGCGATTTTACATCAGTAGAACCATGGTTGCCAACAGTAATGAAATATTGTAAGTTATAATCCGCCAATTTTTTGAAAATTGAGAATGTAGAGCACTCTTTACCCTTCGCAGTCCGTTGGCTCCGCTATGGGGACACTCATATGTTCCATAACTCCATTGGCGTCACTATGGGGACATTCGTAATTTGCATCACAGCCCAGCATATCCAGAATACACATTGGAAATTGCTTCTAAAGGTACTTTAGAATTTTATCAAAATCAATGTAAATAAATTCGTAAACATTTATCATTATTTCTTTTCAAATCAAAACTTATGGTTTTCAAAAATTTACACTACAAAAATACATTGGAGTTGCTGGTCGATCGTACAAAAAAATGCTTGAAGTGCAAAGAGTTAATATTTTAATTACGCATCTTAACATAGATCTATTCTTCTATTGTAAGAATATAAATAGAAGGTTCTATCAGTAGACTCATAGATGTTTGCAGTAAAGACTGATCATAGGTTAGGTGAGTCATTTCGTGGTAGCAGTAAGCTCGATAAAAGGATAAATGATCGGGTCAGCCACGGTTTAGGTTTCTATTGGTGTTCCGATCTCTTGGGACCCAGGAGCCAAATCATCTACTGTATAGAAGAGAAAGGAGCGTAAGAACGAAAGGGGGTCCAACCTTTCTTCATCGTCTTCGACGTTTTGCCATTATTGGGCCGTTTCACTCTGTGCAGAGGCGTTCATTTACTTCTATTATTCGAAGTAAACAGATTTCGTTCGTACTTAGCTCCTCTTCAGACGGTAACCACGTACACATCGGCGTGTACTTTTATAGAAATTTCTCTCTCTCTCTCTATCTGTTTCTGGTTCTTCATTTTTGCAAGACACTGCGAAGAAAAATGTATAAAAGTGTAATTTAATTAATATTTCGGACGTATTCAGTGTATGTCGAGCGAGTAGGATAACAAGTAGGCAGAAATTCTACATGAGAATGTAGAATAAAATACTTTTTTTTTAAGGGAAGATTTTGAAGAAATTAATTATAGAAATTCACCGAGTATACGACTAATTAAATGTGGATTTGGTTGTATTTAGTACTTTTGGAGTTTTACATTTTTGTTGCCTGCTCAAAAATATGGTGCTTCAAGCATTGCATTGCACAACGAACGATCATCCTATTACATGAATCTTTTGTATTTATTTTTGTATTCTATTAATTAATTAATTCTGTACTATTGACTGCATTGAATTGGTTCTGCATGGTTCTAATAATTAGCATTTATATGAATGTATAATTCGTTAAAAATATCCTTACCAGTCTCGCATATGAGCTTCTGGCGAATATACCAGAAAATCGTGAAATGGCGCTAAAGTATTCTGAAGCTTCGACTGCTTAATTGTTTAAAATATTAATTAATACAATTTCAACTACACGTGCGCTCGCCAAATGCTTAAACTTAATTTTTTTAAAAACAGGGCCTCAAACGAAAATATGTTATTCCACATTTCTGAATTCTTCTTTCATCCAGAATCATCCTATGTGATCGTACGATACTACTTGTCCGGACACACCGTGTATACGGTGGTCAGTCCAAAAATTCTAGACTCACGTGCGAATAGAAATGCATTCGCCTGATTTGCAAAATTCCAAACGGATCTCAACGAAGTTAGCAGCTCGCCGGTTCTCAGCGAAGTACGTTTCGCTGGATGCCAGGTCTGATGTCGGTGAGATAGTTTTTGCGGGCAAATGGAAGCCGATTTCCGCGCGTTTCTGCAATTAGCACGGCAGTAAGCATCAAAGGCGACCCGCGGCGGAAGACGTGAAATTTCATCGGAAGCCATGCGACGACTACGAGAGAAAATACACAGTGTGAAAGAGAGGAAGCGAGAGGGAAGAGAGCAATGAGAGCTAGTCGGTCCGAGTTTGCGAGTTCCAAGCCAAGGGGATTGCCGTATATTAAAGTACTTTTCGACTCCCCCTTTCCTTTCTACGGCAATCCGTAGCTCTGGACCACCCCCCATAACACCCTCCACCCCCCATCTCTCACTGAACCGACTCCTATATCTCTTTTCTGTACGTTCTTCCTCTCCCGTCAGTCTCGTTGCCATTCGAATCGCGAGTAATCGTAAGCCTTGACTAAGCCTCTTGCGTATTTTGCACGTGATGTTCCAGGACCGTTTCGTTTCGCGATTTATTCGATAAGCCTGCCGGTGGCCACGCAATAACGATGGTCGAACAACGAGCATTAGTCACAGGTTTCTTCTTTTATGATTATTAGAAGACTGCTGTCTGTCATTTTCTTAGAAGAAACATTACTTAATTGACTCACGCTGATTTTCATATAATTTTGATATAATATAGAACTCGAAGAAATATCCTGTACGTGTTTTTCGTTATCACTGAGTCGAACAGTTTCTGAGTCATTCGATAAAATAGGTTTTTCAACCCGAACGTTGTGGGCTGATTTCGCCTCTTCGACATGGATGTTTGCCACTAACAAAAAAACACGTATCAGATATTTTTACGAGATTTATATTATATTAAAATTGCATAAAAGTCGGTGGAAAATATCATGTTAAAGTACAGAGTGTGTAACAATTCGTGGAAAATATGCGTAGGACTGAATTATGAATCATTTCTATTAAGTCTCGTTAATTTGTTAGTAACATCAATTCCTGCTTCGACCTAGTTAAATTTGTTTCAAGTTTTTGTCCATTTATTACCATTGTAAGGTAGTATTTTAATATAATCTTCAATTGGTGAAGAATCTCACAGAATAAATGCGTTATTATTTTGTAATTTATGAAATTATTTTTATTAACATTTTTTTATCATTTTGACAAGTACCACGCACTTGCAAAACATTTTTTATGAATTTGTGAACAGCTCATATGTTGAATAGCTTCTGTTATTGATACGGTAATCGAGAGTTAGATCAAAAGAATTTGTCTGCAACTCGGAAGTGTATTATTCACTGTCTTAATTAAATCGAATTTATCATCTAAGGAAAATTTTCCAAAATCGACAAGTATACGAAACACTGATCCGTGAACGCAATATCCAGCGTAAGGGGGTTCCTTTTGGTGCCATTAGTCATTAGCGATTCTAAAAGCAGCCAGGGTAGAATATTACAGCAGTAGCCGCGGCAGCTTTTACCATACTTTAGCTTTATGCGAGCCTCATTCATCAAAACCCAACGAACCCAATGGCTCCACGGGTACGTGGGTTGGCAATGGGTCGTACATTGTAGCGGACTATTTATGATTTGTGATCTTAAAGCATTAGATATTTCGGAAACCGTCGACAAGCTTCTTTATGACATACTAGGAAACCCCACTGCCTCGCAATATTCATTTAAAATCTTGGAGATTCGTGGTTCAAAGTGGATGATAGTCAAAGCATAAATATTCTTTAATATGATGAAATAAAACAACTGCTAAGCCCACGAAATTTTATAATAATGATATAAAATAAGACGTGCATTATTAAACATGTAAATCTTAATATCTTTAATGATAGATATTTATGAAAATGCATTTTCGGGTGTCTGACAAGTCACGGAATATTCTACTGTGAAAATTGATAAAAGTATTACCTTCACTGTCCTCTGACCCACATGCCTTTCAGACAAGTTTTGACGTTAATCCCACGTGGTTCTTTTTACCATTTCTTGCAGATAGATTAGCATATAAAATTATAAATGCATACATTAATTTACCGAAGTTCTGTAAACAAACCTGTTCTGAACGGCAAATGTTTCAAGGGATAATGAACTTGTTAACCCATTGAGAACCATGTTAATTTCCCCAGAGTCAGCTGAATTCTTTGCAATTTCTACCAAAAATTTAAATTGCTTTTAATTGTACATATTTATTTTTTAAATGCCATTCAAGTATAACTGATATGAGCTTATCATTGTCATTCATATTTGTATGACGCGAAAAGCGACAGGTCTGCATTTCTTTTATATGAATGTTACTGTGAAAGAGCACTGTCACCTGCTTCGACTCCGTCTCCAGTGAATTCGAGGTAAAATTCATAACAATTATCCATGACGGCCGCATGAATTTTGTAAAATCTCACGAGAGGGAGGGAGAGAATTTCGTCAATTCTGAATGAACCTTTGTATCCTGCGGCTGTTGAAGCTGCGTCGCCTCGTTTGCCAATTGTCGAGTATCGTCGCGACGTGCCCTTCAAGCATTTATCTAGGAAACGTAGGAGAAGTTCGGAGCGAGAGCCGAAGAAAAGGTGAGAAGCTGTCAGGGCTGTCACGCGTCCAATGGACCATACAGGCGGCCCATTATCGGCGAGGGAGAGAAATAATAAAAATGCCATTAGTGTCTCGACGTCCCACGACGCTCGAACGATGTGAACGTTCACCCCAGATTTCGGCCGATATATCTCATCCCCTTCGACCACTTTAACGTCTTTGTCACGGACTCTCCCACTTGACGAGGTTAATCCTTCTTTCTGGCGTTCAGCCTTCTTCCTCGGTTCTCCTCCTCGGTCCAGCGGGCCGGGACCTTAAAATCCGTTCACGAGCTGGAACGAAAATAATTGCATCGTGATTCTTCCGCTTTTTCCTTCAACTCTTCCTTGCCCGCCCGCTCTTTTTCCCTCGTTGTTCCTTTTTTCGCCTGGGTATCGTCGACTCACTCCCTCTCTCTCTCTCTCTCTCTCACTCACTCTGTCTTCCTCCGTCGAGCGAGAGGGCATAAATCCTTCGGGATCGTCGCCGAAAATAAGATAAAATCTCGCCACGGCGCGGTTCACCGGAGAGAGGAAGGAAAAAAGGCAAATTCCCGAATAAACACATCCGCGCCTCTTTATGATGGCACTTTGCGGAGCCACCCCCCGACAAACGTTGCTCTGTGTACCGTGCGCATTATTAACTCAACCACCGGAAAATGTCAACGCTGCTTGCCTTCTTATCTCCTTGCTTTTCTTTATTTTAGCACTGAACAGACTTCCCGCCTTGTATCGTTGTTTTTCTCCCTGCTGGCGCCGATCGTGCCGCTCTTATCTCGACCCGGGCTTGAACGCTGCTGTAGCCACCGGAGGATCCGTGTCGTGCATCTTCTTTAATTGTTTTTGAGTCTTTTAGACGGAATAGGCGAATTTAATATTCTGAATAATTATTTATACAGATATTGATTTGTTTAGTTATATTTGTGGGATGATTAGTATTATGAATATTATTATTGAAGAGTATTAGGCAGGACTCGCTTAAACGTTTCTATTGATCTGCAGAAAAAATTAATTTCAATAATTACTACAATATAATCATTTAACACGTCGACTGCCACAGTGGAAACAGTCATTCCTAATCAGACACACTATAAATTGCTGTTTTTATTACAAATCACACAGGAAAAAAATATTTAAGTATTCAACCGTCTGTATGCCTCTCTATTGGAGTATTGTACTGTAAAATTCGCTTAGAATATTGCAAAATTCGATAATTATTTAATTAAAGTTTCTTGGACGTGTCAGTCACCGGTGTTCCCCATGGCAGTCAACGAGTTAATGATTCTTTTAGTAACACGTTAATTGGGAGTTATTAGTGATTGACGCCTCACATGTAGTTTCTGAAAATCCTGAATAAAATTAACATTGCGATGATAATATGAAATAACAAGTATACGACCAAGTAGCTACATCTTTTTTATTCAGACACTTCGTATATACACAAGGAACTCAGAATCAATCATCTGATTTGTTCATTGCCTCGTCATCATTTACAGACTTTCAATGGACACGGAATTAGATTTTCACTTCGCATATCAGAATTTCATTAGCACGTTGGACAGCATCGCGATACGTCTTTATTGTTCTTCCGCATCGAAGAGCGTTTCCGTTTTCCGAGAAGCTCCGGGAGCGGAGGAACGAGTTGAGATCGGATTTCCAAACGTTTTAATCGGCGTTTTTCTTTTCCCTGGGCCGATCCCTCGATTCTCCGCACCCCCGGCATCGAGGAGAGTCCTTTTCCAGAAAGGAGTTATCGCCGAAGGAAGCTACAGGCGGCGTGCTCCTGAAAAGGGGCTGGAGACGCCCGGCGGGGTTAAAACGACCCCCGTAGTCGAGGCTGAAGTCTGAAAGATAAGGTACCCCTCTTTCTCTCTCTCAGCCTCCTAGATTATGGAATGGCACTTTAATTACACTAATGGGAGAACCAAATGTTAATTACAATTCGAAGTCTAAAAGAGAGACGATTCGCGGCGGCGAAAGACAGAGAAAGATGGACGGAAAAGAGGTAGGAAGGAGAGATAGGTACGCGGGTGGAGAGGGAACGGACGAGATGAGATTTGCCTGCGTAAGAGGGTTCTCGTGATTAGTATTATTTAATTAAAAATGCCCAGTCTCATTATGGTCACCTCTCATAAAGATCGATCTTAGCTCGCGCGGGAGGTCGCTCAAAAATTGGATTATCTCGAGAAACAGACGAAAAATGTTACCGTTATACACAGGGTGTCCCAGGAGGAAACCGACCAACTTTCTCAGTCTCTTCGGTGCATCATTCTGAACTGAAAAGTTTGTATACAGACTGAATCGCCTAATGTGACCACTTTAAAACTTTCTGTTGTTACTGAAATATTTGAAATTTTTTATTTTCGAATAACATGGTTCGGAAAGGCCTTCAAGATAATTATATTACAGTTTTTCTTACAACTAGTCGCTTCCTTCCGAAATTTTCAGGGTCACCTTCAGTTTTTTTATAGATAAACCTATAATTTCTTTACGCCCATCAGTTTAGCTGATATTGAATTCTTATAGTATTTTTTAGTCCTCAAGATTCATATTTTCAGAAATTCTCGGATCGTTGCAAACACTCAATAAAACTCAAATTAGGTTTCACAAGTAATTCGTTAAGTAATTAAAATTTACTATAACAAATTGTTATTAGATTTCCAAAAAGATTGATTGTTTGAGTCCAAACATATCTTTCAAGTGCAACCAATATACAGAGGCTGGTCACATGTGGTTCACGTGTACCACCCAGACCAGTCAACTTTAATACAACGCTGTCTATAGATCAGGATTCCTTTTCCAAATGAAATAATTACTGTCTTATAAATAAACATTCTTAGGTACTTGAGGTAGTTTATTTAGTGAATCCGCCAAAAAAAATCCTGATTACAAAGAATGGATCCTTCAGTTTGTTATAGTTAATCCAGAAAATACCAGAATTAACACATATCCTAAACCTAGTGACTGGTATAATTGTTTAAAATCCATTATCGAACTGAAACGGAGCAGCCTGTATGGTAGGATCGTTCAGATTTTTTGTTCGAACGCCCCCCATCGATAACGGATTAATCAGAGTTGTTCGACGGGCAGAATCGAGATTTCTCGCCGGCGAAATCTCGTTTCCTCTTCACGTCGACGGCATCCTAAGCGGGAACAACGTGGACGACTACGAAGACGGCTACGGCGATGGGCTATCGGCGCCGGGGCGGAGGCACACAGCCGGGTTTCAATTTAAAGTTGGACGAGCGTGTCGGGATTTCAATGTACAAAATGCGTATGCTAAACTTTTCGCACCCCTCGTAGCCGGCAGCCCTATACGTTCGTCTTCGCCGTTCGAGGTCCCTTGATGCGAACCGAACGCCGGACAACGGTCCGTCCCGACGTACGTTTCAAAAATCAGCAAGTCTGATCAGCGTAGTGTCCAAGTAGAAAGGGGTGCGCAAGTAGAACGTTCGTGAGAGTACGCGTGCTCGAGGACGAATGTCCACGTGAGCACTTTGAAGTCGCTGCCACCAAAGGACAAATTACTTTTTTCGGCGCGGCCTTGACGTACGGCTCTCCCTGAGAACCCTTAATGAGTGCAGCTGCGATCGAAGGTGGTGCATATTGATGGGTAGGCTCGAAACGAGCATACGAAGGAACTTTCTAATGGATTTTGCGGGGCAGACTTGTTCTTTCAGACACGCACGTCGACGTACGGTTTTGCATCTCGTCGTTTGCTATTACATTGAAAGATACACTGTCCAGTTCAGTGTAATATACCCTCTTCTGCATATATCGATATTCGGTAGTATATTTGTTACTTTATACTGCTATTGAAGTATAAACACTCACGTACTATTTTATAATACTCTTATCAATTAAAATTTGAGAATTTGGTGAACGCCGATCTTGAAGTGAACTGGGTATTTCGGATGCTCCCGTAGTACAATTGTTTCGGGAGTTGCGTAGGCAAAAATATTACGGGACGTATGGTAGGCGGTTTATTTAACACGTTCCTTGGCACAGTAGAAAATTCCGTAACTGGACAGACACATGGAAATGGCTATTTATTAATACGCGTGGTAGATTGTACAAATATTTATCTATTTGATATTACACCTTCTATTGCTACAGTCATTTTAAGGTGAATGTTACTCAAATTTCATAAGGATTGGTAGTTATGTGGTTAAATTAAAATTGATGCGTGTACCGAAAACGGTACACGTGGCAGGGAACATGTTAACCGCAAAAACTATGGAGAAGGAGTGTCATAGTGTTTTAGATTTGTACTTGGCGGTTCAGACGTACCAGCCCTTATCGATAGATATGGAAGAATCTTCACCTTCCTATGTAGCGCTTTTGTAAAAAATATACAATTTGTTAAGTTTTCATTGGATACAGACATGTTCTAATGTTCGAGAGAGGTGCATATAGGACCCTAAGAAGGGGGCATCGCGACACTACACTTGCGGTACCTCGTGGATGAACCTTCATGGGCTGCTGGGTGTCCTGTGTTCGTCGCTAGACTGTCCAAGCTATTATGAGAAATTATAGTTTCGATATTAGTGGCATTAGTAAAATTAATGATTGGGATAGACGTCGCTTAGGTGAGCGTTAACAAAATTATGTAGTACAATTAAATTTGATGTTCCGGTCATAGCTGACCAATCAACTGTTAACACTAATGTGGAGTCTTCAGTACAGCATATATGTCCCTAGACTTATGCTCATACGCCTACGTTGTTCAGGTATTAATCACGCCCCACAAACTTATAATGAACTTCCCCAATTTTCACCTCATTCATAGGATAACCTGATAACTGAACACCGAGTGAATCCACCATACATCCGAAGTCAATCTACGGGTCCGTTTGCCTCCGACGCGAATCGAGTTTCGACAACAGAAGATTCCCGAAATATAGAGAGAAAATGAGAAAGCGGAAAAAAAGTGGAATGAAGGTGCTTGGGAAAGCCAGGACATCGCGGATGGGTGAGAAGTTTCGCCTCAGGAGTTGGATTACCGCGTGGCTTCGGTCGGATTTGAAAATCGTGGGGTCCTGGGTATCCGGGGGGTGAAGCCGGAGCGTGATTGATTTTGCATACGACACGGATTGGACAGGTTTGAGAAATTGGACTGGCTTTCTGGCTGGTTTGGCCTCTCTGCCCTCCTTGGCAGCTCCGTTCGCCCTCCCTCGTCCTTCTTTCTATATCGCGACTGCTATATGCCTGGACGTTATATCGACGCGTATGTGCATACACGCTTACCATATATGTATGGATGTATCGATGTAACATATACTTACCGTATCCTAGAGTATCTACGAGAGACGAAGAAGGGTTCCGTCTCGTATCTCTCTGCAGGGTACGTCGAAGGGGATTGGCCTCCAACGAGCGATTTGTGCGATCTTCGAGGACGTATTTATGAGCGTTCCAGGCCCGCTTCTGCCACTTTCATATTGCGTTTGCCATTTTCCACGGTGAGCTCTGCATGCCGTAAGTTATGGCGTGCAAAATGGAACACCAGCCAGCCGTAATCGTTCCTCCACTTTGCTGGCGGAGGAATTTGCTCTTTCGGCAACGAGTCTAATTTGGTGACAGTGTTTTGCTTTTCTTTCCGATGTCAGGTTCATTAAACCATTGGTAGAGATATCTATGATGTTTACAGTTTGGTCTGAAAAATAGGCAGCACATGTTCATGGAATTTAGCATATTTCAGTGTATAAAACATACTAATATAGAATAATTAATGAAATAATATACGTAATATTCAAATACTTTCAATATAAAAAAATTGTTACAAAATAATATCAGTTACTCTTTCAGCATGACTCAAAGTAGAGTCTGGTAATTTTCCATTTCGGATACTGTATTTAAAAATTATTGTCGACTACAAGAGTTTATATATATTTTATTGCAAATAAATTATTTTTAATACACAAAGTGTATTAGTGCATTGCATGGCAAGCTTGTAGTACTTCGGGTCGCAGTGACGTGATGTGCTAATGAATGAAATTGGGGCAAAACCATTGCAGGAATATATATATATATATATACATAATGTGTGTCTATTACAGAACTGTATTATAATTATGAACCATCATCTATAAACATTCAAGAACGTTTGAAAGTTTAGCTTCTTCTGGGATTAAATAAAAATATCCAATCAGCTCCTTATACAAAACAAACACATGCATGTGCCACAGTATCTACAAGCTGTGATCACACAGCACTGAAAAAATAACGTTAAGAGTAACTCTTGAGCCATTCAGGGCAGCTCGTCTGGCGTTATCAGACGACGTCGGAGTGGATAACAGGCCGAACGATTTATTCTAAACCTTTATCCGGGGGCCCCTTGAAATTTATGAAAGAAGACGCCCGTTTAACCGACTCGCTCAGTCATCCCTCAGGATGGTGGTGAAGCCACCCTTCCCTCGGCTGTCTTCCTTGCACGTACCGTCCTCGTCCTTCCACGGGGTGACCTCTCTTTTCGTCGCTGTTCCCTTGCTCGATTCTCTACCCCGTGCTCGCATGTCAGCCCTTTATTTTATACCAAGACGAGACGGTCCGAGTTGGTCCTAATATTAAAGGGGATGGTTCACCCTTAGCGCGTGATCAGGATACCGAAATTCTCCGATCGGATGGGTCGAAACTTCCTTATTGGAGGTCGAAACGAAAGTCGAGTGGCTGGCCTCCACAGGGGAAAAGTCGTTGAGAGGATCGTCCTGCTCGAGGATAGAACAATCTTTTACGTTTTCTGATACGTCGGGATCGCGTTTCATCGAATGTTTGAGGTTAAAGGGGCATCCTTGTGTATTTATCGACAACAGATACGTATTGAGAATATTTGGCAGTTGACTGACAGATTCAGCAATATAATTGAATCGGTGAGTTGAAGAAGAGTACAAGTCCAAAAACCATATTCTAAGATATTTGAAGAAATAGTGTCACTTTTCGTGTATCATCAACACCATTTATTTAACAGTGCTGCTGCAATTTAAACACGATTATGCCAACGCAGATGAACGTTCATATATGTCTAACTATGGTTAAACTTTGTTTATTAATTTTCAATAATTAAAACAAAGCCATTGGATTTGTACTGTTTTTCAACTCAAGTCACTGTTTAATCAGGAAATTTAAAAAATAACACAGTACTAAAAAAAACATTTATTGACTAGCTTTAAACATAATTGAAGTAGAAATTATTCCATGAAAAGTGATTGTTAAACAAATTGTTGAAACAGTACAAGTCCATGACAGATACTGTCTGTACACTGAAGGGACTACTGAAACACGAGTACAGGGTACTTTTTTGCACTGTTTTTGGTCTCAACATACAGTTCAATACAGTTTACATTGAGTTTTAAGATTGTTTGAAAATGGCTAACTTTGGACTAGTACTGTTCTTCAACTCATCGATTCACTTGTAAATGTGCCACGTTGCACCGATTTATCATATACAAGATGTTTCATTTTAATATTTTGGAAATTGTTAGTGATACCAAGAAGATATTTGTAGTGGGGAATAACGCTTGAACTATTTTTTTTAAATGATAATCTATGAATTTTTCTGTTTTTTAGTTATACCTGAGCAAAACGCGGCAGAGTGGTTTCTCAGACAATTTGCAGCAGAATCTTCCACGAACGGTCAGTCCAACTACACGGCAACAAGGTAAGCGTTTTACTCATCGATCCTTCTGTCATCTACTCTACTTATTTAAATTTCTTCAGTATCATCGATCGAAAACGCTGTCAAATTTCTGATCGCGTTCGAGAATTTGTAACGACCGCGTTGAATAATAAAATTTATAAATAATTGCATTTCTTCCGGGGTCGTTAAAAGTTTCAACAGAAACACACAAAAGTTTAATATTTAATATCGTAACGATGAGATATTTCTTTTATGCATGCAACGAGGTTCTGCTGAAACGTCGAACACAGACGACGTGTCAAAACTTTCGGCAATTTCCTGCACACACGGATAGAGTAAATATTCGTTCATACGTGACAGCTTATCAGCGTTCGACGCAAACAATTTACCACTGTACCATATTTGAAATGTTTAAAAACCATTGAAATTAATTACTTCTTACTATTTGCTGTTAAACTTGACTGTTCCAAACAATGCCGCATTTCAGCAAAATTGAAATAGTAAAATAATATGACAATAATCTTAGTAGTATTATAAATACATTTATAAATAAGTACAGTAGAGCCTCGATTCTCCGAACAGCGATCATCCTAAAATTGATCATCTTGTGTTACTTATAAATTAAAATTATCATTAGTGATACTGTGTAGTTAATTGTATACTGTTATGTATTTTACAATCTCATATAAAATTAACATTTGTACGCAGAATATAGTCAGAATGTGAGTCACCTTGTTACTAATTGCAATTCGTATAATGGAGGTTTTGACTCTACATCAAATTTCGTAAAAATCGCCGAGTAATAACTCAAAAAACATACACAGATAATTCCAAATTTAAAATTCATCGTACCACTGAGAATTACAAAACATCAGTGTCTCGATATTCAAGAACCCTGCAGAATCTTTCCGTCTCCCAAAGATCATTATCGTTATTTACGAGAACGAAAACACGCGACTCGCATTTGGAGCTCGTATCTGGCATAGGATGCCCGAACAGAAAAGCGACTGGAAGTAACGTTGCGAATTCTCGAGTCTGTCTCCGTGGCATAAAAGCAAAATCGCGACTGAAAAGAGAGAAAGCGGCCAAGTATTTCTTCGATTCCCAGCAGAGCCAGCGATTTTCATGAGTTGAATTGCGGCATCGGCGACATCGACGAGCCGCCGTTCGTGGGGACGCACGGGAGGGCATCATGCATAACCCCACGCCGCTCTCGCATAAATATTCTAATAACTTCGGAAACTAATATGATTGCATCCAGCAGGAATAATATCCTGCTCGAGCTGGGCATCGCGGTTGTATGCGTGGAATACGAAATGCCCGCTACGTCCACGGCGACGAGGCTCCTCGAGTTGTCCACGGATCGAGGGTGAAAGTGATCTCTCCTAATGACAGTGGTTACTTTAATCGAACCCTTCTCCTCCTCCTCCGCTTCCTCGTCGAACCGTAGAAAATAGTTACGGACGACAAGGAGCACGCATTACGGAGAAAAGATCGCTCGAAGCTTATGAATTATCGCTGCGATGCTACGGTCGCACGGAGCAAAGTGCACGCTTTAACGCGAACCCCTGCGGTGCACGTAATCGCGTTATTACGTATTTAAGAAACCTGCGTTTCGATGTCGAGGGAAACAGGATATTGATCTTGAACGTGGATTCGAGACGAAAATTTAGTCCGGTGATTCGAGTTCGAAAATTCATTTTAATTTGTGGATGAGTGAGCGGTTTGAAATCTGTCGAGTTCCAGAGATCGTTCTCGGGGGTGAAAGAAATTTTTTCTGGTACCAGTGGCTACCTTGGCTGTCGAGTATAAGGGATGTGTGATGTGATCAACTGTTTGAATAACTTTTGGGGAAGTTGAAACGAAGAAAGTGCTGATTTATTTATTGTCTTTGTGTAGGTAATTACGTGGATGTAAATTAACGTATATGTATCATGAGAATAAAATGAAGCAATTCACTGCTGCCCATAAGTCTCAGGGCACCTGTTGTTTCTGTGGAAAATACAATATTTGTCCTGGATCATTGCAAATGTCTGAAAAAATTGTTTAGAACTATCGTAAGAGATTCATAAAATAAAAATCGTGAACTGAGCCTTCCAATTACCCGATCTGAATTAATTTAGAAATATATGGGATGAAGTGGACCCAACAATATGATAAACCTACTCAAAATCGAAATCTGATTTTTGGAATTACTTGCCACTGGAATGGCATCGAACGTTCCGAAAAACTATTTAGAAACCGATAGCCGAAACACAAAATTGATGGAAGTTCTATTTAAGAAACAAGTGACTATATCAACGAAAAGAAAACCTGATTAATTTGATAACATCTACAATGATATAATATTGAACGTAATTACATATTGTTCATCCTCCAATTATTTAATAACTTTTCACAGATTTATTTTAAATTCGTTAAGTGTCCTAACGCTGATGGACACCTGTACCCATAGGGGTGTACACGCATAGCACCCCAAGTATTAACGAACCCTCTTCCTCTACTCGAGCCCTACGAAGCAGTTATGGACCTCAAGGACCAAAGGATATTACAAATAAAAATATAACTAGAAACTTATACATAAACTATCACGATGACACTACGGTTGCACGAAGCAAAGGACACACTCTTCCTTTAATCGCGTTGTTACGCAGTAAAGAACGGTGCGCCTAGCTGTCGAAGTAAACGGGATATCGATCTCGCCGAAGGATTCGAGACGAAAATTCATTCCAGCGATTCAAGTTCGAAAATTAATTTCAATCCGTACTTCAGCCCCCGGTTCGAACTCTCGCTCCCTGTCTGGCTGGTCAAACAGCCGCGTGTACAACGCGGTTGGAAAAGCGAGCAGCAGTCGAGTGGTGGAAACAAAAGGCCGACGTTTCAATTAGGTCCCTTATTAGTTAGCGATAATAGGGCCAACGGCGGTCGAACGGTAAGGCCGGAGCTTACCAGTGCTTAACCGTTCGCTGCGTTAGGTCCACCAGGGTTGTTTGCGTGGATCCAGCTCTTACGATATTAAGGGCTGACTAGGCATTCACCGGCATCGGACGAACCCCGACCACCTCTCGTTTTCGATGTTTAGAACCACCCTCTAACCTCTTGCCGCCTTCGACCCGGTCCTGACCAGGCGGGACAGGAAGGAAGGGATCCTTGCACCTAGCCGCCGGACCCCTCGGTCCCCGGGTCGATTGATTTTCTCGCGTTGCAACGTCGTCGCGGCAGGATGGCCAGAGTTTATGCTATGGAAAGGGAAAAGGAGAAGAGGGTTAGCGGAGCGGAACGCTCGAACCAGGAGGAATTTGTCGCGAGAAACCGGTCGCAGCAGTCGCCTGCGGCCAGCCGCAACGATCCTCCGTCGTCCTAGCCATTGTACGCTACCGCACGCTACCCAGTCTTTGCTTCTGCTATCGTCGCAACCCTTCGAAACTAACTTCGGTCGGCCGAAACTGCGCCCGCTTTCCCCGCCGCGAAACGCTTCGCGCGGTTAACAAGCAGCCACGCGATTCTACGGCTGTATATCGATTCGAAAGTGAAAACACCATGCGGTATTTCTGCTCGGCAGATCCGTTTGCATCGTCCTTGTTATGTATATGGATTGATTGCGCTGGATGATGGAGATACTTCGTGAAGTGAGGATCTTTGGTAGATGTACACGTCCATAGGTCATGGAACTCCTTGCCATTTCTGAATAAACCTGGATTTCGATATAGTAGACTTGGTTACTTCTTTCGATATGAACGGTGCTTTTAAAGACATTTATGTTTACACAACATATTTTCCATGATATGGTCAGTATTCTGTTATAATTAATATAAAAAAAAAAACTGAGATGATTATAGTATGATTCTGGATCAGTTTTTCAATGTGTTAAATATAGGCGGCATTTGTTTCGATTTTGTGATCTGTGGATACATTTGCAGCGATTCTGGACAGAAATCCAAGAAGAAACACCAAAAAAAAATGACCGCAAGACTGCAAAGGGATATTTCGAGTTAATATCGATTTATTTGGAAATAAAGCCCTGTACGAAAAAACGTTACTCTGCATTTTCGACTTATTTTTTCATGCAGATTCACCCCCTTTCCGGTTGTAGCACCAGATCGGAAACATCCAGTATAGGTACATATTTCAGAACATTTTGAATTCTGACAGTCAGCTCAGTTTTATTTTTAGTATAGTGTCTCAAAGTCCATTTTCCGTAAAAAGGAAATATCGCGAATTTTAAGGTATCCCCAACGATTGTAGTAACAGAATTTTCAAAAGTTACGGTGTTCATTTCGAAATAGTAATCATTATTAACCGAATCATAAAATATAATTAGGTCCCAACAACTTGTGAAATATAGTTCATGAATTACCGTACTGAGAATAGTATAAGAAATCTGTAATATTAATTCCTTCGGATCAGATATTGTTAAATGTGTGAGTACATTAAGACATTTAATTTTACAGTAGAAACTGCCATACATAATCAGACGCATTATAATACTGTGTTTTACATATAAGTCACGGATAAGGAAAACATTTAGCAATCTGATTGTGTAGTTATTACTCTATACTATAATTATTGCAATATTAAAACTGCTCAAAAGTGTTTACAAGTTTTTATTCATTTAATTAAATCAAATTCGACGTGTCAGTCAGCAGTGATTCCAACGGCATAACATATCAAGAATCACCGTGTGCTGTTAGTAATTGTTAGTAATTCAGAACCCACACAAAACTGTGGGGCTACCCTTAACTCCTTGCATACACACCTAGTCAGACACTTGTAAAATTCCATTCTTAATACTGAAATAATATTTATCTATTGACATGTGTACTTATGTTATTACGTTATTATTTATGGCCTTATTTAAGGCGCCGGTCACCCTTAATTCTTGGAAATCACAAGACAAACAAGTCAGCACCCTGTTTATAGTGAACATTATTCAGACTCCTCAAAATATCAAACATCTCTTATAGTCGCATTCAGAGATTCTCGTGCGAGGTAGGAAGTTGTCACTCTAGGTTCTTTTCACCCGCAGAACCCAAAATCGGTTTTACCATAAATGCGGCGAGGCAGGTTCAGGGTGTCGGAGGACGTCGAGGCGGCTAGGGAAGAGGAGGAGTGGTAGCGACATCTTGTATTGTCAGATCCCAACGCGACAAATTCATAATTGCGTTAATGCGGGTACGGCGAGGGTTCTTGCCGCAACCACCGCAAGGCGCGCTATGGCGTCTTGCGGCTGTAAGAGAGATAGGGACCAAGCCAGAGAGAATGGGAGAGCGCAGAAGAGAAAATGGACGAGGGTGAGAGAGAGAGAGAGAGAGAGGGTGGAAAGAGAAGTCCCTCCTGGCACGGGCTCGTTAATCTTCCAAGGATTATGCCAGAAGGAAGTATCGCCATTGTGCAAGGTGCTCCTCTTCCAGCCGATAATTATTAATTAAATTGGCCTAACGGGCCACTTCGCGATTTATCGATTTATCGAGGAATCCTCGGAGCGTGCTGATGTTGCAACCGTCTGCGTGAAAAGAACTGCTTCTTCTGACGGAAGAATCTCAAGATTCCTCCTCTTGGGCTTCTAGAGAATCATCGTACTTGAGATTGCGACTTAAGGGTCACCCCACGTGGACTTCTTACGAGATCCCACGAAATTCTTTTCGATTACTTAGAATCTGAACGTTATTTGTTATTCGCCCTGTGTTTTGCAATTGTTAGCATTTTCTGTATTTTTGATACATTGGGAATCGCACGATTCACACTCGGCTTAACTCTGGACACCTGCTACCTTAACTTAATACAGCATCTTCGACTTTCAGAGAATTATCTGAAGCAAAGTCTGCGTGTTCATAAATATTCCTGTTGGACCTCGATTTATAGCGGTTGAATGACAAACTTCAGCGTCACAATTTTATAAATGTTCTTAAAAAATAATGTACTTCCTTTTCAGTTCTATTTATTCCGTATGAAATCTTTGAGGAAGAATAATCACTGACACGTTGTCATTAGACGTTATATGTTGTCCAACAGTAAATGAATTAACCCTTTACGATCGGCACATTTCTCTGGTGGCACTACCAACTAGTCGAAACAAGTTTACATATAAAATTATTTTTGCATGTGATGACATATAAGTGGATACATAGATATTAAAAAAAAACTGTTCCGAAGCAAATATATTTTCTTGCATATTACATACAGTGTCTAAAAATAAAAAAATCTTAATTTTTGTAATTTTGCGAAGTATGGTAATAACACATGTACTCACAGAAAAAAATCATGCGTCCATAGTGATGACGTCCGACTTTGAAGACAAATTTTAAATGTCACCGCTGCGGCGGCGTCTGATCGCAAAGGGTTCAACAAACCATACGCTTGTACCTCAGTATCCCAGAAGAGATCCAATCGTCACAGAATGATTTTACAACGTGCAAAGTGTCTCGTTTCGATGGAGAACAGCGATCGAGGCAAAGAACGCTCGGATACAAGCGGGTCAGCGAGGCGTGCGATCGGCGGCCTTAATTAATCGCGGCCGATTAAACGATCATCAAATCGAACAGGAAGGGTCATCAAATCCGCACGAACGAGCACGGGAACGAAAACGAGAGAGGAAGGGTTGCGCGTGCGACGTGCTCCCGGTCGGGGGGTGGAGGGTAAAAAGGATAGAATTGCAAAAGCGGGAGAGCGGCGAGGAACGAACGAGCCGAAATAAAACAGTGATATCGAGGCATTTCACGCACGAGCGAGAACGTTTAGCAGATTCAACGTGCGTGCTGGCACTCGGCTACCCCGCCACGGTGAAACGACTCCGCTCTCTTTCCATTCTTCTCTCTCTCTCTCTCTCTTTCTCCTTTTCTCTTTTTCTCTCTCTCTGTCTCTCGTTTGCTCTTTTACCCTGCTCCCTCTCGCTCTCTCTTACTCTATCACCTCAACACCCTCGCCCGGAGCTTCACTGAAAAATACTGCGCTCGCTGACACCTGTAGCTTCGACGTTCTACATATGTGCGTACGTTCGTGCCCATCCAGGAAACGAGGGGCAAAAAAATTATCGCCAAGGAAAATTTCCATAAGATGTAGAAACGGCCCGCACGATAACGTGGGAGCTTTCGTTATGACTTCCTGTGGCCTTTGCGCGGTTCATTCTGTAATTCGCACGATTTGAAGTGCAGAGATAAACCCCCGTCCACATGTCATGGGTCATCTTACCATTTTTTAATATATCGGGATTAAGATATAGATTTGGTTACTTGTTTTGACATGAACGGCTCTTTTAAATACATTTATGTTTACACGATATATTTTTGATGATATAGTTAGTATTTTGTTACAATTAACACGTTGGCTGTCACAGTGGAAACAGCCATCCCTGATCAGACATGACATACATTGCTGTTTTGATTGTAAATCACAGAGAAAGAAAATGCTTTAAGTACTGAATCGTATACATGCCTTTCTATGTTAATCTTGCAATGCAAAATTACTGAGAATATTGCCAAAATCAATAATTATTTAATTAACGCGTTGACTACCCAATACGTGTTACCTCGTATTGGGCAGTCAACGTCTTAATATAAAAAAAACTGAAATAATTATGGTATGGTTCAACACCAGTTTTTCAATGTGTTACATTTAGCCGACTTTTGTTTCAACTTTCTGATTTGTGGACATATTTGCAGCGATTTCAGACAGATATCCCAGGAGAAAGACTAAAAAAATCACCGCAAAATTGCCAAAATTAGTTAGAGGTATCATCCCGTAACGGGGAGCGTATGTCGATTAGAAAATTTATAATTTTATACATATCATTTGCAATATATTTTAACATTTAAAAATTGTATTCGGTGTAAATAATCAGTAAATAATTGTCTGATTTAATATTGCGGGTGCTTAATCATTTTAATTTATATGTAAAGCTGAAATTAGTAAGTGTCTCATAACTTGTAGACGGGCGTGTACATGTATTCTAAATATACTTACTGATGACTAATCGTCTTTACAAAGGTAGTATCAGGATTTTCATGGTTTTGGAGGATTTGTTATAAAATTCTGGCAGCATGTGTGAAAATTCTTTTTCGATCCATCGTTGCCGTATGAAAACCGCTTTGGTTCAGTATTGTTGAAAACAAAAATAGGGGGGTATTATTATACAAAAACGGGAAATTTATGGAAGATTTAATTTTGCCATTGGTCTACTGATATTCTAATTGTCGTTGGTTGCTCACTGTTTACACAAAATCAATTTTAATCCAGAAAGAAGAGGCTGAGTGTAACGAATGATGAACCAAAGTGTCATTATGCCAACATCTCGACAAAGGCCTTTTAAAATAGAGATTACGATACGTTCAATAGAATGTTTTGAGCCATAAGAGGACCTGTTTGAAATCTAACGAAGAATTCAGTTTTGAGGTGGAGTTCCATTAAACATACAATTTAGCCAGGGCCATTATATTTGGAACATCCTGTATAGGTTACGCTTGCTACCATTACTAAATTTTTAGTGATATAGTCTCTTCATACAGAATTTACATACAATAAAGACGTATTATTATTATGAACAGAATAACTCCTCCATCCATTGTAGTCTTTTAAAAATTTTACACGCCGTTTCATGCGGTTGAACACATTTAGTAACACACCGAGAGAAATCTTCAGCGAAATATTTCACCAGGGCAGGCTGAAGTTACTTCATAACCGCGCATTAACAGCGAAACAAAGAGCGGTGATTCGCACATCATCCGGAGAGATTTTTCATCGTTTCTCCGGTGAAAGGAGGAAAGGGCTCGGACCGAATGGCCGCGCTGAAAGGGGAACAGATTCCACAAGTGGTGGACTTTACGGGACTTAAGATTAATCCTCATAATTACCCGATTCCGTTCTCCTGTGTCGGCGGTGGCCCCTTGTATTTCGTTTTTATACGGCAGCTTTCACCTTGTACCGTCTGTGGTGTACCTTTGCGAACAGGGGCCGGATGGGATGAATGGATGGCGACCCTGAGAGGACTCGGTCGCTCGGCCATAAAGATATTTATCAGGTGACAACCCTGGTCATCCTTTACGATCCTTCCCTTCTTGAGGTTTTCCAACGGACGTCTGAGAGGAAATTCACCCTTCGGCCAGTCGCGTGCCGTCTTCACGATGATACGACCCTTTACGCATTCTTTTCTCGTCGCTGAGATTCTACCTTTCCCTCAAAGGGGAAATCAGGCGGGTAGAGGAATGTTGTTGAACTGCCTTCAGATTCGATTTCGTAAAGTTGATTGATTTCGATTTGGGAAATCTGGATAATCGTTTGTTTGGTAGTTTTATCGCGTGTTAAGATAATTTTGTTAACACTAGCTGGAGAAAGTTTTTCAGAGGTGTATTAACGTTAGGATACTTTGAAGCTCTGTAGTATTTTACTGAATATTTTATATTTATACTCATTTTCAGCCGTTAATGATTAAGCTGTACATATGTATATAAGCTTAAAAAATAAACATTGAGATCCATCAAGGTATGCACACGACATGAAACAAGATAATCTGTTCATGTGTCAGTGTTCTAGAAAGTATAATAAAATATAAGTATGGGACACTATTGTTAGAACGTCTAGATTAAGCTGGACGAGCTCTTCCCATCTGAAGAACGACTTCCTACCTCTAACATGTACTCAAGTCCTCACTATTTCTTTTTTGTTAATACATTTGCATTGGCATTTGTAAAATATTCGCATTCAGATGAGGAAACCACCGACATAAACCTAGTCTGGGTGTCACTATAGTAGAAAGCCAATATCTACAAAGAATTTTTACCGAATAGATATGAAAGTGTCACAGAATATTTGCTCAGTGCTATGCAGATAAAATCTTTAGAAAAAAAAGCAAAGATTCCAGTCCAATCACCAAAGTGAAGCTGCGTTATTCACAGCGGTTGAATCGATTGGCCATCTTATAATATATACCAGCATTCGTGCACTCCTGTCAGTCCAGTGTATAAAACAATAAGTCTCTGACCCATGATTGTAGTATTCGTTTCGTCAACGGTAGCTGTCACTTAAGAGACACCTGTATTCGGCCTAATGCTTTAGACCAGTGATGGCCACCGGAGCTGCGGTCTTTCCCCACTCTAGGTCCATTTCCCTCATATAAGGTATGAACTGAGACGATGATGGACTGCGGGGGGCCGAGGAGCGAACTGGGGGCAACTGAAACGAGGGAAATGGACCTACAGTAGGGGAAGACCGTAGCTTCGGTGGCCATCACTGATTTGGACAAACATTGCCAGCAGAATCTTTGTGTGAGCAGATTCTTTTCTATAATTTTTCTGCAATATAGGAGCAAACATATTATATATCTACAACATTATAACAATTTTCAGAATACAACAGTAATATTGAACGCATATGTTATTGTATAAATTGATAAAGATAATTAAAGAAAGAGCCCACTTTGAAGCTGGAATTTTTAAAATCCAAACGTTGCAATCAAGCCATGTACACTAATGTAAACATTTAGATTTTTGTACTATGTTTTGTTAATGACAGTTAAATAAACTATTTCAATTGGAATTGGTTCTCAACCGATCACCACAGTCGAATTACGATCAGCACTGCGTGACCATCTTCATTGCGACTGAGCTGCTGTTGACACATGCTGGTTTAGAACCCACCTAAAACTATAGGTCCCCCAGCTACATGACTACAGCGATCGATGCTGGACTACATGAAACAAAGAAATAGAAAAACACTTCCTGAAACGCCATCCTCTGGAATTACTCCAAGGAAAGGCAATACGCCTACCCTAGTATTCGTTTGTTTTAACATATTAATCGTCACGTAGCTGTGACAATTATCAACATTTATAACTACAATAGCTAAAACATTGGATCACAAAACAGAAAAGAAACAAGAAAAAGCCAAGGACCCTCAGATAGGAACTCTGCGGGCCGAATCTCGAATCTGGACGCGGTGGTAGCCGTCTAAATTTCGGGGTTGGCAGAAGTGGATGACCGACAACGCGCGGACCGTGGGCGTGAAATCGGGCGCCGGCCAGGACGTCCGCTCGACTCGGCAGCCGGCGGACAATAAGAATCGATATCTTAATTAACGAACGCCGGTGGGTCCGATGTGCAAGCGAACTCCTGGCCGTGGAGAACGAAGGGAAAAGGGTGGAGGAACGACGACGACGACGGCCAGGGGGTAGGGGGTGCGACGAACACAGGGAAATCCGGAGACTGGGTTGTATTCGATGGGGTAGGAACGCGGACGCCTGACCGGAAGCGAGAGTCTGCGAAGCCCTACGGACCTCGGCTCGTCGTCCCACCGGAAGCGCCATTCACGCGGCCCTCTCGCTTTCGTCCGCCTTCCCGTCGTCCTCCTGCTCGCCAACGCTGATACGTCCCTGAATAAACAATACTCCCCCGAAAAAAAGTTCGGCTGCAGCGCGTTGAAAAAATCATCGCGCCGCCAGCCACGTCGCCATGTTCGGCCAATTCGGTTCGATTCGTTTCGACGTCGCACAATGGACCCGTATTTAACTTGCTCGCGAACGGTTCACTGATGAAGAAGCTGCAGCGATTGGTTCTTCAGGGCGATCGTACGAAGTCTTCTTGGTCTCCAGACGGGTCCCTTGTTGGTAGAAAGTCGGACAAATGTGTTGGGGAATAATAATACTAATAGTTGTTATGGAGAAATTTGGAGTAGGTTGTTAAACCCTCCATTACCAAGGGAGGGACCACCATATCATACTTTGTGTAATTATTCTTTGAACAAAAAAAAAACAATAGTTACTGTTCAATATATTGAGCTTAAGCTTGTACTTTATTGCGGAGTAATTAAGTGTTGCGGTTTCGCATAATGTTTCTTGTCATTCCATCCGGCATGAATTTGCAAGATATAATTATTTGTAGAAAGTGGGCAGTGAATGCCTTCCCCTTGATAGTTCGAGTTTGACAAAATACCATATTAGTGCGAGAGTTAAGGTCGTGGCTATGCCTGGGAAAGCTATTTCATATGGTACATGTAGCATACGCTATATTAGGCGGAAACGACTCTTTTAAATTATACTTTTAAACAAGAGCATGATTAACTTTTATAGTTTTATACTGATTAGATTAGACTTTGCCAGGAATATTTACTGACTCTATTTGTGATTAATTAATGATTGAGTCTACATGTAATCGTATGTGGGTAACGTGTCAATCCAAGTGTTGTACATCATTCATGTTCCCTTTTCATTCATATATTTGTAATAACATTCAGAGGTAAAAAAGGAAAATTTGTATAATTATGAGGAAATGTCCCTGAATGGCATAGTCTGGATGTCTATAGTTGACGTGTAACACACATTTACTACTTAACACATTTAAAATAAAACGATTTTGCAACTTTGAGGGGAACAAATTTTCGTCACAAATTGGTAAAAGATGGCGGTTTGATAATTTCAGTACTGCAGCATTTTCCCAACGTCTCGTTAATATTCTCCAATCCTTCATGCCGAAGTCTTGCTAATTCGCTGTAATTCTTTTGTTATGAAAATCTCACGCGTTCTATAGCTAGAAGGCATTGAATCAGAGAGGTCTTTGTCTTATAATACATACAGCAGCCCAGGGAACACTGTTCTTCGAGATTGAGAGACTCTCGTGAACGCCTGGTCCAATTAATATCAGCGTGAAAGAAACGACCAAGGCCGGGAAAATTAACGAATTGGAGGGTTACGCTTTTCCGGGACGCTTTTACCGCGACTGACTAATCCGATAAAGTGGCAGGCTCGCACGAACCTCTTTCTCCTCGCTGACATTCCATTTGATCGGATATGACACTAAGCATTCTATATTGACTAATAAACTCTGGTCCCCGGCTGCCGTGCTAACGAACATTTGCCTCTTAGATGTTCGTCATTTGCACGAGGCTTCGTTTCAATAAGACTTACCATCTCAACGTGATGAATTTGTGTGCATCGTTACAGCGAATCGAGGATTATACTTTCGGCGAGTCATTCGATATACATGAATAATTTCTATCCTAACCAAATTCATGAGAAATGTTTCATTTCTATATTAATTATTCATTTTGATGTAATTGCACGCTTTTTTTGGACCATTGACGTTCGTTTGGTATCTATTACTTAAATGTTGTGTAAAATTAATGTTACAATGATAGTATAAAATGATGAATGTATTAAAAAATAATCAAAAACTTGCATATGATGTACGTATGTTCTCGTAAATTAATTTTAGTATGCCATACAACATTCTTTGTTATTATTACTTAAACTTTTACTGCGAAATAAAACATATTATGAGCACCTTATAAGTAAGCAGGATTTGCCTTTCTGTTACTTTGGATTACTTCAAGCTTACATTAAGTAGGTACGTTAAATTTGATCTTTTGTATGACTTTACCAGACTGATATAAAAATATAAGGTCTTGTTTAATAAATAATTCGAAGCCCACACTTAATGTCCAAAAGTAAAACATGGACTTATTGTTTAATAATAACAGAATCTATAAGAAACACGATTACTCTTCCTTGCAATTTTCACCTCTTTGCGGTATATCCTTCTGTATCTCCAAGCACTTTGCGTATAATAATCCACTAAAACATAAAGTACATTCGACCTTGAAATATGTTTAACGCCTCCACTCAGAAAGAAACTCTCACTACCATATCGTGTCTTCCTTGATACCGATGAACCTACTAGACCGCAACTTTTGCACTCTCCTGATTTTACACTCTGTGGGGTACAGAGTTTTCTTGAACACGTTACACAGCGTTCGTTTTCAGACAGTTTGGCCCCGGATGAAGTCGAGCTCGTGAGATTCGTAACGGTGGACGCCTCAATCAGGGCTCGCTTTGGAACCCAATTTCACGAGAGAGAGTATTTGCTCGTATTTCGGGTGGCGGTAGGTTTGACCTCTCGTTAATCACCAAAGGACCCGAAGCACGAAGGCGAGTCAGACAAGCTGTGTAGTTGACCGCAACGACTGACCGTTGGCCTGTGGACAGGCCCTTAAGGGTACCGAGCTACGAAACACCGGAAGCAGATGGTTTCGAAATCTGAGGTGCGTCTTGCAATCGGGCGTCGCACGATTCTTCTTCTTTCGAGGTTACCATGAAGGTCGCAGCGTTCTGATCGCTAACTTAAACCCAGGAGCCATATTAAGATTTGAGCATTATGCTTGTAATTATTTGTTAGTACTCATATGTCTGCAAACTACTTCAGTATTCCTGTAAAGTATTTTCAGACTCGATAGTACAAGTTCATTTAGTTTGCAGTAGTTTGGAAGGAATGATGGCGACAAAAAAAAAGACATTCTTGTGAAGAAGTGTATGATTATGTTTCTGTAACTTGTAATGTTTCATATAAGTGAGTATTTTCGTATATAAATAACCCTTGCAGTTCTATGAACCCATGTATGAATTTTGAGATACTGTTCATTCTGTGCTACGGATCACTATATTCGTCTAATTGTAAGTGCAGCTGTTTATTATAGGCTATGAAGCTGGGTATTCACACAAATTATTAAATCGGTTTTTCTTGTTAACACGTGAACATTTAAAAGACCAGCTTTACTTGTTTATGGAGATTCGTTAAAAATGATCAAATTACATTAAGAACAGTAAGATTAAAAACTTTAACAAAATGTAGCTTGAACACTTCTTTAAAAGTGAGAGTTAGTGTAGGCGGCAGCCGTTTCAGTGTGTTGAGTTTAGGGAGATTGAATTGGTAGTGGGTTGGATAGCTTAGTGGGATAGCACCCGCCCGGAAAGCGGAAGGTCCCGGTTTCGATTCCTGGTCTAGCCCACCCAATTTTTCCTCCCTTACATTAGTAAGGAAAAGTAACTTACCTTCTCTCTGACTCTAATACTCCGAAGGGTACAGCACCTTTCTCTCAGTTCTTAGAATGCTCTATTTGACATTTCATCGAGTGTCATCACCTGATATCATTACTTACTACTTTCATTAACAATAAAACTGCACGTGAAGACAATACTCTTCCTTATAACAAAATTTTCCATAGTTCCTTAGATGTCCTCTAGTGTTTTCACGGGGTGTATATTGCCGATACGAAATATTTAGGCTAAGGGATGTACCACCGCAGAAAATTTCAGCACACAGTGTACATCTTTTTCAAAGGACACAGGACTGAAACATTTAATTGAGTGTATAAATACTTTTCTAAAAGCTTCCAAACGAACATGCATCTGGAATCTTGTAAACTGATTACCAAACTCATCAGATACAAACTCAATTTATTTCTTATCTATCAATTAATGAAGTAATTCTGTAGATTTTATAATATTCCAGAGTTACAGTTCTGTGCCCAGTATTTCAAAGCTTTGCACATAAATATGGGGAATTGAACAAATTTCAGTTTTTAGGCGGTGGATGATGTGTTTTGAATGTGTTGACGCATTTTGAAGTTCTGAGGAATGGTGCTTCGCGAAGTTACGCTTCTTAGACAAGTAAATAGTTACAAGGATCGTATTTGGCATTGTGAGCAATAGATGCATCGATTTCACGCGAATCGTAGCATTGCCCCGAGCAAACGTCGTTGGCTTGTACACGGCGTCTAATCGCTGTATTAGCTGGCTTTGTGGTTAAGCTATGCTATTGCTGAATTAGGGGCAATTCGCTTCGAAACACACCCCTTTATGTTTGTGTTCCCGATACGAATTCTGTGGAATACATGTTGCTGTACAATGATCGGTTCAAGGAAGGAAACACTTAGACTTGTATAAACATTAATCATGAGCCAATCACTAGTACCATTTCCTTTTTCATTGGTATCTCATATTATAATAAATAAGGACAACATTTCTTTAATATGGAGATACAAGTAATTTGGTTTGAAGTCCAGAGTATTGATTAAAGCATATAATTAAGAGATAGATTCTATTTTTCAAATGTACAGCAGATGCATAGCATAATTATTGTATGGACAGTCCCGTAACTTACATGTGTCTGAGACCCAATTTACTCAGGCATTTGTTCATTAAATACGTACCAAATGAACATAAACGACCAGTGCAACAACCTACTGTAAAGAGAAATATAATGAACCCCGCATAATATTATAATAATCTAAAAAAGTAGATTGTTCTGCACGACAAGTTTCTATAAATCCATTTGTGCATATGTTAAAATTTAGCTCAATGAGATTTTATACCCTTTTTGTCCCTGTTGTCACTGCTAATGAGAAAAGTGATTGACACAAGAGACGAAGGTACTTAGTTTTAGGCAAAATAGCGTTAGAGCTTACAGAATTACGTCTGCTTCAATCTGTGGTACACACTTGTCTATGCACACCTAAGAATGCTCGCCACACGTGGGCCCATAGTCTCTTGGCGCATATCGTTTGTTGGTTTTGCGGTGTACCATAACGCTGCCTTCCCCGTAACCTCTTCCCTTCTCTTGGGAAAACGCGGTTCCGACAACATCGTTCAGCAAAGGGCCCCACCTTCGCCATACTACTCTCCACATCCAGTGCGAACGAAATCTAATCACGCTCGCTGGTCGCCCTATTACCGATAAACTGTTCAATCTAACTTGCCAGCTATACAAAATATTCATCGCATCAGCTATTCGTGACGCAGCGTTTCTTTGTTTAATTCTAATTTGAAGAGTAAGGGGAACAAACAAGGAATGTTACAAAATAGATTTATTGAGGAAATCAATTTTCAATACTTTATTCTGCCAGTAAAGAGACAAGGTTCAAGTAAATGAACTGTATTGTTTATTACATGAGGTTATACTCTAATTAAGCAGCAGGAGAAAAATATGCATAGAAATAATTGTTTTACATTATTTTAATTTTTTTTTCAAGATGAACGCTGTAGAATAAAAATGGACGTTTCCTGTTTTTCCTTCTTATCCTTCATTTATACCGTGAACTGGCTGCTTGGATATATCAGATGATACGAATTTAGTATAACATCAATTTTGAGTTTAACGATGTGAGATTTCTACAATATTTCATAGTTGATATTCATTCCAGTTCATCAATAGAATTTATGAAAATATTGTAATCGTAGGAAATAACTTAATGGTTAGTAAAATTCTTCGTAGTGTATTTATAAAATATTGCGTTAATTATGGAAATATCTATTTTTCTTTAGATGTGGCAATTAGTATTGAAAAATTACATTTTTATAGATTCATGTCATATCAAACTGAGGAAAAATGTTTAAATATTTTTGAACATGCATGAGTTTTGCATGATGCATTAATATATTTTGTGCCTAGAGAGAAATTTAATCCTAAACAGTCGCAGAGAAACTCTCAAGAAAACCTTTTCACGGATGTTAAGCGTGTATCGCTGCAGGTTAAGTAGACTCGTGTTGTGTGCTCGAGCAAATAAGAGTGTTTCTTTCTTTTAAGTCGTTCACTGACTCGTTCATAATACTGCTTCTCCCTAATTACTCTCTCAAATCCTTTCCGCGTTTACACCTCTTTCCCCTATTTCTTCTTACTCCTTCTTTACACGCCTCTTCTTTGTTTCACTTCCTCTCACAGCCTGAACAATTATTTTGTTCGCCATTTCAAAGTCATTCTATTGCACAAGCATGGAAACTAGGCCTCTCAAGGTAATTTCTTATTGAAATTTTAAGGAACGCTTGGAGGATTATATGAAAAAGTCACGCAGATATAATAAAGGCTTTAATAACAGAATCTTTATACGCACTTGGTAAGAGAGCGACAGAAACAAGATTAGAAGAAAAACCAAAAGAACGGAAGATCATGATTATGGTTTCAGTCGCCAGATTTCGTTCACCAACCGCGATGGGTATGAATTTCATTACAATATTCTTCTATTTTAATTTGTACAAGAGACTGATGGAAAATTTTAATAACTTTAATTTTCTATATTTTATTATCTCTCAAAGCTTCAAAATGACAGGACATTTAACACATAAATATGCCTGTATTATGTTTCAACGTGCTCAGTAAAAAAAATAACACTGTGGAACCTGATTTATTATTTTTGCAATAGTCTCCATTTGCATACTCGCGTGCTCCATAATTCGCTGATTCGATGCATTTGAATTTTTCCTCCCTTGTCGGCACTGCTGAGAACGTAACAGAAGTTCCCTTAAATATGGCGACAAATTTGCCTTTCATCCGTGGCGGCGTCCCCTCCCCGACAGAGCTCAGACTCATTCGCGTGCAATTGTGCGACATCACAATGTCTAATTGCCTTTTTCGCGAACGCCTCTTAATTACTTCTTGACTGTATTAAAGACAGACGAAAAATGTCACTGCTCCATCATCCCTTTGCGAGTCGCTTTCGAGTTCGTTCGAGGGTGTTCTCGGAAGTGATTCGACCGCAAGATCCAACGACGGTAGGTGGGCAACGAAGGGGGTGAGGTCGGCGGGACAAAGAAAAAGAACAAAGGAGGAAGAGAGAAACAAGTACGTTGCGGGGGATAAACAGAGGTGACGTAATTACCGAGATTAATGCGGCCTTGAGCTTTCGGTGGCAACCGAAGCTCCCGGGTGCTTGCTTTTATCTCGTGAACCATCATCCGGTCTCGCTTCTCCCTCCCTCCACCTCCGGAAAGTAATTTGAGGACGAGAGGGAACGGTTTTAAATTTTACTTATCCACGGGACTTGGATTTACTCGCGCCCCGGGCGCCAACCCCCCTTTTCTGAGCAATCTCGGTGTAAAGGTCGAAATCAGAAACGCGTCGATCCTCGAATTTTTCTTGCAGCCTGAAATCATTCGTAAATCGAACATGGCTGCAGCGTGTTTACTCGATAGGTGAAGTACGATTGCTCTTGACCCTTTCTCCTCTGAGACGTCGAATTGCAGATATTGGGTGCTGTTTTTTATTAAAGCAGATACGATAACTGTCAATTGGGGAGATATTTCAATTTGCGGAACTGTCACGTACTTAACAAAACATCTTTGGTTTTATAATGTACGTTCATCTAATGATTGAAGCGTCCATATAATTTCAGAGGAGAAGAAGACTCCTGTCCAGCTAAATTAATAAATAGGCTGCGGATGTATTATGCGAATATACATTTTTAAACCTCAATATTTTGTATATTATTGCTGTTATAGTTTTCCCGAGTTTAAATGATTAAAAATACGAAAAGCAAAAGATTCATTCTGATGAGGAGTAAAATATCAAGGTCGTCAGATCGAGGTAATCCCATAACATAATTCTTCTGATTTAACATCGTGAGACAAAACACCAGTATTAAACAACTGCATCTCCAAGGTTTCATATTCTAATAAGTATGCGAAATTACAATGAACTGTAAACAGGAATACTATTTACCGTTGACACTTTACAATACCAACAATTATAATTCATAAAAAAATATTAAAACACAACTAAAAACACGTAGAAAGAGGCAAGTCTTTAGAGATCCAGAAATACGAGCCCCAAGACCGTCTGATAATTCCTGAGGAAACTATTGCGAGAAGTCCTCTTACAAGCACTCAAAGGGATGCCGCGGCACTTGGTAGGAATTTTCTCGGCTCGTCGCGAGATTTCTCGCAGACGACACCGCCGGTACCTCTGACACCCGGGGACACCCTCTTCTTCTTCTTCTTGCTCGAACAATCCAGCGGAGAGAGAGAAGCACCGGGGAACTTCCTCTTTTCAGCGAAAACACCGAGTCTTCCGTGGCTGTAGAAGAGAGCCACTATTCACGCCGCTTACTGGAACCCCTTTCTTTCCTTCCCTTTCGCCCGCAGTATGCCGCTGCCTGTTCGAGACAATGATATCGCGGAGAAGAGGGGTGGAACGCTTTACAACTCCCGCCGGGGTTGCCGTTACCGGCGCAAAATTAATATCATAAATAATATCGTAAAAAAAAATACAGCCCGCCAACGGAGACGCTGCCGCAAACGTTCCTCTCGCGGCTTGATAAAGAACCTCGGGGTGAAAAGGGGGTGGAGCACCGGGGACACCCAAGGAGCGTCCCTTTTGAAACGCTGGCTGGCTCGGCAAGAGTTGCCGGATTAAAGAAAACGAGTTACCCAGGGCTAGCTCCGGGTGCATTCCATTTGTCTGATTTTATCAGCTCGCTTGGTTACTCTGTAATCACGACCAGCATCGGGGATATTTAAATGGAACGTCCAGACCCGGGGCAAAGTTTGCCGACCGCGAAATGAGAGAAGTGTGTACATAATGACTTTGAGAAGTCGCGAGTTTTAATACCGATAGACGTTTCGTTGACAACTGAGCTCCCGGAGAACGGGAATCGTCTACCTGGGAGTTCTGTGTGAAAACGTAAAAAGATGGTACCTGGTTTATTTTACCCTCAATTGTGTCATACGTCTTTACTACATCAACCTTGAATCCATATTAAAAGTAGGAAATAATAAGACGAAAGGATACAAGCAGTGAGGATGATCAAAGTGGAAGCGGCAGGGTGCAGTTGTGTGCTGTTATAAATTTAATGAAACGAACTTACTATTGAGTCATTGTTGGAGAAATTAACGGTGTCCGAGTTTCTCAGTATCAGGAAAACCAATAAGTCCATGTCGTAAGTTTTGTGTAATAATTTACTGAATTTTGAAGGATTATCTCGCCCGTTTGAATCACAACGGTGTTTGTTAGCACACTTCTGCTTATAATTATGATAAAATTTACACAAGTGTAATAAAACATTATGGTGAGTGCAGCTCGTCATTATATGTATACTTTGGTATTAGGTTGCGTCTCTGGGTCGCAGATGTTCGTCAAAAACAGCGACATGCCGGTAACCGAGTCACAAACCCATGATTACAATGATTCTAACAGCGTCACTTTGGTTGATTCTTTAACACCTTGACCGCCACAGTGAAAACAGCCATACCCGGCCAGACACTTTATAATGTCCTGTTTTAATACGTTCCCTGCTACAGTAGAAAATTCCGTAACTAGGCAGACACGTGATAATGGCTATTTATTAATACACGTGGTTCATTGTACAAATATTTATCAAAAACATTTATAATTATTCAATATTTATACATAAATATAATTTGTTGAATGTTACTCAAAATTTCATATGAATTGGTAGTTACATGATCAAATTAAAATTGTTGCGTGTATTAAATGCAAATTACGAAAAAGAAAATATTCTACTGCCTTATCACGTGGTCGATATATGATATTATTGTAACGGTACGAACACTGTTCAAAATTTTATAGAATTTGATAGTTATTTCATGAAACAGAATTGAGACGGCGGTCACCTGTGACCATCACGGCAGTCAATGTGCTAAGTATAAAGTAAACTCATCATTGATCCTCAGCAATAATATATCGCGTTTTCGCTCGCTAATTCGGCATCTTCGGCTCGTTATTGGCCATTGTTTCGACTCTGCCGTATTAGAGTCGAAGAACGACGATATCTCCTCCGGCTCGGTATTCGTATTCAGCCTTTCGACCGACAAAAGACGCGTCCCCGTGTTCCTGCAGGACTCGGAACAACGGCGAATTGAATACACGACGACGATGGCGGGCTGTGTGTATAGACCGGTTGCCGCGTGTGACGTTCATTGCTCTCTCCCCTCGGTTGCTCATGTGACTTGATGTTTCTCGCCGAACAGCAATATAATCACCCTGATGGTACAAAGCGGCTACCCGCTTCCCTACGGCAACCGGCGGCAGCCTCGCCGCACCTTCCGCGCCATCAAATGCTGATGATACAGACGATATGACGTATGTATGCGCGACAGCGCTAATTCGCGCCATTGTCGTATTTCTCGGTGAGAACTAGGCGAAGCCACAGGTAGCTGAAATTCGGTCTGATTCGGCCGCTCTGTATCACGGGGGCGAAATAGAAAACGAGGGGCGCGGGAGAACCGGTGACAACGCATTAGCCTGATTGGTTGGTTAGGAATGCGACGAAATTCGTGTCGAGTAACGTGTACCTCTGGCGTGCTTCATTGTGGAGTGTAGGTTGGTGATTAGAGACTTTGCCGCGACTTCCAGACGCGTGATGAATCTTGGAGATGACACGACTTGGTTAGTGTATTTTTTCAAATGTTTCTTGTGGCCAGCAAAGAGGTTGAGCGTTAATGCGCTCAGAAGTTATTAATGCTTGTTAGAGAATTGTAAGCAATGTTAGTTCGAGATTTCATAATTGTAGGGAGGATTCTTAACACTGCGAAAATATTGTAATATAGTATCTGCAATATTTCCCTCACTTTTTATATTTGGTGAACTGTATAAAATTATCCAGGCATCCTCTAATTGAATTGAACAGTATATTTGAGATGAGCTGAAAAATTGAACTGAGTTTCAGAATTTCGAAATTGTACGTCGACCACATAATTGGTTATGAAAATGGTTTATTGTTATGGCTGATTCCAGTCCGGTCGAGATTTAGGTGGCCACATTCCGTCCTGCGACCGGAAATACGCGATCGTCGATCGTCTACGATCAGTTTCACGTCTTCCCCTCTATCGTCGATGAAATTTTCTTTTTTGTTTTAGGATTCGCTCACGGCATTTAATTCCGTCTGAGCATTCGCTAGGTTTGGGTAAATGGGTCAGAAACTATCGTCGTGCCCTTCCAAGCCATCTAACTTCCTCGCAGACCGAATTGATCTCAGTCACCGAGCCATTCGCTGAACACACCAGCCCGAATCTTTCTCTAACCACGATTTAATCTGATAATCTCATGCTTAAAACAGATTTCTCTAATCTTGGCTGTCGTATTGTCAAAATCGTTGATCTGAACTACTTGGACTTCAAATTTTCCATTTTATTTCATACAGAAAATTATACTTTCTTTTTGATAAAATTACTCAAGCCTTCTGGTCTTAATGAATAAATTGGAAGACCTCTAATCTCTGAATTCGATTTACAAAGTTATAATTTTCTGTTTACAGAATATTGGAATGCCTGGGAAATCGTTGACCTGAACCACTTAAATGTTTCACTTGTTCCTGAAATAAAATTGTTCTCTTCATCAATATAATTATTCAAGGTTTCTAGTTATGATGTATGAAGTAAATCATCTTGTCTGTGTAACAGATTCCCAGAAATATTGTTCTGGGTTCACAGATTATTAGAATGTTGCACGAAGTTTTGACATGGACCATCATTTCACGTGATTCCTAAAATGAACTTTCACTCTTTTCTCTGAATAATTATTCAAGTTTGTCGGCTGTGTAGATTGGATCCTCTTGACAGTGAAATGGGCTCGCAAAAATATGATGCCCGTTTACAGAGTATTGGAGTGTTAAACGAAATAAGGTACGAAGACGTCTGACGGGACACGACCGCTTTTATTTTTAACAGTCCGATTCTGAACGCTTTCCTGCGACTTTAGTGGCATCGTAAACCAGAGTACATAAACGAAGTCAGTCAATAACCGACAACGGGGTGGCTTCCTCGGGCGAGATTTTAACGTGACTCTCGTTTTCATGGCGAACGGAGTTATGGTTTATTAAAGGGAAAAAGTGTAGACGTTCCTTGCCCATGCGATTCTCCTGTTACGAGTTCCCACGAGGAAACTATAATTACATTGTCACAAAGCTATACGTGAGAAAGAAGTTAGAGTGTTTTTAACATTAGTTACTATTACTCTATATATTACTATATATTAATTAAAAAATTAGTTGTTAATCTTTCGAATAATTGTTATACGATAAATTGGATTTTGCAAATTAACTATAAATACCTTGAACATGGTACGACGTGCGTAAAATAGTATTTTATTTTTAGACTGCGGATGTTTATGTAATTTTACATTTTTAGTGTCGAAAATTTATTATTATTCTAGTCGAAACGAAACATGGATCAACCTACATTATGTCCTTAACATATTAAAACAATAAGTTTATTATTCTCCTTGCGTTATTAACTGTGCATTTTTTACGTATTTCAATATGTTAAATTGCATAACCATCACTTTTTAATGTCGTCTACTGACGTCCTTTAACGTCCTTCCTTGTGGTCAATTGTTAACTAAAAATATCCTGGAATTCCTGGAAGTCGCCCCGTAGAGTCATTCACGAACCCCTGGGTTCAATGTCCAGATTTCGATTTACTCTAATTTGGTGGTCAAATCTTCAACGCCCTTGTAAGCTATTTTTGGATCACCTCGTACACCACAAGCTGTGGTGCATTTATCCTGGCGACGCTGTTAACAGAACGTTTATTCACATATGCACTATCTGTTCGATTTCTGATCTGAAACAATCGTCGATCGGTTTCCAAATAAACCCCGCATCCGAGTCAGAGGGAAACTCGGTGGAAGAAAGTTGAAAGGGGGGCTTCCCGATAAGTAACCAAGCGTAACCACGAATAGTTGTAACCAGCGCTAAGTGGAGTCGTAACTACGTGGAGTCGTGGGTCTGGAAAGTCCTGGCAAAGCGCAAGATTAAGCAAATCGACGGTCGGCCGGCGTTTAAGGTCCTGGTCAATGGCGCGGAAGAGACGCGGAAGGAGGGCCGAGTAAGCAGGTTATAGCAACGCCGAGGCCGCGCTCGCTCGCTACAGATGGATAGGTAGATAGAGGCTAGGTTTGGGTGGACCAAACTGATACAATTAGATGTGATCTTAACGCCATAACTCAGGGCTAATCTCAGGGTCTAGCCAGGCCTGGTTGAATTTCGCCTTCCGGGCAAGGCGCGACTCACTTCATTATTCATCCCGTTCTGGTACCAGTTTATCTCCTCGCTATCCTAACCGGATGTACCGTACCAACCTACCGACCTATCGACGAGAGAACACCTCGAAGGTTACGTCACGACCCCTTGTCCCCATAAAATCCGATATTCGAACAATTATCGGCATTTGACGATTGTGTAGGAATTATTTTAAGTAAATGCCACGTGTTGCCGGTAGGGTTGATAAACAGTTTTTATTTAACATAATCTTAAGAATAAAATTCACAGAAATACAACTCGCAATCTCACGGTATTCCCTATTTCAAGCTCTCGCTACAAAATTCTTACAAGAACTCATCACGTGCATCTCAAAAACACTCGTATCTTCTCGAACACATTCGCTCTGTCTCTCCTTTTTCTTCAACCGAAGAAACACGTGCATTCCCAGAAACGCATTCGCAACCATTCTATAGCATTAGGTACGGTCACTCGATACCTTGCGCTCTATGCGAAACTCTCGTCTCTCGCGTCTATACCTTCCAAACTTCCAAATATTCACTAGCCATACTTTACCAGTCATCACCCGCTCATACTAACAACCCGCACGTGCACACTTATAATGATCTATAAAAATAATCCCACAATTGTTTAGGAATAAACTTACAAGAGGTATAGAGCAATTTTGATGAAGCTTTGTACAGAAGGATGAGAAGAGAGATTTGGGAGCATGTAATACTTGCAAAGAGGAACAAAGAATGTTTGATCAACGTAAGTGTTACAGGCACTTTAAAGCGTTCCATACACTGTTACTGTTCGTGCGAAGAATATAGTGTACTAGTGTATTATCAGATAGTGTACTTGTTAAGTTAGTTCAGCGACCTGACATACGTGGTGTGCAGTTATCGGTTAAACTTCTGCATTGAAAAAATTACTTCTTTCTAAGCTGTGCGTGTAGAATGGTAGTACTGCATGTGTAGATTATTGCGTTAAAGTAACAAGATTTTTCACTGAAACATTTGTGATAAATTATGTGTCTATTGTTAAATTACAGCGTTTGTACCTTCAGAAGTTTCATAGTTTAACAATATAATAACTGTTGTAAAATTTGAAATGTCAAGAAACTGTTTTCTGATACTTCAATGATCCCAAAGGATACATTGTATTATTTAAAATTAATTAAGTAATGCTCCGTCGGTGACATGTAAGTGGAAAGTATTTCTTTAAGATAAGTCGTCCATTAACATAATTTCCTTGACACTTCACTAATACTAGACGTTTCTGTTCTTTGGAAGTGAGACCTTGATACAGTGATGGCCACCGGAGCTACAGTCTTCCCCCACTTTAGGTACATTCCCCTCGTTTCAGTTTCCTCCTTCTTCCTCCTAGGGCCACCGTCGTTCAACATCACAGTCTATGTGAGGGGAATTGGCCTAGAGTGGGGGAAGCTCCGGTGGTCATCATTGACCTGATGGTATGTTATAGTACTTTTGTAGGGAAAAGCATCTTTAAATAGATAATTTCTTTGCAAACTCCAACATGTTCTGAGGAAAACGTTCTACACATAAAGCAATATTCTCACTTAAAAGGTAGATCATTTATATTTCTTAAATTTTTAGAAGCAATCATTCTGACTTACACACTGGGATTTATACGAATTTCAAAGCATTCTGTATAAATTTCCGAAATTTGTTAGATCAGAGTCTTGCTAGTAGATGTTAAATACTTCTGACAACGGTTTCTTCTGGTTAAACACTGATCGTTGCCTTGGGTTATCTTCTGTAGTCGAGAGGAAGCGATTGTAAGTAGAAAGAGGGACGGATAGAAGGATCGAACGAGAACATGAGTCTATAATGGTTTCCTCCGGGTTCATCCGCGTTCTAGGATGTTGCTATATACGCCTGTCTATCTTGTATACGCACACATACTTAATGCAGCGAACACTGGAAGCATCATGTTTCGGGTGTACCATTATTATTTTCCACTTAGTAATATTACTTTCAACTTATACAACATAAAACCAAATTACTTGCTTGCAATACTAAATTCGCGACAACGAAAACCGATCATTATTAAAATTTGCTTATGTATATAAATGTAGAAATTTTAGTAAATGAATGAAGAACATGAATAAAATGTACAGACTATACTGTAGAAGAAATATTTTCAATTTCTATCCCTGCATGTATATAATAATGGATACACCATGTAATAAACAGGATTGGATATCTAACAATATAATTTTATAGTGAAATTAGTACCATTTTCCTATAAATAGCTAGTCAAAAAGCTTTAATACTCTAAACATTATTTACACTCATCAATCATTAAATCTTGAGCGCAACTCAATAAAGGCCACAGTGCTCTAAATCATGACCTTCCCCTATGCCGATGCGACCGTAATCAAAGTACAAGTTTGTTCAAGGAGAACTATAAAAAATTATACAAATTTTTATTCAACGTCAAACTTGTACAACATATTGACCTTACAAAATATTAGATATTATCATCGCTGATCGACTCGCTTAATTCTTATCTTTGTTTCATTATTTTGAAAGACCAGTTGGCATTGGCAATCATAACTCGTTCGAGCCACCTGGTAGTCCAGGTCTAGCAAGGAATATTACTAAGTTTAGGTAGCGAAGGATGCGAGACTAGCAGGGGCTAGAGAGGACTAGAACACGCGGGGAGAGAAGCATTAGAGACCCGGGATGATCACTGAGCGCACGGCACTAATCAAGACGCATGATTATAGGCCCCAAAGCGCCCTCGAGCGTTAGCTACCGTTTCTATCCACGGAGAAGCCGCCAATGCGACCTCCTCTTCCGCTCATTGTCGTTTTGTCGGGTTCAGATTACAAGGTCTCGGTTTTTAGCGCGACTGCTTCTTCCTGTCGCGTTAAAGTCTCTGCATTCCAACGGCTCTTCATGGCTCCGCTAACACGTTTCAGCTATCACGTTACTTTCCTCGGAATGCGAGCACTTTTACTATAAACGGGGCCAAACTTGGGCGTTATCTGAATAAAGTTATTTTAAAATAATCATTTGAATGATAAGTTAAATAATTTCGTTGGTTGAAAGTTATTTGTGGATACTTACACCTTAGGTTAATTGAATAAAGAATAATTTATGTTCGAATTATTTTGTTGAATAACTGTTTATCTTATTTCGTAGTTGAGTAATCTCTTATTAACTTCTGTAGAAGAGTTTCTTTTATCTGTTATGACAGAGTTTCCTCATTGTGCTTGTCTTACAGACAAAATCTTTGAAATAGGAGCAATCGTGATAGGGAAGGCTGTCAAATTATCAAACAAAAATGTTACTTCGCAATTCTAGTGCAAAATATTGTGTTTTATGTTTAAAATTTCAAGTAATCTTTTATCTTATTTCAAACAGTTATTCAGATTAACACGTTCAGTGCCACAGTGAAAACAGCTATACCTAATCAGACGCGATATAATTAACTATTTTTTATATAAATCATAAAGGAACAAAAGATTTGAGTACTCGATCATGTTCTTCTGTTCCTACATTATTGTTTTAATATGAAGTTTGCTTAAAATTTTGTGACAATTAATAATTATATAATTTAATTAAACCGGTGACCCGCGCGGCATTCAACGTGTTAAAATATTATTTTCAAATCACTTATTTGATCTTGATATAAATATAAATAACGAACGATTTGAAATATTATATTTCTTTTGTGTATCGAGTAACTTTTATCCGAGTCTGATCTAAAAGAACGTACAAATGCTACGTTTTTAGAAAGGACAAGACGAATAGAAACTTTCTTAATGTTTTATTGTTATTGCAATTCCATATACGATCAATTACACGTGGGCTGATGTATTCGAGTAGCACGGATACGACGATCGATTACGACGTGTCACAAGCACAGACGATATATCACAATGCAAGATGGTTATCAGGCAGACAGTAGATACATTAAGCATCGTGTAATTCCATTAACGGGTCGTTATATTAGCATTCGATCGTTAAATAGCGCGAACGTAATTATACGTGTCGCTGTTTAATCGGCATCGTATGCTACGACGCCGTTACATCGCCAAATGACCTAAATTCAATACTTAATATCTTCTACAAGCGAACTTGAACTTCTACGACTGAACTGTAAGTGAACTTTGGTCACACGGCGATGTAGATTATTTTTAAAATAATGTGAGCATGTAAAGAAATTGGAGGCACCAGTGAAAAATATAATATAAAATACAATACAAATTAAATGATCTGACTCTCTCTCTATTACACGTCTGCAAAATGAAAATTTGCGTATAACTGAAATTTTGTCATTTATGAAAGTGTACTATAATCTACTTAATTGTTTCAATAATGCGATTAAAGATTTATGACTTAAAGACACTTTCAATGACAAACGTGTACAAAGTGAAACAATATTTTAACTACTCAGTTCTCTGGACCCTTGAAACAGATTCAAACAATAATTTTTACAAAACTAATCTGCAACCAAAGAACCAGACACTCTAAATGTATAGAAGGGACAATGCATAAATAATGAGAAATACCAGAATCTTACAGGAAAAACCAATTGTTCCATCGATTCATGTTCACAACTACCCCACCGAAGACGGTACCACAATTTTCTTGGTATCATAGCGTGCAATGCCGACTGGTCTCCGCAGTTTTATGGAAACCATAAAATTAAAATAATTATAACCTGTATTATAAGTAAAATATTTATAGTGGACAAAATAAAATACCACGCTGTACCATTATAATTAATAACAGATTCTTAAAGGAGAACCCAACTGTTCCATTGATTCATGTTCACAATAGAGCACACCGAACACGGTACCACGATATCCTGTGGTATCATTGCGTGCAATGCCGACTGGTCACCACAATTTTATGGAAAGCTATTTGATTTTCTCGCTCGCGCGGTTCGGTACGGTGATTCGCGATACGTCCGCTGAAGAAAATGGAGACGGATGATTTCCTTTTTCTAGCGGGCTAATAGGTCGCGTGACACTGGTGTACAGGCTTCCTGAAAAGCTGTACCTGGCGAACGCTCGACGCTTTACCGTGATTACCGGCCGCTTAAAGGGTCGCATACGTGTCGCGTGTGTATGCAAAACGCACATATAACCGCGTGAGCTCGTGCGCGCGTTGCTTCTGAGCATAATTTAACGCGATACATTGGGGTTGTGCTAACTTGCTTAGCGCAACCTCAAATAGAACCGTAGGTCGGGAAATTTGCTTCGGTGCAGAGAGCGAATCGACGGGGGTAGGCATCGCTTGCCTTGCGGAGAATCGCGAGAATCCTAATTGCCGGAACGATCATTTCGAGGGAAATGACGTACATAATTAACGAAAGCGACTTGATTTATTAAATCAAGCCCTGTTTGTCCTAGACGCATCGATTTACCCGCGAACTCGACGAAACTGTCTCCTCGAACGCGTGGAACAGATTAGGTTTGATGTGTTGATGATGGAAAATGTGAATGTAAAGACGAATTTCAAAATATCATCATATTGTTCGGCAGTGTCGTCTTTATAATTCATAACGATCAAAATTAATCAGTCAACTGCAGGAATATAAAATTAAATTACCATTAACACGTTCCCTGTTACAGTAGAAAATTTCGTAACTAGGCGGACGCGCCAAAATGGCTATTTATTTATACACGTGGTTGACTGTACAAATATTTATCTATTTGATATTACACTTTCTATTTCTACTATCATTTTAACGTGAATGTTACTCAAAATTTCATAAGGTAGTTACGTGATCAAATCAAAATGGATGCTGTACAAATTTTTCGGCAGGTTGACCAGTTTATTTAACGTCATATTTATCTCCTCTGTCTACAATTCTGATTAGAAGATATATCAATTGTTATAATACTACTTTCGATTCAACAATCGAAAAGGGAACGCCAAACATCGTCGTTAGCAACGCAGACAATGAATTTCACGGCACGTGCTCGTTGTATCTAGCGTTTATGCTCGGAGCTCCTGATTGCTTCGCACAAAGAAGTTCGTGAATAGTTCTCGAAGCACTGTAGGCAACGTACAAAGGAGGAATTCGATCTTTGGCGAGGAGAGAAGAAACAAGGGACAACCGAGAGAGAGAGAGGGAGCAGGATAGAAGGAGAAACAACAAGGTTCGTTAATTTTACGAGCGCCGAATTCGCAATCCGACCGATCGGATACTAGGATGATCCCGATCTCATATATAGAACCAAAAGGCCAAACAGCCTGGCTCAATTTGATAGAGCACGGATAAAACAGCCGTATAGAGGTCTGAAGATCTACGTAATCTTCTGGCAAAGCATCGTATTTTTTTATACCCTCCATCGTTGCAAAACATTATACTAAAGTGAAATTTTGTTTGATGGTTTTAATAAATTGACAGGCATAGAATAATTTTACTAACTAATGATAAACTATTTGTTAGTATATTATATAAACAAGCGAACTCTTTTTTATAATTCTGCTTACATAGATGAATTTATTATTAAAAAATACACAGGTATAATCTAACATTTTTTTTCTACACCGAATACTTTCCAAGATATTCAACTACATATACATACTTTCTAACTTGCATTTTAAGGACTGATTTCGCTCTTTCGAGATGGATATTCTCCGATAAAAAGAATATTCCTCAAAATACTACATCATGTTAAAACTTCATCGGGCAACCGGGTACCCGGGTACCCATTTCTATATTTCCTTTAATAATTTTTTAATGTTCTTACGAAAATACCGTAAAACCGCTCCGGATCTCCATTCTTTGGACACTTTTACGTTTGTGTACTTTTGTTTTCAAAATAAAAATTTATGCAAACAATTTTAAATATTAGAACTTTACACTTACTTATACTATTGGTTGCCCACATAAGAGTTAAATCAGCATGTGTCATTGGGTGCAACTCCTTGTGAGTGAATCCATAACTGAACTTGTTTGTTTCTACGGTTTTCACATTTGTAGTACAAAAATTTGCATAAAATTTATTTTCTTCAGCGCTGACGGGTGCCGTTTTATTAAAAAAGAAATTGATCGTGTCAGTACGTGTCGCGCTTCATAATTCACGACACTTTATCGCGTCCCCCTTCCGTGTCACCTTCTGATTCACGTCAAATCGATGGCACTCGCCGCGGCTATAAAGACGCCCGATAAATATTTCAAAAAAACATAAACACCGGGTTCGCGCAAATCCCCCAAACGTCAACGGGAACGCAAAGTGATATTTGAGCGAGGTCGGTTCCACGAGGTATCCAACAGAATTTTACCATTCTTCACGCGTGTGCTCTTTTCCAGCCGCCCCAACGACTCTCGTGTATTATGCATGGCCCGCGAATCGCATTTCCACTTCAGAAGGAATTCGCCGACTCGCGAACCGAGCCGTTTCGAAATCCACGATTTCGCGTGAAACAAGCCGAATGAATCAGCTGGAAGGAATCATTTCTTCACGATCGCTGATTAGTAGACTACGGATGTTTATGCGATTTAGTATATCGAAACATGTAAAATATGAACGCTTAATAAAGCGAATAAAATAAAAAGTATATTTGTTGAACATTTGTAGATCATAATGCAGGTTGGTCGATGTTTCGTTTCATCAACTATATTATCAAAAAAAATATTGGACTTTAAAAGTGTAGATTAGCTTAAACATCCGCAGTCTACTGATTAGCGAGAATTGAGGAGCTTTCTGGAAAAAAGGCCCAGAAGACAAAATAGGGAATTGTGTAAATTTCATTGGAAATTTTAGTTTTAAATTTGTTAATTTAAAGCAGAGATGGTCACCCAGAGCAAGGCCTGGCTCCAGCCTACCCCTACTCTGCGACCATTCCTCTCACCTAGGTTGTGGTCCGGGTATGACGTCGAAAACATCGGTGATTGCCAGTAAGGGCGGCTTCTCAAGAGACAGTGATGTAATAAGAACAATTTTTTTTATATATAACATGAGTTTTATGTAGAGATTACATCTCTGCTTTCTTATTACATGAGAGGAATGGACACAGAGTGGGAGTAGGGTGGAGCCAAGCGTTGCTCCGAAGGGCTATCTCTGATATAAAGCAACATTTGAATTTATAACTAAATGACTCTTAGAAAACTTTGTTATTTCCACAGTATATAAAATATAAATTTACTGTTCACAATAATGCCGCCTTAAAAATAAGCTAGCACGTTGTAACAGTCGCATGGGCCCTTTTTACACAAATCGGAAAAAAAGGAATGTTTTAATAATAATGGATATTATAGTAATACATCAAGTAAGTAAAAATACTATAATGCTTCAACTTATTGTTAGACGTATTTGGATGGAAAATACAATAAGCATGAACATTTTTTTCCCACCACCACTTTGAAACACTTAAACAGTTTTGACCATTGTTTAATGTATATTCTACGAACATCGTGTCCAACCATTTGCAAGTTTCATCACCAAAGTGGCAAAAACTCTCTCAATATATACCAACACTCCAACAAATATCGCAGTTCCTGAATTAAGTTGTACTTCCGTCCAATTCAAATTTCATTTATCTGAAAGTAAATTGGACGGTTTGAAACGTTTCCTACGCGTTGCAACGAGTTCATGACACTGAAAATCGGTTTTCAGTTAGCGACTTCCTTACCCCGCTGGCCTTGCGTATATACATAATGCATAACCGTGCGCATCATCGTATCTCCATTTCGTCTCTCTGCAGGCGGGAAAGAAGCATCGTTGTATCGAAGAAAACGTTAAGGGGCCGTCTCTTTTTTTCACCCGGTGTCCCCTTCTCGTCGACAACGGCGACGGCTGCTACAGAGGCGTCGAAGGTGACGACACGTGTGCCAAAGTGAAAATGTATGGCCTGCGAGCACGTGAACTGACTCCCCCGCGTGCAACCTTGCTAAAAGAGATTCTCATAACACGATTCGCGGCGGAGAAGGGCCACTAATCTCTTCTCGATATCGCTTTACAAAAGTCTCGAGGTGTTGCTGCGTCGACTGGTGCTGACAACCGATTGCTCCCAGTGACGTATGGGCAAAATTGTTGCTACCTAGTTCTGCAACATTTTTTATGCAAACAGTAGTGGTTTCACAATGGAAACGGAAAATAACTGCTTAAATTTTAGTACAGCTAGGTGAGGGACTTTGTGCAAATGTAAATTGAAATTGCAGAATAAATTTTGTTCACACTGTCAAACACGGCCATCCACATAGACCTAAAGATACCGAGGATTAAGGAAGAACTCCAACGATACAGCATAGCTACGAAAAAATACTCAGGACTCACCCCAATGAGTTAGCGTCGAACCCAATGGACAAGAATCTAATGTATAGAAGACTGAAAAGATTTAAGCCATCAGACTTGCAGAAACGATTTGACTAGAAGAAACCAAATTCTAGGAGGAATAAATCCAGAGAACAAAGCATCAACGGATACTCACTCTATTGCTCTGTTCCTTCCTGTTAATATAAGAATTATTTATTGCCATTTTTGATAACAGATCAGGTACATGTCAGCGATCCCTCGGCTTGTATTTGCTTCGGCAGTACGTATACTCAAATGGATTATAATTTAACAGTGCGTGTCATTAATAAAAACAAAACATTGTCGAACTGACTTGTACTGTCGTTGAAATCTAGTACATTGATGGAAGAAACTTTCACATTTGATTTAAAATTCTAAAGTCCAAGGTTATTTTAAAGTTACACTATTGTACATGTCAAAACGCATATACAGGTCAGGTACAATATACAGTAGAATGAAATATGTATATTCATATAAAAAAACATGAGTGACCTTAATAAGAAAATGGAACATATAAGAAAAACTCTCTTCTATCTTGTTCATCCTTTGAAACCACTTAAACTACGTATGAAAATTTTCTAGTACCGTCACAACTAGAGTAGATAATTGCATGTTAAAATTCCGATGGGGTTTATCTACTGCAGTGTACCAGCTGCTTTCAAGTACTACAGCATGGACCAGTCGGTTAGACGCTAGATTGCTGTGCAGCGTTTCTTTCTGCATTAAACATCTTCTAAACTATTGACACCATTATATATTGTTGTCACAATACCCGGGGGTATGTATATGTGTGTATATAGAGAGATTCGTTGTAATAGGAATCATTAAAATCTGAAATGATCACTTCAGAGCTCTCCTTGTTACTTTGGCCATATGTTAGGTGAAACGGAACACCGTGGAACATTCTGCACGTTTCCTCAACGATAATACACACAAAAATAAAAATCTCCCTTATCAAAATTGCCAAGAAACCGAATTGAGTAACCGCAATTCCAGTTTACAGTTGAATTGCCCTGGTACATTTAGCTGCTCCGGCAAGAATCCCGGGACCACGGGCAGCGAAGGGTACCCGTTAAAATGAACGTTTCGACAATCGACGCTCCCAGAAATTCAAGCAAACCGTATTAGCGGTAAGTCGAGGCACGGTTGGCTCGAGACGAAGGCTGCATAAATAAGGCGAAGGAAATTTGCAATTATGAATCGAGACTAGAAATACACGACTGGTGTCCTCGGCACCTATCCTTCTCCCTCCGCCTCTATCCGACGTGAGTGCATACCCGCACCACCGAGTTCCCGCAGAGTTCCACCGGAGGGTGTGTCGCAGGAAAAGTTGAAGGAAACACAGCTGACGAGTATGCAAATGCAAAACCACCCCGCCTGCACCTAGCCGACCCTCATCACACGGTCCCACCCAGACGCCGACGAAACGGTGCAATCCCTTGTGCGGATTCGCATTAGCGAGCAACTTTCTGCAGAGAGAGCGGCTCGTTCCGGGTAGCATGGCGGGCGAAAGTCGCGAGTACACAGAGCCATTGATGTTGCCGGCTGATTTCACTGTTGCACTTAAATGCAGCTGGAATGAATCGTGCCAGCCGTCTGCCGATTAATCAAATTGAATTTGTAATGAAGCCTGAACGCTCGGAGCTTTTCTCAGCCGACGAACTCGTTTGCTAGCCGCGTGTTATCTTTCTGCATTCGTTGTCCCGGCGTTCACTGAGCTGAACCGGAAGGACAGACCAATGCGAGGTAGATATAGTGGTGTTGTACGGATTTTTTTGAGAGGATTGTACGATTTTTTTGCAATACCACTTAATAGAGTTGTAAGGGAACTTCGATAACTGGTAAATTCAGATTTTTTTTTTATTTTAGTGTTTTTTGGAACAGTTTGATCTAACAATAAGTATGAATTTGTTCTTTCTTTCGGCCTTGGGGATGAAACCACTCCTTCGAGAACAACGAGTCTTCTTTTAGTTCCATTAATACATAAAACTGTAAGGGATGGAAGAAAATTGTTTAAATGCGAATTTAATGATTTCTTATGATTTATCAAGATATTGACATGATTATTCAAAATAATTTGTATACCCTGACTTCTGCACTATCAGAATTGATTACGAGAAAACAATTACTTTTATCAGTGCTTTAAAATATCGTCTGGCATAATGGTACATACAAGGTGCCCCGTAACATGTGGAAATCACTTTAGGGACGGCTTCAGCACATCAGTAGAACAAATAATATTCATATAAACATATGTTCTATTTAACTTTGTTACAGACACATGTGTTTGTATTTATAGAAAATTCTGTTTTTTCCCTTTCAAAAAATCACAATGTTTAAAAATAAGGATGGAAGTGTGTTTTCTTATATAAATTGCAAATAAAAAATTAGAGTTTTGAATATATTGATAGAACATACGACACCATTCAAGTTTTATTCATACAATTTTGTTATATTTCTAACAGTTTCTTGAATATTACATTAGATGCATCAAGAAGTGCAATTTATTCAACTAACAATAAGATTATTCTTATTTGTTCACGCGTAAATGGAAACTGTAGCTTCGTGGCAGGGAAAGAAGTTGAGCGTAGAGAAGAAAACTCTCCTTCAGATCAGTCACACGGCCGACTGCCATCCGCGGAGCTCATTTCCATATAGGTTCGAACCATTTAGTCTCAAACATTTCTTTCCATTCGCTAAAAGCCTCCTCGGTCCTCGGTCTTGTCCTCCACGGCATCTAACTTACAATTTAAATAAAAGCAAACACACGTACGCCCGTCACCCTTCGCCGTATGACGTTACTTCGCATGCTCTTTAGTTACCTATTGCGAATGCGAGAGAACTTTCAATGGGCTTTCGAGATAGAAGACGTCCCCGACAGATTCCGGGAGGGTGTGATGAATGTTCTTTAACCTCGCGGCTTTTCAGTCTTCCCTTTGCCTTTAAAGATCAATCGCAAGTTTATTCTGTCGAACATCAGGGAGTTTATCACATCGCAGCAGCTCGATAAACGTTCCATCGCGTTATACTGATCATTATGTTGAACATAGCGACGAAACATTGTCTACTGTGGCTCCCAAAATTAACTGCGTATTTTAATTTTACACGATGTTTGAGTGTCTATTGCAATTCGGGAAGGCATATTGGTCACCTCATTTAAAAAACTGAAAGTGATCTGCACATTTCGATCGAAACGAACTATTGCATTATATTAGGTCGTTTGATAAGTAATATCGTTTTTTATCTTGTTCATATTTAACGTATTCTGCCCGGCTTGTACCATATGCATAATTAATAATTCTATTTTATTTAACAATATATGATAAGGGAGGTAATTATATACCCTTTAGGTAAGTTTTGTTATTTGAAATCTACTTGCAAATACGTCATTACTTATGGAACGACCTAATACAAGGGTTGGACAAAATGATGGAAACATTGCTCATAAGTCGTGTATTGTGTAGCTGAGATTAGAAATCGTGCAGTTGTACACATTTCAATTGTATTTGAAGAATGGTATAATATCTCATTAAACATTATTCAGGATTTATAAGATTCCATTCCCAGGAGAATTCAGGCTGTATTAGACGCCAATGGTGGTCCTACAGGATATTAATAAAGAATTTTCTTAATGTATCAGGTGTTTCCATTATTTTGTCCAACCCCTGTATATCACACTTGATGCTATGCAGCTTCTGTTTGAAACATTTTTCCTATAGTAAGTAATTTACGACTAATTAGACGTCATCCACTTAGGCGTCTCACCCCGAATAGTCTGACGCCAAGGTACGCGCACAAAGATGAACAAGCAGAAGACGCATCACAAAATATTTAATTGTGAAATTTCGTATAAATTTAGAAAATTTATCGTACACTAACCAGTTATAAATATTCTATGCTGTAATAGTGCAATTTACAAATTAACACGTTCGCTGACAGCGTCACGTATGTGTGACGCCGCGATTCTGTTTTGAGAACTCGACGTCACACAGATGTGACAGAGATAATTGATAAAAATAAAGCGTGGTCTGTGGTGGACGTTTTTCTCGAATCGAGAACGCGTTAATGAGAGTTTTGACATTTTATTGACATATTATAGCGTGTCTGACCAGGTATAGAAGATTCCACTGTGGTAGTCAACGTGTTAACAGGGAATTTTTTTTCACCGTACCAAGAGAGAATCAAATAACATGATCAAGCAGTTACTGCCTCATCAGTAGCATTTAGAAGGAAATCCTTTGCCCGGCAACACTCTTCATTCACAGCAGTTTGCTCCCGCAATCATGTTTGTTTTATGGGTCGTTACCCGGCCAGATACTTTAACTAATTGTATAATTGCTTTCGGGCGAACGGCGTCGGCGTCGTGTCGCCGTCGTGACGCCGACCGACCACTTTTCGCTCCCTATTTTTTTCTTTTTTTTTTCGGGAAAAGAGGGAACGCGTTCCGCCGATGAAGCTGGTCTTTCGACGGAGGAGAGGAACGCGAGCGTAAACAGGAAGGCAAGATTTACCCCGGCCTTCCTGACCGCTTAATTGCGCGAGTTTTAATTTGTGAAACGCAGGGAAAAGACCGGTCCTCCGATTCCTGACTTCCATCTGGCCTTTCATTAAGCTTATACTGTATCTCTCCCCGTTCAGACGCCGGCAATAAGCATTAGGATAAATTAAACTCAATTTACCCTGGACCCGGACCTGCTCGATTCCACTTTTTCGCTCGTTTCGTTGCAAATCGACGATAAATGTAAAAACGATGGACGTTGCTATAGCTGGTTTCAGATCGACACTTATGCTAACTGCGTCAGATATATGGATCACATGGTATTTAAGGGTATTCAGGATTTTAAAAGCAACACTTTAGACTGAATCTACAAACGTCTGAATCTTGTTTTATCAGTACGAATAAGTTTTATAAATTGTATATGTGTTTGTCATGATACAGGGATTTCAGAGAGCTCATTGTCGGTCAGAATTTATGATAATGAAACTGTTTAGTGTATGTCATAGTTTTCCGTGCACGGATGTAGAACTCAGTGGACAATGTTTTATGAGATTCATATTTTTAATTCTATTAAAATTGTTTAATCTGTTCGTTTCCTAATTTCTATGACGAATAAATTACATCTGGTTGAACAACAAAGCTTTCGTTTATATCAGACTTTTTACGTCGCCGAATACAAGGAATAATAAACAATTAATCATGTAAGAAACATGTAAAACATTCGTATTACATGATCCAATCAAAATAAACGGCACATTGATAAAAGTTCTAAAAATCGAAATAAATGGTGGCTGTTGCATTTTCCTATTTATATTGAAAAAGAAAAATGTTACATACAAAAGATCGTGTATTTGTATAAAAATTCATAATGTATTCATTTTTATATGTGAACTGAACATGGATTAGCTTATATTCGTACCATAGCAGAACAATTTAGTTATTGGACTAAAATCGTCTTCATAGTTGGTTTCAGTGAAAGTAGACATGCCTAGTCAGACATATAGTCATATTCTGATTTTAATATAATCTATAAAGGACAACCAGACAATCTGTTGGATCGTGTACTTATTCATTTCTGTTTTATTACAACGTTAACAATCTGCAGAATCTGTTAAGAATTAATATATATTACATTAAATTAAATTTGTCGTACTAGCCAAACATTGATGATGACGGCTCCCACGAGAGTGAATGTTTTATATAAGCCATAAAACAAAAATTATTTAATTTTGCTATTACTAACTTACTTGATATTTCTATTTCAGAGTTAATTGTCTTCAGATTTTTTCATGTATTAAATAAAAGTAGATTTGAATTACTGACCGAGCCGTGGTGATGATCAATTGTCGCCTCAATCAACGTCATGCATAATCCATTAAGGAAAAAGTATTTAATCATTATTTTTAACATGTAACAATTGTTTAGTTACTTCATTTTGTTATTGCTATCTTAATTTTACTCAAAATCAGCAGCTACGTGAATAAATAAAATTGAAGTTACAAAACACAGATAAATCCTGTAGAACAGTAGCATTTCACTGAACTTTTTACGTTCGACTGGTAAGACTAGGGAATAGTTTTAAATCAATTTCACGGTGGCGTCGGGTTTCGTTTTCCCGTGGAATATCGTTTATGCCTATCGATTCCTCCGTTCTTCTCTATCGCAGAGAGGATTGTGCGTCCGCACGTTTCATCCCCCGAGGCAGAAGGAGCAGGGCTCGCTAGCTTCATCAAATATTTGCTCAATCACCGCAAAGACATTTCACTAACTTGACGACCGTGGATCGACCTCTTCCATCGCCTCATCCTCATTTACCGTCTTGGAACTGTGGATCTTCTGTCTTTCAGAAACCTTACGTACCCCGACGTAGGGATTGTGGAAAGTTGGCATTAACGCGAAGATCGTGGGAACGTTTTCTTCGTAATGTAGAAATTGCTTTTTTTCTTACCAAATTAATTCTGGAGACAGTGCAATAGTGGTTTGATTGTTTGGGTTGAGGAAAGGAGAACCTGTTTAATCTGCGTAATCGACAGTTCTCACGTGTATTTGATTATTTGAACAAAATGCTTAAGTAAAGAGAAGTATAGTGTTTAAAGGATAATATAATTTCAGTAAAAATCTTGCAGCACTTTACGACTAATAAAGCTTTCAATCGACAGGCCTGTAAAGTTTTTATTCCTGAATGTAACTGTTAGGAGATTTGACATGCATAAGAATTTCATCATATTGACCACTATGTTGCAAAATAAAATTTTCATTTTTATGCGATATATACAGCGACTCACGAAATTGATAAAATGTTTCCATCATTACTATTCTTTTTCAATTCTGGTGTAGCTAACTTACTACAACTTTTGTGGGTGAATTTGTGATGTAACGGGTTACAGATATTGTAACATTGCTTCAGATAGCAACACCCTAAAAAAGTATAAAATAAAAGAAAGTTGAAACTGCGTATTCATTTGAACAATTTCGTGAGTCACTGTAGTTACAATGTGAGTCATCCAGTTACTGATTACAGTTTGGATAATAAAAGTTTTACTGTAATAAGAAAATATTAAACATCAACCACATTTTACCCAAGAATTCCCAATTCGTAATTCTACATTCAACAGACATTCGAGATCTGTATTATGTTTATGAATGTTCCTCACTGTCGCCTCGTTAAGGCAGTGTTTTTCACGTCGGTCGTTAGGCTCATTCATTGAAATTCCGCTAGAAACGTAAATGGACTTTCGTCGATCGTGGGGTGGGGGTTGATTTCACGAAGTCGGTAAGTCCGGACAGGCAAAAAGAAGGGGCGAAGGCCCCCTGAAAAGGGCAAGCGACGTTCTGGCAGAGCCGGTCGCTTAATCAGAGGAAGGTTTTTAGAGCCCCTTAAATCACGTAACGCGAGACGTCACAGAGCGTTATAGGGGTGGTGGTGAGAGGGAAGGTCGTCGTGGTGGTCGCGGCGGGTGGGAATTAGCCCGGCTGAATTGATCAAAGCTGTTTAAACGCGGCCTCTTATTAAAGAAATCCATAATCGCTTTGGTGTCTGAAAAGCGGTACCCCCCACAGCGAAAAACCTGAATTTCCTCTTTCGTTTCCACGTTTCACCGTGTCGTTCCACCGTGGGATGCGCCTTTGGCAAAGAACCTCTGACGAAACAGCAAGCACATCGATACGAAAAGGAATTTTTAAATTATAGCTGCGAAAAATAGAACATTTTACATTCTTATGTACACAGGGATTGCAAGAATGAAAATACACAGAATAATTTGAGTCTAAGAACAATAAATTGATGCATATGTGTATATTAAAAGAGATAAAATCAATTAATACAATTCTAACGATAATAAGTAATTCGCTCTTTACATTTCTTAGGCCTTTGGTCCTCCGCCAAACATCTATACCTAAACACATTTATCCCTTTTTCACTCACTCATACATCGTGCAATACTTGAAAGTTTAAGTCAGTGATGGCCATCTGAGCTGCGGCTTTCCCCCACTCCAGGTTCATTCCCCTCATATAGGCTGTAATCTATGACGACGATGGACCAAGGGGGGACGAGAAGTGATCTGAAAGGAGGGGAATCGACCTAGAGTGGGAGAAGACCGAAGCTCCAGTGGTCATCACTGCTTTAAGTGATGATATAATAGTTGAACAATGCTAACTTTTTTTGAAACGCACATGTATTGCTCCGCTTCTGGTTTCAACTGCCTGTGCTACACAACGTCTTCGCTGGCTCTTCACACTTATGCATACTTATATAATACAGACATATGTAGCATTTCACCACCATCATATTATTTCGAGAATTTACAGTGTGTACAAATAGAAGTATTCACCGAGAAAAGTATGTCTTTCAAATCTTCATAGGGGAGGAATCAAATTTGAAATCGTGTGGATATTAGGAAATCATAGTTATGATTTTCATAAAATTCTTTTAGTTCTACTCGACATGTGTAGACACGCTTACTATTAGACTGAATAATAAGTAGACTGCGGATTTTTATGGAAATATACAGTTTCGGATTTCTGTGTTTTTGATTTCCATGTAGCTGATGAAACGCAATTATGGTAGAATTATATTCTGCGGTTGAAATGTTTGAAAGTACATATTTTGTTTTACTCGCCCTATAAAATGTGCATTTTTAATACTCTTGGACATGTTAAAATGCATAAAGATCCGCAGTCTAGTAATAAGTTCATTCCAATTTTCGGGAAATTTTTGTATTTTTCTGCACGAGACCAAAGTTACTGATCAGTTATCTATAATCGAATTTATTATATCACTTTTTTTGAAGAGCAGTCTTTTATTTATAGCAGGAGAAGAGAGGAAATTTTAGCGGTGGAAAATTTGTCTATTACACAGTACGCTGTTGAACATTGATGGAATTACCAAAACAGTTCGCCACGGCGATGTGAAATATTTGTATTTTACGCGAACAATGTAACTGCTATCGTGATTCTCGTAACGATTTTTAATTCTGACGTTCTCACAATTGGCTGGAACATTTGCGTTTCCCCCTCGTTTCCCGTGATTGCCAGAGTTTATTTTCAACGCAAATTCTATTTGACAATTCACCCCTTTTTTTCCGCGGTATAATTTTATTCTCGACGATCGTTGAAATTTCCCGCACGAGTTTCGGATTCGCCACGACCAATTTCGTCCCCACCCACTGCCATTCAATTACGCTATTTTCCGCGAGTTCCGCGTTTTCTTCATTTTTTTTCGCACACTGCCTTTTACGACTCTTAGAACATTTGCTATTTCTACTGAAAATATGATGTATTACCCAGATTTCTGTAAAAGTCTGCAAATAATATTTAGAACAATTTCAAGAGAATAATGAAACCGAAATCACCTATTTCTAACTCGCTTATGACAATACGACGTAAATTGGATCACACAACAGGACAAACTTGGGTAAAATTAAAATTTGTGTACTGAAATCATTTGCAGCAAGAATTGAACAGATCGGTAGTTTATGTGTCGAGGAAATACTAACTATGACAAGTGAAGAATTTTTATCCAGAAATATGTTACATTATTTTTCTTTGCAAATTAAGGAACATTTACGACACGTAACGTAGTTCACTGTTCACGAACAAATTTTGTTTAAATCTAGGCTATCATTTCCTGCAGGAACTAAAGTCATATGTATCACAAGTATTCTTTACTTTAAAATAACAAAATTTAGAGATACTGTTCTGTACAATACTATTCCTACATTAATCAATGTTGTTGTAGCATTAAACATATCATTACCAGAATTTTTAAGCTGATGAACTCATAACTTTTTAAATTCCCTTGCAGATTCATTTCAAACTCGGTAAGCGTCCCAACACTTACAGAGAGGGGTGCATACAAAAATTCTTTATCCAAAATCATATTAATTTTCATATGATTCATACCATAATATGAATATCAATTCATATCAAATTTGATGAAGCGTTCTAACACTGTTCAATAGTCTATAAAAGCAGTTCACCGTAGGCAATCATCTTTACGCTTTCGCCAGAAGATTATTGCCGGTCGAAACGACTGCAGCCAACAGTCTCAGGTGCTTTCATTAGCAGGAAATACAAAAATGCGTGGCGGAGAGATGAAATTGGCCCCGAAGTCTCTAGAAGAGAATCGTCCTCGTTTCCTCGCGACACGAGGGTCGCGTTTTCGTCTCGTTGAGATTAGCAATTCATAGCCGCACGGTTGTTACTGTCGCCGTGGCGAGGGCTGGCTACATTTAGCGCGGTGGCAACACAATGGCAATAATAATAATTAAGAAACATCGTAACGTCGGCATATTCGGAGAGTATCGCCCCGCGGTCCTCCGGTTTACGCCCTGTCTTCTCTCTTTCGCACCCTACCCCCTCTTATATCGCCACCCCCTCTCGGAACCCTCCGGTTAGCGCCAGTCACTTTTTCTCCTCTCACCTAATCTCGAGGCCGACGCTTGTTAAAAACGCCCGTGAATATAAAGAGTTGCATTATTAAAGAAGTTCGCGCGACTATAACAAAAAGTTCCGGCCCCGCGTCGGGGGAGGAAAAAGCAACAAGCCCGACCCGGCTACGGGGTGAGAAACGCCGAGACGGGGTGGGGCGTGACAAAAAAGAAGCCGTGAAAACGGAGGGGCGGTTGGAACGATTCGATTTCTCCGGGAGAAAGCCTTTCTGTTATGGTTGACCGACGTGACTATCACGGTTCATTTTTAGAAATTTTAAATTAGATCGTTTAACACGTTGACTACCGTTAAGGTGACCAGTCACCGGAGCTTCAAATTTTATTTAATTAAATAACTATTAATTTCACCAAATTTCTTAGCAAATTTAGAAATACAACCATAGTGTAGGGACACATGCACACGGCTGAATATTTAAATATTTGTTTTCCTTTATGATTTATATTAGATACAGTAGAACCTCGATTATCCGAACTGAAGTTAGTAACAAGATTACTCACATTTTGCATACGTTTCACATAAATATGATAATTTCCTTTTAGAATATAAAGTACGCTGTGGTATAACATTAAGTGCTCGGTATCACTAATGATAATTGTAGCTTGTAACTGACATAGGATGATCAATCGTTGGATAACCGTTGTTCAGATAATCGAGGTTGTACTGTACTGCAATACATATCGTGTCCAGCTAGAGGTGTCTGTTTTCACTGTATCAGTCAATGTATTAACTGTTTCTACTGCAGGAAACAAAATGTAAATTCTGAATAATTTGTTGTGCTAAATACATCATTACACTTTTGTGTAATAAATTATCACAATCAGAATGCTTAGACAATGCAGTATAAGTCAACAAAACTTTTGAAAGTGTAAGTGTAAATATAAACGGAAGTCTTTCTCTCTAGTATTGATATGTATGCTGTAAGTTACATAGAAATAAGAGTGCATTACATGCAACATATGTATTTTTAAAATAAACATGCACAGGAATGCTCACACTGATAAAAATCCTTTCGATTAGTTTACACGTAGTAGCAATAAAAAAAATCAGAATTTTGTGGCATATCCGATACAAGTACAGTAGGACCTCGACTATCCGAACTATAATCCGTAATAGTTTGCAAAATTAAATACACAGTGTCATTAATGATATTTTCAACTTGTAAATGACACAGGACGACTAATTTCCGAATGATTGCTGTTCGAATAATCGAACTTCTACTGTACATTCAACCCCTCAGTGATTAAATTTGCACGTTTATTTAATAGAATTTACCATACTCCGCATTTCCTCAAATTTGTCTCCTTGTCACTTAGCAGATTTACCGAGTGACACGGGGAACTTAATTCCACCATTTCCCGTCGGATTTCGAAGAATATTTTTCATGAAATATCGTCCAGGAGGTGCGTTGGAAAACAAAAACGTCGCGAGACAAGAAGCAATGGCGCGTAATTAGCATAACGACACTAATTAAAATACAAATGAAGAGTCTTAAGGCGCTCCGCGCCGGGTGAATCATTATCACCGAGCTGTCGGCTTTCTTGGTCCCACGAGAATGTCTCTCTTCCTCGTCTCTTTCTCTCTCTCTCTTCCTCACATTTTACTGACACTCACAAACGTAATTATATTTAATCGCAGCCCCGTATCGTTCGTGGGTAGGTGAAACGCTGTCGCCCGCATGTATCCTGTATTTTCTCTCCGTTAAGAGGAGCTTCCTGATATTCTTATTAACTATACTGTCGCCAGTGTGCAGTTAAGAAGTTTCGTACAACCATACGTCATCGTTTCTTCAACGCAACAACGTTCTGTTTATATAAACGCACGTCGTACTGAAACATTCTTAAATGGGAATAGAAACGAGATAATGACTTCAGAGTTCATTGAACCGATTAAAAGAATAAATTTGGTGGCAGAATTTACAAGAATTATCTCTTCGTTTCAGCAAAGTGCTTCACAATTTTTGAAAGCTTTCAATGTTTGAAGTCGATAAACTGTCTAAATACTGCTTTCACTTCATCCTAGTTTCACAGGATTTGTTTATTTAAAACAGATGTAAATATTCAAAAAAGTAATGATTAGTCATAAATCTGACGAAGGAGGCAGGTGTGATAGAATTTCGTATGGAGCCGAATAAACTGAACAAACTTATCAACTCCAGAAAAAAGGAATTTTTTAACCACAAAATATTTGACAAGAAACATAACGTTCATTGGCTGCAACAACGACACAACTAAAAATTTGCCATTTTTGAGTTATCGGTAAAGAAATAAGTGTTTTTATAAGCTTCTAAAACTCACGACGAGCAGACGGTTACTGAAGACAGATGTTCTTATAAAATTGCCGTGATTCGTAACGTTTTACTTAAAGTAACTCATTTTACCTAAAGTCGTTTTTTTTTTAGCTGTGCCGTCGTTGCTGCAAATGAGCGACATGGAATCATATGAATATTACTGTAGTCAAATTAACAAATTTTTAAAAAATACGGTGGTCTTAGCAGTACCATACACAGCATTTCGCATGCAACCTAATGTTACGAATGGACGTCAGTGTGGTTTCTTCATCGTTCACGCGTTTTCTAAGATCGTTCTTGGTGAATCAAGCTGAGTCACGGGCCACGCATGGTCGATCGGCGTAGTCTTTCTTTACGACGGGCTAAGAAAAAGAGCAAAGTAGGGATGCAGGCCGGATGCCGTAAGGTATCCTATTTGGCCACGTAATCCAGGCACGGGGAATCCACACCGAGGAGACACCGAACCCATAAATATGATTGGAGCATCGGTTGGCTACGGTGGCATCGCCCCATGGAATCTAACCCCTCGAGCTATTCACATAGGATTACGGTACGTTGTCTCTTACCGTCTTCCGTTCCCTTTATGACGATCTTATTGGATTCAATCGAAGCCACGGTTAACCCGTTCCCTCTGATATTTTTCCCCCGAATCCAGGTTAAATCGCAGATTTTACTGTCGACGGTAAAGCTCGACTTGCGATTCCGATTTTGATATTACTGCAAGGAACGTGGGACGTGTTGATAACGTTCAGTGTCGGTCAGAAAAAGTTTTAAACCTGAACGGTAACTGAGAGTATCATGTGTTTGATTGTTAATGAAGAGTTTAATTTTTGGAAAAAATCGATTATACCAACATGATACTGAATGCTAAGTCCAGTGTTAAAAATTATTGTACGTGTACTGAGAAATTAACAATTCTAATTTTCTTTTGCCTGTTACTGTATTCTATTGATAGTTTTATTATAATGAATTTATAACGTTGTTTTTTTATAATGTATAAATGTAACTGGTGATAAAGAAGGGAAACTGATTGATGTGAAAATTTTTAGAAAATGTTTAGGAATAACGAAACTCAAGTTCAGTGTTTTTTTGTAGTAGAGTGGTGGAGGTGTACAATATGCAGTGTAGACGAATCTATCAAAATAAACTTGTGGGTATAGTTGGATGTGATTAATAGAAATATGCAGAAAGTAATAAACAACTTATTATTGCAGTGTATAAAACTTTATGTCATAAATGATATTCACCACCATATCTCATATAATTCATATAATCGTCCTCGCATAACCATATTTTTAAAAATCAATATTTAAGACATTTATGCCTAACTTCAACACTTTTAATTTCTTTAAAAACAATATAAACGAAAATGGCTCTTCATAATTCATTTTCGCAGGAAGTATCTGACAATATGTACATTATCAATTATATCTTCGCTGCTACGCTATGCTTCCCCTCTCTTTGCGGCTAATTTATACACAGAAGTCTACCAATAATAAAAAGTAATTTTATTAAAAATCATGAAACGCTTCTGTGCCACATTATACAAACAATCTTTAAATAATACACAAGAGTCCAGAATATTTCGAAACACAAGATGTAAAACAAGCCACTATACCTTATCATTCCATACTATCGCTTAAAGACGAGTCACCATAGTGAACCATAATAGGCAAAAGCTAAAACCCTCCAGTTTCATTTTAATAATCACTCGAGGCAAAAAAATAGTCTACTCTCCCCCGCAGTCTTCACATCAGAGCACTGTTCTTCAACATTCGCAACACCTGTTCGCCAAGAAGAGAGATTGCTGTTACATTTCGTCGCTGACCCGGCACACAACTCGCGCCGTTGTTAAAATCCCATAAACGTCGAGCGGAAGCTGCTGCTGGCTGAAGGAAGGATAGCTACTCCCGTTGGTTTTAGGCTTGCCACGCACGTAGCGTTAATCCTGGCCCGCTGCTTATGTATCGTATTTTGTCTTGCTCGCCCCGAAGCTGGGGCTCTCTTGAAAAGGAGAACGAGACGTTGGCACAGGGTGGCGACAGGGTGGCTTCTCACTCGGCTCCACTCTCTCCTCTCTTTCGGTTGACACTTAATTTCCGTTATTCGTACGCAATCCACAGTACACCGGCTTTATGTCACCCACCCATCCCAGGGTGCTCACTCCTTCCATTGCTCTTCTTCCGTCCAACCCCTCGGTCTCCTTCATTCTCTTAGTTAACCAGCCGATCTCCCTTCGTGCACGAATCCTCGCGTTACTCGTTCCTTAGCTGAAAGGGCCCCTTTTGAACTTCCTGGCTCGCTTTCTTCCGCGAAACTTTCCACGGAGACGCTGTGGAACTTTCAACGCGATATAAAATTGCCAGATTCCATTGGTGTCATTACATTTTCAGTCATACCACCAGCGTTTCGTGAACGAAAGGAATTTTAGGGAAACCTTTGAAAGTATGAATGTAAGTTAGACTCGTAGATAAGGGCTCTGCTATTGTGACATGTGTTTATTAACGCCCGCATGAGTTCTCTGGGACACAACTACACTTTGAGGGTCCAGAATCTCCAGAGTATTTGAAGTATTTTGCAACTTATTCGTTTATTAGTTTGTCTGCAGGCTTAAGATACTGCAATATACTGGGTGTTCATCGTAAGGGTTGTCACGATTTTTAGGTGCTCAATGATAGTATGATTGAGTACATTTAAGAATGACTTTCTAAGCAAGTTATTAAAGAAAAGCAACTTCATCTGATGTCACTGAATTTGTCTCGATGCCATGTACGGTACTGCATAGAGCATATTATATGGCGCCATTTAAAAAATTGAAGGGGGCTCAGACTTTTTATTGAAAAAAACAGTGTTTTGGCAATTTTTAATCGCAATTTGTTGTCGATTTAGTTCTGACTAATTTTGGTTCGCAACATTTTTTGTCATATTTCCGGAAGTATAATATATTACGATGGACACTATGCATATGTTAATCTCCCTTTTACAGTAGGACCTCGATTATCAAACTGCATTAATAACAAGATGACCCATATTCTGACTAAATTCTGCATACAAATGTTAATTTTATATGAAATTGTAAAATACATACCAATATAGAATTAACTACACAGTATACACTAATGATAATTTTCACTTACAAGTAACAGAAGGTGATCAATTTTAGGACGATCGCAGTTCGGATAATCGAGGTTATACTGAACAATTGTGTGCACAGCGTTGTCTTAAAATTAAATATTCTGAATAGGCATACATTCACGAAATTACCATGAATAACTTTCTAATCAATTTTTCGAATTTTTATTCTTGCAACGCTTTAATCGATTAATATTTTTGAATGCTCTTCTTTCGTGCAATCTGTCGGTCCCTTTCAGTCTCCCGGTGAACCAGCCGATCTCTCTTCGTGCATGAGTCTTCGCGTTACTCGTTCGTTAGCTGAAAGGGCCCCTTCTGCAGTTCCGTCTCTCCTTCTTCCGCGAAACTTTCCACGGAGACGCTGTAGAAGTTTCAGCGTGATATAAAACCGAGGAATCTCGACGACGCGGAATCGGTCGCGTGCTACGTCGATTACGCTCGTTCCGTTCGAACTGCTCGAATGTACGCGTTTCGGTAGTTTCCGAACTGGCGTGGAACGCAAAGGGTTTCAGCCAGTCTTGGAATCTTTCTGCAATGCTCTTCCGCCGAGCGTGGCCCCGCTTTGAATATAAATCCAACGGGTAGATTGGTTTACGGCACGCTAATATCTTCCCGGTGAAATGGTCTCTGTTTGAAGGATTTTTTCGGGAGAAATATTGCCACGCTGAACGCATGGAAATGAATACGGAATTTAGTGTTACGTGTAGCCGGGAAGTCGAGATAGCAGTCGAGAGAGAGACACGGGTGAAGATAAAAATCACCCTCGGTTCGGGACCTTAGCGAACGACCAGTCTGCAGGCGTCGTCGCCGTCGCTGCGGTTGTGAGGATTACATTGTCATAAAGTCCTGTGGAATTTACATGAGGAATGCCAGCAATAAAACATTGATGCGGCGGATTTGAATGCGGCCAGAGAACCGGCATGTCGTCTGATTGATTCGAAATTCCAAATGTTCCTTCTTTGGCATAGTGCACGTAACACAGTTGCAAATGTGCGGCCAATTCGATCGTATTAAGCCGAAGATTTCCTGACGTCGAAGTTTTAGGTTTGAATAAAACGCGACAAAGTCTGTTACTTCTTTGAGTACTCTGCCAAAGTGATATAAAAAATTTAGTGTTCTACAATAATTTAGTTTTATTTATTTCAGATTGCAAGACTGGTACATGTTGATATCTAAAGTATTACGTGTTATTTCAATATAGGGGAGCTATGTTGTTGTAACTACCATTCGAAGTATTTAATTATTGTTAGTACTTTCGAGAAAGAATCTCTGGGTAGCCATCTGACGGTAAGACACTGAAGTAAACATCACACCAATTTCATTGTATCATATTGAAATAGATTTCTACAACTATGTCACATCAGAAATAAAAGTATCCAATCATTTGATGATCCACTTTTGACTTTATTCTGTTACTATAATATGAATTTAGAGTTACACGTAATGATTGTTAGAAATTATTCGATCTCACACGTTGACTGCCACACTGTATTGGCTAAAAATGGCCATCATTCTAAATTTCTGTAAAATGAAAATATAATCTCAAGTTAAAATCTTTTTAATAAAGAATTTTAGGAATATTCATAATTTTTTTATTGGTACTATTAAAAATTAGTAAATAAATTTATGAATACTAGAAATGATGGAATAAACAATAACTGAATTAAGTGGCACCCATACATGGGTGATATAGCGGTCGAAGTGTTAATCAAATTTCTTTATTAGGGCCTCTGTTCTCAGTTTTCTTTTTTTTAGATTTTTTTAATCTTCATATACACCCTGTAGGCTAGGAGCGAGTAGGCTCCGACGGGCAGCCATCCTAAACTGGCGTTCGCATTGCCAGCTGGCAGATTGCCGCAGAGCGTTACGATTGCTGGCAGAGCGTTGCCCGATATCGGCCCCTCGCGAACCGCCAAACCTCTCGCGAAATATTAATTAACGTTATTAACGCCCCACCTTTCGAACTGCAGGGGAGGTGGGAACTCTCTCCTGGCCTCCTCTAAAGTCTCCACCTCCTTCATCCAGCCGTCCCGTTCTCGTCCGAGGGAAGGGAAAAACCCCCATTATCGTAAATCATCGTTTTCCAATAACGCTACCGAGGCTCTTCACGGCACCTCTTTCCCCTCTATCCTTTCTACAGGCCAAGCTTCTTCGTTTTTCCCTCGTTCGTCCGTGAAGCTTCGCAAAATATAGATCTTCCTGATTTCGTCATACTCTCACGATAACGCCATCAAATAAAAACAAAGGTCGAAGAGCTATACAACAGATTTATTAAACACTCCCGTCAATATACTCATTGATTATTCCTATAACACGGTTCCCGGGTAGGCAGATAAAATCGGCTGCTAATCAGCCAAGGCTCGCGGTTGCGTCGAAGCGTTCATATTGGTTCATTAGCTCATAATTAGCGCGGTTTTATCGAAATCCGATCGACAGCTCTGTTCACGAAAGTTCAACGTTGCCTTCGATTCATCGGTGCTTTTTTAATTTCGTTCCCTTCGAGACTTACGTTAATTTCGTCCGCCCACCCTGCTGTATGCCTCTCATTATTAAATCATCGTGTCGAATGATTTAACGCGGTGCTTTATTTTTGCCCTCCGTATCGGGACTTTTCGATGAATAAGTAAACGCAGCCGCGTCCAGAGACCGAGGAGACTTTGGCGAGCGGGTGAATTGAATTCACGGGGGTCGAAGAGCAAGCGGTCAGGTTGGATGGTGGATCAGATAGCGGCGAAGGTGTCGATCAGGATTTCCAAGCACGTGGTCCAATGCTAACAGCATCCGTTGCCGGTAGCAAAAGCTATCCTGCCTTCGAGGATGGATAGCCAGACAGACAACGGGTGCGCGGGTGGATCGGGGGTGGAGTATTAGGCCAACAGCCCGGGTTCCGCAATCACCCTCGGGGGTTAATGCCATCAGGAGCAAACAAAGTATAAAGTAGGTACAGTAGCTGCTAAGTAGCCGCGGGCTAACTAGCCAGAACCGAACGGACTCGACACGTTTATCGCATATCAAAGCCTCGCCGATGACGAAGTTACTCGACGTGCAACGATTTTTGGTTGAAAGCGATCGGACGAGCAAGTTTGGAAATTTCATTTACGCTCTTCGGCGGAATGATGGCGCTCGTCTCATTAAATTTTTAAAGAGAGTCTAGCCAGAAAGTAGGGGATTTTTGTGAACACTTTTGATGTTAGGAATGTGGGTTACACTTGGAAATAAGGATTGTGTTATTGGATTATTTGTTCGACAGAATAAATTTCTAATTGGGAGTATATATGATACTAAAACGTCAGTAGAGAGAAAAATGTAATTATACTATTGTTGAAGGACTATTCTAAAGTTTTCAGTTGCTTGAATCATTCGTAATGATTTGTAGCTGTAATTTTGTGAGAAAATTTTCTGTTCAGTAATGTACTGTGTTAATTGACTAATGTTTGTACGTTGTCTGCTATTTATATATGTGACTCTTTTATAATTTGTTTGGAACGTTTTTAAATTATGTCCTCACGTATTTAAGGAAGATTTAACAGAAGCTTGCTTACAATAGAAATTTTGTTTTTATTTAGTAGTGTATACATTATGGAGCAAAAATTGTAGTGTTTGAGTTACTTCTTCAACTGTTATGTAATTTTAGGACAGTAGTAGATTAAATGAAATTTTCTTCAAAATTAATGATTCACCGTCCCAGACTTTGCAATGGGGATAAAGTACCCGAAACCAAAGAAAACACTGTATATTCAAGAAAGTACCAAATTCATCGAAAAAGATTAATTTTCTTAAACCTGAGATCTTGAAATTTAATAATATTAGAGTAATCAAGCATGTCGGAAGATCCTAAACAACGCTATCAATAGAAAAAGAGTAAGGAACGACTATTATTTAAAATATAGTATTTACAACTCTTCCGTGTGCTTCTTTGTGAACTTTGTGCATACTTATTGCTTCGTAGTCCAAAAATTTGCATACACCATTTAAAAGCAGTTAGACATCAGAAAGATTGGGAGTACTCGGAAGAAGCATAATCGTTCCAGCAACTAAATAATCACATCAACGAAACATCCGACAACTTTACAACTCGCAATAAAGTTCACCTGTTCGGTAAGTATTATAGATTCAAGGAACTAATTGAAGATGTAATACGGCGAGTTTATGAACTTTCACGCTGTATTCAATGGAATGCGGAATTATGATTTTAAAATAGGGACGCTATTCTAATATCCCTGCACGTGCCATCGGGGTTGTTTCACTTTGTTTCGGTAAACTTTCACTGGCACTCATTTTTCTCCAGGTCCAAACTTTCGAATACGAACTTGAACTTTCGCCGAAAGTTTCTCGCGGTATAATGACGAACTGAACTCTCAAAAAGTTACGCAGTAACGAGAACTTCTTCAACAGGCTTTCTATGATACAGTTTAGCGGGCGATTTCATAGTCATTTAGCAAACTATCGTCAAGCTGTAGTTCCGCAACAGTTCGTTGATATAAACGATTCCATGTTGCGGTGGATCATAAACAATCACTTGCCTGAAATGGTTCATCAAAATTGCAGTGTCCAAATTACAATGTGCAATTGTTAACACGTGTTGCACCACGTGTCACGTATATATAACGACCGATATTCAGGAGACGCCGACGTCACATATGTGTGACAGCGAGAATGTACTAATTCCTTTAACACTTTGACCGCCACACTTTATTAGCCGAAAATGACAAACTTTCTAAATTATACAGAATGAATGTAACTTCAAATTCTACTCGATTTCATCAATAATATTAATAATTTTCATCATTTTTCATTGATTCTGTTAAATTTTATTAGATATATTTATTATGCTGTACATGATCAAGTAAATAATGGCTGAATCTCAGTGTCACCCACATATGGGTGACATAGCAGTCAAAGTGTTAAAGTACCTTATTACACATATTTTAATATGAGATGAATGTTGTACATATGGCATATTATTTGGAATACTTACTTGGCCCCCTTATCACATTTTGAGTGCAGGTAATCAGAAGATAGGTACATTATTATTAATAGAATGACTAAAACTGTAAGGTGGTCTGTGGTGGCTGATTTTTTATTGAAATGATAGTAACGAACATGTTAATCCTTTGCACTATGATATTATCCAGACTTTCTTCCTACTCAGACATTTGTCGCATAATTGCGAGCATTCGAATATGCGCTTGAACTTTTTTGACAAAAGGAGCGTCAATTGCAATTGGCCACCGAACTTCACCGAGACAATTCATTAATATACGAAAATAATAACATGACAATTCAAATTCTACCCTCGTCGAATTTATTTCATAATTCCTTCCCCACAGGTCGATTGTTCCAACTGCTATACTTCTCCCTTTCTCCCTTTCCTTTGTAATCTTTCATATTTTATTGTCAACATAATCAACTTACGTTTCGAATACCCCAAAGAACTTCCAGTTTGTCAGTTAAATCTGAATGAAGGCAGAGACGTGATTATGAAACACATTTGATCAATTTACTGAGTCGCCGTGTGTTCGATGAACAAAGGACAAAGAAGAAGATCGACAGGGCGGAGAAAGGGCAAGACAAAGAGAGGCAGGAAGAAAAGTGTGGAAGCAAGGAGAGAAGCCGAGTGAAAATAAACGGGAGAGAAGAAAATCTTATCCGGGCTTCCAGTCTCGTGGGCTTGTCCCGTCTCTTTTCCTCTTTTCTCTCCTTTCTTCTCTCCAACGATCTCAACGGCTCAGCCGTCGTCTCCTTCCATAATTTGATTGTTTTAATTAAATTTCACCGGGGAATCGCTTTACGCTGGGCACACTGGCCTGGCGGGCACAATGCAAACCGTGACGTGTACGGAATGAATCGGGAATGGAACAGCAAATGGGACGATCGGGGAGGGAAAACGGAGTCCGACTGGATTTCTTGGTAAAATTTCATGAAGTAAGGGCACACTTACCTTCCTACCTCATATTTTGAACGTCGAGGCGAATCTGGCACGCTTTGGAAGAAAGCAACTGTATTGGACAGCAACATTATATGCTTACAAAATTAGAAAAAAATTGCTGTAGAGTTTGCGAAAATCATTTTGAACAGCTGTTAACTGGGACACATGGTCGTTTGAGAAGTACTTGGAATCAGTGATGCAGAAGTTCTTTTCTTAGGTCCGAATGTACATTTTAAATAAGTGATGATAAAATTTTGTTTCGTGTGCCAGTGAAATGTAATAAAACGGTATTTGAAGGAATACTTATTATTAGACTATGTTCCCTATTAGAATTAATAAATATTTTTGTTAAGATCTGATAATACCAGACAGAAGCTATGAACACAGTAAATTCATTAATAGCAATATATTAATAGATAAAACGGTATCTGTTCTGGCATCGCCTAATACTACCCTTTTGACAGCCAGTGTACTCATAATGCTAAGAATCACTGCAATAATGAGAGAATGCACAGTAAAAGATTCCTATATTTTTTCTTTTATTTTTTCAATCAGGTTAATTACTGTGAGATGCAAATATCTTAAGATTAAATGATCGGTACGGTAGGCTTATTAACACATTGAACACCACAGTGAAAACGGTCATGCCTAATCAGACACGATATAATTTACTATTTTTTATAGAAATTGTAAAGGTACAAAGAAAATTTGAGAACCCAGCCGTGTTCTTCTGTTCCTACATTATTGTGTCAGTATGAAGTTTGCTCAGAATCTTGCGTTAATCGATAATTATTTAATTAAAAGAAATTTGAGGTGTCGGTCACCGGTGACCGCCACGGCGTTCAACGTGTTAAGGTCGTTGAATTTGTTTTCTTATGCATGTAAAATGAAGAATTTGTATTGAGCCAGTAGTAACGGAAATAGTTAAGGTAATCAAGTTACGTTGTCCACCCTGTATACCTTCCGACTTGTCTTGTCAGATTTATTACATAATTTATTAAAAGATCATTTTTGCAGAGTTTCAGAGATGATTAGCTTTTAATATGAATACAAATTAATAGTCTAAGCAAACCCTTTGATATTTTAGGAAGAATAATATTTATTATGTATCGAAAGTTATTTGTGACTCGCCTCAATAGTTTGAATGTACTTGAAAAATGAAATAACGTCGAATAAAGTAATATGGCATGTAAAAGGTTGTTTCGAAAGCGGCAGGGCACCGAGAAATTCTTTTGGCAACATGATTGCGAACAATCCAGCCGCGTCTATCAAAAACATGCAAGTTGCCGAGTGAAAAAGGGAAAGCAGCTTGGCTGGTTCTCCTCTCGTAATAAGACGAAGGTTAGACATGACCGCGAGGAACGCCATGGCGGCTGGTAACGACGCGCCACCCCGCATATTTCTCCAGATATTGGAATTTGTCGCGGTTACTTCGAATTATCTTCCACCCCTAGCTATGCCGGCGTGGTCTACCCTTTCTGCTATATGCTCTTTAGTCGATAATCCGCGAGGTCGCAAAGCATTATCAGCCGACATCCAAAGGACTCTCGATTGCGACATAAATCCTGTCGATATCGTGATTTAGTTGTTTCATATTTGCTTTTATACTTGCAGAGAAAACGATACAGAACTGTATGAGTTGTTGACAGCTCTGAATTATTTATTTGAGCAAGTGTACTCCGTTGACATGTTCATTTCATTCAACGCAGTTGCTAATAGATTTTGCAAAATTTCGAATAACACACTGGTTGCAATTGTAGTACAAGGTAAGAAGTTTATGATGAAGCGGGTGGATATTTGTATTTTTAAACCTTAATTAATACATTCCGTGCCCTAGTGGAAAATTCCGTAACTAATCACATCTGAAACTAAGTTTCCGTAAATACATAACGTTAAAAATATAAACGTCGAATGATCTCATGGTATACTTTTCATTCTGAAAAATAAATTATGATATATGTACTTAGGATACACTTTTTCAATACTGCCGAATTAAATAATTATTAATACTCATGAAATTCCGTGTAATATCAAAATCAAAATAATAGTGAAAATGAAAAATACATGTTCGTATCGTTCAATATTTTTATTCCTATAAAATCTATATTCAAAAGCATTTTGTAATGTGTCTGACCACGCACGGCAATTTTCACTGTTGCGATTAACATGTTAAAAAAATCGAAGGTGTTTCAAAATGTTTCTGTTCGCAAATACATTACATCAATTTTGTATCTGTTACGTTAATGATTTTCAAAAATAACAAAAGATGTTTTTTTACTAGAAACGCTGAGAAAATTATGAAAAGATGAAACGTGTAAAATATTTACGTCTCATAATTTCAAATATAGAATAATTTCCACAAAAATAATAGCGTTTATAAAATATAGGGTGTATACCGACCGATTTGTCGGCCTAAGTTTATGAGATGATGTATTAAGGATTGATTTTCTGCGGTTGCTGCACTGTGTCTGCAGTCCAGAGATACCATCCAACGAAGCAGAAATGAACATTCTGGATAAATCATTTAATTTGTTAAAAAAATAAAAAAGCTGTTACGCACGGAAAGTTATCAACTTGTTGCCGGTTAAATTGTATGTTTGTTTTCTTGCTGCTCGACATCGTAGAATTCGACAAACAGCGAGAAGCGAGGACCGATAATGGGGCCAATTAAAGCTTGTTGACATCGAAAACGATGAATCGATTCCGCTCGGAGCTTTAATATACCTAATTACACGGCCATTCTCGGTTTTTACCTTGTGATTTCAAACAAAGGCGATGGAACCGGGAGAAGGTTGTCTTTGCGTGGGTGGCCAGCGACAGGGACAGGGGTTGAGATCACTTCTTCCGCTTGGATTGTCATCGAGGGGGCGAAAAATTCAGATGGGGAAGATTTCATAGGCCCCGTAAGGAAAATTTTCATTTTCACCTTAATCTACATTCGTTGTGCGTATTTCTGCATTAATTGCGATTCACTGACAATGCTCGCGATAATTATAATCATTTCGAAACATCACTCCAGATTATCCAAGGGACCGAAACCTAATCTGTATGTTACTGAATGTTCAAATCTGAGATAAATCTAATATATTCTCTTCTTTGTGATTAAATCTGAAATTTGAGGGTTAAAAGAGATCCTGCAAATAGAAAGTTGTTATTATACATTTTTATATATTTATTTTGAAGATACTATCCATCGATTCTTCAGTTCGCGTATATATATATATATATATATAAAATGATAATCGTAGGAGAAGTGTTTCTAGCAAATACTTTCTTCGTAACAAGAATTCTCAAATTTATCTAAAAATAAGCTTGATTTTCTCCTCGAATTCTCCACACTTTTTCTTAATGCATTTCCTTTTAAACTACGAACCTTTAACGCGTTTAGTGCCAGTGTGAAAACAGCCACACCTACTCAGAGCTACACTCTTATGTGGTTTCTAAATAAGTCATTTGTCAACAGCAACATGGAAGTACTGAAAATAGTCACGCTATTATTTTCACTTTTAATGTAACTCATAAAGAGTAGGAATATTTAAATATTCAACTATGTACCTGTGTTTCTATATAATGGTAGCAATGTTAGAATTGCCGTAAAGATTATAACAATCAATAATTTTTTTAACTCAGTTTCAAGAGTTTTTGTTGACTCTTCCTTGTCAGTCAACGTGTTGAACAAGTTACTGTAACTATAAGAACAAATTTCTATTAATTATTACTAAATACTGCATTGCAGGTATACTGTACTCCTAGTTTGTAGTTTGTGTTAGTTAGTAAACAATTTTACCTTAATTTTACTCAAAGTTAAATTCGTTCCTGACAAAATAACAATTTTCAATTCTCTTGAAATAGTTACACTATTTTCAGGTGTCTGTTAAGACTGGCGTAGGTTTTAGTGCTCAATAACACATTTCAAATGTCAAAAAGTCACTTACACGCTTTCAAATTCTCACTTATTCCTAAAAAATTGTACAAGTACGGCCATTTCGGGATAATGAAATACTCCTTCCAGTCCAGCAACCGCTAAGTCCACAAAAATACAAGTACAATGCGATTCACCCTTCCAAAGACGTCGCGACTACGAAAAACTATAAATCCGTGTCATTTACACCTGGCCAACGATTGGCCGGCTTCGACTGGCTATCCCTCAGCCGCCTCCATTTTCTCGGCGCAGAATAAGTTCATTGGAGTTGGTCCACGAGCTCTCGAAGACCACCCCGTCGGGTTTTCAGGCTCCCTTTCAGAAGCTCCCAGCCACTTGACGGCTTGAATGCGCATTTTTAGTAAATTAAAAAGTATCGTGTGACTGCGCCAGAACGCAAACCTCCCTCTAAAGCGTTCTTAACCCTGGTCGAGCCCCTTAACCCTCTCGCTCGTTCGTTCTTCTCTCTTGGCCTGGGTTAGCCGATCCTCCCTTACCGCCTGCTCACCCCTGCCACCCTTCTTATACATGTACAAACCCCCACATCTTGCTCCTCCACTCGCTCGCGACCTCTCGACTCTTCGAGTCCCCTCCGAAATTGCTACCCTTGTTTGCGTTTAATGCTCCGCTATTTTTTCCTACCTCTCTCTCCCTCCCTCTCTCTCTCTCTTTCTCTCTGTTATCCACTGCTCTTCCACTGCCTTAAAAAGACGAACGGCTGTGTGTTACTCTGTTGCTTATTTCAGAGGCTACTCTTCGCGAGAAAAGTTAACGAATTTAGCCGCTGCGAGATTGTCCTCGTTGCTAAACTCGCGGAGAAGTGCTGAAGAGGAGGGTGCAGGAAATGTGTTCAGGTGTTCATTTTCTTTTAGTATGCCTGGTATAGGTCTGGACACTCTCGAAGTATTGTTACTTGCTTGGGATATTGTTTTAAGGAATACGATATTTTATTTGACGATTATTCTGTTATCGAGAGACAGTTCGGACTTGGATACTGTCAGTGTAATGATGGTATTAGGAGTATTTCTTCAAATAGTTATTTGTTTTATTTGGAGATTCCTTAAACAGACTTTTTAAGATTATCTTATTATGGTGGTTTTCAATGAATAACTACATATTCAGTGCTAGTAATTTTAATAGATTTTTGAAGGTACGATTTTAGAGGTACAGCTGAATAGTGTACCATGTATGTGAACTAAAACTTATTTTATTGCATCATTATAATAATGTAGTCAGAAACGTATACATACGGCACTATTCGTAAGTACTTGAACGCTTCAGTCCATCAAAAAAGAATATCGTTATAGTTACTGTGAAATATATTTATTTCAAAAGGTTTGTTATTATGATCTTCAATATTAACACAGCTTGTCGAGTAAAACTTTATAAGATTATTTTAAAAGAATTTCGTGTATTTATTTGAATTGGACACTAACTGACAATAAGCATCGTTCGAATAATTATGGTTGGCAGTGTACGTATACGAACCAGTGCAATCAACTTACTTCTTGAATTTTTTCAATTTTACTCTTCTTCAAGGGTGTGCATACTGAATAATTGGCATTAATTGTATTATAAAACATTTGACATATTGATAACGCCTATCATTATAAATAATATAAATTCCTGACTACTCAGAATGTGAACATACAATTTATTAAACGTGACATCTGTTCTATTCGTTGGTGTCACAATTGAAATAGATTATGGATCATTCAGGTTGTGTCAAGGCACATTACGTAGTTGCAGACTGGTACAATTGCAGTCTATTTGATTACATAAAAACGAGCGTGTAGCCGTCTTTAAAAAATTAGCGGAGCCGAGACGACGAACCGAAAGGGCTTTTCACCCCTTGTTGGGAATACTTTGTCGAGCGACTGTGGTCCGATGGAAGCCAACATACTATACCTCCCCCCGTATGCCTACGCGTATTTAATTTGTAAAAGTATTTCGTAATTCGCGTGGCTAAAGGTTGGCCCGCTACTTTAAACGCAGCCCTCCCTTCAGCCACGAAAACGAAAACGCTCGGGAAAATCAAAATCACCTGCACAACGGGTGTCCAAAAAAGTGGTATCTCGTTTAACGGTTTGTACACACTAAAGAAAATGTCTGAAATTGAACCAGAATCTTCAGGAAATTATTGAAAGTCCATGTAAGTCTTTTGTATCTAAATAAACGTGTGGAAATTCTGCTTAGTTTATCGTGTGAGCTCATAATTTATTATTAGTAGGATTCATAGCAGCAAAAATATTTGCGAGGAAAATAGGTCTCTCCTTTTCTAATTGCTAAACTCGGGACTTTCTTGAGCTCTTTATATTTTTATAGGCGTATAAATTCTTGTTCTTTTCTAATGATACAGGATCACTAATATATTTATCTTCATATACTTTTCATTTATTCAGATTTTTAACCCTTTCACCGCTTACTGGAATAAGGGTGTGTGGTACAAAAAAATTTCTACCATTCTTATAACTTATATTAATCGTATTTATTATAAATAACATAAAAATACGCTTTAACATGTATTTGTTTAGTTCTTTATTAAATAAAGTTGGAATATTGGTAACCAAAATTAGGCTGTGCCCTATATACGCAATAAGTATGTCCAAAGTGTGCGTGGATAAAAAAATATTCATTTCTAAGCATTTTCACCAATATCAAAATTAATTGATCGAGTAATAGTAATAATGGTAAAATTACAGTGTAAAAAAATAATTGTGTTCTGAGATATCTTTACTTTTTGAATATTATATTTAAAAAACCGTATTGTCATACGTTGTATTAATTACTAACAATCAATTATTTTATTGTAAATACTTAACGGCTTTGTATTATAGTATTCGAAACAATTTTAAAATTCCATGCAAAAGATGACAACCCTTGGAGACTTCTAAAATTTACACAAAAATAAACATATTTAAAAGACATACTTACTGAAGAAGCACAAAAAGAAAATCATTCATTGTTACAATATCCAGCAAAACTTCTTCGCTTCAGCGTTCCTGAAGCTCCGGAAGAAGATCCCTCCACCCCTCCGTCATCATCTCTCGTGCGAATTTAATCTGCATCCAATAATAAACATACACAATTAGAAACCACAAAATGCAAATCATTCATTGCTGCGACATCCAGCAAAAATTCTTCGCTTCAGCGTTCCCGAAGCTCCGGAAGAAGATCTCTCCGGCCTCCCGTTATCATCTCTCGCGCGAAGGCACGTTAACTCCTTCCTCCGGCAACCTTTGCCGCGCTTAATGTCGAACAATGCGCGGTCGGGGGTTTAAGCGCGTGCTTTGTCGTAATAAAAAAATATCGGACTGTGTGTTGCTCGGTAAAAACCAATAAAGGTTGGCAGGCATGCTTGCTCGTGCAGCCGGCGGTTGCGGTGAAGGTTTCCGCCGATCCCCCGTACACGTACCCTACTCTGCGTCTATATGTATGTATGTAAGCGTGCTCTGTATACATACATATACGTGTATCCGAAAACTCGGGGGCGAGTTCTTGCTAAAACAAACCCCCGAGAGAGAAAGAGTGGTCGGGGCCTCCGGCGGTGGGCTACAGAGAAGTGGTAAAGAGAGAATTTGCAAGGGAAAGCCTGGGATCCTGTCTCGGTGTCAGAGGGTCGCCAGTCCGTCAGCTTCCCGTCGGCCCAGAAACGGACCAGCCACGGATCAACGAGCCTGACATTTTAATATCAAGCGGAAAACCTTACCGCCATGCAGAAATGTATCTATTAAGCTGATTTCAACCGAGAAGTTACGTCATCTCGAGACGTGGTCCCTATCAGAGTCAGGTTATGATTGATTCATATCGAAAGGCATGTACTAATGAAGTTTTTCTGATTTAACTGACATGGACCACTGCTGCTTGTTGTCAGATGTACATGGATCTAGAGTTTCAGGTTTGTTTTGAATTATCGAGCATTGCTGTGAATAGATGGCAAACCATGTGACTGCTGTCCAGGTCTGATGCAGTTGGACTTCAGAGATGGTAGATGTATAGTAGGAAAATTACTGATGTGTCGACTTTAACTTGGTTATGTAAATGATTTAGTGTTGTTTTGATATAGGAATTGCTATATTTTGTATATTGAGAGCGATTTAACACATTTAATACAATCAGCCTTTGTGTGCCCGTTTTACGCAGAATTTAACGACTGTCACTGGCCTTGAAGTGTTTGTCAGTAACTTTATTTCAACATGAGGCTTATTATTATTTATTTAACATCAGGCTCAGTAGATGTCTTACTAGAGTATTCTTGTACATTTTTGGAGTTAGACAGGCTGTATATCTTCGTGAAATATTATTTTCAGTTAATCCTTTTATCAAACTATGTGTCCCTGGACTTTACTTTTCCCAAACCTTCCATGGTGGCGGTTCCGTGTACAACTATTAAATTTTCGATGGCACATCCCCAATTTTACACGATGTTTGTAGATGACTATACCTAATTCTCCTAACGTGAATTTCATATAAGAGTTACTGAAGGTTTATAATATTCGATTGAATCAAATTCGATGCATGGAACACTTCTAAAGCTCTCCTAGCGAATCCTGCACGATCGAATCTCTTCGTTGAAGTCTGTTCCGCATCCACGGGAGCAATTACCCTCGCCAGCAACACCTAGACGAAGCTTGTTACTTCGAGACCGCTAATAAAGGATAAATTTGAGGATAAAAAGGGAGCCACGTGTTGCGGGGCCAGCGTGCGTGCGGCAAGCCAAAGCCTCCAAGGAGTTTTCCGACGATGGCGAGAGGGAGGCGAGATGGAACAGTCGGCCTTTTCCTTATTTTTATCAGGTTTTCCAAGGGGATGAATATTTAAGGGAAGCGGACTTAATCTGCGCTCTGGGATTCGCGGCAGACGCGTATCGCAAAGCAGCCGATCTCCCTGCTCTCTTTTTTTCTTCTTCCTCCATCTCGCGCTCGTTATTCTCTCGCTACAGTATCGAGCAAGGGGATAGGGAGCCGAGGAGGCGAGAGGCTAGAGGTGGAGAAATAACGAAGAGCATCCTGGAGGATGGAGCACGGTGCCGGTGCATGTTTCCCTAAATATTTTATGGCCGTTATCGACTCTTGACCGAGGAAATTCCACCGGTAATTTCATCCCCGACCGCTTCTAGCGAAAACTGATTCTGCACTGTACCCTTAAATGCGACTAATGCTATTTAAAGGAACATGTGAACGTTCGCTATCGAGAGCAAGTTTAATTATACCTACGAACAGCGAGAAACGGCAGGATTGTAATCAGAAAGCAAAGTACCTCTGCTGTACATATTTATTGCAACATTTTAGAATGTCTGCAAATACCAGGCAATTAGGTGATCAAAATTATCAACCTTTTCAGAGTTAATAATACGTGTATGTACGTGTTTGATTATTTTTTAATTTGAATACTGCTAACAGAGATATTACGCCCAGTGTAAAAAATAAAAGAGCATCATTATTTTTAACGTTTCCTAATTGTTTCTCAATTTTCATTCTTTTTGTGTAATAGCTATGAGTTCATCGCGGATGAATATATTTAAAAGTAATACATCTTTATCCAACTGTAATAAGTTCATTCCTGAAAAGGTTAAACAGTTGTTTCTGGATCAAGCAAGAATAAGAAATATAATATTAATTGAATTGCCTTGAAGATATCTTAAACAACTGTATCAATGGAGGTAACACCATAGTAGGTTACTGCAAGAATCATACATTAAATAATTTAATTATTAGAGCGCTCTGATTGCACGTCACTCTATAGTTGACTTATGTTTATATAAAGTGTATCATGAATTATTACTATTTTGATTATTTTATAGTAGAAAAGAGGCAATCATATGTAATATGACTGTATATAATCACAATTTTTTTATCAGTGGTGATAATTTTTTAAATATATTTCAATATTTTTATGATTACCCTGTATAGTAGCTATTAAGACAAGTACAATGGCTTAAGTAAAAGAAAGAAAAGTTCTACAATACATCCTTTACCCGGAACATTTTGCACTAATTTCTATAAATTCCTAAATAATCAAAATGGTAATATATAGTGGCTCAGTCTGTATACTTCTCCCTTTCTGTGCCAACGCAAAGGCGCGAAAGAAGGCAGAAAAACAGCTTGGAGCTATGACTCCGTAAAAACGCGCGTTTCCACCTCTGGTCCGCGTCGGAGGAAGAAAATTCTCAGATCCTGAAGTAGAGGAAAGGACAGAAGAATGCTGGCAGTGTTTAACGTCAGACCTTAACCGATCCTAAGCCTCTTAAGTGTCTCTGAGATTCTTAAGCCGGACAAAGAGACGCTTTTTTTCCCTTTCGTTGGAGGCACTCGTCGGAGGACCTCGAGGGAGGCACGAGATGCCCCTGATAATTGAATCAAACGATTTATTCTCCCGATTAAAAATGATAGAGAGCCTAAGGAGGTTTTCGGTTACAAAGCTGCTTTCCTCCCCTTCTCTCCTTTCTTCTGCTCCTCTTCACTCGCCAGCAGCAGAGAAAAAAGTGCGAAGAAGAGCTGCCGCTTCTCACTGGGGCTGACGGTGAGGGCGGTAAACGGTGTAACGCGATCTCGATCCTGAAAGCACTTCTTTCTGGAAGTTCGAGAGCTTTCGAATGAGACGTTTACGCCTTTGTCACGAATTCGTTACGTTACTTGAACTATACAAGCAAAGGAGACTGGCTGAAGATTGCAGAATGTTATTCATTTTGTGAAAACAGTTTCAGAGTACAGATAATTTTACAGTATGACCTCGATTATCAGATCACCGGTTATCCAATAATTAGATGTTGTATATGAGTTAGAAGCTAACATTATTATTACTGACACTATGTACCTAATTCTGTACCATCGTGTATTTAATATTCTAGATTAAAGTTATAATTTGTTTGCAAAACACAGTTACAACGTGAGTCATCTTTTTATCAATTATATTTTGGATAAACGAGGTTCCACTGTATTTTCTGCAAACTGATACTTTATTATGGCACAGGTGAAGATCTTATTTTCGATCGTCGACTGTCATTTAGGAAATTCAATCCCAATTTTTTCAACTATTCATCAGCTACACCTAACAGAAGGATTAATCCTTTAAGTGTTCATTACTGTTTTATTTCAACTGTAAATTTAATACTGTTTTCTGTGAAACTATCAGAGGCATACATTTAAATTTGTTTCCTGGAAAATTGCAAAAATATAATTTTAATTTCTCTTTTCCCTACAATTCTAAAGAAAGTATAATTTTGAAAGGCACGTACTACCTAATTGTTAATTACTTTTCAAATTGATCAGTCTGCATTTATCAGTATTTGTTATTCCTTATTAATATCACGTGTGCCCATTTGTACACTATACACTATACGCCACTGCGACCATGAAACCACTAAATAATTTCTTTCGAAAACACCATGGAACCACTAATTAATTTCTTTCGAAAACACTGAATCTTCAGTATACAACGCGTCCGACAATGAAATGTGGCGTGTCACGTAAACTTCGTGGCACAGGAAGGCGAAGAAGTAGAGGATGCATTTGATAAAAGGGAGTTCGAAAGAGAGCAGCCGCATCGACAAGCGAATGGCAGATTGATTTCGTTCGACTCCACCCGCTTTCCACCCCCTTCGATACGACGAAGAGGGATGCGTTCGATCTCATCTCGGGTTATTAATAATATCTAGAGGTTAGTATTTCCGAGCGGAGTGACGAAGAGGAAAGAGAGAGGGGTGTGTCTGTAAGAGGAAATGGGAGATCTCTTCATTTCTGTATCACGCGAACGAACGAACCAACCAGCGGTGCAGGGCTAGGGCCACAGATGGAAATACCCGATTTATATGCAAATTCCATATTTGTCGCTGCGAGGAGGTGCCAGCCTCCGTCGTTCTAGGCCTTCGAGGAAAGAACCCCTGAAAGAGCCATGCTTTTCCTTTCTCTGGTCAAGTAATCGGAAACTAATGTGCACGATCTAACACATACGTTCCGCGAATGTCAATTCATTAAAAATATTGCTCATGCAGAACATGGAAGTGGAAACTGGAATTTTATATTTTATCTTTGTTGTGTGTAAGGGTAAGTATCTTCTTTAATTCGCGATTCAGTCAAGGAGGTGCTTTAACATGAAAAAATTAATTTATATGTCGTTTTCCAGAAAAATGTTTTGGAAGATTTATTTAAATCTTGCGTGTTTGGTTGAATCCAAACGTAACATTTGTTCTTTTGCGTTTTATGGGCCTCTGCGTGGGAAAAATAACTTTTCAGGACGTTTAGGTTTTGAGGAAAGTGTTGCTCAGGATTCACTAGGTACACGTGCATTTGATTATGTTCAGATATAAGAATTGTTACATCTGTCTGCTGAGTCTATGTCATGCTAACATAAATATCAAATATTCGATTCGTTTAAATTTGTTAAAAAATCTAGTTTATTCACACCGACTAAAATGGACCCATTAGAAATGTTTATTAACAGATATTTACTTGTTAGGAGTTCAGAATTAATAGATGTATCCAATAACGCCTGATGGTTCCAGTAAAATAATTACTAATATTATTCATTAAGAAAGGTAGAATTTAAGGTAACATTCATTTAGTAGAAAAATTGAGAAAGTTTCTCATTTTCAGCTAGTACAACGTAGCAGTTAAAGTGTTAATATTTAAACTTTGTTCACACGAATTACCCTTTTCATGGGGAAAATTTATGTTTTTATTGAAAGAGTTGATATTATAATTTTATAATATTCTTCACGAGATTAAATCTACACCCGATCGTGTGCCACGCTGCACTAGCTGAAAATTACAAATTGTCTAAATTTTTATACAAAATTAATATAACTATAAATTGTACCTTTTTTACTCAATGTCAATAACTCTCACAATTTTTTTTTACTGCTACTATTAAACCTTATCGAATATATAAATTAATACTACACATGATCAAATAAATAATGATTGAATTTTTGTGTCACCCAAATATGGATGACGTGTCATTCAAAGTATTAAAAAGGACGTTAACTATGAATGTTCATTTGGTCGATCAGTTATCCTTTCTAATCTGTGCAGCATCCACAGGCTCGGTTGGTTACTAACAGCGAATGCCGGTCTATAAAATCTCGTTAACGTCAGAATATGGATTTTCTTTCAAGGGTGCATGAGCCAGCAAATTATCGAGAGTCCTTTCTTCCACCCTCGTTGGCTCGCGATATCGTTAATAAACTCAACGTCCCGGACCGTTCCCCATCTAATCACCACGCGTTTTTTTCCTCCAGCACTACCCCCCCGCCATCTTATTTTGCCTTTTCCTTGGGACACCTGCATATTTGATGCTCCTTGTAAACGGCGAACCTTCGAATAAACGCGTTAGGCTCATGTATTATTAATGTTGCTGAAGGAGATTAAAAATCGACGGGATGCTACTTGGTTGGTGGATCAACAACTTATTCCATAGCAGATCATTTTTCTTTCATCGTATAGGTATTCATTGCTGGTAAAATATATGTAAATATAATCGTAGAACATGGTTGGATAATTACATGATTCGCTATGTGTGATTGTCAAGGGTTTTTGTGAAAAGCAATGAAAATTCTTTAGTTTAGAGACTGGAAAAAATTCCATAGAATTAAATAGGATAAATGTAGAAGATTAGATTAATATAAGATTTTATATGATTATTTGACTGCAGATGTTAGTGCTATTTAACGTACCCAAATATTTGTAAAACGCACACTTAAAACCATGAAAAGATGCAAAATGCAGTTCTTTGACATTTACACAACAAAGTACAGTTCTGCCAAAGTTTCATTTCTATAACTGCATTAACGTACAAAATACTAAAATCTATAAATGTATATTTGCATAAACATCTGCAGTCTATAGATTATTCTACGTGACTATAAGATATCGTTTTTAATAACAGGTACATTAATTTGTAAATCGATTAATTTAAGATTGAAAAAACTGTACTTAAACGAATCCTAATATTATGTCACTTGATTACCCACAACCAAATGCATATTAATTGGGTATAAATATCATAAAAATACAAATTCTCAAAATTGCATCCGAAAAGATATTGATAACTGATTTCTGCTGAAATATCCTTCTTTAAAAAGTATTATTACTCCAAGAAACATAATCATAACAAAATCCATAGATCATATCACGAAATTGCAATTACAGACCACAACAAAATTACCAGCAGAAGTAACACATTACAATTAAAAATTACAGAGTTCTATACACAGTAGTATTCAAATTTCATGCAATAAACAGAAACTTTCTCTGGATTAAAAGAACAACAGTCCATCGCGAGAATTTAAGTACAATGCAGCGATTACACTAACAAGCCACGAAATCTGTGTGTCATTTAATTCCGGGAAGCGCGCAAGCAAAATATTTTTCTCGTAAAAGCAACAAGGGAATTCTTTGATGTACGAATGCTCGTGAAAATCCGTGGGAAAGAAAATCATGCGGGACTTTTCGGCGGCGGGATGGGGTAGGGGAAGAATTAAAATTCTTCTGCACCAACGAACCTGCAAGGTGGATTGGGGGGGGGGGGGGGGGGGGGGGGGGGGGGGCAGAAACGGCTGTGTACCCTGGAAGAAACCGCGAAAAGAATTTCTCTGAGATAAGCGGTCGTGGGGGAGGGTTGCCGAGGAAGCGACGGCTTACGGGGTTGAACGAAGGGGAGTGGAGGGGGAGGGTACCAGCGGGACATTCCGGGAAAAATGATTATACGAAGTTGGAAAAACTTCTGGCACGAAAGAGAGAAAAGGTGGCGATCAGAAGCTGCCGGAGGAACGCTTTCCCGCAATGTCACGACTACGGGGTCATTTATTGCCGGATTTCTCGATGGAAACCCTCCCGTACGATTGTAAATTACCGATCCGTGGTCTCTTTTGCGATATATTGTGATTATCGATTCGTATGTTTTCGTATTTTGTAATTTTAGTTAAATAAATAGAAGAAGAATGTAGAATAGTTGGGATGCTGAAAATGGCTCAGCACAGACGCTGTTATCAACTTTAGCCTAAATAATACTATTTTGATTGTAGTATTCTTGAAGAAATACTTAGAAGCCATTCAAATGCAACAGAATAAAATGCAGCGTAGACACACTGCATAAACATTCAATTTGTTTTAATTATTTAAAGGTTTTAAAGGGTTTAAAGGATTTAAATAATTAAATTGTTCGATATAATAATACTATAGCACATTAATAGAATTTAGCAATAAACATTGTTTAACAATATTAATGTATATTACATAATATTGGTTCCTTACAAATGGCAAGTGTCCACATACTTTTGAGTGGCAGTGTATAGCTGTTCTGAGATTAAACGATGAAACTATGGTATCACGTTGAGCACTGCAGTGGAAAATCCCGTAATTAGTCAGACACGCGAAAATATCTTTTATTAACATGTATGGTTGAATATATGAATATTTATTTGTTTGATAAAATACCTCTTATTTTGTACTATCATTATAACATAGATGTTACTCGACATTTCGTTGCGGTAATTAGTTATTTGACGAAATTAAAATTGGTACGTGGATCACCGGTGGTACACATGGCGGTCAATGTGTTAAATTTATTAAGCCTACCCCAATATTTGACAACGATTGAATATACACATGTACAGAATTTTAGTTGATTTATATCTTCTTTCTTCTACTGTGATTACCATAAAAGAAAAATAGAATATTGTATTCAGCATAAGACTTCATTTATATGTACGTCAATTGAAAATTACTCTCCTTAATTTTACTTGCAGGATCAAGCCCACATTGCGTGAAAAACATTATTTTCATTTTCTTAAACGCTCATTCAAATTACACATACAATCCTTACAATTTATTCTATGCTTGCTTGATAAATCACCAGAAATTTCAATTTTCCCACAAGATGACAAATTGTCAAAGATTGATGTACAATGTCGTTGAATATTCGGTTATATTCCATTCCCCTTTTCTCCTGGCAAGTACTAAGTATGCAATATTTTTCACGCAGACTGATAACCCGATAACCCGAAGCTTCTACTCGTCACACACTCGCCTCGATTCTCGCGGGATTACGAAGATCCGTTAAGCCGCGTTTACACCCGTCCTGCCGGTGACGAACGCATAGGAAGACGAAGAAATTCGCGGAGGGTCCTACGATTGGCTTATTTATATTTGTCCCAATCACCGTCGCCAGATTTCACCCTCCCCAACCTTTCGTTCGTTTTTCTCCGCTTTCTCTTAACGATAGAAGCCACGGAAGGGTGCGACAGGATAACGTGATAAATTATCGCGCGTCAAAGCCTCGGCGTGCATTCATTTGTACAGCGTTAGCACTGTCATTGCCACCATTCCTCATTTTCTTCGCGAACGGCTGATACCGTCTCCTACAGACCTCGTGAAATCACGTGACAACTCCAACTGGATCTTTCGTGACATAGAAAATTGAGTGAGCCTCGATTCGATGCTATTTATTTTCAACAGAAGCAGATTACTTTATCGTGTTAAACAGGGCTTGAGTTAATTAAGATTAACCCTTTGCGATCGGCACATTTCTTTCAGTTGAAGCAAGTTTATATTTAAACTTATTTTTGCATGTGATGATATATAAGTGGATACATACATATTAAAAAAAACATTATTTTGGGGTAAATATATTTTGTTGCATATTACTTACAGTATATAAAAATAAAAAAATTTTAATTTTTGTAATTTTTCAAAGTATGGTAATAGCACGTATACTCGCAGAAAGAGATCATGCCGCCGCAGTGGCGACATCCAACTTTGAAGACAAATTTTAAATGCCTCCACTGTGGCGGCGGCATCCGATTGCAAAGGGTTGAATCTGTACCTTGGTAGAAAAAGGGTCAGTGTCCAGTTTACAATTTTGGGGGGAAATGTGCATAGCGATACTTTTTATTGTAATACATAAAACACATTGGCCTCCTCAGAATGTATCTTGTACTAATGTACCTTTGCTTGGAATAATGGAAGGACTGTGGCCCTTTTTTCTACGATATCATAGAATATAAACAATAATTTTGCACATTGGCCCTTTTTTTACGAAGGTACAGAAATATTCTATGAAATCTGTCCATAATTTTAGATGATATACTCGTTTTGTAATTTTTATTTCTACTTAATTCCCTTACTACAGAAGTCATACGTTTTCGAGTTGAAAAACTCTTTTCATGTAGTTTCGACATCTTCAACTTCATCGAAGGTTTCTCCAGCGAAGTTGCTCTACACAGATCGACACAGGCAGTAGTTGGCAGGTGCAAGGTTGGGTTAGGTCCAGTAATTTCCTCTAACTGAGTAGGAAAAGCTGTATAGGATCTTGCATTACCATGATGAAAGATGACGTGTTTGCAATTAACACGTGCTGGACGCTTAGATTTCAATTTTTCTGCCAGCCTTTCAAATTATTGTCGAATGACTGCCACGTTCATACTTGCTGCCCTCTTATTCCTAGAAGAATTCTCACCACCACATTGCCATCTATTACTTATGACTTAATCTTTGACTCGTAATTCGCATCATGAGGAAGGGGTAGCACACACACTAATATCTGTACACACCTAATTATCTTAGCGACTCTCATTTCCGAAAGACAAGTCACCTGTGCTGACCATTTCAGACACAAACCTAGATTCCTTCGCCCTTTCTCGTTCGTCCGAAATAACCCGTGGAGCAGACGAGGGGTGGAGTATTTAGAGATCGAGGTATACCGGACAACCCCCTTGGTGCCGGACGGTGGTCTCGTCGGAGATAATAGGACCTCGGAAAGTTTTCGAGTTTGCAACTTTCTCCGCGCAATCTCCCGGTTTTTCCTCCTGCTCCTCTGGCCGCCGTCGAACGCAGAGAAATCCTGGCGGACCATGGTCCCTTCTCTTTTTTCCCTCCTGTTTTCCCCGTTCAAACTTCACGAGCCTCTCCGTCGCTCGCGCGAGGACCAGGCTCTTTTACATCTGCGTTCCACGACGTGCCAGCGAGTGTAAGATATACGATTTTAGATACCGCGAGATTTGTGGTCGCCAGCCGGTGTACAGACGAAGGTAGGCCGCTTTCAGGTGGAGATTGCGTTTTGACGCATGATAGATTCATGGTTATTGGAACCGGAGTGCTCCTGTTACATCGCCCCGTGTATATACGTAAATCAAGTCCTTCTTGCGACCAAGATTTTGTTTTCGAACAGCCGGAAGTGCGTATGCTGAGTTCTTCGATCTTTCGTATCGAGGATGTGGGAGGATTCGTAGAGATTTCTTGTACGTTTATTGTGGATACTGTTACAGTACGGATAAGTCAATTTGTTCGTTGAAAATCACTGGACAATTATATTATTTGATTCCGCAAGTTTATTTCTGTGGTTGCTCTATGTATCGAAAGTAGTTGGATGATATCACCAGACTGCAGATGTTTATGCAAATATATATTTTTGTACTTTCGTATTTGTTGTGTTACTGTAGGTCAGTGATTGCAACCGGAGCTGTGGCCTTCCCCCACTCTAGGTCCATTCCCCTCGTTTCAGTTCCCTCCTTGCTCCCCGTCGGTCCATCGTCGTCCTAGATCACAGCCTATATGAAGGGAATAAACTTACAGTGGGGGAATGCCGCAGCTCTGGTGCTCATTACTACATAATGAAATAAAACTTTGATAACACCGCATTTTATTATTTAAACGTTTAGAAAGTGCACTTCTTATTTTATATGTAACTTTATATGTATTTGTCATATATTTTGATGTATGAAATTGCTCAGATGTCCGCAGTGCAGTTATAATATTAACAAGCACATGAGAAATTATAAATACTTCGTGCATTTTCTATAGTAATACCCTTGAAGTGCAATGGGGAACCTGTTTGAATAATTTTAAATTATGCACAGAATATTTTGGAGACAGAATAATCGCAATAAGGAAAGTATTAATCTATCAGTTGTTCCTAATAATTTCCAATAGAAATTTGACTTACACCGTACATTTATTTTCTATTTATCTTTGATTACACGATTTGTGTGTAAGGATAAATTATACAGGATAAGACACGCAACTAGTAGCATTTTGATATGTATATAAGTATTAATTATCGCTTTTCTTCGACTTTCCTAGAAAATGTGTAGAGTATTCAATTTAAGAAATCTGAATGCGAGCTTGAAATGTTGTGAACTGCAGGTGATACAAGTAATTTTATTAGAATTTTTGTTGAAATTCTTATTCACCTTATAAATTACTGAATTACACCTCCACTCATGTTCCTTATCCTGTACATATTTTCCATTTCTCTTCGTCTTAATTTCTTCTATAAATGTTTTCTACGATCGTTTCACACACATGGTTTACACTAGCCACATTGGATCAGGAGAAACAGACATATTGTTACGGACAAGCGTATCGATTATCGACTTTGTCGCTCAATGGACTCAATAGAGAAGCTTCTGGAGTCTCCCCGTTCGAGAAAGTCAGAAAGGAGCATACGACGAAACGGAACTCCTTAGAAATCCTCGGATTCCTCTGTGCAGGGAAAGAGAACGAGACAGACGAGAGGGATTTAATTTGTCGTGTCGAAAGGCATGGTTGATGCAAACCCTCTGATCTCCGCGATCAATCTCGACTGATCTTCGTTTCGACTGCTTGAATGGCGGTCTTTAAACGCTCGAACGCAGACACGCATACGTAGGCACTCAGAAATTCGTGAAACACAGTGAAATTCGATTCTCACTAAGATAAAAATTTTAATTGTTAAGTACCAGTGCGACATATTAGAAATTGATCGACATTTTAACCAATGTTCAGTTAGTCAAATTATTTCTCACGCAATCTACTTAATAGAATTATGAAATACTATAATTTATATTTAGATATAGTTGATTTCTTCTTCAGGAGGGTACCATTATTTAAAAGTAATGCTTCTGAAAAGTTATGCAACGAAATCAGCAACTTGTTTTGTTGTTAGTAATTACGTGAGTTTCTTTGTGTTTCAGTCCGTGTGTGTTAATAAACAATAATAATGGAACTGTATGGAGTATTTACATGATTCTACTTATATTTTGAAAACTTACACTGACAAATACACTCAAGAAAATACGAATAAGCTTGAGTAAGTAAATATATGTACCTATTTAAAGTCAGAGATCGACTATCGGTTAATTAAGAGAAGAGAAATAGGATTTAGATCTACAGGATATTTATATTTAAATGTTGTTGCACTTGAAGCCATGAACAGTATTTTACAAAACTAAAATATTTGTTAAACCAATGATTCCTTGGCACAAATAATCTAACAGTTTTTTAGAGAGAATGTAGACCTACGTCGACTGCTACATAACAATATATAAAAGGGAAAATTAATTTTTATCAACACAAATACTAATAAAATTTTAAAATTTCATTTTAAAAAATAGTTAAAATAGATGTTAAAATTAGACTTATTTAAAAAGAAATATTAGAGTTTCTATTAAAAAAATGTAGTAAACCTAAAACACGTCTCGAAATCGCTAATATTTTCGAACACATTCGCATGAAGAAATTGAAACGTGCCACTCTGTATACCACGGTCCCATAAATTTTAAACCTCCCCATTTTGAGGAGTTTCTTCTCCAGATTTCTTCGACATGGACAGCATTAGTCTCCGCTAGAAAATGTTGAGGAACAGCAAACTACCGGACGCTTTCCAATCTCCAGGGTTTATTTCTTGGAAAGTTCTTTCACGGGAGTCTGGCTGGTACGTCGGTGGTCGTGCCACGGTTGACATTGACGAAGTAGACCCATAGACAGTGTGGGAAACGTCGCTAATGTCGTAACCGGGTGTCATCGTGCACCCTTCTCGCAGCATCGGAACTCTCCAGGAGAAGGCGATGGCGGTAGTCGAGACGAACGACGAAAAGGGGGACGCCCGGGGAGATATATCGTCGCTCGGGACAACCTAGGTCGGCACGGGGGACTTGATGTCTCGAGGACGAGCTGGTTATCTTTTGCCTGTAGCTGCAACGGGCTGCCTCTTTCCAGAGAGAAAAGACCAGCTTACAAGAATGACAAGTTCCTATCCTTAACAACGCTGCCTTGTACAAGTCTCGCGAGTCTCGTGTCATTCTTCCCTAGCGTTACGTGAGATAAGCGGGCCGCTTTTGTGATTCGCCAGGTGAGGAGGCTTGATTACTTGAAGCGTTCCCTCAAATTACTTTTTCCTCTTTTGCATATTTTACAGGCACAGTGTTATTAAAATTACAGCGCCTGGCCATCGAATTAGGACCACATGCAAGAATTTCACTTTTCTAACTACAGACTTTGTTAATAGAAGCATAGATGCAAGACAATAACAGGATGTTATAAAAACCGTCCTTCTTCCTTATTACGCGTCCCTAGAATCAAGGAGATCTCAATATACATACATGCAAGACGGAGCACCATGTCACAGAGCCAAATCTGTCACAGAGTTTCTTTCATCAGGAAACGTCCCCGTACTCCCATGGTCAAGTAATTCACCCGACTTGAATGCCATCGAAAATGTCTGGAGTCTACTGAAATCACTCGTCTACTCAATATCGGTCACCACATTACAAGATTTAAAACGAAAAATTCTAGATATTTGGCAAAATAATGAAGACATAAAGGATATGATAAGGCAGTGTATTCGGAGCATGCCAGAAAGAATACGTGCTATAATTCAGACAAGGGGGAAAATACAAAATATTAACATGTAAGTGTGTAACACCTTAATAGTTAATACACTTTGTTATTGAAGTTCGATCAGGCCTTTCAATTTTACTAAAAACAGACAAAATATTGAAAATTATGAGTGGTCCTAATTCCATGGCCAGGGGCTGTAGACTCGCCATTGGTCGTTTCATGAACTTGTAAATTGGAAGAGCACTGATTAGGTGTTCGAGTTAGAAAAGTTTTCCGGGTGTTTTACTTTCTGATTGTAAGTTGCATATTGGACGAAAAGCGTTGATTATTGAAGACAGTCTAAAATTTCTGGTAAATTCTGAATGGGTGCATCGGACAGGTTTTGTTTATTTCTATGTTCATTGTTCTTTTCTTCAGATTGTTAAAATGCACATGACTGATAATCATCTGTGATATGAAAAAAGATGAAGGAAACTACTTTGAGGTAAAACATGTTCTTATTTACAAATAGAAGTGTAACTAGTGCGTTTCATCACCTCACACACAGCGAATACCCAATTTCCAATCGCTTATATCTCGAAAAGTAGAATGATCTTGATATCTTTTAAACCACTACTTTCACAAAAAATGTTATCATCACATAATAGCCCTCTCCGTACAGTGTAGTTTTTTATTCAAAAAATATTCTTCTCTTATTAATTTCCAAACAATTAAAGTGATAATAGTTACTGATCCCCCTGTATGTTATATTGCATAAACTCTCGCAGTCCACTCATGACAAAATCGTAGTTCAAAGGGTGAACCTTATGTACCCGTGTAATGTGTTCATTCTTATACGATTCTCCCTACTTATCCCATCCACCGATCAACGACCAAGGAAAACAAAAGAACATATCCGTGGTATCGTAAATGTTGACCAAGAAGACCCGTATTTGCGCAACGTAAGAAGGTGTCGGAAGGCCGGTGGCGTCGTTTCCCTTTCGCAACGTCCCAAAGGGTGACCGAACGGTTAACTGGGCCGGGGAGTCCCCGAACTATATTCCCTCCAAATACGAAACCAATCGCAACACCTTCGATGGTCGAACGAACGACCCAACGGCAATAACATCGCCGGCCAGAGGGGTCAGAAGGGGCGGGGGTGGAAAGTAGATGATGGTTTCAGGATAGAACGGTTCGTAGGGGTCGGTCGTTGCGGAGGACCGGCCACCGTTGCTGGCCTCACCGGAGCAGCCTTCCTTTTATTGGCCATAAAAGCAATAATGCGATGCCATACGATACGCGTGCCGACACTGAAGTACGACAAAACGATACAAATGCTTGGAATCCGGCTCCCTTCTTTCTTGGACCCTGTCCCGCCGTGGCGGTCCGATCGAAACTTGGTATGAGGCGTCTTTGATTTCGGGAAACCTCTGGAAAATCGTGTCCATTGACCGTTCAATCACGAAGAAGTGAATTTTCTTGTATACTCTCGTTGTTTTCGTCGTGGTGAATATCGCGGGAGGAACTGGTGGCTCGTGCCCCAGATCTCAGTTAATCTCTTCAGGGATGGATTTTGGTATAATTGGATTATGTCTATTCAATATACTGGGTCATCCCATAAGTAAAGCGGTTCTTTTCGATGCGCATTACTTTGCAAACCCTTTAAATACGGGTTTGGTGACGGTGAATCATAGAATGGGTCGAATTGATCTTTTAGGCTGATTCTTGAAGAGGTATGATTGGATTTTGTTTAACAGTAACCCGTGAAACGTCTAAATCGAACTTTTTACGCTGCCTGGCACGAGATTCATCTTTAAGACTATACTTCCTAACTCGAAAATCTTTGACACTGGATTACGCTAATAATTTATCCATGCACCTCAGATGTTTTCTACTGCTGTAGTTGCATTATTTCGATTATTAAACTCATATGACATAACATACAGAATATGGTGTTCCGTCTCGTTCATTTTAAACGTTTACAATAACTGCAGTATTCGATCTACACTTGTGTATTTTCGGAACAACATCATCTGAAGGATCATGTTTACAGTAGTATGTATACCAAACAGATAAATGACGATCGTTATGAGGACCATTGTTTTAAACTCAGAAAAACCGTATTACTTATGGGATGACCCAATACTATACGTCAATATTTTTTCGCTATGTTTCCATTCCTGCTATTTGCTTTATCTTTTTTTGAATATGACTCAAATATTGTCTTAGATGTTGCATATACCCAACGTTGGGAAGAAATGGGTTAATTTGCTCAGAAACGACCCGATCGAACCTTTGCAGTCTCCCTGAGTAGTTTCAGTTGCTTGGGAATCGAGTGGGGACGACGAGCTCGTTCGAAAGGCCATTTTTTTAATTTCCTATACTTTGCGACCGGGATAGACGGAGACGAAGAGAAATTAAGGCAGCCGGCCGGGAGGCGATAATCGTTCGTTCTCGGGGACGAGCTGCGAAGCTCATTTCGCGCTGTTTAAAAATCTCATGAAGGCGAAACAAAGGATGAGACGCGAGAGCGTTCCGGCGAGGGCAAACGCGCGTCGCCTTCGCATTAAACGGCTCTCGAAGGAGGCGAAAAAGGCTAGGGGAATGAAGCGAGAAAACGAGCGAGAGCATCGTGATGACGTCTCAATTCCCTGGGAGTCAGCTTTTAAAAAAGGCCGACGAGGAGGGAGATTCCTTATCAAAACCTTTCGTCTCTTCCAGGCCTAATTTACTTATGCCTCTCCCTTCGGGCCCTATTTACAAGTGCAAAATTGTCTGCAACCCTAGACCCCCGGTGCCTCCTCCTCGTTTACTTCTATACCGCTTGCCTTAATAATACCGGCGAAGAATGAATTGACTTCTAATCCAGACAAGGCTGGTGAACGAGCACTTCAATTGTCACATAGAATATTAATTTTGATCGCGATCTGAGATAGAAAGCTTCTGTTTCTTCTTAAATTTTACGCAAGTTGCAATATTCGATTACAAGAGACGCAAAATGAATTGTTTTAAATTTATAGAAATTTGTTGAAAATCAAGCTGAAAAACTGTTATAGAAGTGGAATAATGATATCAAAATCAATGTTTGATGTATGGATAATTAAAAGTGCGTACAGTTGTTGAATTATTTCCTCTTGACGTCACATTTAAAAACGACGTTACTTATGGGATGATCTGATAGTTGGCCCAAACAGTGAACCAAAGTAAATACATATTATTATTAATTCGTCTCGATGCAATTTCAAAATTCTTCTTTCTCGAAAACGAGGCTCCATATAAAAAAAGTTATTCCACAATTTAACTGAATTTTTAGATGAAAAATTACCACATGCTCGATTATACAGCAGACGCTCTATAATTGCAGGAAAACGTCGCTGAAAATGCATGCAAATAACGAGGTATCCAATCGGTTACAAGAAGACTAATCTCGACGCTTCTACTTCTACGATCGTTTTTCAGTTTATTTATTCGTAACCAAAGAATCCCCACCACGAGTTCACGGAATGTAGGAGACGAAATTCGCTTGCAAGTATCGAGGGATCAACTACCTAGCTTCCACTGTGCCACGTATTTTGGCTTATCCTGTACATTCTCTCAGTATCGACTCGACTCCGATTGACACCTCACCGAGAAAGTATAGTAAACACACCTTAATCTTCTCAGGATGGTGTCCAGCAAGACATCGAGTCGCCGAACGACACCTTGAGCCGAGATTACACGCCGTCCGAATCCTCTTTTCTTGCCCTTCGGCGGAAAACCATCTCCAGCTACGTGAACCTCGTCTCCGACAGCCCTTTACATGTGTTTCCGTAAGGGAGAGAGAGAGAGAGCTGAGTCCTTTGCGAAACCTGTTACCTTCTTATATCGTTTTCGTCCCTCGTCGTCCTTTTTCCGCCGGTTATACGGATCACGTGTACGTGTACACGCGAAACAACCACCACCGAGCCGCGTGCAACGTCTTCGGGGGTTGACATGCGAGCAGGGGCGGCTAGCGAATACATTTAAAACGGGAATACGATTATCCCGCACGTCGAGGGGGAAGATTTTTGTTGCGACGCCGGATTTATCGGCGGAAATTTGTGCCGTTACGGAGGAATCTTAGGAAACCAAAAGAAACGGAAGCGCCGCGACGAAGACGCTACCGTAAAAAGCTCGAGCTTTCGGCTTTTGATATACATGGTACGTCGTCGCGATGGGTATTAATATTCGAGAAGTTCGTCGGGGGACCTGTTAAAAATTCGTATCGTGTGCTCGAACGACTTTGGTATTTCGTTCTTTTCATCGGTTTGTTTAACTTATGCACTGCACCGTGCGATTATGTTTGTACAAACAGACTCTTGTATATTCTAGTTTTGCCCAACTTGCATGTTTATGATGTGTCTTTTACTCTTAACCCCTTCGTCTCTTTTGATGAAATATATCGCCACCTGATTTTAACATGCCGGCTGCTACAGTGGATACAGCCATTCCTAACCAGACACGACATAAATTGCTGTTTTGATGGTAAATCACAGAGGAGGAAAATGTTTAAGTGCTCAATCGTACACATGCCTTTCTATGTTACTCTTGCAATGTAAAACATTGTTAAAAACAATAATTATTCAATTAACACGTTGACTGCCCAATACGAGTTAACTCGTTGTTAAGCATTCAGATGTCACGGGCCACTTTGGTTACTTCCTACAAAGCGATTGCTTAAGATAAAACGTTACTACACATGCTCATCCTTTTCAAACTTGACTCTAAACGACTCTGTGAATGGATCGTTCTAGCCAGCTTTATGTGTACTCATCAAAGAGTACCTACTTCATAACATGGTTGAAAAGTGCTGCCCTACATTTACAACACTATATTCTAACTATGAAGCGTGAGTTACATAATACGTAACGTAACAAATCTAATAATAAAATAATATAAAAAAACAATTCTACGAGTGTGTGCTATTCTCTAATAACAATACTAAATGTACCACTGGTATCATTAGAATGCTTCCAAATCTTCCTCCATCATTCTAAACAATTCTAAACGATCTTCAAAGTCTCTGAAAAACTTTCCAATGCACCCAGAGTCGTTGAGGCCTTCGATTCTCGAGAAATATCAATCTCGAGTAACAAAAACGTCGGTGTCTTACAACGTATGCCGGGGTAGCGTCGATAAAATCGGGGCAACGGCAATCAGAATTCAATGGCGGTCGTGGAGAGCGTGCATCGAGGCGAAAAATTGCACGTTTTCGCGCGTTACGACTGACACAGTGTACAGTCAGCTCGCGATAATGATATTCAACGGCGCAGCCGTTTTTACGAGCGATTATCGCCGCGGAATTCCTCGTCGGCGATGGAAGGATACCGCTGAAGGAGCTAAGATTTGGCGGTGGCGCCGGACCCGCGGCGAGCATAAAGGGAATCGCGCCATCATCGTAAACCGACTAACCCCCTCTTCCTCTCCCTTCCACCCTTCAAAGAGAGGAAAAGCGATGGGGGTGGAGAGGCTCGGAACCACCTCGACGTAAACTATCCGGCAACCGACTCTGATCGCACCCACTTCTCCATCATCCTCTCATCTCCGCTAACACCGGAGTGCCGTTATACCGGGGAATCTGTATAGCGATGGCGCACTCAATGCACCCTCTACGTGCCCTTTCGCTATACCCTCTCCGCTCCTTCTTTTACTGGAGATTACGTTCAAGGAATTCTTCCTTAAACTCTTTCAGTTTCCACCTGAATCCTCCATACTGTGCCCCCTTTTTTATTCGTTGTTATATCGATCTTGTTAGGGTGCAAGATGCATGAAGAGCGTATAGCTTGAAAGGAAATGGGGTCTTTGGACGCTGTCGTGGTACGGTTGTACGATAATAATTGTACTTTTTCAAAAATGTGAATTATGTTGATAGACAGATCATATGAATTTTGGTAGACTGATTTTATTTGGGTATTGAAGGTATGTAGAGGATAAGTATCATAGAAATGTGGCGGTGTGATGTCTAGATGTGCAATAAATCGTTCGAGAACCAGTTTGTATGTAATAATAAGGAGTATGAAGCATTGGCAGTAATTTTGGCGGTTTCAGAAGCTTACTGTTAGCCCGGGGAAGCGTCTGCAATGCAGAAGTTTAAGAATTAACACGATGGCTGCTATTGAGCCAGCGGCGACTCTAATTTTCGATTCTAATTTAGTTTAATTGCTACGACTTTTGCAAAATGTAGCACTGTGGAATTTAAAATTGATTAAAATGCAGGCGAGTGATAGATGAAATAATACTTTTCTTCATAATTTATATTAGGAGCTGCAAATTATTATCTGTGACTAGACTTATGAATTTATCTTTGTGTTTATTTAAAGGACATTAGCAACAGAGTACGTCGTTTCATTTAAAGGAAACGATAAAAATAATAAAAGGTTAGTTTTTATTTTTTAGCACTTTGGTGGCTACTGTCATGTATACGTGATTTTATTCATTCAGATGACACCCATGTAAGACAAATAAATGTTTCAAGTACTAATAAAATGGAGATTGTAGAATATTCTATATGAAGACAATAATGCAAAATGCTTGGTTACTTACGAATTCTTGCAAAAATGTCCAAAAATTGTTAGTGTTCGTAAAAGATTCGTGGCTTAGAAAGTGTTAAGGTTCTATGTAAAAGATAAAAGAAAATTTTCCTGTACCATTGACCCTCGAACAGAGCATATCAATGTATAAATATGTATGTTTGCATATAAATCTGCAGTCTGACAATAATATTCGTTCATCTGCACTGCAGTGAAATCGTTCGATTATACATTTTACACGAAAAATATTTCATCCGATGTATCTGCACCCCTTTCAAGTTTCCCCCTAGCGAAGGATCGCTACTTTCCACCTTCTGTTCGAAGACCCGAGCACCTTTGTTCCTCCGGATTTTTCACACGCCCTTCTCTCTCTACGCCCTACCCTTTCCCTTTGCATCATCTACCCTCCTGGTACTTCTTCACCGGCGCGGGACGAGGCTAAGACTTTTCTTCAGTTTCCACACATGTTCCAGAGGTATCAGCGGTCCCGGTGGACGGATTTGCAAGTTAAATGGCATAAACGAACACTCGAGGAAGATATTCTCTGTCTTCCGTTTTTTATCTGGGAACTTCCAAATCTTCGTGTCATAGGGGTGGGGATGGAGCGAAGAATTTATTGTCAAATTTTCAATAAATTCCCTTGTATCCTACAGAGCATTGCTTCTTAAGTATGACCACCACACACATAATATATCACAACTTCTTATTTTTCAAACATTAATATTCCAAAAATTTATTTATATATAATAAAGTAGGTACTATATGGCGAAATTTAATTTATGTAGCATAATTGGATATAACTCCACCCTACCATTGCTATTCGGAACATTAATATTATGACACTGCCAGAAAATCTATAATCAGATAACCATGAGAAAGATCGAGAACTGTGTCATCATACTTTGAATCTTTCAACTTCTCAGCCGAAGGACTTGCGAAAGATACGTCCTGTTCAGAAGTAAATTGGTTACTGTGGTATCTCTGTTTTCGCGGTTTAGCAGCACATCCTTTTATATCACGACTACCTTTTCAAGTGAGAAATTATGGCACAAAATTTTACTGTTCCTTTCGTTAAGTTAGCACAAGAACAACTGACTGAATTTTCCCCTGTCACCGTCATTACTCAAATACCTGTAACTACGCAAAATTTTCGAATTTCAAAAAATCCATTCAAACGCATATTCTTAATAGAAAAATCGATTTTTTGAAATTTTTAGATCAGAATCTCCTCTTAACGTTCAAAAGTAGGACCAAAATTATGGAGTCCGTAGCTAAATTCTGCGATGTTTTTGAGAGCCGCTCGCGCAGAGGAAATGAGGAAAACTCTCGAGAAGGAAAAATAGAAATGTGAAAGTAGTTTCGTCGGCAAGTCGCGATTATTCTAAAGTTTTACACCCTTCTGTGTCCCGAAGACACTACAAGGTACCGGTAATGGCTCCTTCGCAACGCGTGTGCCTACTAATTTATTTCCCTATGAATATCCGAAAAGGCACCCTTTCCTTCCCGCGAAAACCAAGGCTGTTGTCTTCGAGCGCCAGTGGGCGTCGTATGACCGGGACATTAAGACATTGTTCTCGTGATTTACTGTCTGATTTGCATTCACGTGCCAACCGTATATCAAGCATACACTGTGAACTAAGCTTTCTACCGGTTGCGTTACCCAACCCTGGAATCTACTTTCGCTCGTTTGAAGACGCTTAGAGAAAGGTGTCGTAATTTTAATGCTACTCGCCGTCGGAAAATGTGCAGTCGCTGAACGTGCTCTTACTTACTCACGCAATTATTAATTATTTTTAAGGCGTCCAATGAAGAGACAGTGGTAACCTGTTTAAAAGTTACGAATTTTCTTCTCATGTTAGAGACCACTTCACCGAGTATCATTTTAACACTTTTAGTAACTTAAAAGTTTTCATGTACCGCCCAGAAATACTTTGGATACCCAAAAATATGCATTTTTGAAGACATTTATTCAAATTAACATATTTTTCTTGAAAGTAAAGATAACCTGACACTTTTGTGTATTTTATTGTAAAATGTATGTAGTTTTACACCAGGAAAAGAAAGAAATTGATTTACATAAATTAACGTGTGTAATTAATGAACGAAAAAAATTTGAAGAAATGAAAATCTGAAATATCGGCTCAAGGTATTTCTCGGGAAAACTGCGGAGCCGATATATCATGTCTGGTGTACTAAGAGAGTTAATGTCAAGAAACTTCTGCCACTGTGTATACTGTCAGTGTATTTTGTAAAATTCTTAAATAAATTCTGTATATAAAACGTTTCATTTATCTTGTATATTTGAAATATTTATTTATGTTTAATATTTCAAAAAATGTTTTTTTTAAATAGAGTTTCTGTGTGAAGGCGTCAAGAAGGAACGAATTATCAAAGTAATATGATCTGTGTCTGAGAATGAATTTTAAGATCAATTCAATCATGAATAAAATCCGATCATAAAAAGTCGTACAAAATTTTTTCGTTAATTTTCCAAGATCACAATAAGTAATGTTTCATTTAAATAGTTGGATGTTCATTAAGTAGCACGATGACTATAAAGAAGGTACAAATGACTGACAATTCAATATTATTTACACATAATTGTTGCTGAATTATGAACAAATTAAACCACAATAAAGAAGAATAATTTCGATTGGTATGTACAATATTTGTGGCAACTACAGCTGAAATAAAACAGAGACAAGTATCTTATAAAAGAGTATAATACACTGATTCTGAGCAAATCAACAATGCAGGGTCTCCAGCAGAAATCAAAACATTTATCACAGAAGATCTCCCACGGAGCAATATTCTTTTGTGCAAAACATATTACGAAACATGGACTCTGAGAAAACACTTCAGGTGACAGTAAGGGGGAGGCACTCCATAAAATACTCAATCTACACCAGGGATTAATTTCTCAAAAAGATAACCCCGGCGCCATCCAAGTATTCCCCGGATATTGTCTACGTCCGAGACACCCACACAGAAGCCGCGGGGCGACTGAAAACTTTTCGAGCATCGTGCTTAACGAATGGTAGGGAGAGAAAGACAACAAGACAGAGCTGGAGGTGTGCGAGGAAAAGAGAGGAAGCTCGAAGAATATTAGCGTAGGCTTGTTCCAAGCTTGCCGGAGACACCTAACCTGTTTTCTCGCGTACCTCACACAGACACGTCCATGTAGCAAGCTCGTACACACATGGATAGGTACAGGGTAGCTCACGTGCGAACGAGGCATCCTTTGCCAGGAGCTGAACAGCCACTGATGAACTTGAGTCATCGATCATCCAATTAGCCGGGCGATCAATCATCCCGCTGCCATTTGCCCCGAACCTAACTGGGGTCCTCGAACCGTTGGATGCCTACAAGCATGGTCCAACATCCTTCCAACATAGTCGACGTGTTCGACCCCAACACGCCGAATCCCTAATCAACCCTTTTCAACGCGTGCAGTTTCGTCTGAAACGCTAACCCCCTACTCCCATATAGTCGTGGCTACTCTTTTCCCTCTCGTTTCGACGATTTCGACGATCAATATTCGAAGAAAGACCGATGTGTTTAATCGTGTTTTATTACAGAGTTCGGTTGTGATGTCATTCGACTTTATTAATCAACGATGATGGTTTGTATATAAGCATGATCATAGACACATGGTCCATGTGTACCATCCAGAGCTATCAAAATTGAAATTGATTTTATATGCAGACCGTGTGACTTTCACAGCGAAACATTATTATCTTACAAAAAAGTGAATGTCTTTATGTGACTAATAGTAAGGTTTTCACAGACAAATCTACCAAAGAGAAGTCAAAAATGACATGTTGACTGCCTCATTGAACATTTCCGTATCTGGTCAGACTCGTTATGCCTCACAGACACTCTTTTCTGTACAGATCCTTAACACGTTACCTCGTATCGGGTACCTAACGTGTTAACTAAATAATAACTGATTCTGATAATATTCTGAGCAACTTTAACATTGCAACACTGATGTCGAAACCGATGTACACAACTCAACACGTAAACATTATTTTTCTGTCTGATTTATATTAAAAACGACAATTTATGTAGTGTCTGATCAGGTATGTCTGTTTTCACTGAGACAGGCAAAGTGTTAAGTATGAAACTATTGAACTATGTGTCTGTGTAGTCATCAGTCTCTATTGTTATTTTAATGTCGACATCAGTCGGTGTCTTATAAAAATTGGTAAATATTTAATACACCGTTCTTAGCCTGTTTCGTCCTTAATTTTGGCCACGTGTGCAGCTCATCAAATTAAACAAACTATTCTCATCAAACATCTCATTAAGAAATCCTTACTTTCCGATTTACCAAGAGAAATTTAGTTTCACAATAACAAGTGCTCAAAGTGTCTTTCACCTGAAAAAATTGACATCCACGCACACCTTAACACTAAACCTACCAACAATTTACATACACCTTCTACCGAATCGGTCAACTGACCGGTATTTAAATAAAAGTAACATTTTTTGCAATTAAGTGGAGGTAATAGTCAATTCAATACGAGCAAAAATTGATTATGTGTATATTATAGGAAAAGTCGTGAAGTCAAGTGTCGAAAGTGATAACAATGAACGCAGAATTTTTAATCAAAAGTTTAAAAACGGTCGTGGTAACTTTAGTGTTAAAGATTCCCAAGAAACAAAAATACGGAGGAAACAAAATTTCTAACAAGCTATTATAACGCATTCTCGCGAATCAGGCGTAAAGCTTTCCGGAGGAATAATTCCACGTTGGCGTGTATCGTGTCAGGAAGTTCGCTCTTCCATCGCAGTCGTTCAAGAAGAAATGTCACCGGGGCATATTAACGATTCCAACACGGAAGACCGAGCACGTGGAAACGATGTCTTGGCTTTCGTCTGGAACTGATAGTCCTCCTCCCCAGGAAGCGGGAGGCTTCGTTAAGCATCGATGTTTCGCGCATTTTCCGCGTAAACGCGACGCGTAAATCGCGCGATGTGCGTTCGTTCGTTGCCGCCGGCTGGCAGAAAGCGGGAGGGCGAAAGTGTTTGATATATAACTCGATATATCGGATAATAATGCGCGATATGACGCGTGAGTTGTTAATTCGCGCGTCGCGTCCGTTGCACATGACGCGGAGCTTAGAGCTTTCCCTCTCTCGGACCCCTAGCTCAACCGACGTATTCTTCGCTTTCTGATCGTTCCGCGCGAATTCACGCCAATGGGGAGCACCTCCACGGATCTCTCGCAGGAACAAAAAAAAATTACTGCTAAATCGACCGCACCGACGAGCACTTGACCCCGAGGATATTGCTCTTTCTCTCCCCGCGACGGAGGGCGATTAAATTCGGAATCCATTTTGTTACGGAGACGGGGAAATGATTTTTTAATGGGCCCCTTTGAACAGCCTCGTCTCCCGGGACAGGTGACTTCTCGTCGTTCTTCGTTTGCACGAAATGCAAAAATAATTTGTGATTACATTTTTAGAGAGTCTTTTTATTCTTTGGATAATTTGCTTGAATGGTTTTTAAATTTTTTGAAGGCCTGTTTTTACTGTTGTCTTTGAAATAATGTTAGGAATACAGTAGAGAGATACTGTATACTGTATGCATGTAAGATACTGTATATAGAAATGGGGATCTTGTTCTTATCTTGTGTATTAAAAAGGAAAAGTGAAATAGTTCTGATGGCACAGATTGTCCAGAGAAAATTATAAATAGAGGGTGTTAAAAAATATTCTTGGCTTAGGAGTAGATGGTACTCTATAAACTGAATAAAAATATTTAGTAAATATTGGTCGAAAACCCTATATTGTCGGAGTTTTAAAAAATTGTTTACTCTAAGCAATTTTGTCAACAGAAGATCATTTACAACTGAGATAATATTCATTGTTCGACTCATGTGTACTAGACGTTTTGTAAACAGTTTATTGAATGCGATATGCCCGCTAACTCCTGAATACTTTTTTTGACGCCCTGTTTATTAGAAACAATAAAAAAGATTGTTATTAATACTAGAAAAATTATTCTCACACAGTTCCATAATTGTAACAACTTGTATCATTCCAGCCATAAGATTTACTTCATTAAATTATCCACAGATGAAGACACTGGAGAAACATCCAAATCTCATCATCAAATTATTAAGTGAAATAAGCAATATGGCGTACAAAATTATGCAATCATTATCGTCTACCATAAATGAAGATTCTTTGTTTTGCAATTATAGTAATTAAAATAGAATAAAATGTACTTACAGTTGATTTTCGAATTAGGTTCTAGAGGGTTAATTTTATCAAAAAATGTTATCAAACCCTTTTGTTTCGGAAAAGCTTTCATCAATGGACTAACGCAATCCTTTCCGTCGTTACGCCATGTTTAATTTATGTTGATGGATCTTTACATTTCAAATTGGCTACTTAGGCTCCATTATTTTAAAGGCGGACCAGGTACGGTGCAAGCAACTTACGATGCCCTTCAGGAATTAGTTGGCTTCGCATAACTGCGAGAACGCTGTCTGCTCTTCTTCTCGATTTATATCTATTTCCATAATTTCCTCTTTGCTGATAATTCGCAACCGCAACCCTCGGTCTTGGGAAACCGCCGACGAAAACCACGAAATAGAAACTAAATGTGCCACGTCTACTTTTGGTGAATATGGCGGCATTCCTTTCTACTAATTCCTTGCGCATACCAGAAAATTCCAAATACACAAAGTGATATGAAAAATGACAAAACCACTAATATATGTATGTTAATAGTAAAAGACGTTAATGTATAACGAATACTCTTTTAGGAGAGCAGAGATTTAAGATTTTTTTATTTTTATAATATCTCAGTTTTATATAAAATATAAATATATTTCAAATATTTGGAATACCACAAATTTTTGTATTTTTCCAAACAACAGGGAATATGGTATGGAAGATTTCATTCTCATTAGACGTATAATATTTTATTAGACTACAAATTTACCAAATTAAACTTGAAAATCTATAATTTAGTTCAGAATTTATGACAATATTTATTGTTGAACCTTCAAATAAATTATATTTTTCTTTATTATGCTGTTTTGTACATATTACCGTTTCTTCTCTTTTTTTCTTTTATACATTTCTGTTTTGCACAGAGGTATGATTAAAATCATAGTGCAGTCAAAATGGAAGTGAGTCCTTGGCCAAAAGTAATTTGAAAATGAAGAATAATGTTTCACGTTACGCGGCTTACTTTTCGAAGAAATTAACTGTAAATATTGATCGAGTATACATTCTAACTACACACCAGTATTCTGTACATGCTTATAAACATCGAAAATATGATAATCTGATACAATTAAAATTAACACAACAAGTAACGATAACGAAATTAATTATTTGGTTCATTTATAAACTAAAAATATTTTTGAAAGAAATTGATATATTAATGACACCATGTTGTGAATTTTTACTTCTTTGAAGCAAACTGTTCCCTTAATGCGACTCTATAAGTAACAGAAAACAGTGATGTCCACCTGTACTCGACTGATATTCCGAGTAAATATTCCGAAAAACGAAATCTCGTAACAAAAAAATGTTATTCTCCATTTTCAGCATATTTTTAAACGAGAATTCAGTTCCATTCCTATTCTATTACGAGTACAGACAAACCCTTCATAATAAATTAATAAAAACGTCAAAAAATTCCATCGTTCATTTCCAACCACGTTTCATATAAAAACACGAAGGTGTCTCTACTTCAGAGCTCTCAACGATAGCGTTCGATCGTTCATCGTGCGCCGCCGTCGTACGCAGATTCTTTAACGAGTGTAAGCTCCCTATGCGCTCACGGTACTTAAGTTCTTATGCTTAAGGAAAATATTTCCTAGAGAGAGCAACGGTAACAACATCAGCAAACGCTGGAAGACAGCGCAGAAGGAAGCCAGGGGACCGCCCGCGAAGCGCTAAGCCGATAGGCTGAGATCTATGGAGTGGGCGCGGGAACGAAAACCTAAGTGTCGGGCGGAAAACGTCTCTTTAATGCTCTTAACGTCGTCACGCTACTTCTCTGCTCCACCTTTCCACCCTCACTCGACCACCCCCACATAGCGCCGCTTCCTGCAGCGCAGGATAAACACCTGTCAACCTTCAAATTACACGCTGTGCCCTGGTTGCCTGCCTCCTTACAGCAGCGCTCGTCGTGGACCCGTTCGAAGGGACTCGAAAAATTTTCGTCACGAATGATAGACCATTCTGAATTTTCTCCATGTAAAATTGACTAAAATTTTGGCATGTGATGAATATAAAGGGTTAATTATTTAATTAGAGGAAGTTGCATCAGGGTCAGAGTTGATGATTGACAGAAGTGGTGTATGAAACCGGTGATTGCTCTTTTTCGCCATTTTCTGCTCAGGTGCAACAATACATCGGGAATGTGTATGTTCGTTTTAGATAAATTGATTCTTTTGGGTACTGTGGGTATAAAGGTGCGCTAGGTTAGGGCATTGGAGAAATGAATACAGTGGAACCTCGATTATCCTAACACCGATCGTCCAAAAATTCCTCTTCCAGGTTAATTACAAACTAAAATTATCACCAATGACACTATCTACTTAATTTTATTCCACCGTGTACTTTTATGTTCTAAACCAAAATTATCATTTTTATGCTAAAGAGAGTTGTAATGTGAATCATGTGGTTACCAATTACAGTTCGGATAATCGACGTTCTACTATACTTTCAATCATTCCAAGTAATTTTGAATCTTTTCTTTTTTATTATTTTCTCAAGCATTATACCTACGAAACAAATTAAAAATATAAAAGATCGACATCATGTACCATTATTATTCAATGAGTTTACACTAATATTGAGACCTCCGGATAGAGCAGATAAAAATACAAACTAAGCGTCAGTTCAGTTGACCTGACCTGTCCTACGACAGCCATACTGCAGCTCATACAACCCGGCATGGAAATTATGGTATTAACCCTTTGCACTCCTAAGGTCAGTTGTACTGTCCAAATTTGATCATGTATGGATAAAAATGTTTATATGTGTTCCTTCATCAATGTCATCGGGTATTTATACTTTTCTATGTTTATTCTACTCTTATCCTAATTCGTAGTACATAAACTTTAAAGTTTGGAAAAATAAAAATTGAAAGTTTGAAAGAAAGTCGTATAATCTAACAAATAGCCCAAACTTTTTCGTGATCATTTTGTGTAACTCAGAAATCTAAGAAAAATCTCCTTGGAGTTGACTACCAACATATAGCCTAATTGCTTGGAGCGCAAAGGGTTAAATACTATGAAGAATCTAATGAATAAAGTGTCCGCTGTGCAGAGTAATTCATAACGTCAGCTGGTGTGTCGGCAGCGCGTAATAACATTTCAGCAACACATCTTTGGAGCAAAATGGATCAGATTAGACAGGAGAGTATCGAAGTCCATCCGGTAGGTCGTTTCGTGCGTTCGTTGGCAGAAAGGAGGGTTCGGTGAACGCGTGCTGAGCCTTCGACGAGGCAATCCCTCGGTAACGTTGGTCCGTGTCACTGCGTGGCCGTGACAGCCAGCAATTAACAGCCGCGGACTCTCGCCTCGACGCAACGGTAGCTTCGTGCTAGAACGTCGTACTAGACGCCCTGCTAAATAATTGTCCCTCCGTCGGCCGGTTAAGACACCGATTCGCCCCACGCTCTTGTTTCCTACCTTTCTGCTCTAACGCTCCCTCCTACGGTCTCCTCTTTTTCCACCCCTGCTTAGTTCCCTGCACGCCAGTCAATAACAGACCTCGATTTCGGCGACCCGTTTTCCGATTATTCCAGATTTATTCCTGGACCCCGTCGCTTCTGTTCCGACTTCATTATTTATACCCGATGAAGAGACCGTCTGATCATCCGGTTTAAATGTAGACCTGGTTGCACCGTTCCGCGCCATCGGCGATGTTTGGAGTTGAGTAAGCAAACAATTTTGGGATCGATGTGACCTTTTTTGAAGTTTGACATTTCTACGATATGAAACATTTGGTAACACTCCGGCGACTACGAATTTGGTTCAATTATATAATTTTTAATTATTGTAAGATCGTGAGGAACGTTAACCTTGCAGTAGTTGTATAATTGTGCATGGGTACCATGGAATAGTTACATGTTTTTCTTTATGATTAACTATGTTGCCAGGGGATGAATTCTATGACATGTATATTAACAGGATGGTGCAGAAGGCTTCTCGTTTTTTTGTAAATCCCTATTTTAGATATAGATACTGATGTTACATGAAAAACTGATCTTGATAATCTGTGATTTTCCTATACATTATATACCATAAATGGTGGCACAACCGATGAAAGTGTATGGTGAAGTATTTTTATACGATGCTTGGCTTTTGAGCAAAATGGATAGACTCAACACACTTCATCGTAGACGATCTCTATTCATGTTATTCAAATTATTTATATTGCTATACTGCCAATTTTGTGGAGTTGAAAGAAAAAATTACATTCCCGATTCAAAAACAAAGTGTAACCAATTTCATTTTCATCAACAAAAATTACTTCAATTCAGTAATTGCTTATTTAATTTTATTTGCCATATGCGACAAATCTTTAGTGTCGATCTGATATAACTTTTGACTTCGAAGATCGCGATAGTACCCAGAAGGAATTATTCATTCCTGGATTCAGTATTTTGACGGGAACGGCACCGTCGGAAACAAGTCACACCCCAGGGACGCCATTAATGTAACTGTCGGTACATTAGCTCATCGAATTAAAAAAGCAGCGCCCTCGACTCTGCTCGTTTCCTTTTTATACATGAGGGGCTGTCCTTATCGATCCATCTCAATTATGGAAGAATCAGGTGGTACGGCGGCCGAGTGGCAGCCTGCACGAGGTGTCTGTGACAATGGTGTTTAAGATGATTACCACCCCGATTCATCCCCCGGCGCCGCGGTAGCGGAGAAGCTACACCGTGGCCCGGAGAGAAAAATCGTCGTTAGACAAATGGGATGCTTTATCTGGTATTACGCCTTTTTATTTGAGTACCGATTACAGCCGTGGGAGGTCTCGCTCCACTTTTGAAGGGTAAACCAACCCCCAGCACCCCCTCCCTTGTTGCAAGATTGAGGTAAAACGATTTGTAGACCCGCGAGTCATCGGGGATTTCCGCCCGTAAGATCGAAAGTTTGATCAAACAGGCAAGAATAATACGAAACATCAGTCTACAGAAAAAAATGCTTGTAATTATGCGATAAATATGGTTTGCGTGAATGTAGGGTAGAAGCAGAGTTAATGTCATAATACTAAGATATTATGAAACTTGCAAGATTTGAGGTTCTAATTTGTACTAATTTATTCAGTAACAGTCGACGGCATACTTTGTTCGAAAATTAGTAGCCATTTTTTCAGGATACATTTACTACATTACATGCAGGATTTGAATCGATCAACAAGTTAACCCTTTGGCATACAAAGACGTCTGGTATACGTCATTTGTTTATTATATCATTGTAAAGCTTATATAATTGTTAAGTTGAGACATATTAAATAATAATTTTTCAACGCATCGAGTTTTATTTTATTTGTATGTCAAAGATTTAATATTCTCGTAAATGATGAGAAAAATAATTTCTTATAAGGTGACTTACAAATTTGAAGACAGTGTTTATTTATTTATTTGATACACAGGTCATAACCCTTTGTTTACGGTAGCAATTATAGAATTTTAGGAATCTACAAAGGAATCAAATCGGTAGATCGCATAACTTTCAGGTTCAAATCACCTCTTTCGTCTGCAAATAAGCTAACCAATCAAGCCGCTTCGTCATTGTACCAAACTCTTAAATCGTCCATAGCCAGACGCGTAAATCGTCAAAGGACTTCATCAACGCTAGCTACGTTACTTTTCACGCGGCACGTTCATTCGATCAAAGTTTCATACTCTGGAGTCTTGTAACACACGCGGGTGGTTTTGATGACGAGGTGAAAAACGAATAAACGAACGAGCGTGGTTCCCCTGCTCACACGGTCATCCTAACCTCGTTAACCGCCTGTACACCGTTTGCTCGGTAATCATACGCAAAGGGGATGAAATGATGTAAAAGATACGCGAGAAAGAGAGGAAGAAAGGAGGTAGGCAGAAGGGACACAGAGGGAAAGAGACAAACGGAGAGCAAACGAAAGGGAGAAGATAGAAGTCTGCCGTTTGCCACGTCCAGGCCTCTTATGCGCTGTTTAACTTATCCATTTAAAACTCAAACATGCGAAACAATTAATTAGTAATTAACGCTAGCCGGTCGTAGATGAAGGAGTAAAAGAGAGGAAGAGTGGAAGGACGATAGGGCGTTCGCCTCTAGGGTGTCTGCAACGGCCCCAAGAAGAGGGTACCGGCTGAACGTAGGAGGATCCTGCAGGAGCAAGAAACTTTAAAGTTCGAAACTTTAGTTCTGCTGTTAGCTTCTAATTAGCGGACAAACAGTTAACCTCCAGATACAGCCGGTCCGCTTGCCTACGGGAAGGATACTCTAAGCTTTGTACGCGCGAATTCGTTTCCAATCGTTACCACGAGCTTCCCTCTTCATGGCTAAAACTAAAGAACTTTACTGACTTCCTTTCATCAAATTTTTTCGCTTAGACCTTACAGTCTGGAACTGTTTATTTTCTGGATATATTTAGTATCCACTTAACAAAATATCAACTGCTACGTTACTTTACTTCGCAGTGTTTGGTCTGGGACTTCCTAAGACCAGCAAAACAAGGAATCTATGCAGAATTGGGCATAATTTGTACATAAGTGAGAAACTAGATGTTCTCCTCAATATTTATATGTGATATTAAAAATACGAGGAGCAATCTGTGCTATAACAAATCTACAGTATACACATAGTGTCTTGACAAAAGACATGTTTTGTTAAAAATAATGCTCATACAAGCACCCTATATGAATCCCCAAAATCTCGTAATTAGACTGCGGACTTTACGCAAATTTACACCTGTAGAGTTCAATATTTTTCTATTACTGTAGTTGAGGAAATGAAACGTTGACGTATACTTTCTATTTCCTTGCGTTATTACATGTATATTTTTTACGTATTTCCATATGTTAAAACTCATAAACATCCGCAGTTTAATCATAATCAAATACAAACTGCAGTGTCCTTCAATTTATACAGAATTACATACTCCCTCAATTCGCCCAAATCGAGCAATTTTCCTTCCTCCAAATGCTGCCACTGATATCTCGCTCGATCAAAAAGTTGACAATAACATTCGCGGCACGTCTTGCGACGAACAATCACGTCCGACGATTTTAATTTCAAATTCACCGTTCGTTCCCACGCGAATAAGTCGCTGGTCATTACGCGTGTCCCTCTCGTCCGCTTTCCTCCCCGGTCCCTCTGGTCTATCCTTAGATCGTGGTACCTTGCAGATTACCTGTCACTCCGCTCTCAAATTGCTCAGACACGGTCAGTATTACGAGAAGCGTTGCCGGTCGATCGGGTACGCTTCATGCGGGCCGCCATTACTCTCTCGCGTAACGACAAACGCACTCGCGACGAAGGTTTTGCACACGGCCGGACTGCGTTGCTGGCCGATGGAAGGGAGTGTTAGGTCATCGTTGGTGTGAGGGTTTCAATATGCTTCGACAGTAGTTACGATACCCTCCCTGGACCACCCATAGATCGGACGAAGTGGTTGCAGAAGCAGACGTAGAGGGGAGGAGGGAGGCAGAGGACTATCGTGCTGCGGTATCGGTCGCCTTGGTTATTTAGGAAACCATATCAAAGTTTGCGTTGGCTGGTTGCCGGCGGTGTGCAACCCTCCTATCGTGGCCTCCGCTTCTGGACAATGAGATCTCTTCCGGCCTCGTCGAGGTCGCCCTTGACGTTCGTTACCGGACCGAATAACGGCACCTAGAGCCATGAAAATGCTGGCGCATTGAATCTCTCGAAGAGGTCAACGCTAAGAAAAGGTCGACGTTATCCGTGATAGATCAATCGTCCATTATACGGAGAGAACTTTCGATGCACAGCGATCGTCGGCCGGGGCCGCTTTTGTGGAGAGTGGAGATGTATGTGGAGTATGGCAGTCGCAGCGTGGGAGGAACAAGTAGTTTCTTGATCAGGTGAATCGAATAGGAAGCAACAGATATAGCAGTTTTGAAAATTTTTCGATGGATTGTGTTCTCTTTTACTTGAATATTTCAGAGAATTCGAGAGGAAAAGTTTTTAGACGAAACAGTCGGTGTATGTATTAATAAATGAAAATTATGATAGGGAAAACATGGTGGAATGGGTATTCACGTTACATGCAATGGTCGTTCATTATGGGTGTTAAAAAAGTTCATCAGGGTTTGTAGGTCTTAAACTCAATATTGTTCGTCTTATAAATAATTCTGTGAACAATTTCTTCAACATAAAGTTGCTTACAACTTGTGTAACATACATTTCTCTATCGACGTTTTTTAAACATTTCTCGTGTAATTTGATAAGAACTGTTCACTCCTTGAATCCTGAATACTTTTTTTTAACTCACACAACATTAATTAATGTTATATTAAATCCATATAGGACATTGCGATTCATACCAATGTGAACCATTTTTAATAATGTTAGTGTGCAAAGTTGCAAGTAAGTATTATGTGTATGATGTTCGTCGGTCTGACTGTCTGATTACAAACATTCCGTTTCCACTCAAGCCTTGACATACATACATACGAATCGTAGTTTTGTTCACCTTGCTGCAATTGTTGATACATGAATTTTTTTCTGAATTTCTTTTGCATATAAAACTTTTCGACGGTATACGAAAATTATTCTTAATCCTTTCTATGATTACGAGTTTCATGTTAGTAAGTGCTCGAAACAGCTTCCTAATACAATGATTACAAGATAACAAATATAAAACTTCCAAATTTATGCTTGATAAAACAACCGATATCTTAATTAATTCATAGCACACTTTGTATTTTCTACTACAATTATGACATTAATTATATTCGAAATATAATAAAGATTAGCAACTATTTTATTTAATTGAATTTGCTAAACGTAATCTTTATTTAAAACAAATATACATTTGTCATATCTCACCAGTATGTAATTTATTTTCAGCATTACATTTCTCGTCCATTAATCAAGTTCTAATCAAGCTACTTCGAAAAACGTACAGTGACTCACGAAATTGATCAAATGTTTCCATAATTACTATTCTCCTTCCATTCTGGTGCAGCTGATTTACTACAACTTTTGGGGGCGAATTTGTAATGTAATTGGTTACAGATATTTTAACCTTGTTTCAACTCACAACACTCTAGAACAGTATTAAATAAGAGAAAGTTGAAACAGCGTATTCATTTGAACAATTTCGTGAGTCACTGTATCTACCTCAGATTTCCATGTGTAGACGCGGAGACATCAACGCTGTTGAGGACCGGAGAATAAACTTACGACGAAAATGAGCGGTAAAAATCTGGTGAACGACAAGGGAGGGCTATTCAGCTCCTAGTTCTATCGCCGCGAATTCTTTGGGAAGGGTCGAGAGATTTAATTAAGGCAGAGCGACGGACAGAAAGACGAGTCGCCACGTCGTGTAAACTCGAGCTCGTCCGTTCCTCCTGTCGTAGCCTCGGGAACGAGCCAAGTCGTTCCTCCTGCTTGCCATTCTGGAAGATCTCTCGAAAACTCGTGAGAACGCTGCACACGTCTACGGTGTAGATTCTGTTCGGCCGAGCGTGTGCGTCGAAGTTTGTCTGGCCACCCCGATTCCAGGGAGCAGAAGTTTCGTCCGACAGCCCTGTGTTTCTCTCTTCGACATTACACGGAGCCGTTTCGACGGACTACACCTGCGGAAAATGATTCTGACGAAATCGTGATTACCAGACAGCCTCAGACTCATGAACGTTTACCTGAAGACCTTCTGGGAAGTACGTTCAGGAAAGATAGTCGCAGGGAATGTTCAAACGATTAGATGGAGTTATATGAATACTTCAAACTACAGGATAAGTTAGGCTGCGTTTATTAGCAAGTAACTTGTACCAGTAACTCGTACGTGAACTAGCTAGGCCAGCTATACCTTACTATACCAGTTACTGGTACAAGTTACTTACCAATGCAAATGCTGCCTTATAACGTTCCGTAGATAGAGGACAATGTCACTTGTTGGTTGATTTGGGAGTACAAAGGAAAATAAATGTTTTTGCAGAACGGAAGGAGATGGACTTGTATTATAATGTTATGGTGATGAACTTTCGGCAAAAGGAAGCTTGCATTTTTCGATTAGCATATTTTATGCCACGTGGGACACATGTGACCCACGCGTCAAATTCATTTGAATTAAATAATCAGTAATCACTTTGATTGAAATTAATGTCACAGTGATAGTATAAGATAAAATACGTACCATGAATTAATGAGCCATCTGTATTCTTCCTTTTCATTTTCCTCAGAAAACATAGCATGGACTCATACCAAAACCATAGTAAATAACGTCCATAACTTAGTGTTTGCTAAGTTCTGTCGCTTCTGGAAGCGAACTCGCTAAGATTTGGGACACATTCCACTTGCTGTTACATTTGACAGGCACGTTGTATTTACTTAAGGAAGTCCATATTACAGTGTTTCATACACATTGAATATAATTTGCATTTACATTGTTTTCAAGCGATCCGATTTACAATTATTAGAGCGTTTCATCAACTTTCGTAGAAACAGTTGAAAATATTTTCTAATACTATTCATAATCATACATGGGAAACATAGTAATCAAGATGTTAGTTCAGAGGTTCGTATGTGCTTTTGCCAACAGCAATATTATGGCTATTTTATTTAACTTACTACGTAAACAATATCCCCGAAAGAGACTGTCTATCCTTAAAATTACTTCACATAAAATTGAAGCACATCAGCATCATCTCAGAACTTTTTGAAATCTATGTCCCTTAATAACCCACTCACGACTTTCCTCGCAAGACCTGCGAACACAAGTTGCCTACACGCTGGAAAGTTGCGTCACCAAAATCGCCGCCCAACAAATCCGTCAAAATTCGCAAGATGAGTCTCTTTCCACCAAAACCTTCAACCAGCAAGATATCACGCCAGCTGACCACCGAATTCGGATTTATTCCACTTCCGTCAGCGTGGTCCGCGCCTTCCACGAGCTCGACCTGGAAATACCTCGCAGCATCATCTGCTCCGCGGTCGCGGTTTCAGCGTCAATAATTCGCAAAGGCTGCGGGGCAGCCTCTAACCGACTGATTTCACGCATCTGGCGTTTGGTGGTTTAGTCTGGCCTGGTCCGCGTCGCTCGAAGAGGAAAGACCCAGGACGTTTACGTGAGAGAGCGTAGGACACGCTCACAGAGAGCAAGACGATAGAGTCAGGCGAGCGAGAGAGAGGAGGCAAGGGAAAGAGCTACAGAGAATGTGAGTATGAGAGAGAGAGAGCGAGGACGAGTACGGGCAGTCCCTCGCCGTCGTGGTGGTCCCGTGATCAATATTCCTTACCCCCTTTGCCTTGGCTTACCCCTCTGGCGGGTGCCCCTTACCTCGTGAAAACCCTCCTTCCACTCACACCCACATCCTCCCACCACCCTTCGGGGAGAACCCGGGAGAAACCCCTGAAACCCCTCTCGCACCCTCGTCTTAATTAGGAGTCTGAATCTGCGGCGGACACGCGTATAAGGGTAGGCTGGTGGAGATCGGAGGGTGTGGGTGGTGGTAGAGCTAGGGCAAAGCCAGACGAGCGTCGTGTCCGAAACATTATTCCCAACTTTGCTACGATCAGGCCGCGTCACGGCCGCTGGACGACCCTTTTTATTATTCCCCGAAAATAAACACATTTGCGCTTCCTTGCCTCCTCGAGATCTGCCTTGTACGCCCCTCGTTCTGGACGGAAGAACCTCGCCTTGCTCGTCGGGTAATTAGCCCGGAAAACGAGTCCGAATGTTGCTGGGTAATAGGAATATCCTGTACCCAGCTAATTGTACGAAACCAGCTCCTGTGAATTGGTGAAACGCTATTGTTAATTGATTTTTAAGCACGAAGGAGTGTTCCTTTGAATCTTTTACTTGGCTGATTGAAGTACATGGCAGAGTATAGCTTCAGGTCTTGAACTTTTTGTTTTGCGAAATTGATAATTGTGGTAAGGAACTTTCAGGTGATTTTAGTACTTTATAATTATTCATCAAGTGAATAACAACAGAAATTAAGCAATAGGAAAGAATTAAACTACGCTTGGCACAGTTTTAATGCTTTCTTGTTGGTATTGACAAATGGTGATTCGAAACCCATCTAAAACTGTAGAATTGATTCTGGGTTATATAAAAAGGACAGAGATGACTTTGAATTATGAGAAAGTGGGACACTATGTCCAATTCATGACCAGTGCCCAATATTATTAACATTTCATCCCGTCACAATCGTGCAGACTATACCTAGTTAGCCGGTGGCACGCGGGTCACTACACCTAACGAACTGCATTGAAAACTTCCACCGCTTGCCAGTTTGTTTCCGACTAATTTCTTCATGGCCGGTTCCACGTTCTCGAAAGTCCGCGTTTCCCGTTCGCCTCGTCAACAATCAGTGCTCCTTATTTTTGCTCCAAGTTTCTTCGTTAGCCAACCGCAGCGTAACGATCCACGCGAAGGAAATTGGCTGGACGTCCATGAGAGTCGATCGTTGTCGTCTAGATCGAAGAGGGAGCATCGAGGAGAAGCGGTCGCGATAATGTCAAAATAATTAATTATCGCCGGAGGGTCGAGGAGTTTTAAAGAAGTCGAGGCGTACGCGCACCGCCTGGATATCACCGGAAAATCTCTCGTCCGTGAACGTATTTACATGCATGGTACATACAGCTCGAGTACATAGAGGGTAGGTGAGGCTGAACCAAGAGGATATTGGGGTTAGGCCATTCATTAGATTACGGGAATTCGGTGGTACCCCGTTTCAGGGGTGGAAGAGACGAGAAGATTGCGGGGGTGAAGATGCGGGACTGGGTACGTACGATCGAGGTCTAACCCTGCGTGCATTAGCCGGCGTCACGAAACGCTGCAATGAGGAAAAGGGTTGAAAGGACCACCCCAAAGGAAGTGAGATTATCCCTTTTTACAGACGAGCGACGCCTGGTTCGCGTGCCGCGTACATCCCTGGATTTTTGGGGAAATCGTACAAACGAAATGAATACTTGGGGTGAAATCTTTGGTGACCATTAGGCTTTAACCTGTTAACTACCGTGGGGGTCACTGGCGGTAATTCGATCAAATAGTCGCTAGTTTTCTTAATAGTATGATTAATATTAACGTTAGAATAATTGTACGGAGTATTTGAAGGAATGTTAATGTTCTTCACGCAGTTGGGAAGAAAACTTTCAGTAATTCCATTTTATCGTTACATTATTAAGACAACAGAAACTGGCAAAAAATTATAATGAAAGAGTAAAGATAGAAATGTGTAGGGAAAATAAAATTGAAGTCGGAAGGGATATCAAATTAACTTGTTTATTTACCTAAAAAGTTAAGGTATATGTATACATCTACATAAATGGAAACCAACAGGATAGGAAGATCAACAGTGCAACTACCGCATTGAACTCTCTTTGCAGCGCGCAGATAGACGAAATCGTAAATTCTCTGAAAATAATAATCTGAATAATTATTCGGGTCTGTCATCAGATTTGCATTTGCAAACCAAACAATAACAAATTATTAACACTTAATTACATGACTCACTGTGTATTCATGAAATAATGCAATACATATTAAAATTCTTCTAAAAAGACGCTATTGTAAGTGTTAATGAGTTAATTGGTTACAAATTATTAGTTGTATATTACTGTACGAAATTTGATAAAACAAATTCCCCTAAAATAGTTGCTTATGCACAGAATTTTTAACATATTCATTTCAGCGACTTCATCTACTCTTACAACAAATGTTAAATGTAGTCTTCTTTTTATCCTGAATTTGTATAAAATTCCTTATTTACACAAAAATTTGTATGTTACCCCTCCCAAATATCTGTATCGAAATAGAAATTAGTAATATACAAGAAATATATAATAATGAGTAATATACAACTGACACGTTGCTTCTCTTCTTTGTCTTGATTACAATCCCCGTTTCTCATCTACAGTGGAACCACGATTACCCGAAATGCAATTGCTAGAAGTACAATTTACATTGTAACTATGTTTTGCATACAAATTGTAATTTTATTTTACAGTGTAAAATGCAGAGTGGTATAAAATTATGTATACAGTATCACTAATGATATTGTAGCTTGTAATTTATACGTGAAAACTAATTTTTAGATGACCAGTGTTTGGATAATCGAGGTCCTACTGTAGTTAGCTTTAAGAACCGAAACAATTCTGAACCTCGCCCACTCACCATTTTTGCTATTCCACATATTTTTTCTTCTACACATTATTTACTATCACACTGCAAAACACAGTACAATACAACCAGCATAATATACTAAATCATTGTCCGTTTATCTGTAAAACTAACGTTCGTTTCTTTTTGTTACAGAGTCGGTCCTCGCGAGGCGGGAGTATCCCCGCCAAATCATGAACAAGGTAAGCGAATGAAATATCTCTGCTCGAGTTGCTCAGTCGATTTGGCAATGTCGAGAACAAAACGTTCCATAGTTCGAACCCGTGCAACATATTTACGTTCGAACGGAGGCATGTTACACACGGTTACCAACTCGATCAACGATTTGCGCCTCCCGCTAGTATAGGGAGCAAGTCAGTTACTAGGGAAGATCGATCCAACACCTTTAATCGGTTTTCATGCAACATGCCCTCCGTCATTGCGTGCCGGTACTTTTGGTCGCTATTACTTCAGTGGCCTGTGCCAAGCAATCAACAACTCTTCCATGAGTGAATATCCATTGATAGAGCCATAACGGTGCTCGACGACCTATATCGGAGACCATTAGTTGAAATGCAGCAGAATTCACGCAGGCTGCTGCATTATACACGAAAGCTTATCATGAGGAACTGAAATAATAGCTGCATTTCTTTTTGTACGTATACGGGATACAGTATGATTACTAGAAACTGCTACTTAAAATAATTATACACTCGATGATTTAAAAAAAGAACAAACCCGAGATCCGCAGGATTTTGAACATACTGATGAACGTTTTCAGAAATACATTACTCAAAAGGTTCACAGTTGAAGTGATTTGCATGGACACGAATTTTTATAAGTGTTTGACATAAGAAAAATTAAACAATGTTTAGGAAATTCTTTTACTAACAAGGGAACGTATGCAATCCGCACACGCCGATTTTTATGAAATTTATGTGGGAGATAGTTTGCAGAAAAATATTGGACACGTATTTTTTTCCTAGGCCCTTTAGTTTCCGAGATATTAAAAAAAATACCTTTTCAACCCTCAATTTGGACGGCTGATATCACCCCTTCAATATGGACAATTGTCGATAAAAAAAAATACTTGTCCAATATTTTACTGCAAACTATCTCCCATGTAAATTTTATCAAAATCGGCGAATGCGGTTGGATATATTCCCTTGTAATCCAAAAAACAAATGTAGCTTTTATTGATCACTTACTGCTATCGTTTCGCTTCAAAATGTTGGCTGTTCGTTAACCTGCGATATTATAAACCATTAACCTGCAGAAAAATGGACTGACCAAAATCGTCCAAATATTGTCAAACGGTTCTATATGAATTTCTTTAACTTTTTACTTGAAAATCACTTTATATAAACAATATTTGTAACAACAACCAAATCATTAACGATGCCCGCGTAACGAAATCCCAGCACACCTCCAACCAAAAAGAAAACCGAACTCGCTCTACCATCCAGGTATTGCATAAACGGGAGATTAACGGAAGATTTTATGAGCCAGTCGTTTTCGAACTTGCTGGGGATAACTACAATCGGAGGAAAAAGTTTTTAACTTGGATGTGCGCTGAGAAGTCGCTAAGGCTGTAACCTAAGGGGTTACACGAAGTCGTTCACGCCTTCGTCTCTGTATACACGCGCTTTCCGTGTGTACGCGTGTTTGTGTCGTGTGCGTTACGCGTATCTACCCGGAATATGTATATGTATAACCCAAGCCTCATTTGTAGGCCCTTTATGCGCCGTCTGCCTTTCCTCATTATGCATTGCACATGAGAAAACTTGCTTGGAATCTCTCTCCGTCTCCGTCGCACCAACACACTGTCTGCCTCTCTTCTGCTGCTCCCATTCGACGAGGGGGTAGTGTTGATCCCTTCACCGCCACCCCCTTCTCGCCCCCACCTACGTTCCGCCTTACGTCTGTGCCCCGGCTGGTAGCTGTGCTTCTTTATAAACTTTTAATGACGGCAAAGCCTAATCGAGAGAACGAGCGAGCGTAGCCTCGCTCCGCTCCGCGAAAGCTATCCGAGAAAATCAACGTTGAATCTCGATTTTCGATACTCGAGCGGACGAGAACGTCGGAAGGCAGAAAGACGTTCCGTGAGTCCACGGTAATGGCGCTCGTTAATTGTCATCGATTATTTCGTTCGTGTAGGATGGCTGGAATGCAGCTGGTACACTATGGAGCTGTTTGAAATGGATTTTTGCCGATCAAAAATGTTTAATTTTTAATGTATGTTTTTTAAAAATCTTCATTGCACGGTTTAGTTGATGATGTTATGTACAGTTGTTGGGATTTCATGGGAAATCAGTATAATTTTAAGTTCTACTGATTTTAATTTTTTCTAATCTGTTACTGATATTATTGTACTCTGCTAAGAATATTTATCGATTCTGCTTGTGATTGAGAGAACAATGTATGTGACGTACAGTAGTGAACAATTTCGAGGATCCTGACACGTGTACATTTACCTTTTTTTTAAATTAAATAATGAGAGACTTCTGAATCCTTTTCAATGCTTGTCTTTTGTTTAACACATTCTCTGCGCTACGAGTAGCATCAATTTTGATTTCATCAAGTAACTACCAACTCCTATACAATTTTAAGTAATATTTACGTTATGATGATAGTATTAAATAAGAAGTCTATTATCGAATAGAAAAATGTTTTAATCTTTAACCATATGTATTAATAAAAATATTTCCGCATGTCTGGCCAGTTACGGGATTTTCCACAGTGGCCGGAATGTGCCAATATCTATGAATTGATACCAACCAAACACAATTACTGCTTAGCTATAATAAATTTGTGCTTGAAGAGGTTAATATGAAACAAAATTAACATTTTTTAACACGCTGACTGCCGTGGGGGTCACCGGTGACCAGCACATAAAATTTTATGTAATAAAATAATTACTAATTTTATTAAAATGTTGAATAGAATTAATATTATCATATGCATAGAAGGTCAAGACTGTGCAATTGAATAGTTACATATCTTTTTTCGTTGTGATTTGCGATAGGAACGGGATATTGTAGTATGTCTGACCAGGTATGAGAGTTTCCACTGTGTAAGCAAAGAGGTTAATATAGGTAATACATGTCAATTTCATGCCTGACGTTTAACACGTTGAACTAAGCAGTGAAAACGGACATACCTAATCAGACCGAATATAATTTACTATTTTTTATATAAATCGTGAAAAAAAAGATTTGAATATTCAGTCGTGTTCTTCTGTTTCTATAGTATTGTTTCAGTATGAAGTTTGCTCAGAATTTTGTGACAATCAATAATTATTTAATTAAATTAAATTTGAGGCGTCGGTCATCGGTGATACCACAGCGTTCAACTTGTTAATGTAAAAAAAAACACATTCTGCTTGCCGGGTGAATAAAGTATGTCACATGTCCAACGCAAGATTGCACAGAGGAGATAATAATTACAAAAATCGAGTGAAGTATGTCTGGTTCGTTTGGACAGAATTTCTCGTTTCGAAAATGCGCCGAAGCGATTTCGATTTGCAACAAATCATTCACCGTTTACGCCCAGCTGGCCGCGCAGTTGAATTAAACTTCTGCCGGAGAAGTTTGTTCTCCACCCGTTGCTCCGAAGGCATGCGTATTTCCAATATGTATAGCCAACAGTTTGTACCTGCGAACTGCTTTCCGAAGTTTAGTACACAAACCTTCGCGCGAAGACGGTTAGCCGTTTGCCGTTGCTGCAATAGCCCCTCGTTAGAAGCGAACTGCAATTACCATGTCTCAAGACGTCCGTGAGTTTTACATGAATCCTATTTTTACCATAATTCACTAACCGGAAACAGATTTTCGTATTAATTGCCTAAAAAGATGATAAATACGTTTTCCCTCTACTCGATGCTTCATGCATCGAAGGAAAATGAAATTCAGGTACGTAGGTTAATACCATAAATTCTAAAACGGCACAAGTGACTTGTTGACACTAGGTATATGAAATGTACTATATACAATATTTGCCAGAAAAATCAAAGAGATTAATTTAGAATTAAAGAAGATGAACAAAGAAAACTGTTTTTCTCAAAATGTAGGTTACTGGACATGTACCGTTTTGGAATTTAAGGCTTTAACTGTATTCTTACTATAATACATTAATTTGAGACACATTTTCATGTTATTCGTCTAAAAGAATAAATCGAATGTTTCTCTTTTGTTATTAAGGACATCATACCTAGAAAATAATCTATTTTCGATTATTTACTTGAATTGTGATATCCTAAATGGATTAATAGTAAACATTTTTAAGCATTGAAGAAAATAGTTCTGAATTTGTGATTTGTTGATTAAGACGTACTTTAATCAAGTACATATCTTGAAGAAATATTTATTCATAAGAATATACATGAATAATGTCTACATCTGAATTGAAGCCACCGAAATGCGAGTGTATCGATTAGTAGAGTTTCATTTCGTACAATTCCATATATTAGCAAACTGGACCGGACATTACCTACAGTCTTTTCTTACCCTCGCTAAAAGGGAGACAACAGAAAGGTTAAAACCTTCGACTCCTAAAGCACGATTAAACTAACCCTTAGTTATTTCTTCCGTATACCTAGCTGCGTACATTCTGCTTCGCTTTTATATAGGTGTTTCCTGATCATTGGTTACGATTTCCTTGGGACCCCCGATGGAAAATTCAAAACGTTCAGACCTTCCAACTGTATTTCCAGAAAATATCACGGACGATAATAATTATTTTAAATCATTCACCGTAAATTCCCTGGAACTTGGTGCAGTATAAACTCTGATCATCCGAATTAACCGAACACACGATATTTAAGTAATTACAGAATGCGTATTAATATAAATAAATTAAAAATTATGTAAAATTCTTATTATCAAAGTTGTGAATATTTTTTTTTAAATTTCTTCTTTTTTCTCGCTACATGTTGTTAATGAAATATAATCTTTTCTGTATCGGTATCTTTAAATGATACGTTAACGATGTATGTATACGGAAGATGAAACTCATCTAAACATGATAAAAGATCGAATAGAATACTAACTGTATAGGTAACACAAGAAATCGTCCATATCTTAAAGCTCAACTACTGACACCCAGTTTTTGGACATTAATGCTGATACAGGGTCTATCAGACTCCGATTAAAACAGTTATTAAATATTTATAAAATTACTGTTCCAGTAACTGTTATATAGAAATGAGTCATAACATGTATTACAAATTTTTATTAGAAAATGTTTCACAGTTACGTGCGAAAGATTTAGAAATACAAAGAAAGGAATTAATAAATATCAATTTTATTATATGCCTACTTGTGTAATCAAGCATCATAAACCCTGAAAATTCACAATTTCTATACCAAACCCAGTTCACCGAATATCTGACGATGTTTCACACCAGATGAAGTTGTTCGAATAATCAAGCTTCCATTACCCTCTTAAAAATCAAGCACTCACAACGGTACGCACAAAAGCACTTCCATCCTCGTTCAAGCGTCGTCTAAAGGAATTCTCGTGCTTAAAGTGTTCGCGGCGCCATTTAGTGGCGGCACTCCTTCATAAAGGACCTTAATAAAAATCCCAATCTAAACAAGCTTAATTTACGTCCGCCACATAATTACCTACCCCCGAGGCACGACCCCGTCGCTCTCTCTTTTTTTCCACCGTGGCGTTAGCAAGCCACTTCTGGTGCACCGCGAGAGAGAAAAGAGTCCTCCAGGGTAGAAGAGCGAAAAAGCGTAGAAGGAGGCGCGTGGAGGGCTCTCTGAAAAATCTAAGAGGCTTAAAGCATTAAAAGGGTTATATAACATTCATTAGCAGCGGGTCAGCCTTTGTGAAATTTCCCTTGGAAGCGGCTGCACTGCATGGACACCGCCTTCTCGCCATTTTCACCACCCCACCCTCTATTCTGATTTCACTTGGACGCTTCGTCTCGCTCTTTCTCATCTTCCCGTCTCTGGGGGTACATGACACAGTCACGTGGGCCGAGCATCGTCCAACGAAAGGGGCGGCAGGATAGAAAGTGGCGGAGAAAGGAGAGGAGGGTCCGTCTCTGATGAAGATGTCGCACACGCCGGGGACCCTGGGCGAGATTACTCGGGTTAGAACCCGTGGACCCTGGTCAGGGCACATGCTAATTGCTTTATTTGACATCAAGAAATAATGTACTGCTGTTCTACGGGAACGGCCGCCATCGTGCTGGAACCCCGCGAGGAAACCGGAGAACCCTGCCGCCCCCATCGACTCTCCCGCTTGTCCTTTCGTATAAATCTCCGGACCTCCGCTCGTTAAATCTCCTTATGTTGCGAATGGAAGTGTCTGGTCGATTCAAAAGTAATGCGAACTTTCCTAAAGTCACCATTCAGATGTTAAATCCGAATGGGGATCTAGTCGTGTGATAACTGAGCACTAGGTTATAATCGATATGTACATTTTGTTGGAGGAAAGGGTGCACCTTGTGGGAAGTGGGATCTCCTTAAATTTTGTGGAGAATACATTACTATGATTTCATTTTCAATCGTTTCCTGTTTTATTTGTACTCATGAGCAGGGTAAATAGTACTTATTACGAAATATTCTCGCATCAACCAGCAATTTGATGAGGTCGGCATTTGACGATTACTGTGATCATTCATTTCCACATACCTTCGTGTTTATTCTTCTCGAGCCTGTCAACTAGGTCTCCTGTGTCCAGTAGTACCTACTGCTTGTAGGTAAAAAATGAATAAAATGAGGTAAATTGTTTTGCCCATCGCAGAAATATTTTCGAATGACATGCTAGATCGTCTCCTTCGATTAAGGGGTTAAATACTCGTCAGCAAATACTGTGGCAGGAACTGCAAGCAATTTTTACAGTGAACTGGGATTGTTAATTGTTTGCAAGTTGTAGTAGCAGCTTAAATTATGTAATATTTATCAGACTTCACGTATATAGGTCAACATAAGTCTAATATTGCGTGCATCTGGAGTGATCCAGCGTGGCGAATTCACGATCGTACGTGGGGTGCCTGGTCACCGAGACAGAGGGTCCACTTACCTCGGACCTAATAACGTTTAGTCGAGCCAATAACCGTTTCTTGGAGTTACATATGGAGAAATTTGTATTCGAAATCGAAGTATCCGGGGGATGATCGGGTAGCTTCCAACGCGGGGCACGCGTCTTTCTCGTAAATATGCCTCTTCAAGTTGGCAGAGTAGCCTACGGTTGCCTTGCAAAAGCAAAAGGGGGGTGGAGAACGAGCATACAGAGCGTGTTAGGGTCGGTTTCGAGATCGCCAAGGGTGCATTTCATCTTCTAGAGCGTCAGCTCGGAGACCGATCGGTCCGTACGCTCGATGTCGGATCATCCATCTTTTATCGAATCGAACTTGATGGTCAGGTCGATGCTTTTCTGCCTAACTTTTGCTCCCAAGGATTCTTTCTGTCACACCTGTGCATCGCTAGTCAAACTTGGCTGAGTTATACAGAGTACTCGATAATTGAGAGTCTGAATTTTGGATGCGTACAGTAATGATCGAAATAAACAAAATGTGATTGGACATGAATAAAAAAGTCAATCGTTTCTGAGGTATAAAGGAAAATTTGATTTCGTCAAGATCTCAACAAACAATTAAATGTGTATTCATTAAAATGAAACGGGGTTCACATAAAATTGATGCGATAATGAATTCACTTTATTACACACGTCAGCCTTATAGTTACATAAACAGTCGACATTTTGAAATGAAATAGTCACATTAATTCTCTCAATGTTCATTCTTTTATATTTAAATAATGTTGATAAAGATCTAAGGATTTTAGCCTCTGAGATTTATAACATGTTGTCAAACTTTCGTTCCTTATTTGAATAAAAGAATGAAATCACGCTTTTCAACTTTGATCAATTCACCCCTGAAAAGGTCAGTGGATGCTACGTCGAGGGTCTACTAGGATTTCAGTCATAAAACAAGTTTTACAAATAGTTTGAGTAAATATGATCAAACTACCCTTCCATTCTACCACAATTTATATTTTATATTTCCGACATAATTTTTTAAATATTCCTATTTGCAGAATTTACGAACACAGTTTGACTGAAAAAAATCTGAAACTTCTTGTACATGCTTCGTTATATTTTCTCATAGCTGAGATGCGTATTTTAGAATTTTATACATTTCCACATTACTTATAAGATGAATTCTGAAGAAGTTTCACGTATATAAATATTTCTTTACTGACTTATTTAATATCGATCGAAGACACAATTTCCCAGACGCCGCGCCGGCGCGTACTCACGCGCTAGTTTCTTCGTGGTAGCTCGAGATTGTTTCGAAAGTTTTCCTCGATCGTCTATATTTCAAGCATCGAAAATATAACGAGATTCGAGCGATATATCTTTCATCGAGGTGACCGGTCAGCTGTCCGTTTTCCACGTTCAATTTTTATGATTAAACTTTTCGTTCGCTCCGATATGAGCCGCACGTGTTTCCGAATTTATCAATATTAATTCGTGACTCGTCGATGGGACACGCGAAGCGATTCGATGCGATGCAAACAAATAACAAAGTTTTTCGATTGGCTTTCAATGAAATTACGATAGTGATATGGAGGAAGCATAATTATGAGTATGTTATTTAGGAGGTAAATTATTGACGTATCCGTAGTTTAGACTGGATAAGCGTACTGGGAATTGGATGATCCATCTCTCGTCGAACAGGGGTCCAACATCGGATGTCAGAAGCTTACTTCTGTCTCAACTTCTACCTTCAAGGACGTCCATCATGCTTGGACAGAACATGCTCCCCTGGACAAACATTCGTTAATATTCACCTGTGCCGAGAGATACCACCAGAGAAAGTTGAAACATCGATGGACGTGCTGCGAATTTCGTTAACGATAATTGATGCATGCTTGATGCCTCTGTAATTCAGAACTGACGGCATAGTAATATGTCTTTGTTCGAGCGTTACAGCAACTTCAGCTTTTTACGCTGTTCCATGCAGGAGAAAAATTATTTTCCTACCTATTGTTTTCTGGTATTATTTCTATCGCGTTCGTGATTATTTAAAAATCTATGGTGTTCAGTAATACCTCCCACTATAAGTTTTTAACTGGCACTTATTTTCTACTTTGTTAAAATTGATATTTGGGTACATGAATTTGCAATATAGTCCAAGATATTTCACTTATTACCTTCATTAGTAACTTTATTATTAGAACTGTTTGTATATTTTTACCGATACAATTTTGTATACAAAGACCAACAATACGTTGATGACAATAATATATAAATATCTTCCAACAATTTGTCACTTCAAATCTGAAGGATATTAGTTAATATATTTGTAATTTTTTAAGGTCAGCGTAACAAGAAAAGTATATTCTATTATGAAAATACAATTTAATGCTTATTGATTGCGTAGGTTATAAGATATCTAGCGCACAGTCTTCTGACAATGAGCCATAAATTTGAGGAAGACATTTTCATTGAGACAGCCCAAATTGTGGGACTCTATGCCGTCCAATCCAATTAATTTGGCGATTTTTGCCAATTTGAAAATAGTATTTTAAGCTTCACATCTTAAGAAAATTAAAACAAGAATCAATTTTTCCCCCGTCTAAAGTAGAAAACTTAAAAGAGTAAAGTTAATTCATTGTCATTGAGTTACGGAATTCTCATACTGCACACGACCTATAATTTTGAAAGAAATATTTTTTCCAAAGCAATTTACGCAACACCCGTACATCACGCACGAAAGTTCACTGAACTCTTTGAAATACACTACAGGAACGCCTATGGGCGTTCTCCGCACAGAGTAAAGCAATACATGAACCCTTTCAGGTGACTATACCCTTGCGTACCAAATTTTACAACCTACATTGATTAAACATTTTTTGTACCTCTTCGCAAATATTATACGCTCCCAACGTCTTGAACCCTTACCTTTAACACTGTAGACCCTGCTACCGAAAAGTTAAACCAGAGTACCCAACAAAACCCATTAATACAATAATTCAATTTTCGAACGCGTTCTTAATTTTCCTAAATATAAAAGCGCTGAGAAAATCAATTATTTCCCTCATTAACTTTGATTCTCCTCAAAGTCGATCGTCGACCGAAGGAAAACAGCTTCCCTTGTCCTCGCGAAACGACGTACACGTTGCCGAAGAACACGTGAAAGGGACGCTGATGAGATTCGGGGGAAAGTGTACAGGCATGAAGCGTCGCAAGTTACAGAAGCTGGGACGCGTATCGAGCGTGAATATTACATCGATCAGGGTTTGACGACGATACACAGAAGGAGAAGAGGAGATCAGAGGTAGGGATGATGTCGCCTATTATCCGGTGAAACACCTGAGCCCCTCCGTTGGTACCACGTCGCTCGTGCCTCTAGCATAGTGCATGGAAAACCAAGCACCGCCGGCGGCGTCAGTATCGCGGCTAAATTACACCGGTTCCGTGTATTATCCACCCCTAAATTATTCCCTGCTAAACCACAAAAATAGCCCCTCGCCGCCCCTATTTCTCTTCGCATGGTTTCCTGGTTTTCGCCGTTCTCGCCGGTGTCACCCGGCACGGTCATCGCCTCAACCGCATCGACAGTGTATTTTACACGCCGGCGGTTTGTTTATTTTTCTTCGACGAAATTTAGTTCACACGAGGAAACTATCTGTACACGAAATCGGTGTTTGGAAGATTTTATCAGGGATTGTAATTTTGGACCGTCTAGAGGCAGAATGTTCTGGATTTTTTCCGTTTACTCAATTTGTGTAGATGCGATTAACCCTTGTGTTAATATCAGGATATCCGAATAGATATTTTTAACTATGAGGAGAAATTGTTATAATGCATATTAGGTACCAAAATTTGGCAGAGATGTGGTAGTTACGTTCTTACTGAACCTTGCCTTTTATAATGGCATGAATGGTTGTATATATTGTGTAAAATAGTTTGTGCAATGAGGAGGATTATTATTAAAAAATCTGTTGAAATCCCTACACTTTGGATAATTTTTGGTTAATTTATCTTTGTGAAATTTTAAACATAATTTGTGTAAATGTTCTATCCATGATTTATATTAAAGTTAAACCTTTGGGTTAATGTTGGAAAAAATTATTAAAATAATAGTATAAATTGGCCCTCTGGTTGAATAATATTATAAAAATTGTATATGTACAAGAATTGGTCTATCTACCAATGTAAGTATTTATGCAGAGCTACTGTTGTAACTATCAATTGCATAAGTATCAATTTCTTTCTTTTTAAATACATTTACATTTTGCATAAGTGTATTATAGAAATTGTAAACTGGGATTCCGATAGGCTTAGGCTATGCCTGAGTTAGGTCCAACATACGTGTAATCAGGAATTTTCGGTTGATCTGAATTTGATATAATAGGTGGTGGATTTTTTCTCGGTTTTATTTTAATCAGACATAGCCTTGGTCTCAGTTAATTTCTAGTTACGTCTGGGTTAGATAGAACCAACAATTATTCAAAGAAATCAAATTTATTGTTAATGCACGCATTACATTTACGATTTGACAGTGTTATAATGAACCTTCTGTCCAGCGCTTGCAATCGGTGACCTCAGGGGCGAAAGCACTCTTAAATCCTGATCAACTATTTTGTTGAACAAGGAGCAGGTATGCACATCTGGCATGGTGGACAGGAAATGCAAATTCAAAGCAGGCCGTGAATTTTAAAATAAGGAGCTTCTGTTTTCCATGAGCTTGGCCACTAATTCGCCCAAATCAGACTTGTATTTAAGAAGGCTCACCAGAGACACATCGAGATAGATTTTCTACAACCCAAGCAGAAATACGTAGACTCAAACCTGCACACAATACACCATTTAACCAGTAATGACCACGGGAGCTCTGGCCTTCCCCCACTCTAGGTCTATTCTCCTCGTTTCAGTTCCCTCCTCATTCTATCGTCGTCTCAGACCACAGCCTATATGAGGGGAATGGACCTACAGTGGGAGAAGACTCCCGCGATTATCACTAATTTAACCAGTAACAACGAGTATCGGTACGTCATAAACATATCGTGCAATATTCATACCGCCAACCATACATTACTTCACCAAGGAAGAATCACAGAAATTCCCTTAACATACACAATTTACTTTTTACTCCAACGCAATAATACACTAATTTTCTTCAAATGCATAAAGTCTCAAGAAAAATCACTCTACAAGCAGCAGTCCATCGAGTCTCCGCAAAGCAAAGACCGCGTCGTTAGGAAGGGCCGTTTTAACCGTAGTTACCAACGGTGTCGTTTACACCGGTGGATTTGTATATTCGTCGCTCGCGGTAAACACTCTCTTTTGTCGGTCGCCGGGAGTTAAGCCGAGGTCTCCCATTAGCGCCGCTCAGAATTACAAAAATAACACTTGTCCCTGCAGCGAGTGTAGCCCCCGACGGGTAGCCGAGTGTAGTTAAGTAAAATTAAGCTAAAATTTCCGTCGAGCCGCGAATGTATATTCAACCCCTTTTCCGCCGGCTCTCACGGCCGGTGGCCAGGCTGGCCAACCCCTGTCTCCCGGTTTTCCACCGCCCCCATATCCCGGACACTCGCGGGCGCCTCACTTTCCACCGTATACGTTACACTTCACGCTGCCCCTTTTCTGCCGCGTCGGCATTAAATATTTACCTTTCAATGAATATGCAAATATAATTATTTACGCGCAATTTAGACGTTTTTACGCGCCCCGTGCGCGCCACCGACAATTTGCCCGACCGGTGGACGATTTTCATGCGCGAAGAAACGACCGTGAAGGACGTTCGGCCACCCCACCGGCCACTTTTCGACATGGCGCCTTCATTAATCGTATTGTACGCGGCACGAAATTGTTAATTACGTTTGAGGCGGTTTAATAAAATACTGGATGAGCTGCCAGTCGTCTGTACGTACAGGCGGCAAGGGGGTGTTCTTTATTTAGAAATAAATAAAAGGAGTGGAATTGAATTTCTTTTACTAAAATGTAACAGTTATTTGTTGAAGGAAATTATAAGAGTAAGAATGGTGAGAAATATACTGATTGATTCAGTTGAAGAGTTACAAATTAATACCGAAGTAATTGAATACGTGTCAATGAAATATTTATCTGGGCTTTTGCGGTATGACACGATGGATGATGTACAATATTCACCATTCTTCCATAATCTAACATTTTTAATGTGCAACGAAAATCTCGACTGTTGTGGTTAAAGTCAAATGTCGAAAGTTAAGGTCACTTAATACGAGGACAGCATTGTACTCGTCATCATGTCTAATGCATCAGTATGAGGAAAATAAATTGTTCTTCTACATTAAAGGGAACATCTAAATTAAAACTAAATTAAACAAACTTTTAAAAGTCTGATGACGACTATGAATAATAATCGAATTGCGGAAAGTCTGGCGTGAAGTTTTATTTTTAAGAAAATTGCAGATAATTGGACTCTTTTGTCTGATCATTAATCGCTTATTCCACTTGGTGATCATGAAATTGTTTAAATAATTAGAGGATCACATACTTCAATTATTTATTCTTCATTAATATACCTAATGATGCGAATATCTTAAATACTACACAGAACACATAGTGGACAAACGTGTTAAAATATTATCTGGGTGACAAATAGCTTCAATCATTATTTATTTGACTGCACACAGTATTAATAAACGTACATAATAAAGTTTAATAGAAGCAGTAAAAAAATGACAAGAGTTACTGATATTATTGATTAAAAAAAGTAGAATTTATGGTTATATCAATTTGGAATAAAAATTGAGAAATTCTGTAATTTTCAGCTAATGCAGCATAGCACTGAGAGTGTTAAATTGCATGAAGATCCGCAGTCTATTAATTACAGTTTGTTGAATGAAAATTTCGTGTTTTTCTTTCCTGATATTTTACAAAATTCGCAGTATCTTTAGGGGCTCGTGTTTCGCTATTCAGAGGAATCAGCCTGCAGAGGGTAACCAGTTATTAAACTTCTCTCTCCTCTATGGATCTATCTTTATCTGGCCATCGTTCTTCACGGGATTAACCTTTAACGTTAATTATCTAGCGGAGGTTCAGAGGGATGGGCGGCATCAAAGAACCGAGTGTTTAGCTGCAATATCTTTCCAGCGGGCTGCACATCGGTGACCAGAAAAGGGGGTCTAGGAACTCGAAAAGAGGGTGAATGGAAGGGGTCGAGGTGGTGATTCGTGGTTGGCGAAGAAACCGGAGAAGCCACCTTTGACCCTCTTTAAGAACCATCTACTATCTTTCGCTCCTCCTATCTCTATTCCTCTCCTTCGTCTGCTCATTGAAAGTTGCCTCGTCTCCACTAACGGATGAAATTAAGAAAATATGAATACACGTTCGAATAATTAATGCTGACAAACTTGTTTCTTGCAAATCTTCCCACCGAATACTCTAATTAACCTGCATATCCACGGAAAGTAGACGCTTCGACTCCTAATTAAGTTATGAAGAACGAGAACGCGGGTGGATATCGTTAAAAAGTTTCAGGTTATTGAAGAAGAAGTTAGTTATCGTAGATTTCTATTTTCTTTAAAATTTATTTGTAGGAAATTTTTAGGTCGAGCCACATAATTTCATTTGCCTACCCATTCGTTTTCGTTGCCAATAAATCGAGGAAAATGTTGTTGTCATGGATCACATGGTTTAGGAACCTTCAGTGTAAAATTAGATTTTTTATATACAGTCTTGTTTGTGAATTTTCAACACTCACTTCAATGTTCACACAACCTTATTAAGGTGTCTGTTTATATTTTAACCGGCTCCGAGACGAAATCATTGTGGCTTAGATGCAGGAAAACAATATTTTAATAAACTCATTAATTCGTCTTGACGCCCAGGTATCTAGTAAAATTATACATTAACAAATTCAGGAAGCCATGCAAAATTAACAACTAGATACATATAGAAAGTCTAATATTATTATTTTTAAGAACCTTTTGAACCACGTCATCCTTGACACAATTTTTATTACAAGTATTTAGTAGAAATCATGCGGTTCACCCTTGTATCATTCGAATTTAAATTATGTAGGCTTTGAGCTATAACAGTAATAATAATTTTCAATTACAGTAGAATTTCAATTATCCGAACGCTGATCATCTTAAAATTGCCCAACTTCAGTTAATTATAAGTTCAAATTACCATTTTTAATACAGTGTATTTAATTTTATCCCAGATCTATTTTATTATCCAACAAAGAATTAAAATTTGTATATAAAATGTAGTTAGAATATGAGTTATCTTGTTAGTAATGAGTCTGTTACTAAACGTCATTAATTAACGCTTGATAATCTTGAAAAAATACTCGTAACTTATTGTAATTTAAATTATAATTCTTAATTATTACGTTTAAATAATAAAATTATTATAGCATATTTCCAGTATATGTTGCATATATTTATATATTCCTGTAAATGTTAACATATTATTAATGCATATTCAACATAAGTTACTTGCATATTTTGACACATTTTACTGACATAAACATCCGCAGTCTACTAATTACAGTACGGATAGTCGAGGTCCTGCTGCAATTTCCGAAAAAATTTAATCAAATCCACCACATCCAGCAGTTTCCTTTTCCTACAGCTACGAACGGGGGACTTCATATTTCCATGAAATAACCCTGATTTAGTTTCCTAAGTATCGATAAGTTTTCCTCGGGGAATCTACCGGCGCCTTAATGGAACAGTAGTAAGAAACTGGAAGAAAAATACTCTTATTGAAAGGAATCACCGTGGAACGGAAGATATTGCGCGTGCCGCGGGGTGGTTGAAGCGAAACGACCAGAAGAGAGAACCATAAGCAGCCATCTTCGGAGCCCTGTCGTGCTTTAGTCCGATGTCGTAGCCAATATCGCGAGGAAAGGATACAAACGACTCGAAATAGACCTTGAAAATAGATTCGGGACCGATCGCGCAGCCAGGGAGAATAAGCCATCGATATAAATTGCTCCATCCACCGACGCCGCCACCATCGTCTTCGTCGTCGTCGTTGTCGTCGTCGCCATATCGTCAAACTGAAAAAGGAAAGCCACTCATGAAAAAGTTTGCAAAGCAAATAACGTATGCATCGCTAGCTCCCGGGGGGTTCTCTTGCGCGTAGATAAGTTAGGGTCCTACGGTCCGCGAGTTTTTACCCAGCGAAATTCTCTGGAGAAATGAAATTTTCAAAAGCTCATCCGTTCTGACACGCTACCTGCTAGGGCGCTCATTTATTTTCTCAGAGAGAATTTCAGGCGGAATTAGCAATGAAATTAGGCTTAGGTTCATTTGTTCTTTAACTGGTGTTAAAATGGTTGTTTCATACTATTTTCAAAAAGACTCCTTCTTTCTCAATCTAAGATTAATTCTATCCTGTTTTTAAATTATCAGTGTGTTAAGATTTGATTGACAGTTATAATATTTGCGAATCACCTGAATAAACAATAATTTGAGTCAATTGCCAACGAGACTCGACAGTATACAAGTCGGCCAACATTCACAGACACACACACTTTAATGAATATATTATTAAACGTGAAAACAATTCTCATCATTCTCAATCTCAATCCTTCACCTACTCACACGAAGTTAATTGAACGTGTGAGGTACGTGCAGAGAGCTTGACAGTTTGTCTCGAAGCATACATGTATGCAAAATACAGTAATTAACGATTACTTATTTAAGTTAAATTCGATATATCGCCGAGGCACCCCTAGAGTCTATGAACGCGTTAATACTTCAGTCTCAATGATCCACCGAGCGGCGTCGTTAACATCCTCTCGAACGGCGGACATCCTACGGCAAACAATTTCGGGTGAGAAGAACGAGAGAGCAACGAAGGGAAAATGTATTCGAGAGTTTCCAATTTGCGGTTACGGCTGGTGGAACAGAGAGCATAGATATAGGGCGGTCGGTCGGTAGCAGGGATGGTCGAGGTGGAGTAAGAGGTGGCGACGGGTGGTTCGAGGCTCTATTATGGTAATTATATGATAAATACAACAAGGCCTTAGGCAGTGTCTCCTCTCTTCGCTTCATCCTCTCCTCATCGGGGTTCTCTTTGCAGCTACGAGTCCTCTTCTTCCACCGGTGTGGCAGGAATCTCACTCGAGCCTCCTCTTTCCTCTTCTTCGGGTCTTGTCGCGTTTTCCTCGCCCCCTTCGTTTCCTTCCTTTCGAGGCGTTTCTGCGCGAGCACCGGCGGTTTCGTTTAAAATACGCCTCCTCTCTTGACGGAATGCAATTAATCTTACTCCCTCTCGATCTCATAGAGCCCATCCCGTGAAAGGGATGAGTAACGCGGCTGGAAGAAGTGTTACTGACTTAATGAAGTACGACTTCTGATGCGTGCTGCTGGCTGTACGGGTGCACGACGAGGACGGGGCGAAAGCCGATGGGAAAACGGCGAACGGGGGTAAAGATATAAATACGAGCGGGCGAAAAGAGAGGAAGACGCAAAGTGAACGACTCGGCCGGAAATCCTGACTAAACACCCGCTTTCATTATCACGCTACGTTTACCCGCCACGTCTTTATGGCTGCAGAGGGAGCGAATTAGATAAGTAGGTTATGCTGTTTGCCTGAAAGACGCGATGGATTCTTTTAATACGCTGCGTTCTCATTTAGCTGCTTGCTTCGCGTACACTACCGTTCGCAGTTATTTGAAAGGCAGCAAATTCTATCTCTATTGTACTACAATTTAACGTTATTATTTTTAAATGAACGTATCTTTTTTATTTTTCTATCATACGTGTTCTAAGTCAGGTGCAATTTATTTGATTCGTTTAGTATAACACACTTACAATGAAAATTGTTCACTGTGTGGGGAGCAATAATAACTGAGCAACAGTTGTCGATATCTTTTGTTCAGACATTTTATTATACTTTGTAAGTATTACATTAATTATTATAATGTTTTATTATAAGTTTTTGAGGATATACATATTTAATTATTGAGTCGCATAGTAATTCTTTTGTTTTATTATTATAATTCCAATTTTACGAAACCTATAATTTTGATGAGAAGAAATAATTATTAAATTAAATGTAATTGAATTTTCTCATCGATGATTCCGTGGTGTTCATCGTGTTAATAGATATTTCTTTGTAATATTTATATTTTAACGTGAATTTCTAGTTACAGTTTAAGTATGATTATTTGTTTAATTAAGATATACTTATTAAGTGATTACAGTAAAGTAGTGGAAACTTCTGGTTGATGTTAGCAGAGACAATGGTTCTGTACAGCCACGTGTCAGACCTAATGCCACGTGCACACGCCATTAATTATCAGGTACAATTTTCCTATAAAAATTTTAGGATGAATGGAATTAGTAAAGAATTTAAGGGATACCATTTTCCCCATATGAAAGAAACTTTATAAATGTTTAATATTATAAGATACTATTAATTGTTCAATAAACATCTAAAAATTGCTCTGTACTGTGTATAATATAGTTGGTATGAGATCATTGTAATTCTGATTACTCTCTGCTATGTACTGTTAACAACAGTCATTGTAACTACCAAAATTCTAGTCTATCAACCAGTTTCATATAATTTTTAATAAAAATAAAACGTAAACATGAAAATCCAAAATTACGAAAAATGAATTCAGACACAGTTGAAAATGGAAACAATCTACCTAAGAAAAACATACAAAAAAATCCCACAATACAAGGAATATTCCTGAAGCAATTTATTCTATAATATAATATAGCTAACTTCTGTCATACTAACACACCTCTAACCTACATTTTCTCGTTTTCCAATCAAACTAAACAAAGCGCCGTTGAAAATTTAACTCCCACACAGAGAAGATTAATCAATTTTCCAATTTCAAAATAATTCAGCAGCTTGATTGACAAATGCAACCCGTCATCCAATATTAATGCTATCTCACTTCATACAAAATCACAGTTACAACTCTGATTTACCTTTGACAATAATCACCATCCTCCCACTTCATTTTTGGAACCTTCTAACACGCTCCATTGGTTAATTACATATCAATTATCAAACAACAGATCGTTGCTGTCTGACCATAGGAGGTCCAGCCGAATCAAGATAGTCTCGTCGCTATCAGCTTATCGCTGGAAGCTTCTCGTTCAAAACTTCGCTGGAGCACACAGTCGACCGATCATCCTCCGCCAGAAACGGTGTAAAGTGAACGAGCATAGTCGGCGGGCATTAAACGCGGCCCGTGTACGCCCGCGTGTAAACTAATATTCCTCTTCGTGTAGCTTGCGGAGGGAGACGAATCGCGGGGCAGATACGCGCGGCGGCGGAATCATTATAAATAGTCATAATTACAACAGTCGCGCGTACTTAATTCAATTAGGCTGATTAACGTTGTACGTTGCAACTTCTCCGTGCTTTCTCCCTTCTGGCCCGGTCTCTGGCCAGGCTTGAACAGCCAGCAACAACTAGGAGTTCGAGGGCTGGTCCTGGGGCTGGCTGGAGCGCGCGGCCGAGCAGAGCGCGTAAAATATACGCCGTATCCTGGCCAGGATCCCAGGACCACGGTATTATGCTTATGCATAGACAAGTTATAGCCCGGTTAATATGATTATCTCTTCGACGAGAGGCGAACCGAGTTAAAGAGAGACGGGAAACGAGGTGCAGAGCACACGATGCGCTGCCCGGGTTTCTGCTTTCCCACCCTACATCAACGAACGAACCGGTTAGGATTGCATGCATATATTATGCATGCATTATGGGGTATAAAATCCCCATTCTAGCCGCGGCAAGTTTTACCAGATGTGGACACGCCGGATGATTTTTCTTGCGCCCCCGGTCTCGAGGTTAAATTAATTTCGGGATGTGCTCTTTATGGTGTCGTAAAGTTTGAAACTGGTGCTCCGTTGGCTCGACGAGGATCACCGCCGATGAAGTGATCGGTGTATGCTTCACTTTTAGAAATATTAAGCATGGAATGGTTCTCGTAACTTATTCATCTACAGTGCTTTCGCTCCAAAATTTTCTTTTACCTTATACAGTGGAACCTTGATTATCCAAACAGCGGTCATCCAACTATTGGTCATCCTGTGTCAGTTACAAACTGCAATTGTCATTAGTGACACTGTGCATTTAATTTTATACCACAAAATATTTTATATTCTAAAAAATAAATTATCATATATTTACATAAAGCGTATGTAAAATGTGAGTAATCTTGTTACGAATTATTGTTACGATAATATAATATTTCGTAACTGACGAAACATTCGTATAATTCTGTCAAATACGTCATAAAATATCCTCTAACCTGATGTGTTAACGCAATAGTTGGTTCGGAAACACTACTCGATGTATTCCACGATTTACATTAACGACGTGAATTTACGATCTATTCGGTCGCAAATTTCATTCACTTCGTGCACAATGGCGAAGGACTTCGGAGTCGTACGAACACGTCAGCTGGTATCGATTCTTTCGCTCGTAAAAATTGATCTGCAAGTCAGAATGGGCTGAGCAATAAAAAAAAAGGGCATTATTAATAGCCGTAAGATTCAAGACGAAGGTAGAAAAAGGAGGAAGACGAAGGGGAGCGCAGACGAAGAGAGCAAACGGTCGTTGGATTTGTCGCGGCGCGGATCGAATCCGAATAAATTAGCCCCATCAACAGAACGCGGGCGAGATATAAAATTTTGAATATGAATGGGCGGTTTTGCATTCGTAATGAGCTCTTATCCCGGAAACAAAGCACAGCTGACGAGAACATATGTAGATGAAGGTAGGCTCCAGGAGCCGGAGGCCCAGAATATAGTATAGTGTTCGAACGGTTGTTCAAGGTAATTTCGTCTATACTTTTTCTTCTAGTTACATTCTATTAGGTTCATTTGTTAATATAACTGTAAATTGTACTTCAGCGATTTTGTAAGTGGGTACTTATCCTCTGTAATAATCTTATTCTTTTTTATCTGTTTTTACAAGGTGATTTATAATTTAGAGTAGAATCAGAAGAAATTATTATTTAAAACAATTAATTACTGTAATAACAGTTTAGATTTACTATAATTTCATCACTTTTATGGAACAGTAATAAAATTAAATTTAATGTAACTCATGGTAAAATCTTCCTATATAACTGAAAATAATTCAACTTAATTTTGTAAGAGAAATTTCGTTAAAGAAATATTAAAATTTAATTCTGGGAAACTGTGTATTGCCATAGTGATAATTTTTACGTGTTCTATATTAATATTCGGAATTCAAACGTTGTCAAAATACGCCACGCGTCGTCTGTTATCATTGTTATCGATTGTTCGCTGGTCGGAATGATTACTTAGCAATGCTAACTAAAACAATCGGTGTAAAGAGGGACAGAAGCCGCTTGGATTCGAATCGATTAAAGAAGGAAGTGGATATCACCGGCGGTATTCAAATCGATTACACGACAGCCAATGTAAAAATTATGCAAATGCCGTTTACAAGTGAATGGGACCCTCGCGACGAGCGAGGTTACAATTAAGCAGCAGCCAATTCAATATCGAGGTCCATTCGACGGAATATTCAACGGGATGGTATTAAATGACGAATGGTTCGTTTACACAGAGACGAATCGGTGTTACCGTTAATCTCGGGTACTTACTATCGCTTATGACACAATAGGAAGTGTCCATCTTGACGAGCTTCATCACACGTACATATAAACTGAAATATAATTCGTAGTGCAATCGTGAAGGGATTATAATTTATGCTATTGTGCCATTGGTTGTCCACGCTCTGTCTATGCATTAAAATATGTTCTGTACGCGTTAAATAAAATCTTTAAATATACTTTTCCAATATACACACATGAAGGCTAGGTATCCCGACTTTTTCATCATCTATGAAAGATAACATCATTATGATAAGTTATTAGAGAAATAATTTAATTCTGATTGTCTGTCGTGAACGAATCGAATATTTCGTACAAAAATTTCAAGATTCTCCTGATTTATTCGTATTTTCACTAGCAGAATAATATGAAAAATCGACTTATGTAAAAAACATATGATTCTATAATATTATAAAAAAACGCAGCTGCAATTTTCAAATGCACCGTTGCATTGAAGGAGAAAGTGCAGATACAGAATGGTAAATGTTTTCCGTTTGAGGCTTTCTTTTGGAGAAAGTGGAATTTCGAATTCATGTAGTTGAATATTAATTGGATGATGTGTCTGCTTACTAACCGGACACATCCACTTATATCCCACCTTTGTGAAAATTCAACACGATATAATTTAAGTCGCTTATTTAATTTGCAATTCAAATTGATTTATGAATATTCTCTTTACTGTCATATTTTATTCATTTATTTACTCATACGAGATAAACCCTCTCTTTCTTTATGATGTCTATGTAACTCACTGTTTGCTTGATATAACGAATTAAGAGATTTACAGAATTTCAGAAAGAAAGTTTTGGTAAAAAAGTTAGAGATTTTTTAAATAATAAAAACTGCAATGCTTCAGCTTTGAAGATTACCAGATAATCTGTCATATTTGTTTACTATAACCATTGCAATCATATTGCAACCAAAAATCCGTAACGGCATGTCTAATAAGATTAACATATAATTTAAAAGATAATTTAAGTTCAAAATAATTCTGTTGAAATTATTATTGTATAAATCTGTTATAATTTATCGTCCTTTTCGTAGTTTCTGGCCCTTTGAAATATTCAGCGTAAGAAATAAATTCCAGTGTAATATCCTGGAGATTTTGTGTGCTCACCTTACGAGACTTTATGTTCCACGAGCTATTGTATCACCTTACAGCGAACAGTTTTATTTTCACCAAAGTAGAAACACCTATAATTTCAACAAAATCAATTAACCACTATTATTTCTACGTATATAATTATTCACGAAAGATTGTTCCCAACCGCATTGAAATTAATCTTTTACGAAGCACCACTTGTGTGTTAGGTTACAGACACGGATACATCTGTTAAACAGACTTTGCTTCCATGCTTAAAGCATCGATGGAATTACCGGTGGGTGATGAGTTTAACAGAAGGGATAGACGAGATGAGAGATCTCTTCTCTCTATTCGTCTTCACCGCCCCAAACTGTCTTCCTCTTTCTATCTTCTTCCTCTTTCGATCCCTCTCTTCCTGTCACTTCTATCTCTTCTATATTATGGCGAAGCACGCTTCGGGTAGTCAAGGAGGAGCCTTCATTTCGTCCTTAATATTATCGCGGTATCTCCTATTTAAGTGCAACCCCTAAATGTATCGACAACCCCAAAAAATTTCTTCTATTGACATGTATAGCGTCGTGAGAGTAGCCGCCACATTTAATTTAATCTAATAACCAGACTGCGGACGTTTATTCAAATTTACATTTTTGGGATTCAATATTTTTTCTGTTAATGTTGTTGATACAGCGACATATTGACCAAACCATATTATGTCCTATAAACGTTTAAAAAATACGCTTCTTATTCTCTTTGCGTTATTAAGTATGCGTTTTTTACACCTTTCGATATGTTAAATTGCATAAACATCTGCAGTCTACTAATAACTATGAAATCTTATAATGTTCTGAAAAACCTTAACATTATAATAATATTGTACAACATAAAGTATACGATTAACGAGGTTGAATTTTCTTTACTTTATGATTGATGTTAAAAACAAGAAATTATGTGTCTGACTGGGTGTGGCAGTTTCTACTTTGACACCTAACCAGTCAATCAGCAAATATACAGAGTATTTATAGAGGAATATCGTATAGTTTGAAGATAATGTTGAGATAGATTTTCTGATAATCATAGATTTGGAAAAACCTCCAAAGTTTACACAAAGTTTTCTACATACCTCCTCCAATTTCCACACACGCTTCTCATTTTCATACTACAGAATTTCGTGCTTCGACCAAAAGGAAGAATTATTTATAACTCCAACAATAATAATTTTTCAACCACGTCTATTCGACCATTTTTCATCCACTTCGCAAGTATTATCCCCCCTTAAAGATCTGAACCCTTTCTTTTCACCCTGTACATCAAACGTCAAAGTTGGAAACACCCTTGCTCTGACTGCTATCTCTCGATGAAGAGTTCCCGTGTATTCCAGGTTTCTCGTTTTTCCCCGCGCTTGACCACGAAGCGAGCAGCTTACGTCGTTTGATCTTCGGCATGCCGTCAGCGGCGCGATTCAATGTTTAAATTTATTAGAAGCGCCGTTAATTTCATGAAACGCCGGTGCACGGGGCATGAATCCGCTTTCGAGCGAACCGCCCCGCAAATTACCTACTTTCTCTGTCGGGCACGATGGTCAAAGAGGCAGCAATCTGACCGTGCGACGCTGAAGTCCCGTTTGCCACGGTGGCCAGCGCCGAGAAGGCTTAAAAAATTACTCGCCGTGCGATTAAACGAGTTTCCGAAGTTCTTTCAAGCACGAACGTCGAGAACGAACGGGAGCGGACAGGATAAAGTGGGCGGCCGCCTCGGACCACGGGGCGGGGGGCAGAAATGTAGAGGGATGAAGAGATTGCGGAGCGGAGAGGGACATTTTTTCTGTGAAGCCACCGAGCGACGTCGCCTGTCGTCTGCTAATTTAATAAAATTTTTCCTTCCTCTTGTACCGAAACAGAAAAAAGACCTGCCGGACACGGAGGGAGGGGGCAGGGGAGAGAGCGAGAGAGAGTGGCGGAGAAGAAGTACAGCGAAAAAGTTGTACACCAATTAACGGATTGAAGTTACCATCAGATGCAGGCTGGCTTGAAGAGACCAGCTCGTCGAGTCCTTGAAGGGTTGGACTATCATTAGCGAGCCGCCACTTAAACGGCGATCTCTTCCGCCGTCAGCAGCTTGAAAAAGCTCGCCAGTCGACCACTCTGGTCCACTCGTGCCACTTTCTTCGTCGATTGCCTTTCGATGCAACCGACCGTTTCCGCCGCTGACAGGCCTTCAAACCCTCCTTTATGCGTAACCACTTTGACGAATTCGAGCGCCACCGCCTGATCGAATCGCAATTAGACGTTGATCGATTGTTTAAAGAGATTGATCGACACGCCGCCTGCGAACTGTTCGAGGGTTCTGCGTCGAGTACAGGAAATATTGTGTGGCTGACATTGATGTCGCAGTGAAAACAGTCATATCTAACCGGACACGTTATAATTTGACTTATCAACTGCACCGTTGCACAAAATTGCATATTATTATACAGAACACTGTTTCATACATGTATTATTTATTTAGTCAGTAAATATCTGAATCAAAGTTAGCTTGACCCACATATGGCTAGTGGGACTGTTATAGTATTTAATTACAAAGTATTGATACATGTACGTAATTTCGAAGAGGTACTCATCTATGAACAGATATAAGAATCAGGAATATGATGAACTAATTCTTGAACTTCTGTACACTGAGCTTTAATACAGTAGAACCTAGACTATCCGAACACCTGAGATATGATAATCGATCATCCTATGTCTCCTATCAGCTGAAGTAATCATTACTAACATTGTGTACCTAATTTCACAGTAATGAATATTTTATATTTTAAAATAAAATTATCATTTTTATGCGAAATATAGTTACAATGAGGGTCATTCTGTCACTTGTAGTTCGGATAATCGAGGTCTTACTGTACTACCCTTAACTTCTTAGCCGAAAGAAATGTTTTTAAAAAAATCGGGAGTAGCGGGCAGATTTAAATAGTCGTTTGTTGGAAAATTATGTGAATCATACGGATTCCCGAGGGGCGACGTTAAAATTAGGAACAGATTTGCCCAGGTGACAGAAGGGAATGCAATTTGAAGACGTGCCTACGTTCACGACAAACGTAATGTTCAATCTTACGCGTCGACAAGGCGGTTGAGAGACTGATGACGAAGGATTGCCAAGGAGAAGGTGAAACGTGAATAGAGGGTTGGAAATAGCATCTCGGGGGTTATCTCGGAATCCTAATGCGTAATGGTTGCGACGATCTTGGATTACTAATAAGCATCGATCTCGTCGACATTACTTCCAACTTCCTCAACTTTCACATCGCTCCTCCATCATCGTCTGTTCATCTTCGTGGTACCTTAATAAAATGTTAAAATATCAATTCTGCTAAGATTTAACCGTAATAAAATGTTAAAATATCAATTCTGCTAAGAATCAACCGTAATAAAATTTTAAAATATAAATTCTGCTAAGAATCAACCGTAATAAAATTTTAAAATATCAATTCTGCTAAGAATCAACAATAAGTCATGCAACATCAAATGCACCATACTCTGACGCTTCCTGTCGCTTTTGTTGCTCTGTGATGCAACATCACGTTAGATCAAATCAGTAAAAGTGAGACAGTAAGTATGCATATGTGGTAAGGTTTAAAAGTATTCGAACTGACTGCGTTTAAACAATCAGTCACGAATTACTCTGTCTTTGGCTCATCAGTTCATCCTTCATTAAATACAAATAAACGTTTACTGAATGTATCGTAATACGAGTGGACTGTACTATAAACTAAAAAAGGACTTTTCTAACGTTTCCCCTATGCATCAGGATTGTGTATGACGGCCGAAGTAGTGAGTCGTATATCTCCTGTCACTAAAAAAAAACAGGACAATTGATATGAAAAATTGAAAACAATGAAAGCTGACTATTGGTACAGCTTACTTTACTTCTTAGACTGTAGGACGTGTTGAAAGCAATCAGTCTTTTTTAACTTGCGATGAGACACATTTTCAGCTCAACAGTTTTAACTGAAACTTCTCACATTCACACGGCGATGAAGATTCGACATCCCCGGAGCGACGATTTCCACGAGCGGACGCGAGATTACAGGTATTCGAGAGTCCAGAGGTCCGCGATCCAGCATTTTCGGCTCCCCTAACTTCGCTGAAGCTGGTCGCAAATATGCTCGGGGCGTTCAAATAGACACGCGATGGCGCGTCATTCATCAAAGTGGAAGAGTACTTCGGTGAATAAATACGTCGGCGGGACGTATTAAGCGTACCTGTGGATATGTCGGGAGATAACGGCGGGTCGATTCGTCCAACTGGTCGAATGGGCTGGCACAGAGAACGGCAGAGAGAGGGGTAACCACACACTGGGAGAAGGTAAGAGAGAAAGCCCGTCGCCGCGAGCCATGCAATGCCCGGCCGCGAAACAAATGGAACGATCGCGACGGGGGTGGAAATAAAGCGTTCCCGTCGTTCTACCGTTGTGGTTCAGCCACGAGGACCGATGCGGGGATGAGACAGGGGACACCGAATAAAAAAAGCCGTCCTCGATCTCCGGATTGACGAGCCGGACCAGTGAAAACGGCCGAGCACTTCTCCACGTTCGTCAACCGTTTCCACTATTGCGCTTTTTTCCTACTTTTCTCATTTTGTGGCCGATGTTGAGGCGCTAATTTTTAACCTGTAAACAGAGATCCCGGGACAGTCAAATACGATAACACATCGAGCCGTGTAATTTTTATCATTTCATCGACTATGTCCAGAAAGCTCAGGTAAACGCTCAACACGTTCGCTACCACCGTCACATATGTGCGACGTGTCGATTTTGTTTTGAAAGCTTGACGTCACACATGTGTGACAGAGATAATTGATGAAAATAAAGCGTGGTCTGTAGTGGACCTTTTTCTTGAATCGACCATGGTAGCGAACAGGTTAATGAGACTTTTGACATTTTAGTGACATATTATAGCGTGTCTGACCAGGTATGGGAGTTTCCACTGTGGTAGTCAATGTGTTCAGAACGTTGCGAGCGGTCAACTGTTTTTTCATTCACCTCAAGTAAAGAGGTGAATGAAAAAACAGTGTAAAGACCCGCAACTTTCGTGTACTAGAAGATTCTCACACCACCATCATACCGAAGCAGAACTCCAGGCTGCCCAAACTTGTAAACACGCGTCAAGCAGTCTCAGACACACCAATAAAATACAAGACGTACTTACAACTCCCACTAGTCTCATCATTCAACGTTCAAATTACTCACACGCCTTTAATTCGGCAGGTAAATGTACTTGTGAACTCTTCCCAAACGCGGAGAAGAATACGGTACACAACAGCTCATAAAGCAGATATAGTAAAATCGTGAATTGATAGTTGGTGATAGATAGTTAAATGTGTATTAAAGTATGGATCTAGGACTCATTTAAAGTCTGAGAATGGTACTTCTGCTATGGCTGTATTTTTAAAGGTCAACATACAAAATTTAGAAAAAGAAATAGCAAAGCTACATAATTTCGTATTTAATTTTGTATCATTAGTTTATTATTACATTCTTTTACAGCCAGAACACCTCAAATAGAAATGTGGCCTGTACATTATTAATCCTTTGAGTCATTCAAATGCCCGGAGAAAGCGTGCGCCTTGTGCTGAAATTTTCTGCGGTGGAAGAAATGCTAAACTGAATATTTCATTATAATAATACATAATGTTGATTTTTCGGTTGTTTCACTGTTGAAAAATTGCAAAACATGTAACGAATCCTATTTATTTTAATCGAATAAGCTAAAGTGACGATTCATCGGAAAACATAGGTTTATAGCGTACAATAAACAGCGTGCCTTTACCAGTACAATGGCCCGTAGCATACGGTAACCGATTTTGTAGAACACATATATGCGTTCATCAACCTCAGAGGGTTAATATGTTGGCTGATGTGAGGGTCTCCGATATCCAGCATCTCAAATTTAATTATATTATGTAACTACCGAATATTAGAAAATTCTTATAAAAATTCTTGTACATGAGTACTTGCACATTTTGTTTCTTTCTGGTTTATATTAGAAATCGTATGTAAGTATTAGTAAGTAGTAATCAAGAAGTCTCCTGAACACTATTCCTGCTATATTGCTAATTATTTTGATAACTACCATTTTATATCTAATATAATGTGATATTTTTTCGTTAAACACTGAGCAATCTTCCAGTGGCCACGAAACTGTAAAAGCTGCAAAGGATACAAACAAATTGATGAATGCTTCCATTAACCCTGAAGATGAAACTCGATAGACGACGACAGAGTTCACGATAAAATTACCTAACTCTAGATATACCCTACATCATTTTCCAAGATCCATACAAAACAAAGTCATCTTACTCCCAATTATAAAACTTCCGCTGCTGAATTAATAAATCCTTGCATGTCCACGCACTGGAAGCTCAACAGTCCCCAAAAATGATGATATTAATCAAACAAAACCAGAGTTCAAAACGCGTGTCCGTGGGACGGCTCGAGGGACGCAATTAATCACACGTTCCAGCGTCCGCTTAATTAGTCGACCAATTATCATAGCTGTTTTCGCATTAGTACCTGTTGGCTCGCCTCTTTCCGAGCGACTTCACGCACCGTGGACACAACGCACCGGCACTCGTTATTCCGGGCCGTTTCTTCGGTCATCACGGATGGAAATATCATCCAGGCTGACGAGGCACGTGGGGGAGCGAGTAGGATGAGCCGTGTGTGCGTAGACAGGTGCGTGCAGGACCTTCAACAGGTGGTCACTCGTAACCGTGAGGGTTGCGGTGGCTACCCATCCGTCAAGAGCTTTGTGTGCCCTTGTGCGTGGCACCGTCGGTGGTCGGTGTGGCCGGTGTGCCCATCGTCCTTGAAAAAAACCGGCCCTTTTTTCCTTTTCACCCTTAGCCACCGACGAAACGACCATGCCTCCACCCCTGAGCCGCGCTCGATCCTCCTGGCTGTCGCCTCTCGTCGAGTTTCCACGGCTGAAACAATGGCTTCGTTAATTAAGATTTCTTTCTGCGAGCAATAGCCAGCACCCCTCGCGGAGCTCTGAATTTTTTTTCCCCTTCAGATTCCAGCGAACGCTAGGAACAAACGTGAGGGTGACTCCGGAGCGAATGCTAGGATATGTTGGCCACGTGCCTTCAAATTGGGGCTATTGTTTCAAATACAGCGATTTATGGCGATTGCGATACCGGGCGAGCTATGCGAGCTAAATAACTCGATATTTCGCCTGATTGACTCTTACGAGTGTAATATAAATTAATAAACATATTTTTTAGTGATTAACAAACGTGCATGCAAATATTTATAGGGAGGAGATTTTTAAAATATTGGAGTAATCAGCAGTTCTGAAATTTTCTTTATTAGACAGTTTTGTAAAAATGGTCAAGGGGTGACATATTTTCTCAAATCTCGCGGAGGAATAGTTTTCTTGAGAAACGTTCGCTCATTGTTTCCCAAGAGTTTCTAGCTACTACTTTAGACACCTAAATAGCATTCGTGCACAAAGGATATTCGGTCCCATGGGATACAACATTTATAAAAATAGATTAAGTTAGAAAGGATTACTTTGAAAGTGCATATGTCAGGGATATTTCAGGAATAACTTCACTTTTTATAAACAGAATATTAAATGTTTTATCGTATAATAGTACGATAAAAAACAAGATTAATAAATACTAAAGATAAAATTAATAAACCCACAATTTACTTTGATACTAGATGACATATTAGTTACTAGCTAGACATACTAGACACTAGCTACATGAGTGAAGTGGCTCAAAATCACTTTCACCATTCAAAGTAGATTGTGGAAAGGCGACTTGTACAACTTTGGATATGCATCTAGATAATTTTTGGTATATTTCAATTTTCATGCAAATTAATCAATTTCTATCGCCCCAAATCGATATTAATTGATAACAAATTAAATTTCCTGACCTTTAGACTGTAACATTTCCCTGAAGTAGTCGAAAACTCCACAGATGTACTTTAGGCTCTCCCATGGGCCCACATATTATTACACAGCAACGAGTACAGAAACGTAATCATTACAAACAAATTTAGAAAAAAAACATTCTGTACTCGAAATTTTCAGCAAGTCTCATACAGAAAGTAGTTCCGTTAACCGCATGGAAGTAACAGTCCAAAGTCACAGCACTCCACCTGTCCACAAGCATCAAATACATAGAACACCCTGAAATTGCGGCCAACCCTGTCAGGTCGAGCCGAGTCGGTACCGCAGAGGTCGTACATTTTGAAAATCTGTTTCCTGGGCGTTCCAGCGAAGAAAATCGCGGCACCAACAGCGTCGGATTCGAAATCGCCTGAGAAGGTGGCTGAATAAGAAGCTGGGGGTGGGGAAGAAGAGGGCAGAGATCCGGATTTAAGGCGTCGTCCGTGAAAGCCCTCTGGAGGCGGCGTAGACTTGGTCGGGGGTAGTTTAAGAGAAAGAGAAAATGGCTGGGGATGGAAAAGCAGGCAGGAGAACGACGACGAGGACGGGCGTGTTGGAGTGTAAGTGCTAAGATCTCGGAGTGCATTAACATGCCCCGGAGGCAAGCTGAGTACAACCCTTCTTACATCCAGATCTCGAACCGAGACCACCGTGGCCCCCGGGTGACGCAGGGGGTTTCAAGAATAAAGAACGACGGATACCGTGGAGATTCCCGCTTAATTGTATTAAAAATGCTTTATCTCTGGTTACGCGACTCGTCCCTTGGAATTCAGCTTCCCGGTATTTTTTTCCTGCGTTGATGAAGGTTCCATTTGAAGCCGGAAGACTAAAGTTTTAGCGTGTCGTATTTTTATTACTGAATTTACACAATGAGGGGTGGGAGTATCATTGGTGAACACATTGGAGTTTCTGTTTCACATGATGATCGTGAGTGTTAATATTGAAGAATTGTACAGGGCGGAGTATTTCTATACTTTTTATTCTGTTGATTAGTATCTTCTGTCTGTCGTGTTTTTTTTAATTGCAAGTCTTCTCCTTATAACCATCGGGGACTCAATTATGTTACTGTAACAAATTATTGAACAAAAAATGTAAGATTTTGGTTTGAAACAAATTATCATTTATAATTCGAACTGATAATTTTGTCTTAATTGCGCTGGTCGGAATATCGTAGTCGAAACATACAATGTGTCTACAAGGAAATTATTTAAGAAATTCACACACATTTTAGACACGGTCATTATTAAAAAATAAGTTTGGCCTGAGAGAGTCACAGTGTCTAAATAAGAATCAAGTTTGAAACTGGACAAAAGACTAAGAATTAATACAATTCTTCTTTTTAAATTTTTGTTGTTCGAGTTATATAATAATATGTTTGGCCATCCTGAAGATCAATTGACATTTTTTGAATGGGTGTTGATGTTTGCATAAGATGTACTATAACTTGTCACAAGAATTAACACGTTACATACGACAGTGAAATATCCCCTAAGTTGTCAGACATACAAAACAAAAACGATTTTTATAATACACATTTTTTGGGGTAAAAACTTAAATTTTCGTGAGATGTTGTATTTAATGAAATTAATATTTATGCTTGTTCATATGTCGTGCTGTACTACTTATAGTTAGTTACAAAGTATTCTGCCATTTACCCTAATTACAAAGCTTTATTTAGTTTCATCTCTCTTATTTTATATTCAACATTTAAAAACGTACCAGGCTATAGTCTTTTCATAATAATTCTCTGTCTGAGGCAAAGGCGCTAATGGAACCATTTATTTCGCATAATAACCCTAAGAATTAAGATGAAACTTGTAAAATGAATGGCAAAAAGAAAAAAGCAATAACAAACCCTATGGTACCTGTGAAATGTATTAAACTTCATTCTTTTATATTCATCGAAATCATGTTTATATCCATAAACTTTGGTAAACCATATTCTTCAATAGACCCCCACAGTATTCTTCCTACACGAATGTTAATTGATTGTTGAACTGTTCTATGTACACTGCGGATTTTTATGCAAATACACACTTTTGAACCTTAATATTTTTAATTTAATTGTAGCTAACGAAACGCAACTATGGCTGAACTGCATTTTGCACTTCAAATGTTTAAAAGTACATTTTTTGTCGCTCTATAAAATATGCATTCTTTACGAGCTTGGATATGTTAAATTGCATAACGATCCGCAGTCCAGTTATATAACATTTTAAGGTAAATTAATACAGAATAATTAATGAATTAACTTATAGTTTAACACAAAACTCACTTATTACTCTGTATCATTAAAAAACACTTCTGCATGACATTTTATGCGTCCCTTCTGCAGACTGCTGAAAACTTGTCAACTTGACTAAAAACCGATTCTTAAAAATCTCCGCTACAGCCTATTCGACTTTCATTCCCGTCAAAAGATTCAAACACCAGTTTCTATTTTTCTCTACGAAAGATTTTCACCGCAGAGAGCCTCGGGAGACGTCTCGCATAATTATTTAACCGCGAACTTGAAATTGCGCAAAATTGTCTGAAGGGAGGCTGGGATTCTTCGCGACAACGCCTGTAGCAGCACGTTCTTGCGCCGGTATACGTCTTACATTATTTAGAAGGAGCGGAGGACGAAGATGCCGGGTACCGTCGCATGCTAATCACTCGACCCAGATTGAATAATGAATTAGTATTCTTTTCCTTCGTCCTCGCCACCCTCGAGTTTCAGTCGGTGGTCCTCCACGGAGCCGCCGCTACGTGACAGGTTTTTTATTATCCGTGGCAGGAAAGACTCTTTCTTATTCGTCCCGTTCAGACTGGCCGAGCTCGTTAGCCGTCTATATACGCGACGCACCTGATTTCCTATTAGAGCTCCGATATTTAAATTAGCTGCTACTTACAAAGTAAAGGCTGGTCAATCATTTTCAAATTAGAGCTCCAGGGACTCGATGATTAATTGGTGTTTTCGTTGACGGGAGAGAGTGAGTCGAAGCGTGTCTCTGGGCTTGTATCACCTAACTTCATGTTGAAGCTATATTTTATGTTATAAACCCTTTGACTGCGAAAAGCGTGTACATATACAGGATGAGGTATACCAAATGTGCCTTGAGAGTTATTTATTTAATTTTCGGAACAGGAAAAAATGTTTCAGATGGATAGGGTTTGGTCTCGGAAGAGAAATTATGCAATCTAATTGTGCTGGTTGCGTATCTGAAGGTCAAGGTGTGTATTTTTCTGTATTCTAATAGTGTCATGTGATAAAATAATCGTTCAGTAGAATCTCGATTATATGAACACCAATTCAATGTCTGTAACAAGCTGAAAATATCATTAATGAGATTGTGTAGTTAATTGTACACTATTCCGAGTTTTATATTCAAAAATAGTGTTAGCATTTTTATACAAAATACAATTACAATTTGAGTCACCTTATTACTAATTATAGTTCGGTTAATTGAGATCCCAGTGTATTACGAGGTCAGTTACGAGGAGAAACGTATGATAGGATTGCGACTGTGAAGTATGGCGGTGCCATAATAGCTCCGAACTAGTTATTTCTAAAAATTTATACGAGTAAACTGATGAACAATATAGTCGAACATAAGCAAAAATTAATTTCCCTATTTTAGAGAATAAACTACCTGCATTGATATACAAATAAATAAAGTTAAGAAAAAATTAATTTCCCTGTTTTAAAGAATGAACTACCTGCTTTGATATACAAATAAATAAAGTTCAGCTTATATCCGTCGCATTTAAGGTTTGGAAAGTTTCTGTATAATTACCGCGTTAACATGAAAGTATGATATGGTACATAATCACACAATAACTATTAAGATGGGTACATCGGATAGAAGAGAGGAACGTTAGCATAATGTCTCTGAGCACGGACCATACATAACGCGTCTGTACATGTCTACGTGTACACAAACGTACACATACCACATAGTACAGCTCCTCGGTACTTTGTGTGCAAATTACGCCCGGCTTGAGGACGAAGAAGAGCCTCGGTCCTGGCTTCAAGGATGAAACAAGTCCCCGACGTAACCTCCTTGTACGAGAGTCGAATGAAAATTTAAAGCGAAAGAGTTCTCCAGGAGGAACCACAGCTTCCTTCCAGGGGAAACCTTGATTAAACCCCGTTTCTATGTCAATATTGATTAAAACTCGGAAGATCTAATAACACTAATGGTATTCCAGAACGAGATTCGTCATATAAATTACTTTTGCACCGTGCAATCCTCTTTAATTATATTGAAGCCTATAAAAATCGTTTCAGTCCTTAGATTTATATAAATCATAGGGACTGATTAGTATAAATAAATTATAGAATTTCAGCCGTGCTTTGTGTATAAAAAATGGCTTTGATGGTGGGACTCAGCGGTTTTAATAATTTTTAACCATCTGTCAAGTATCAATAATGAAGTATATATTCGATATATTATATTTAATTTGTTTATGGGATTTGAAGGTCATCGATGTTTTTTTTAATAGAACTGCATATTTTTGTTTAGCTAGGCATGTAGCCCATTTGTAGACGAATTCATTGGCCTACGACGTATTGGTCTTCTAAACCACTCAAGATCATTTAACATCGTTTATGACTCATTTAGCAAAGGGAGAATTTAAACAATAGTAAATGACTTTGAAAGGCCAACATATTGTAGATTAATGAATTCGTCTCAAAATGGGCTTCACGCCTAGCTGAACAAGAATATATAGTTCTATTTAAAAAAACATCGATGACTTTCGCATTTTATAAAAAAATGTTCTTGAGACGAAATTTGCTCTGCCAGTAGATATGCCACTTAAAATAGTGTAACTTTGTCCTAAGGTGTTTTTTCATACGATCATAAGTAACAGAGATATTTAGGTGTTCCCACTTAAATGTCCCACCACATATATACATAATATTTAGAGCGTTTATAGTTTCTGCCACTTTATTAAACAATAAGCCATTTAAGTATATGATCTTCCAATTATTTTGAGCAGCGTATAAGTACGTTATTAGTCTCGAAAGTGTCAATATCTTAATCTTAACCATTCATTCACAAAATCCAAAAAAACATGCAGTTCCTTCGTAAGAAATTCACCAACGTACTGTTAAAAAAAAATTAATCCCGTCAAAATGATTTGGAAAATTTCTTACAGCTCTTCTTAGTGTATTTTACCACATTGAACGTCGTGACGGTCACCGGTGACCGATACCTCATATTTACTTTAATTAAATAATTTATTATTGTTGCAAAATTTTAAGCAACTTCATACTGAAACAATAACGTAGGAACAGAAGAACACGACTGAGTACTCAAATCTTTTTTTTCTTTACGATTTACACAAAAGATAGTAAATTATATGGTGTCTGATTAGGTATGACCGTTATCACTGTGGTGTTCAACGTGTTAATTTCAAGATTTACTGAACAATTGCTGTCATTCCGACAGCATCGTCTGTTCTATGAACAACCGTGGCTGTTTATTCGAGAAAAGAACACGACAACGGCTAATCCCAAGCGACGCTTAAAATATGAAAAGCGTTGTAAGGTACGATGTAAGAAGGGTTAAAAGAACGCACGGACGAAGGTTTAGTAGATGGTCTTGAAGGATCTCAGGGGTAGTCGAATAGGAGATTACAGCGCAACCTTCCACGAAACCTTGAATTAAGTTCTCCCCGTCTTTGTCCTCCACACGCCTCGGCAATTTTGCCACCGATCTCAGGAGCAACAGAGGAAGGATTCTTATTATTGTTCTTAAGGGATTAGGTCTCTAGTTTTGCGGCGAGCTGTACTCTCCATCCTATAATAACAGGGTCTCGCCCTTCCTCGGATGCCATACTTGTGCTCATCGTCTCCTCTCGTTGAGTTTATCTGTACTTGCGAGTGTACGCGATTTCAACTGCTCCGAGTATATTTGCGACCTGAATTTACTCGAATTCCTCGAATGTTGATCAGCATGAACGATACGGGTAAACTTCATTCATGAAACTATGGATTCTCTGAGTAATTTTATTTGTTTTTAAAGAATTTCGTACAATTTTTTATTTTGTATGTGACACTTTCATTTTCTGTATGTTTGTCGTATAAGCAATTTTTAGTTCCAAATGGTGACAGCTTCATAAGTCTAGGTTAGAAAGGGTTGATTTATAAGTGGACCAGTTAGAGATTCTGACTATTATTTTGGATTTTCAAAAAAGATTGTTACATGAAAATTTTCAGTTTCTGGGGTGTAAGGTTTTTATAAGTCTGTGTTAAGTTTAGATTTCGTTGAAAAAATTCTGTGTATAAGTGAATTTTTTATTACTTTTGTGTATATTCCCATTTTTTAAATAAAATGATATATTTTCTGCTCGTTAGTTTGATAGTCATTTAAGATCATCTTTTGCATTTTGTTGACATTTTAATTTGTGGTAACAAACAGAAATAATTATAAGTAGCAAACACCAGAACTTATACTATCAGAAATAGAACTTTGTTATTTCTATTGCGATCGCAGACCAAATTTTTTGAACAATTGATCAAAAATACTTTAACTCTAGTCCACATATTCTTGCGCATGATCTACTTCCAACGGAATTGTTAAATCCGTAGTGATTTATTCTTTAACCTGGACCCAATATGATATCCGAATTACAGGAAAAATTTGATTATATGAAATACTGATTAATTCTCTTTCATAGTTTAAATAAAATTAACGTTATTATAATACTATACAAAAAAGTATGCCCTGACATTCTGATATTTTATACGCTGTAGTAGGTATAGAATATTCCACTGTATAACGGACTACGTTCATTTAGAAATTACCTTTCATGAACATACTTTTTTACACTGCAATGAACATATTCTTAAAGGCATTACAAATCTAAAATTTGTTTTTACTCAAAGAAAATTTGAAATTATTATTTTTCGGTGAGTTCGTACGTATAGTGCACTGAAACGATCAGTTATAAGATTCGTAACACAAGTTAACGATCATAACTGTACAGCCTCAACTTATCCATAAAGAAGGATTTCAAGGTCTCGCAGTCTTTGCGCGAGGATGCCTAAGCCTAACTGCCTACCGAGGTCATATTTAGGATTAAGGAGACGGCGGTTGCAGCCTCTTCAGGATGATAGTTGCGAGCGCAAAGGAGGCGCCTCGCTAAACCAGCCAGCCCATTATCTTAACAAATCTAATCTCGTGGTGGGTGTTTATAAATGTCTTGTTTTCCAGTGTGAAGCAAGAGGAAAAGAGACAGACGGCATTTCTAACCGCGTTTTACCCCTGTTCCCTCGTTAATGAAAGTGGGTGCCAACAATAAAGGCACATAGTTGCGGTAACTTCCTGTTTCTGAAAAAAAAAACACTAGCTATTAAAATTATTAACAATATTGTGACAAAAATTACGGAACATATCATGTCCAATACTTACATGTTTCTTGAAAATTTTAATATCTTTGCCAGGGTCAAAAGTTTAATATTATGAAATATTTTTTAATTCTTATAAACATTTTAGAAACATTAACACTGCCATAATAACACATAGAAGGTGTTTTATAAATACATTTTAATATTTCAGAGGCTGTGCATCAAAATGAATAAAAAGTGTAATGTGAATGTAAATTATACGTACAACAGTTTCCAACAACAAGATATTGAAGATTGACTCTTAAACGAAATGTCCTATATTCTGTTTATTTTAAAAACGAATGCAATAATTATTTATTATGGTGATTACATGTAACACTGCAATGAAAATTCGCTTCAACGCAACAACAACGAGTCTTCACTCATTGGAAAGTATAACACCTACTTATCCGTATATGCTCCATGACCGTCGCTAATTAATTTCGTACATACAATAGATTTCAAATGTTTCCTGAAATAAAAATTGAAGAAACTTATGTCAAAAGGCAGAGTCGGCCATACTGTGGTTTCCTTCTAACATTACTTTTAATCTTCTATAACTCATAAGATATAACAATTTCACTTATTTCATACAAAACACCCCGTCTATAGTCAAATATTTTAGTTAAATATTTTATCCTTCTGATTTACACATATTAACATTTTGACTGACATGTATTATTATCCGAAAATGACAAACTTTCTACATTTTTATATCAAATGAATATAACCTGAAATTGTACCCATTTTACTCAATAATATTAGTAACTTCCATAAGATTTAATTGGCTGCATTAAACTTTATTGAGTATATTTATTAATACCATACGTGATAAAGTATATAATTATTTAATTTAAGTGTCATCCATATATGGGCGACGTGGCAGTCAAAGTGTTAAAAATCGGCAAGATATAATGTGTCTGACTAGATACGACAGTTTTTCACTGTGACACTAACCGTGTTAACACAGAACTATTTTTTTTATAATTTATTAGCAGTCAGAATTTTGTGAAAATTACTAGTTACTTAGCAAGACGATTGTCAGTGATTCTCACGATACTGAGCCTATCGATACATACAAATACATAAAAGATAAAGACGAAAAAGGGTCAGAAGTATTCAGAAAAGGTTACGATGTGTAGTTTCCGCGAGGATACGTCGATTCGCAAACGATCTCGTAGGATTTATCTTTAGGGCGACGATTCGAGCCGTATACCCAGCGGCGCGTTATTTCGGCATCGGTGGAAAAAACATAATAAAATTTAACGGTCCGTCAGGCGGTGACATCTCCCGTTTCCCTGGAAGGTCAATAAATATCGGGAACAGAGCGGCAACAAATCTCAAGATAAACACGAGCTCGTATTTTTCTACCCCCTTGGCTTTCTCGTTCTCGCTGCTCCTCCGCGCGGCACCGTGGGTGGAGAAAAAGGGCTCGCCCTTTTTACATTCCTCGTATGAATTATTAGGTGGCCGGACCTAAGGGGTGGACACCGCGGTATTTAATTTTCACTCCCCATTAAAACAGCACGAAATTTTTCCCTAATCGTATCCCTGACGATGAAAGTGCGGTTTGCAGTTTGTCACTGACCCTTCGGTTTGTTGTCGATATATTACCGTGCCGCATTGCCCGTTTCTTCGTCTCAATTTGAAAAGCAATCTCGCATACGCGGAAATAACTGACCGGCTGCGATTTGTTTTTGATCGGTGTTAATGTGACTACCCCCAATTCGTGTAGAAGTGAAATGAAAGTTATTTTAAAATTGTGGACCTGTTCCCATTTATTAAATCGCTGCTACCGGTGATAGGAGTATTTCATATGTCAACTGGATTATTGTTTGCCTTGAAACTAATGTTGTTCACCTTGTTTGCCTTAAAACTAATCTTGGTCAAAAACGGACATTTTACTTTGTACATTTTTCATCTTTTTCTATACTTATTCTTATTAGGAGCGCTAAAAAAATTTACAATATATCGTGAGAGTGATTCGAAATAAATCTAGCAAAAGCTCCTCCTTATATTGGGTTGGTAACTAAATTGTTGATCGCGGAATCTTTTGGTATGAAAACGTTCATTCAAATTGTTGAAATAATTTTTTATTAAAATTATTTACACTTGAATTTTGAATGTTCATTCGTTATAGTTCTGGTAATTTTTTGAGTCCGTGGCAGTAGAGTTGAGGGAATTTTGAAACAAACAAAAATCTGTTACGTGTCAAAAGTTGACTCGACCCAATATTCAATAAATATGTGACGAAGGCAGAAAGTAGAATAGGACCTCGATTATCCGAACTGTAATTAATAATATAGGGACTCATACTGTAAGTAAACAACGCATAAATATTCAATCTTCATTTTTAAATATAAAATGAATAATGGTACATAGTTAAATGCATATTGTTATCAGTAATAATTTTAGCTCGTTACTGACATAGGATGGCCAATTTTTAGGTGACTCGGGTTGAAATAATCGAGGTTCTATTGTTGCGTTTGTAAGAAGTATGTAGAGCAACATGGGAGTGGAAATATTCTGTTCTTCGTCAATCATTTAGCAGGAACATTCTCCCGAATATAATCTAGCGTAACTAACTGTGGTAGGAAATTTTCTGAACGAGGGCGCAGGTAGATTGGTATAGGTGATGCCAATTAAGGGAGACGACGGCGGTGAGCATTGAACTAGAACTAAGGGCTGGCGGATGCCGATGATGTATGTGGTGGAAAATACTGGAGGCAATCTGTCACGCCATCGACGTCTCCTAGGCGCCATCTCTTCTGTTTTCCCTAGCTTCCTTTCCTCTCGCGCGAACGAACCGGAGAAGAAAATATTGTACGAGTTCATTTTAACAATTCAACACAGAATACAATTTCACGCAATTTTTTTCCTAAAACTATTAGCACAGGATTCAAATATTTTATTTATTAAAATATCATCAATTACGTTTGAATTTATTTCAGAGTTATCTATATCAACCATTAAACTAACATAACGTTGTAACAGGAGCTCTGAAAATTCTCGTATTATTCACACAATGATAGTGAAAACTGCCATACCTGTTCAGACACATTACAATATACCTTTATATCTATAGCTCATAAAGAAGAAAAAATATTCAACTCTTATGGCTAATACCTTACATTTTTATTGCAATATCAATGTGGCTCAGAGTTTTATCAAATTGAGCAGCTATTTAATTAATTTAAATGTAATACGTGTATTACTGAGGACTAGACTGCTACTGTTTACAAGTTTAAAGGACAAATTACATCCTTTAAAACATTGTTACAAACAATGTTGTACACCGTTACACAACATGGTTTGAGTATATATCCAGAAGCAAAGAAGTTTCTATATTATTATTACTATTTTATATTACTGTATCAATGTTAATGCGTTCCAAAGTTTGACAAGAAATAACAGTTATTTAATAAAACTAAATCAGTAATGCCGGACAACGGTGACCTTTGCTATACTCCAGAATACTTCGCAGTCCAACAAACAAACGACTCAACCAAAAAACTACCAAACAAAAATAAACCAAAACTCAAACGACAATTTCTTTCCCGCGAATCCTCCGTAAAGGACAGTCCTACATTAAACAGAGTCCGTTCGGCTTTACAAAAGGTAGCAGGCTGTTTAGTCTCGTCCTTCTTCACTAACCGGAAGTCGACGCGGTTTCTCTTTTCCTTCTTCCCTCTCACACGCGCCCTTTCCGGGTATACGGCTGATTAAACGCACAACTACGTAACGTAACGCAAACATACTGGCTGGCAACCACCCCCTGATCTACCCCCATCCTCGTCGGCCATCCCTTGAACCGTCGACGAAGAGAGGATGGACTCGTTTCGCTCTCGATTCCACCTTTCGGCTCTCTTTGAATTCCAACCCCGGTCACTTGACGGAAATATTTATCGAGGGTCTTTGCCGGGGCCCCTCTGTCGTTGCCCTACTCCTTCGGGCTAGACGGAACGACGACAGGGAGAAGCCTCGTAGTCCGTCCTGTTACCTTTCAGCGACGCCCTTTCTCTATCCGTTTACATGTCCTTCCTTTTTCTCTCCTCGCTGTATCGCCGCCCTCTCGCTTTCCAGTTCTTTGATCCATTTCATGGAGTTTGTTCGGCTCGGATTATTTGCTCTCTTAATTACATTTCGATCCTATCTTGCCCCCTTCCTCTGGCCGCTCCCCGGTTTTCGTCGGCTGAATGGACGATCAACAGCTTTCAGTGACTCTTATTACGGGGATACGTTATCGATGCGCGGTTTAAAACGCGATTGGAATGTCGTTTTTTGTTTTTAGTGTACTCTTATCCACTTACACTGCAATGTCGTGCTACATAGGGTATTCGTTTTGTCTGAAAAATATCAACGACCTGCCAGTCAGTGTTTCACCCAGCAACAGATTAGACACCGAGAGATCTCACAGCAGTAGAACTATGAGGATTTGAAGTTGTTTCACAACCTTGTTATGGAATTTTAGGTATAAATTTTGAGTTCGTCACACGCACCCGCTGATTAACATTAAAGTTACCACGGCCGGTCAAATGACGGCTTTAAATTTTTTATTGAAAATTCTGCATTCATTGTTATCGCTTTTGTCACGTGACTTCACGACTTTTTCTATAATATACGTATAATCAATTTTTTCCGTACTAAATTGACCATTACCTGCACTCAATTGCAAAAAATATAACTTTTATTTAAACACTGGTCATTTGACCGTTTCGGTAAAAATAGGTATATATAAATTGCCGGTAGGTTTAATGTTAAATAGCAGTGCAAGTGGTTATCACATTCGCTATCAGCGTCACATGTGAGTGACACACCGATTTTGTTTAGAGAGCACGACGTCAGTGGTTCATTAATTCTATTTCTGAGAAGCTGATACGTAGGTTTGCATACAGTAATGATATTCTGAATCATTCGGTGCATTGAATCAAAATTATTCTCAGCAGCGTGTGGATAAAAAGTAATAAACATGCTCGTGTATAAAATCGTTCATTCTTAAAGTTTTACTCGAAGTTAAATACACCTGTAGCTGAAACTTGTGCGTCTAAAACTGTGAAAAGCCGTACAGAATAATTAATAAAAATCAAAGATACCTCAAAGGTAAAATTGTACGAGTTCGTGTGTAATACAGACGACTCGAGGGAATATTTCAAAGAAGACCAAATGAATTCCTGATATATTTTACCGCGCAATGTCGAGGACGGCTTCCGACAAACCTGAATGCGCATTGCCTTTAATTAAGGAAAAAATGTAATGTAAACCGAAAACTAGTCGGGGGTTATGGGGACTCCCCGTGGCTTCTCAGCCGCAGGGGTTGCTCATCCCCGCGACCATAGAGGGTTGGAACAAAGGAAGTTATCGTCGCGGAATTTTTATAGCATGGAGAGAAAGAAATGTAAATCAGGTTTTGGTTCGTCTTTGCGTTAAGATGAAGAGAACGCGAGGGAAGGAACTTGAGGCTGTCTGCGGCTTACCGTGGATCGGAAGTGTTGTCGTATAAAACTGAATTAACTGTGTTTTTTTCTTTTTCTTCGTCTTCTTCTTTCACATATGTACGTGCCTCTGTCTTATTCCCCTTGAACACAATCCTGGTACGTCCCCTGCTTCTGTTTCTACTTGTATCGTGTTTTAAAATTCGCAAATACTTTCAAGGCAATTTTAGATAGGTATACAGGGTCCCTAAAGAAGTTACGATAAGATTTATAGTAGATATCAAAGGGAATTAGAGGGTAAACAGAGAAATGAGAATAAAATATTTAAGAAGTGAAAAGGAAATTAAAAATTAGAAATTAGAATAATTAATTGACAAATTTACTACTTTTGATATTTGTTCTAAAGATTCTCCTTCAATAAGGATTTAGGCTTCTGTTTCTTAAATTTATTTTAAATAGATTGTTTTAATGCCTTTGGCGCTCTGTGAGCTTTGAAAAGAACAATTTTTCTTTATAATTTTATAATTAACAATTAAGTGGCAGAAGCTTTGAAAGTGACGCATGTTGCTTCAAAACTGATGAATTTGCACCTCAACCGAAACATTAAAACAACAATGTATCAAAAACAACTTCATTACACTTATAAAGCTTTAACAACACATTAATAAGAGATCTTAGGACAAAGTTTCTATAAAATTGCTCTCGAGCATGCTGTATTTTCTGAATTCTTTGAAAATTAAACAGCTCTCTACTGTAATTCCAAATTAAATTCTTTCTACGTCCTTATCAAGCGATTACAGCCTTCTTCTTTTCCTGAATCTCCAGTTAAATCACAATTATTTCTGCAATTATCTAAGGACGCACTTCGCTATTACTTGCACTTCATTGAAAAGATGATCAGACACTGAAAAATTTCTAGCGTTCACAATCTTCCACGGATTGTCTTTGATCATTCCTGAAAATCAGTGTCATAACTCAGCAATTTTAATATCTTCACAGACACACCCCTACATTCACTGTGCATCCACAAAGTTTTAGGACTGATTTTTTCAGGGAGTATTATTTAACACTAACCGTACCGGCACTTCACATATACCTATTCTTACCGTAACCGGTCATAAACAAGCCAGGCGATGAATTTTCCTCAGTAAAAAAAGTAACAAAAAAACATAAATTGAGAAATTGATTAATCAGATAATATAAGAATTTACATAAAGTTAGATGAACAAAAGAAATAACAATGAATGTACAGTTTTAAATTAAATTTTGAATCCGGTCATTTGACCGGGTCTGCTACGGTTAGTGTTAAACCATCTGAGAGCCGTTCTTGCAACTAATTAGTCACACATCTGAACTTGACTTGTGCATAGTTTCATTTGTATAATGACGTGCGTTTGAAAGTAGGTCTTCATTCAAGATAATATTGTAATACCTGCCATGGATCCAAGCGGCTGGTTCTTGTCGCATGACAATGCTCCATCTCGTAACACAACTGTCATTTAGCATTTCTTGCAAAGAAAAGCATCACAGTTCTTAACCACCCCCTCTATTCACCGGATTTGATACCTGCTGTCTATTTTCTATTTCCCAAATTGAAGTCCAACTTGATGAAGCATCATTTTGAGTCCACTGAAGACGCCTACGCCAATGCAATGCGTGGGCTAAACAATATTCCAGCAACTGATTTCTACAGAGGAAGTCAGAAGCTTTTTGACTGTGCCACTCGGTGCATAGATTTAGCAGGAGAGTATGTTGAAGGATAAGGAAGAATAACGTTGTTTTTTTGAGAATTTAATTTTTTATTAACCTAGTCCTCAAAACTTCACAGACACAGTGTGTAGACAGCCCCGAAAAGACAGGAACCGTAACCGTGCAACGATCCGCAACTTTATACGTTCCTGATAATCTCTCTGAGAGCAGCGGAACGGTTACTCGCGGTAGTCGACGGGATTTATGAAATGGCAATAAAATTTATATGACTCGGTGGCTCGTTAGGGGTGCGGCTCGCTCGTTCAGATTGATGTCGGTGCGAGTCTGGTCCACTTGCCCGGGGCTGCGTTTGTTTCTCTCTACGAATTGTCGTAGAGCGGTCTACTGCCATTATTAATCCCTTGGAAATCGCGGGAGAGCTTCGGTCATCGTTCATCGGAGAAAAATATGGCTGTAATATTTCCTTGGTGCGCGGCAGCCGGGCCGCTCAATTTCGACTGAATTTGTCAGCTCACGCCAATGCGATTACGATGTCGTTAACCGTGCCTCGATTAACAGGACAATGAACATTTTTTAGAAGAGAGAATCACACATTACCCTGACGTAACTATCAGGGCATCCTGTAAGTAATGTTTTTAAATATGACTTCACCAAACGTAAATAAATTAACGACTGCAGTTATTTTTTAGGATCAAGGTATTGAATATTAATTTTAGTGTCCCTGTTCAACTGCTTCTAAAACAATTAATTTCAAGTTGATTTCTACCAATTAGTATTATTGTACTTTTTGTCAGCTAAAAATTGTTAGCAACAGGTACTTTGCTATGGTAAATCCAAATTTTCATGTGAACATTCTAAACGATGCAAGTAAACATCACATATTCCACCGTATGCATAAAACAATTTCTACAAAACAAAATCGAACAATATGTTTATATTTATTTAACATATGTTTTATGAGAACCGGAGCCTATGCCCTAATGGTTTCTATAAAATGAAGCTTCTCTTATTAACACGTTGACTGCCGCAGGGGTCACCGGTGACCGACGCATCAGATTTTATTTAATTAAATAGTTACTTATTTTAATACAATTTTGAACGGAATTAATATTGTAATAAAGATAGAAGGTTAAGGCTGTGCACTTGAATAGTTGTATAATCATTTCGTTTGTCATTTGTGTTTGAAATGGGATATTAGAGTATGTCTGGCCAGGTATGAACGTTTTCACTGTGACAGTCAACGTGGTAACTACTCTACATATTCTAAAAATTGTGACATTTTCTTGTATAAATTGCTTCAAATGAATATTTAGAGTACGGAGATATACAAAAGTAGTATAGTATTTCTATTGTATCACGAATGGTAATTTATCCGAATATCTGTGCATGATGCTGGAATATATATTTTTGGTGTTCACCCCTTAAGTCGACTGGGTAAAAGAATTATTTCCTTCGCATTTCGTTTCGAGTAGCGAATGTCAGAGAAAAAAAGGGTGCTTTCGATGACTCACTTATACAGTAAATCACGCGTATGCTCTGTCGAGCATGATGCCTCGAGGACATATCTGCTCTACCTGTTGCTCAATTCCCCATTGACGACAGCAAGGATCGTGCAAAGAATTCGAAAGGTACACCATGGAATATTTCTTCTGTACTTTTCAATCTTATGGGGAACATAATCCTTGAATCTCGATCACTATATCAAGCAAAGTCTACGAAATCGATATTCCATAATATTATTCAATATTATTGCCAATTTTTTGAGAAGACTCATCCTGTCGAACTGTATTAAAAGTAGCAAGTCTGGCGGACTGGATAAAAATTATTAAATGTTTCTTATATTTAAAGATAATCGTGCTGATAAGTATTTTAAAATTGTGAGATAGTACTGTGGATTATATTGTACGTATCATGGAGGTTTCAGCTGATTTATAAAGGAAAGTAAAAATGGACAATCTTACTGACAAATTGATGTTTCTGTTTCAGGTGGACGATCGAGTAAGGTCACCTGGATCATCAAGATGTCTAACCACCACCATGTCGCTTTCAATTTCTCCTTCAAGTCCTGAGGAACCTGTCACGCTGTAAGTACGATTTAATTTTACATTTGTTCATGCATTAATTGAAAAGCAACCACTCCAGCTTCCAAGCAAGTGTATCATAGTATCATATACCACTCAGTAGCATCGAATACATTGTTATTATATTTATCACATCAAAGTAATGTTTAAGAATCGAGCACAAGAATTATAGGGAATATTTAAACAATAGATTAAGATGTTACTGAATTGTTTACATTATTCCTCTAAAATGTTTCTAATAGACTTGCCACCGCAATAGTTTACAATAACTCAGGATATCTGCGAAAGTCTCACAATCAGTACTATTAATTGTATTTTAATATTAATAAAACTCATCTACATAAATTTCGTAAAAACTAGAATATTCATAAAGTCCCAAGCAATTATTGCAAAACTTACAGTTCATAACATTTACGCTATAATTATTTACATTTCTGTTGAATATTTGTTATACCGAAACTATTTAAATAATTAAATACCGACGTGCAATACTACACATCTATGTTTAGAGTATAAACTTTTAATATCTTCCTATAGAAATTCATGAATATAGTATGTAATCGACGATGCCAAGGATATAGTCAACACTTAACACGTTGAGCACTGCAGTGAAAACAGCCATACCTGGTCAGACATTAAATAATTTTGCGTTTCTAATTATAATCATAAAGGTAATGAATATTTAAGTATTGAATTATATATTTGAGATTCTAAATTATTATTTAAACTCTACATTTGCTCAGAATATTATATAAATCAATAATTAATTAATTAAACCAAATTTAAGACACAGGTCACTACAATCAAAGAGGTCCCTGTAAACATATTTCTGATTTGAGTTTCCAAACTACATCCTGAACATCTAAATTCTATACAGTAATTGTTGCGCTAAATACGCTGCGTTCAGAGGGTTTCATATAACAAAAAGCTAATAAAGAGTTGCCCGGCAGTCTGAAATAGCATTCGGGACCAAGAATTTTCAGCCTGCCGAGCTAGGACAAGTTGTCATCACTTTCTCGATTACAATATTCACACAATATTTACAGAACTTGATGACAACTTGTCCCAGCCCGGCAGCCTGAAAATTCTCGGTTCCAAATACTATTTCAGACTGCCGAGCAACTCTGTGATATTAAGAAAAGTCCTTTACCACTTTGCAATTTGTAGAGACGCGCATGCGCACACAGCTGATATTCAATTTTGAATCACTTATATCTCAAAAACGAATCCTCAAATTCGAAAATGATAAACAGCTATTCGATTTTCTTTGACATGGAGAATATGCAGTTTTCAGATTGTACAAACTTTCTAAGACACCCTCCATAAAGGAACTGCACGGCGAATGATTCTAACAGTCGATACTGTTTCCCACCCAGTTCCTTTCAGGATCTGCTCTACACGCACCGGTTTCGGTGACAATTTACAACATCCCGAAAGATCATTGGCTGGTTGGCAATCTGCGGCGCCCTTTCTGCGTAACCGTCGAAAAAGCCACTCAGACAAATTAGTCCGCGGCTGTTTCCACGACACGAAAGAACGTTTGCACGTAGTTGTAGACCGCCAGGGTCTCCTCTGTTCTTACGGTGTCGCGGGCCACCGCTCGGGATGGCATCGGGACACCGAGAGGGGGGTGATATTTATGCCAGTTTTTTATTGCGCTTTAGCCCGAGAGCGGAATGGAAACAATATGTCACCGGTGGTAAGGGGGCGAAACGGGTGTACGAAGTTCTTGTAGGTGGCCCGGTCTGGTGGCACCTAACGTTAATACTAACGCCTACGCCGTGACTGCTCCCTACGCTCGACGTCATGATTTTAAATGAACAACCCCCTGTTTCACCCTCTGAACCATGACTAGGGAAACGACGAATCGAGCGTGAAGCGGACGATCTGCGTTCGACGGTATTTTGAAATCGATATTGATCCGTTTTTTTAAAGTGGTACTTACTCCTAGGTTCTGTGTACATTTTGATTGTGTATTCATTGCAAACGAAACATTAAATAATTATGCAAGCTCTTATAAAGCATGTACATTGGAAAGAAAAATAAAATATCAAGTAATGTTAGTCGGTAAATTATTCACTGAATATTTAAATATTTAGTCAGTTCCTGTTTAAAGATTTCGTGCGTGCCATTGAAAGAATCCAGGTTTGGGCAGTATTTGTTAGATGAATTACATATTCCACAAATAGGATTTGTGTGAGTGTTTCGAGGAGATAAAAGATGATAGAGATCTCTTAAGAATCTCACAATAATTCTTACAGTCCCTTAAATGAGAAATCTGAATTAATAGTTACAATTTCTTAAGTGAAAATTCTCAATTAATTCTTACAATTTCTTAAACGAGAATAATGTTTCATATATAATTTATTCGTCAGCTATGAGTACTTTAAGTTCTCTGTTTCGAAGTGTCATGTATGAGTGCAAGTCTCAAGCTTTATACACAGTAAAAACTAAACAATTTTTCCAAGTCTACTAATATCTGTACAAATTTTAGCAAATCGTGTGTAGAGGATTAAGTGGAATAGGAAGATACAGGTCAAACAGAGGCTGATTTAGTCAGGCAACTATTCATTATAACACTCCCAATCTTCAAATGAAATCAAACACATAGACTTAATCATAAAAATGAAATCTAATGTTACAACATTGTTTATATTTCAAAAATTGTGTATATTATTCGTCCGAGATGAGAGGTAAGGGGTCAGTTAACGGTATTTTAATTATTTATGGAGCATGATCAACAAAACCACTTTCCACCTTCATATTGCACACGTAATCGCTGAGCAAAGTGCAAGATATTGATTTTACTCGTTTCTTGGAGCAATATGCACGACATCGGTCCACAAAATTTAAACTTCCTCGAGCGAACGATCTCCGTCCGTTATGCCTGCTGTGGAGGAGCTTCTGAAAAAAAGAGAGAAAAAAGGGCCTGGGGTCTCAAGAGTCATCGGATAAGTGCATATCGATTTCTCCCGATTGGCGAGGGTTGGACGGTGGTAAGATCGAGGCGAATGGGAAAAAAAGAAGGCGGTAAAAAGGGCAAAGGCTATAAGTAACGGACCGTCTGGTGGAAAGCGCTCGAGGGCGAACAGTGATTTAGAGAAATTAAAACTTTAATTCATGTTCGAGTTCGCGGGGGGTGTGTTCCCTCTCCCCTTCCCTCCTTCCCTCTTCAGCTCGTGGCATTCTGCGCCCCCCTGTTGATCGAACCAGAATTCACTCGGTGCGTAAATTGCCGAGCAGAATGATGGAGTTGTTGCTCATTCTGCCACTGATTCTACACTTGTACGCGATTCGCAGAAAAATATTAATGTCGCCGTTTTTATAACATATGAAAATGTTGTACAGATAGACTCTCATTTTGGAAGAAAAATAAGAAACATCGATATATCGAAATTGAATTGAATTAGTAGGTCAAAGGCAGAAATGGAAAATCAGACCGTAACTTGTGCGAAATTCAATTCAAGTACAGTAGAATCATCCGATCACTGGTCATTATATGTCAGTTACAAGCTAAAATTCTCATTAAAGATGAGACGTGCTTAATTACGTACTACTAGGAACCTTACATTCTAAAATTAAATTATTATTTGTGTGCAAAACGTAGTTACAACGTGATCCTTCCTATTACTAATTATGGTTCGGATAACCGAGGCTCTACTGTATGTTAAAAATGTTATGATTATTAGTAGAATACGATTTTTTTGGAACACATGTTTTACACTTGTTGGTAGAAAGTTTATTTAGAAAATTCCGAAATTTCTATTCAATTCAATGAGACAAGTTTGTCTTGATCATATCCTTTTAACTGCATTTTGATCGTAAAGGAGATTTAAGAGTCAGCAGATTCGACAAATACGAGCAGGATTAGGAGCAGAAGGAGAGGAAGCAACAAATATTCCAATTCCGGTCAACCGTGACCACGTAGTGGACACAATTATTGTTGCCTTGATTTAAGAGCGGCATACATTTTAAAGAACGACTATGCCGGGTGGCTCTACATGGCCTCTATTTGCACAGGGGATAGATAAAAATTCAGTATTCTCCAATAAAGCAGCGCCCTATTCATCGAAACCACCATCCTGCTGGACAATCCTCTATTCACGTAAAGACCCCTCGAAATGTCCAACTTCTTTTTTATCCCCAGCTTTCTACGAATATCTTGACGCTTTCAGAACATCCACATAAAAAAACACGATTTTCTAGAATATATTAGAACAAGCTTTTTTATAGTTTCAAATTATTTATTGCATAATCAGGACGGAGCATTTACTTTCCGTAAGATAAAGAACAGAATATATTAAAAGTAATTATAAAAAGAAATAATAGATGGGAAAAGAAAGAAGGATGTTAACGAAAAAGAGAAACCAGAACAAATGCAGGAATAACAAATTTTTACGATTTACAAAACAATTGCAAGTGAATAATTTAAAGAAAAATAAGACTGAAAATAATTAAAGAATAGAATTTTATTGTGAATTGACCACTCACACGTTGACTGGTGTGAGGGTTGGTACCTCAAATTTAATTTAATTAAATGATCAGTGATGCTTATAGAATTTTGAACAGCATGAACGTTCTAACAATAATACAATGTAACAGGTATACAATCACGTAACTAAATATTGTATTTAAAGTAGAACAATATATAATATTATACATAAAGCGTCTGACTAGGTATGGTACATTTTATTGTCTTCCAACGTTTTAATTTTAACACGTTGGCTACCACAGTGGAAACAGCCATTACTAATCAGACACGGCATAAATTGCTGTTTTGATTGTAAATCGCAGAGAAAGAAAATGTGTAAGTACTCAATCGTATACATGTCTTTCTATCTTAATTTTGCAATGTATAATTCGCTGAGAATATTGTCAAAATCAATAATTATTTAATTAATAAGTTGACTGCCCAATACGAGTTAACGCAATCAACGTTCAGAGTTAACAGTGAACGTTTTAACACAAGCAGCGAGAAACACAGAAAATTTCAAGAAACATTCAAAGAACCGTAGAAAAGTTCTGTTGACTCGAATGTATCAAAATAGAATCTAAGTGGAGCGAACAGAGTATGCCGGAGAAATAAGCAAACAAATGCGAGACTTGGCGGTAAATCTGAATTTCGAAAAGATGCCCTTGGAACTTTCACGAGTCACCATATGGGATATAGAATATGAGAAAAGGACTCGCCCTTTATTTTCCTCTCCCTTCGTTACCCGTTGTCCCTTTCGCCGAAGCTCTTCTCTCGGCCTCTCCTTCTGCATCTCTCTCTCCCTGTCCCTCCTTCGCTCTCTGTCTGGATTTTCCTTCCCCGCGTTCGGGACGAGCTCCTTCTCCAATAAATTCCCATCACCATCCGCAGGTACGGCTTCGCAGAGTAAATCATACCATAAGTGAATCCGAATTGAATTCAATGAGTAAATATGGCGGTCGAATAATGAAAGGCAACCACGGAGCCCGTCCCTCGCGCGGGGAATTCGAAAGAGAAATTTCAGCCGAGGATGAAAATTACGCCGACGTTAGAAGCGGGGCGAGCGTGTTCCCGTAATTAATCGAAAATTTTCATAACAATTTTCGCGATAATATTTCCGCCGGTGGCCCGATTAACGCGATAACGCCGAAGCAGAAACGCTTCTCGCCGTATCGTAATTAATTGTTTTGCAGCGCGACTACCGTCGCGATTAATTAGGAACTTATAAACGAGAGCGCGAGCAATGATTTAATTTACCGATACAACGTAATTGCTTACATAGTTCTGAAGATGCAAATTGCATTTAATTATTTTCCCCGGCGTACACGCATCAATTTCATAGAATTGGATTAGTCGCTTCCGGAAGCTCGTTTATAATGATAAGACATTTTTCGGACGATCAAGTGATTAATGAAATTTGCTCTGTGCGTCGATACGAACCAATTGACTTTCGTCGATTACTAGTCAAGAATGTCTTTTTCTTCACTTTGTATAATGCTTTTTCATAGTTCTACTATGTTTTAGAAATCTTTTAAACTGCTTTTGATACTGACTTTCGTTAATAGTATTCTTTTCAGACACATCATATATTTTTTTGTTGATATTACAGTGTGTTTCATCTGCATAAACAGACTTCTGTATAATATTAAAACAAAATACTAGTTATATTATTACAGTAAATAAGTAGATAAGATTATTCCACAAAATTAGTTTTTGAATATTCAATTAACGAGAACGAAAATAAGAAATTCGGGGTGACTGCATAAGAAAGTCAAGCACTTAAAAGGATACTCAATCAGGTTACAAATACTACTTTAAAAACCAAACTTCTAGGTACAGTACTAAAACACATACATGCACACTAACTTAAAATATTTATAACTTTTTTAATTTAGCGGATTTCACCGTAAATTTTTCCAGCGATATTCCTAAAAGCTTCTACAATTTTTTGCATACCAAAAAAAATCAATTTTTTCAAATTTAAATTCTATTCTTCTCCCTTAAGCCTTTGACTGCGAAAGGTGTAAAAGTGTATAGACACGCCCTGACTTCGAAAGCTAATCGCGTTATAAGATCAAAATAAATAATAAATAATAATTGAACATGTACAAATAAATATTAAACGAAGTCTTTACTCGAAGAGAAAAAAAACAAAACGTAATAGGAAAAATGGCCCTTGTTGCTCAGCTATTATCATTACGCACACAGCGAATGATTTTCATTAAAAATCTGCTGCATTCAACGAGTTAAACCAGACACCCTGCGTATTTGTCACGCACTCTTGAAATAATGAAAGAAAAACGCCGAGCAGCCGACGAAAAAATGATCCCGAGCAGCCTGATCTACACGCCTGTATGATAACCATAAGCCCTGATTGAAATGTTCGAAGAAAAATACCTTTGACACGATAAATGCATATGAATGTCAGCGAAATTCAGCGCAAGCTAATTTAAAAGCAATTCTCCGGTTTCTCTGGCGCACACTTCTACCCCTCGGTTGGCCATCTTTCACGGCGCATCATCGAGAAGCATTACATGTAAATCGTCTGGCACACAATGCCGCCTGCACACATAGAGTCTAGTGAAGAAGCAACGGCTGGGTGGAAATGCATAAATACATGAACCACGGCGAAACTACGAACGAAAGAGGGACGGGGACAAGCTTGGCCCGCATATGCCTCGAAGCGAGTTGTACCTCCTAGAGGCGTAATAACGCGTGGATACCAGCTCTCTTCTCGCGAAAATGCACCCTTTTCGAATGTCGTATGTTTCTCCTCCCCTCCTCATCTCGAAAAAATACCGCGATTTTGACCCGAGTCTCGTGAACCCGCGCCGGATGAGAAATGAAAGAGAATTTTATTCCTTCTGGGCTCTCAGCGCTTCTGCTGATCGCGTAGCTTCGAAATTAAATTGTGTCTGACTATAATCTTGTAGTACTACTGCTGAAAGTAATTTAATTAACATCGATCGTTTTATACGTTGGGGATAGACAAAACTATAATACATAGCGTGGTACTTCTGTATCTGGAAAATACGTAAATCGAGAGTACAAATAATTTAGTGATATCATATACTAATTTTTTAATGTACCATGTTTCTCCGCCCCTCCTCGTCTCGAAAAAATACCACAATTTTTACCCGAGCCTCGTGAACCCGCGCCGGATGAGAAATGAAAGAGAATTTTATTCTGTTTGGATTTGATGCTTCTGCTAAGCGCCACCTGTAAAGGAATTGTTAAAACGACGTATTCAATTCATTTCACGCATGAGAATAGAAGGTACGTGTATGAAAAGTTGAATAAAATCATGTGGAAATTAGGGAAAGCGTGCCATGAGGTCGGGAGGTTGAAATTTTAAATGCAGTGAAATTGGGTTACATTTTGTTTCGAGCTTTGTGCTGAGAATGGTGTTCCCCGAATTGTTATTCCGTTGATGTTTATGAAAGAAAGTGAATAGTATGTTGTATTAATTAATAGAGAGATTTAATTTTGTTTGTCTTATGCGTCGTTAATAACCGTTGGATGTTACAATTTTATTAGTATAGAAAGCAGAAGAATATTAGTTATTTTGCTTACGTAACGATAAATTAGATCTGTTTCTATTGGTCCATGCATAGAAGTTCTTGTAAGTTGGCTGGTAAATTAAATTAAAATAAAGACGTGAAGGATAGAATTTAAACTTTAAAAGTTATGATCAAAGAGTATCTTAGCTGTGTTAGACTATATTATGTGGTCTCACCTGTAGTTAGATTTTCCAACAATTCTGAAAGAAGAGTTTCTTGGGTGAAATAATAGAATTCGTTCACATGTACACTGTAAAAGTATTACATTTGTATGCAAAAGGGCCTGCTCTGTTTACGATATTAATACACGAATACACATAGAAGTCTTCTTCAAATTTTGAAAAATTCATACGACAGTACAATTCAAGGAAATTTTCAGTCCACTTATTGATATCGTTATATGTCGACGCTTCATTGTAGTTAATTTTCGTGCTTGTTATAATTAAAATGTTGAGAAACAAGATAACCGAAGAGGGCGAAACCGTCGAATATTTCGGCCTGTTCACGGACGGTGCTTTGGCCGCAACAATTTTCACTGTGAAGTAATTAACCCTGCAAGTATGTGAAATATCTCAAGAAACACGCTGACCACATTAATCTTGCCGGCCTGTTCGAACATACTTTAAGCAACGTCGACGACCCTACTATACTGTTCCACGTAAATATCTCAAAATGTACATACACTGTACAAACACAAGCGTCTTTTGAGATTGCGGCGACTATAAATTCATTAGAAACTTCTTTCACTGGAAGTAAGTACATATAACAGACGTAAACAAAACATTTCTAAATCACTATAAAAGTATTCTTCTTAGTCTATTTCGAGAAAACGAGATACAATATAAAATCACAAAATATTGTTTATTGAAACCAATTGTTTATTGAACGTTCACAAAGTAGGAAAGGAAAAGTCCATGTGCACTGACAATAAAAATAATTGAAAAAGGATATGTATATAACAATACAGTTACTTTGGGACAGGGTTGTCTTATAATAAATATATAAAATACTTCGATTCTGTAAAAAGATTGTACAATGACGTATTAATTTTACAAGAGTTACAAAGAATAATCGTCTATATTGTTATAAAAGAAATCACTACTTTCACAGCTACATGGTGAATGCTTGAGTTTACTACTTATACTGTACATTTTACTACTCATACTTGGATACTACTAGCAATAAGATGCATCACTTCAATGAGTTTTCAAAATATTTCATTGGTTCATTGAAATTATATGTTACACACCTGTGAAAAACTTTATATGTATCTCAATGAATTTATCTTTACAACATTACTAATATCATAACTTACATGAGAGTGGGTAAACCCAAATGTAAAGGTAACATAGAACTTGACAAATTACACGTGATTCTCAAAACGTCACTTTTGAAAGAGAATAATTTTCTTCTCGAAGAGCGCATTAGAATTCTCAAACATATTCACGTGGAGATATTCAAGTGGAACATCCTCTGTACATACAATCTTGATCGAGCAAGAAAAAAAGGAACAAAATATAAAAACGAAAATAGTGTAACATTTTAAAACACACACAGGACACCCAGAAGAAAAACGGGAGCACTCAGCCTACATGAAACTTTAATAAAAAGTAAGACACGATTAGGAGAAAGGATGATTCGAAGGCATCAGATTCAAGAACGAACTAGAAACTGAGCATGCAGGCATTAGGAGAGACGAGATTCGCATTCCTGCATTACTGTCACGCGAGTAATTACGCAAAGCGGAAAACGGCGTGCAGGAAGAGAGAAACCGAGAGGGAGACGAAACGAACAAGAAACGCATCGGCTAGAGAAGGAAACCACAGCAGAAGGAGCTCTCTAGGAGGGTTGCTGTTGCTGAGTTGCTGTTGCTTCGCGCCGGCGTTGCTCCGCCGACACGGCGTTGCGCGATTTGCAGCCAACAGGAGAAACCAGAGCTAATAAAAGCCCACAATTACCTCCGGTTCGAGCCATTTGTCTTGACGGGCGTCTCATGCCCGATATAATTCACCCTGGCAACAACACATTGTTGCCTAATGAGGTGTAAAACATTCCGAGATATCTGGCTGTCTGGCGGTCCCCGTTTCCGGTACGCTGATCCGCGATACCATGGCTGCGCCTCTATCCATAATATTCTTCTATTAGTTCGCCGGATTTTACCCTCGAACAGAATCCACTCCCAGGACCTTCTTGTTTAACTGTAGCACGAATTATTTTTTCCCTCGAAAACGGTAGGGACAGTGTTTCATTAGATCCGGAGATTAAGAGTATGTCGGTTTTATTAGAACGATGATATGTTCCATTTGGTGTAATATAGGACGCTGCCTTGTTATGAAGATAAGTTCTGGGCTAAATGTTCCATATGATGTTCGTATTAGGTGATTTCGTATGTCTCTAGGTATTTTTTTTATTAATTTTATTAAAGCATTCACTATTTATGCAAATAAGTTTATTTATTTATATAATTTGTATGTTTCTGTGCAATTTCTTTAGATCATTCTGAGAAATTGTAAATGTTCTTTTTAAATAATTTGTTTAGAAACTCCATGAAGGTATTATCTATTTAGGTAAATAAGTTTATGTATTTATATAATTTTCATGATTTTGTGCTATTCCGTCAGATCGTTCAGCCAAATTGTACATGCTTCTTTCAAATAAGTTTTGAAATAACTTGTTTTGAAGTTAAGACTTCGAATTAAAAAACATTAGAATAGTTATTATGGGATGTAAAAGGAAATATTAAGTAATCCAATAAATCACCATGTACGTTTTTAGTATTATTATTAATAGAAAAATATACGTGAATGTTTAATAGTTGTTGTAGTATCTACTGAAACGAGCAAATCGTGTTAAGTTATGGAAGCGTCGAAATTAAGTTATGTCCGACTATAATCTTGTTATTCTACTGCTACAAGTAATTTAACACTATGCTCATAAAGTATGATGTTTTCGATTTAGTAAGCATGAGGAAGTAGAGCTTTCGGAAAAATATATATGGGTCAATAAAGATTTTAACACGTTGATCGCCGCGTCAGTCACCGGTGACAGGCAACTTAGATTTAATTTAATTGAATAACTATTGATTGTGACACAATTCTGAGCAAATTTTACACTGTAATAGTAATATAGGGACACTAGAAAACGATTGAATAATTAAATATATTTTTCCTTTGCGATTTAAATTAAAAACAGTAATTGTGTCATATCTGAAGGGGTACGGCTGTTTTCACTGTGGCACTCAACGTGTTAATTAGCACTGATTGTTTTATGTGTTGGAAATAGACAAAACTATAACAAATAACGTGGTAGGTTTATACATATTCTACCAAAAGTCAAAGAATTTTGGGTAAGATTATATATTGGAAATAAATATAATTAAATTTTTAATTCATGTCCATTTCTGTATCTAAATAATACGTGTATTGAAAGTGAAAATTATTTATAATAGTAACATGTAACAATTTAATAAGTAATAGCAACTTTTACACTCGGGAACATTTTTCTTTAATACTCTTACAAGAAACAGAATAAATGTTGTATGTGTAGTTATAATAAATGTAATGAATACTGCTGTTATATTCGTTAATCCTGAAAAATCATTTCTACATTTTCAGTTCAGTATTGTAATAATAATTTTTACTAAATCTTACTTATCACACAGATATTTTTATCTGAACTTGCAACTACTGTTATTCTTATTATTTTATACAGATATTCTTACGCTGAGCTTCTGAAAAATTTAAGCTTAACGTATTAAGAACAAACGTAACTTAGCTAAAAAATCGTCTTACAGAAAGTAAGCATTTCAGACTTATTCGTATGAATAATGACTACTTAAGTTTTCTTCAACTTCTCAAATTCTTGACTTGTCTTCTTTAACTACTAAACTACTAAGCCCACCCTTGTACAAAGTTCACGTAAAGGAGACAATTACACTGCATTTATTCCGCAATTAATACACTACAAATTCTTTTTTATAAATCTACTTGTATTAACTTTTTACGATCAATTTATTAGAATATTTTGGCATGTACCATATGCCTCCCACATTGAAAAGAATATCGATAGAACAATGACCATCGTTTTACAGCCAACTTGTTCTTTCAACTATCTACCACCACTTAAAAACTATATACATAACATCCTTTCTAAAAATACCAAACAACTATGGTTCTCCAAATGGAACAACAATCCACAAATATGATTACCAATTATATCACATCTAAAACTTTCTCAATTACCCACGAATTAAAAAATTTTACAAACATTTCAAATTTGTCTGCCAAGTTAAAAATCACTACTTCTCTCAACACTGCAGAAAAACGTTCGATTTGTCGGATCGCTGGCACGTTTGTAAATAATAAAATTCCTACATCACTCGAGCAGGCAACGTTTGTATCACGGCAGGAAAACTACGTCCACGTCCAGGTTCCTTTCTCGTCTGCACGGTACACAGGGAACGTGCTCTGTCAATTCGATTTAGCCAAGGGATGTGCTACGTGCCCTTTTCACTTACTATGATCCCCCCGCCCCGTCCTTTGTCTTTATTTCTTCGGGTCGGCAGTGATTTGCTGCGATAAAGCCGCATCGACAGGCGACGCACGTGTATCGCGTGTCGAAGGACATGCTCATGCTCCCGCCGGGCCCTTTCGTTGCAGAGAAGAAAGGGCGAAGAAGGTTATGATATATTTGTAATCATGTTACCGATACGTGCCCTTCCGTTACAACTGCTTCCTCGTAACAAACGGCCGTGGACCTTTTTTTCACTTTATGGCCGTACGCACGCACGTATAACACCTCGCGGCGGGTCTACGGAATCAGAGAGTTGGCGAACTCTGCGTTCCTCATGGTGTATTTATAGGGGGAAAAGAGAGCCGTCGCCGACGAGATTTGTGCTGGATGTTCGACCAGCCTGATCCACCGATCATTTTATAAAAGATATCATTTTTTCCCCTTTTTAGTGGTTACGTAATTACAATTTCTTTATATTTTGTAAGGTGCACTGACAATGAGACTGATGGTAGAATCGAGAATGCGGGAAGAGATAATGTCTGGTGTAAAAAAGAACAAAGTGTATGAAAAGAAAGTTTTTCTAATAGGAAGCTTCAGTTTTGAGACATTGACTGCTATGTGGTTCATCGGTGACCAGCACCGCAAATTTTGTTTAATTAAGTAATTAGCGATTCTTGTATAATTTAAGACAATGCTGATATTGTACTAATAATACAAAGTAAAAGGTAACACTTGTGCGTTTATAAACAGTAAACGGTTTTTTCTTCTCAATTGATATGTACTTAAAGCTGGGCATTATAGTCTGTCTGACTGGGTATGGCAGTTTCCACTGTGAAATTCAACGTGTTAAGAAGGTTGAGTTCAATGTTGCGCTAAGTTTAAACTGTGTATGTACTGTTACAGGGAAATTAAATGCGGTCTAAATTGATTTAAGAAAAACATTGTGGCTGGTTGTATTCTTTACTGCAAAATATGTTGCCTGAATAATGTCGTGGATTCGTTAATTATACATTATACAAACTAAATTGTTACCGTTCTTATCTGAAGAATTGCAGTTTTCGTGTATTAAACCTGGACCAGGTTCGTTTAATAATCTTTCCGAATAAGAAATACAGGTAGTTGTAAAATACATTAAAATAATTTATGTCTGCTTTTTGTATTGTATTCATAATACACAAAAGCAAGCCAACACCTAGAATATTGATGTTTTCTTTCATTCTAAACAACTTCTAGAAGGAACTTGATGTTTTCATAATAAAGAATACAAGACGCATTTCAAAAATAAATAACCCAAAAATGTACTCTTAAGAATAATTAAAAATTCATATAATGTTTAATTAACTGAAAATGTGGTTATTGAAATTTCCACGTATCTAAATGCTCCGTGAACCGTACACGAGAGAAATCGGAAAGGATGTCTCTGTAAGTTTCACGCTGATATCTGTGAGGAACGCGACCCTAAAGGGTTGCATAGAGAGGGTGGCAAAGTCGGGTATGTACAGATTGGGGGCAAAGGGAGAAGGGGGGGTTGTAAGAAGGGACCGTACTCGGACCACCGACGACGGACCGAGCCATTGGATCGATAATGTCATAGTGACAAGTACCAGTACGTGTTGTATCCTTCTTATGCTTATGGCAATATCGTCTATATTCGAATTTCTCCTGAAGAATCTACAAAATCATGCTTAAATAATTCTTCAAAATATTCTATTTTTCCTCACAGAATATACTTATACGTGATTGATTTTAAAGAATTTTAAGGAAAACAGAAATCTAAATTTACCCTTCAGCAATGGCCTCCATACATGGACTGCTATTTTTTTCACATGCCGCCGTCCTCCATAGGTCGTATGGACTGCTATTTTGTTTCCACATGCCGCAGGCCTCTATACATTGTATGGACTTATGGTAAATTTCTTTATATTCATAAATTGTTGAGCTCCCTTGAAACTGATGTAAATAAACAAGCAAGTGTGAAGAACAATGGGTGAGAAATAAACGAATCTATTTTACAATAAGCGAATCGATTGTCTTAGAAAATGAATCACATACTAGTTTTTTGGCTTGACACATCAGAATCGATTCTTCAATTCACAAGACGTCAGATTCAACAAATATGTACCTAATAATTTGTTTTGAAATCAAAGTAAATAATTTGTACAATTTTAATGTTAACAAAGTTAGTACAAGAGATACAAATATTTTTATTACGTGGTGTATAGTGTGTCACATGATAACAACAAATTAATATTAACACTGGAACACTAACAACAAATTAATATTAGTCTTCTAGGATTAGAACAGTGCAACAGATTTTTCAAAGTACCTAAATCTCCTCCGTCTTCGTGAAGAGAATAGTGAGACGCACCTTCCGTCGCTGAGGGTTTAAAATAAGTGCACATATCGTTTGAGTATTTTGAGTACACACAGTGACCATGAGAATATGAACTTTTCGCAAATACTGCAGTTAACTTTATCAAAATTTATTTATATTCGTGATAAAATAAATTTATATTCGTGATATTATTGTATAGGATGTCCCTGGAAAAGTATGTGCAGAGTTACAGTGTGTTAAATGTGATCTGGAAGGATATAGCAAGGTTTACGTGTAGGGTCTACAGTTAATTTATAGGTGTATCACATCAACAAGTACTTGAATTTGAATGATCATCGAGATAGAGGTATCTTACTATTACTATGGATCCGCTTTCGGAATATATTCTCCAAATATTAAGTTATCTCATAAATAATATCGTTTTTTATTGTATACAACATACGTTAAACAAATGAACGTTAAGTAAACTTCAATATATTATTCAATTTCATTATGAGCTTTCCAATGAAAATCAAACTATAGTAACAGAAAGCTACAGGCAACAATTTTGTCAAGAAGATGCAATTTTCGTGGAAAAATATGATAAAGTATGAATAACATAATCAAACACTCCACAAATTTCGTTGAACCTAATTATGCATACATTCAGGTAATGTGTTCAGAAACTCTATAGTTGTTAATAAAATCCTGTGATACTGCTCATTTAAAATTAGTTTAGATAAATTTTAATCTTGAAAAACGAAAACAGTTTACATACAGTTTCGACTAAATAAGTGTTTCTAAAAAGCATGGCGATTTAATCATAAAGATTAAGGAACATCAGAAACATACTAACACTATCTATTCAAGCTCTCTTTCCGATTTGACATTTCAAATGGTAGAAAGCACGCGTGTGCAGCTCTCGAGGAATACGTGTCTCCGGGACGATCGTCGGACGAATTCAACGACACGGAGGAAAAAAGAGACGGTACGTTGTTCAGAATCGTGGTTACGACCTTTCCGAAATGACCGATTCATTTATTCATGAGATGCGCTCGGCGAAAAAGTTTTCGTGACACCGGAAACAGGCGAGGGCACCGTTCGAATTCATCGGCACACACGGCTACACATAATTCCGACGGAGAAAGCTCCCGGCAGAAGGGGCTGTCGAGTTTTAAGGGCCGTCATCAGTGCAAGCCCATGAGGCTCGAGAAATTGCATCGTAATCCAAGAACACCGCGAAGCGGACTGCTTTTCGGAGAGGCAATTCCAACAACCCGTAACAATCTGGCGGCGGCGTCGACGAAGGCATATTATTATGGCCATAGCCCGGACAGTTTATTCCGGGTTCGTTTCAGGATTTACTGCCCCTCCCCGTTTTACAGTAAGAACCCTCCCCATCCTTGCTACAACGTTACTTTTCACCGTTTTTCTGCAACTGGTCTCGACCTAATGATACTGTCAACCATGACTACACTGCGGGTATTTATTCAATTATATCGTATCAAAGTATGCAAAATACACTACTGACCAACAGTTCGAAATCACTACGGGAATTGGGAGGAACAGGATTTCTTTACAAAATAAGTAACACCTTTAAAATAGAACATATTCTTGTTAATACGTTGACTGCAAGAGTGAAAACAGCCATCGCTAGTCAGACATGATATAAACTTCTCTTTTCTATATAAATCGCAAAGGAAAAAAATGTTGAAGTATTTAGAATTGCACATGCATGCCTATATTTGCGCTGCAACGTTAAATTTGCACAGAATATAGTAAAAATCAGTAGTTGTTTAATTAAATAGAATTTGAGACGCCGATCACTGGTGACCACCATGGCAGTCAATGTGCTAATACCTGGTATAGTAACGATGAGTCAGTACAAAATTTATCAGAATAGTCGGTTTATGAAATGTCGGCAAGTGATGAATCATTTGTTTCGCAGAAAAATAGATACACACGAAAAATGCATGAGTACGCGTAACTTGGAAAACGAAAAAATAACACACGAAAGCTATTAATCAATTAGTTATCAATTATCTTATCGCCTGATTCTGAACGTTGTTTAAACATTGTTAAAAAAACTGTTAGCCCTTTGAGGGTAAGTAAAGCATATATGCATTCGAAAGAATTGTTCACCGTGCTCTACATCATTGTACCGGTCCAGATACAGCTGTTTATTGTGCGCTATAAACTTATGTATTCGGGTGATCTATCACCTAAGTTTATTTTACTCAAACATATATATTTCGTTATACCTTTTGCAGTTTTGAAGCATTAAAACAACTGAGCATTTGACATTATACATATTATTATAATGAAACAATGAGTTTAACGCTATTTTTCGAAATAGTCGGGGCTTATATGGTTGAACACTATCTAACATTATTAACATACTAAAATACAGTAAGTTTTCTCCAATTTTTCCGCAAATGACAATATAATACAACAATCATACAATGACAATTTATCACTAACTTACAACTAGACAGTCAGTATTAAGATGCCTTGACCAACCTGCCACCTTAACCTAACTCTGTCCATTTTTATCTAAAGAATATTCTTTTCAAAATGTCACGTTTACACATGAGAAAAGTTCTGACTCATTCTGTTTAACAGCTTCAATCATGCCTTTGTGAATCATGTTCATTTGGACGAGAAATTTTACTATCTCAGAAAGGGTTGGATTCTCGACTTATGTTCTTTAAGCATTCTTTACTCAATGCAGCGAACACTACCCAATCTATAAGTCTTAAACCCTTTGCTTAACGTCTTGCACAGCATACACCTCCATTTTATATAAGAAAATGTGTTAATAATCGATTGTGAACTGTTTGCAATACACCTAAAACTGTACACCTCAGTCATAAAACGAACTTCCCTCCAGACTGACCAAAATTGAGTGAGGTCAAGGTACGAAACACACCATCAAGTGGCTAAATCAATCCAAGCGTCATTGTAATTGAATTTTGACGCGAAACAGAAAAAAATCGATCTGGAATATAAATCGGTCGAAGGAAGTCCGAGTTACTGACGGCGGCGTCGGCGTCGGTGGCGGCGTCGACGAAAATTCGCGCCCGCCTACCCCAGCCTCACTATAAATCAGTTGAAATTTGTTATGCGCGGCACGCAGATGGTTTTGTTATATGAAAATATGTGCCGCGTAGGGATGGTATAAGTATCCCTCGGTAAAACACATCCCTTATACCCCACACCCTCGGCCCGGTCGTCTCGCCCCGCTCCTTACCCCAGACAGGCCCGAGGCGTCATGCTGTTCTGCGCTCTCTTTAATTACACCCCGAAACCGGGACGCGTGACGTATTGCCGTGTGCTGAAAGGGACAAAAAAGGCGACCTCTACTTTGGCCCGTTGATCCATGGCCAGTCCGTTGATCGAACCAGAAGTCTCTGATACACGAGCGAACAACGCCGAGCGTTTATCTGGAAGCAGATCGTTCGAGAGAAGTTCCTTTTTCCGGCGTCAAGTTACTCGCAACGAGAGAACGCTGAAGAAGCTCGGTTTACAAGAAGGTACATTGAGATGGTTGTAGCTTCTATAAGAGAGAACACTTAAAAGTTCAAAAATAAGGGACCGTATTTCTCACTTAGAGCGAAACTCGACGGGACAACGATGTGAGGTGTTTCTTACGGGGTCCGGCGATGGAGGAGAGCCACTTAAAGCGCTGGCCCAGGCTGCGTTAAATATTTGATCAGAATTCGATTGGTTTAAGACGTCAGGCAGCGAGCTAGGGTGAACCCGGCGGAAAAGAAAGGAAGAGGGAGAAAGAATGGGAGGAGGGTGGGAGTGCTTGACGTAAGGACCGATAGTTAGCAAAGGGACGAGGTATTCCCTGGAGTTGAACACTGGAGTGATGTCCGACTGGCCAGCTGTCCCAGTCACAGCATTCTTCCTTCGCTCGCGCTAATGCCACGACACGAGACCGCTTTAAAATCTTCCCTCGACCCCTCGGCGGAGAATAGAGGCATCGCAGTACCCCCTTTGAAATAGAGCCAATTCGTTAGGTTTCTCTGGCAGGAATCACGTCCAGGAGAATGGCTCCGTCGACGGTCAGACAATAATGCCTTCTGTTAATGCAGGGCTGTAAACATTCTTCAGTTCATAAACTTCCTGTGGTCCCCCAATGTTATTGCAGAAGTTTCTAATTACATAATAGAGATTGTTTGCACCATAAAAATATAATGCAAAGTTTAATTGATGCACTAAGCGAGAGATAATAGTTTGAATAACAGTGTGATTTTGTGCTGATGCTGAGGGATGGTTCGATCAGGAGACGGAGCTTTATGATGCGAAATTGTTTCGAGCCCGTGCAAATTGCTCCACAGCCACGCTGTGCTTTCATTCGGTGCTTAAGAACATCGAGGGTAACGGGAAGAGTCTGAGTCGCAAAACTCACGCGAATCCACGTGGTGCCAAGTGGGGTGCATTAGCCAAGTTCCCCATTATCCACGCGTGAGAGACCCCTAAATTATCCGGCATTCGCCTAGCACCGACCTCTCCCACCCTTGAACGTCGGCGAGAAAAAGATGTACGAGTTCCTTTCGCGAGAACACCCTCGGCGGGTGTTCAGGCGAACCTGAAGGCGACGAAAATAATTCTGATTCTCTAAAATATACCACAGAATAATTCTAGAAACAATTATCATGTACAAAAATGAAAATCGGCGGCATTTGTAAGGAACACTATCTGAACACTTGAGGATCAGTTTATATACACAGTGATTCTGAAATGGGTCGCGAATCTGTAAGAGTACAGCACAACTTCCTGTTAGGATGGAAAAAGATGAGACATGAGTGTGGGTCCAGAAATGCTTCCTTTTCCTGCTGCAAACTTTTCTTCGTAAACTTATAAGTTTACAAGAATATCTAGGAAAAATCGAGATTCAAACAATGTCATCAGTTTCTCAGTATTAGTAATCAATAATAACAGTGCTTACGATGATCACAAAAGTCAATTACACTTGATCAATCCTAGAAGTCAGAATGGTCGACAGGGTTGGATGTGACAGAAGCGTTCTACTTATACGGACATGTTACTCAATATGTCCATCTTTTACAACCTTATATCTTGTAAAGCAATCTTGGCCACCTATTTCAGTCTCATCCTGCACATCGTCTATCTCACAAATATTCAATTATTTGCGTTTTCATTGACTCGGTCAACGTGCCACATCAGTTTTGCAAGCGGGGGTTAATCTCTTTCGCAGCGACCAGAGGTTACTGTCCATAATTCACGAATGCAGTCATTTTGGCAGAAATCCGAAGACAGAGACTTAACCTCCAATACGACCGCTAAGAGTGCTGTGATCCGCCGGTGGTTTATCTAATTGGAATTGTCGAGGGCTCGAAGAAGGACGCCAGGACCAACGAGGAAAGATGAGAGAGAGGGAGAGAGAAAGGGAATAAGCAAAGAGAGACAGTGAGAGAGGATACCTAAAGAACCATTGGCAAGACGTGGGGGTGTGTAAGTTTGGGCTATCTCTCAGAGCACAGTTCCAAGGAGGCTCCTTTAGACTCTAGTGACGTGACGTCGCCTAATACTCTAATCCCTTCAGTGGAGGCACCATCGTCCGCTATGCAGCCTCGTGTTCCTGGGTAACCATCTCCTCCGGTACGAATGGCACTTGCTAATTAATTGACGAGTACGGATTTTGAGGTGTCGAGAATCTTCGTGTCTGCTCAGAAGGAGGACCGTTATCCGTTAAGATAGACTCAACAGCAAACGTGTATTCAGGCTATACTAAGCATTCTACACAGTAGACTCTGGAACTAATTTTATATGCAAACTATCTTCTCCACATAGATCTGACTCTCAGTCGCCATCGCTTTAACGTCATCTTAATTATTGGCTTAAAAAATCATAAGCAATAGATTTCATGCATTGGACAATCTAGTATTACTAAATCAGAAAAAGAAACATTTTTTCAGACCTTAGATGCCTCCCATGTGCGAGCTATCAATTCTGTATTGAAGCGTTACACACATTCGTAAGGTTACACTAGCTACTAAACGTGCAGCGATCGATCATTCCATGCATAGTGAAAACAAACAATCTGTCACCTTCACAGATTGAAACTCAGTCGAACATACAAAATGCTCCGTTTTGGACGTAACACTAGTGATATAATCTAATAGCAATACATTTATATTTCGCCCCAGAACGTCCTGTGTTTCTATCTTAAATTCAAAGCTCCAAACAACATTTTTTGTTCTTTTCTGCAAAGTAGTAACAGTGGAGGGTCCACTGGAAGAGCAGAGACTTTAACAGCGAACGTGACATTCTCTCGAACCGAAAACGAAACCAATCTTTACGCGATACGTCGAGGAACGCAGGCACTCGGGCCGGGAGAAGGGCTGCTTTCTAATTATTCCCCACAGGCCATAAGGGATGACACGTAATTGGAGGGTGGACGAGGAAGCATTGATCCCTAACTGGAAGGGACTGGAGCTGTTCGTTGCTCAGCTCGTTTCTCTCTTTCTCTCGCTTGCTCTCGAACTCGACTACCGACTGCTGGACCAATGAGGAGGAGCACTGGCCGGCAAAGAAAAGTGATAATGTCTTAAGCCGCCGGTGCGATTTAACTTCCGATTTTAGTCAGAGGGGGGCACATTGTCTTCCCGCAGTCCTTTCTAGGAGTTCGTTGCTCTAAACTCCGAGCTTCCGTGGTCTGAGGAGGGTTTAGGGTTTAAGGAAAGCCTTCTCACTCCCGAGATCCTTGGAAGCTCCGCTAAGCGCTGACTCTGATCCTGCTCTTCTTCTTCTTCCTGTACCACCTCTCGGAACCCCAGGTTTATCTAATTCGAGTTGTATGTTCCCGCTATCGCTCTAAACCGTACCAGCCGACCAAGAATCGTCTGATGATTGAAATTGTAGAGTTCCATCAACGTCGATACGAAAGAACCAGGTTCTACGAGTGTGAGCTATCTTTCGCTACGTAACAGATCGATAGAACAGTCATTCGTAACCTCCTGCTCGCAGCATATAATAAATCAATTTCCACATGAAATCAGTTTAACATCGATGTCACTGCGAATGCAATACAGCTTTCATGCGCGAATTACGCGATGAATACAGCGACTGCAAGTTCCTTGTCAGACGAGGAACCGAGCAGATTCAAAAAGGAGAGAAAAACAGAGGTCTCCGGCCGGGTACCAGCGTTGCCGGGACTTTTAAGGCAGCAAAGAGAACCAGGTAGCGCAAGTACACGTAGGTAGAGGTGGAAGCAAGGGTGTGGGTGAATATAAGGGACGGCGGTATACGGCGCACGTACCCCAACACACTGAACAGGTCGGTGTGCATCCAGGGGCCGTGTCCCCTTCTCCGCTATCGCTGGGGGTGGTAAGGTGAGTAAGGGGATGTGCTGAGAGGCCGGGAATCGCGTTCCAGCTTAGCTGAAAGGGGTGGATAGTGCGCAGAACCCGCCCCCACTTTTCGCGGCGAAGCAGAAGCTGCCGGTTGCTCGCGCAAGCTTTCATCCCCTCCGTGTGCGCTGGAAGATCGCCACCCCCGAGCGAACTTAAACATAGCACAGTAGCTCGCGAGCACCCTGTCTGGAAGGGCTCTTCGCGCAACTTGTGCGACGCAAAGTCGGTCCGTACGTATCGGCGAGCACGCGTGACCGACTGGTGCGTGAACGCGCGCGCGCGCACGTGCCTACACATAACCACACAGTGCGTGCAACCGAAAGTTTCGAAATCCTAGGACACAGTACGCAGCGCAGTGTGTGTTTGTTGTTTAGAGATCGATCGAAGGAAACGATCGCTGGCAGTTCGTTCTTCTGGAGATTCGGAACGTCCCCGCTGGATGGAACGGGTCCCAGGACCCGGGGCGATGTCCTCGATGGACCTCGACAGCTTTCAGGTGAAATTTCTCGAAAGACGCTCCTTTAGGCTTTGAATGCGCACGGTTAAGTAGAATCGGATCGCAGAAGACGGGAAAGGTGGTCACTGAATAGTTGGGATATAGTGGACGGAAAATAGATGAATCACGAGCTGCGACAAAAAAAAACAAACAAACAACCGGTTGGTTTCGTTAGATCGCAACGACGACCTTGCACTCACATAGATCAAAATTCACTGCATCCATGCATCCGCTGAGAGAGCAGATTTCCTGATCCTCTGGAATTTTTGTGTTCCAGGGTGGAACTGACCAGCGTGCCAGGTGGCCAGAATGCGATGGCTCATCTCAAAAAACGGAAGCTGGAAGCAGAATCTGTCAGCCCAAATCCTAAGCAACCACAGCAGCAGCAACAGCAGCAGCAACAGTATCAGCAACAACAAGCATTGATCAGCAAGAAGGCCACACAAGCGACCATTCAAGAAATGGAGACAGCTGATGCTGCTGCTAAAAGACGGAGGAAAAGCGTACGAGACGATGAAACACGAAAGTTATTCGATGCAAACGAGTCGAACAAGAATATACCGTTGCCACAAAAGAAACGAGCGTTCGCCCCTGGAAACTCTGGCAGTCCTGCGAGAAAGTCTAGCAAACATTCCGAGGAGCCTGAGGACGACGAGACACTCATCAGAAAAACGGAAGCTGCTCTGAAGAGCTTGTCCGGAAGTTGGCCTGGAAGAGGTAACTCGGACGAGGATAAATACGAATCGAATTTTGAAAATCTTTTCGAAGAGAAGAAAGACAACCCCAAACTGTCAACTTCTTCTGTGTCAGCGTCGTCGAACGCGAGCATCGAGGCTGGTTGTTCTTTGAAAGATGTGATAACGTTCCGTGGTCAGCAGGACCGAAACGGAAGATCTCAGCAACAAATGAAACTACAAGATCCAACGAAACTGCTGCTGCATCCGAGCAAAGTGAAAAAGGATCTCGACAACTTGCTGAAGTTAGATGAGTGCGTGAACATTCAAAGCCAGGTTAATAATTCGAACGAACAGGGTAAAATCAGGCCAGTGTCAGTGAGATCATTATCGAATAAGGACAGGAACGACAGAAGCATGGTAGGCGCTCACGTGGACCCCCAAGGTCGTCAGACTGACAAGTACTCCAGATACGACCCACCAGACTTTAACCAGTTGGTGGACGACTCCTCGAATGAGTTAGAAATCGATATGTCAGACCCAACTGCTGACAAAGACGACGCTGATAGGGATAAAATGAATGACAGGGACAGGGATCGTACCAGTAGAAACGGACAGTCACCACAAAACACAGGGAGGCAGCAACAGCATCAACAGCTTTACTCCAACTATCATAGACAGTATACCGAAAACGGTCTGAAAGTTTCTGCGATTGTAACCACCACTTCTTCTTCATCACCTCCGTCGAATTCTCCGTTCTCCGTGACATCAGCGTTCAGGCCACCGAACACGGACCACGGAAAGTCGACAGGTCGTGGAACACCATCAGTGGCTGCTCCTTCCACAGGAATTCCACCTATCGGCCCTTACCCTGCGTCGGCTACGTTCGTCGGCTACCCCGCACCTGGTCCAGGTCCAACGATGCCCACACCACAACCTGTCACAGGCATATCGCCTGTATCAGAGGACAAGCACTCGTCCGCGGTGTCTCTGCTTCAGTTAAAATCATCGAAGGAAGAGGTTCACCACGTAACAAGGCACGAGGTGACACAAAACTCGGTGACAGCAAGTAAAAGTCCCACGGGGGGCATTCCTGCGGTGACCAGTCCCGACTCCTCGAAACAGTATACGATCCTGCAGCCAGCTGGAGTCGGTTCCAGAGCTGCCAGTGCCATTCAAGATATCGCCAGGGAGGGTGTAGTCAGTGTGACAGCTGTCAGCAGTTGTACCGGTACGAACGGTGGCTCGACGAACGGGAACAATAGCAATAGTAACGCTGGAAACTGTAACAACAGCGTTGCTAGCAAGACTACGAACACTAACAGTGGTAACGCGAACAGCAACGGTAATACGAGCAATAACGCTAACAATGTGACGAGTATCGCGATCACGGCTGTCTCGACCAGCACGACCACGTCCAGTCCTACGACCGGTGCGGACGTGTCAGCAGGAACTGGATCGGGTCAACAGGAGAATGTCATGAAAATACCGGAGAGGCCTAGCGCCTTTGATGGGAGCAGGCCTGGCATGTCCATGTCTCCGTCCAGTCTCAGTAGAGGTGAGAATTTTAATGTCTTATCGCACGAGTACTTGGAATCTAAACCATTCCCTTCGAGGGATCCTTGAAGAGATTCAAGGGATCCGACCTTTGAAGCGAACGTGTCCGGCTCCCGTGGGCCGAGACTTTAATGACAGCAAATACGGGCTATGTTTTAACTCTGATGCTGTAGCTTTCGTCGGATGCAAATAGACCTGCGCCGAAGGAATTCTTGAAATCATTGATGAGGCTAGCAGTAGGGTTATCGTCCGTACATTATCCGTTCCTAAAGGGGGACAAAAGGCATTTTCGACTCTCCCGCGTGCTGTATTCTTCATCTCTTTCGCCCGCGTTAGCTCTCTCCGTCTCTGTTGCTTTCTCTATGAAGTTAGGGGAGTTAGGGTAGCACGGAAAATCAATAATTACGAAGCGAGGGGCGATGACTCAAATGGTGAAATCAAGGTCTCTCAAAGTAAAGTTATTCTCAGTATCCTCCTCTGCTACAGCCACTTTGTCTTCGTCCTCCGTGCCGCATCGAAACTATTCGCTCGATCATGGAGCATCACGATAATCGTAAAGACTAGTAACACGAGCAAACTTAGACCTGCTAGACGCGTACGGGTACTTTCTCTGTATAGATGTCTGCGAGATAAGGTAGCCTCGATATTAGCGAATGTTTCTTCGAAAACATTTCTTCACTTTTCTGACTATCGATTAAAATAAAGCTTCATGCTTGCCGGTATACACATACTACACAAGAAGACAATTTCCTATAATCAAAGAGTTATTCTATTGAAAGTGGTAGCGCAGCAAGAATGTTCAACAATACGTAGCTTGCGGAATTGTGTACATTATAAGTACTGACAAGATGTCACAGTCATAATATGAACAATTTCGTTGTGTTTGAACAACATGTTAAACCAGAACGTATGTATACCAAATACTTGAGTCCTGTAGATAAACCTTGTTTAGGATGACCACCAAAGGTGCTAATAAACTCTTTCATAACATTTTTCATGGAAACCTACTCTTAACATCAGAAGTAATAGAAAAGGTGTTGAATCTAGCATAGGAATTTTGTACCATGTTCACTCTTTCATCATGGGGATTTTTTATTAGCGTACGTTAATGGTTGTTACAGTTCGTTTGATGAGGAAATGAACTAAACATTCTTTTGAGTAAATTGGGTTGGATTGTGGTAGCAAAGAATCAGAGCTTTCTGATACAGGAGGGATGAGTATTCCATGGTGTGACAGGTGGGAGTTCGAGTGCATTCCAGGGTCTTAGGGCAGCGATGACACGATGTGCCTAGGCGGGGAAATTTGGGGTTGATACCACGTCATACGTATAAGCCGCAGCTGTCAGCAGCTAGAAACGTGACTAGCATCCCAGCCATGCCGTGCTACCTTATTACCACCATGCGGCTCTGCTGCCTGTCCTCATTATCCCCTTAGCGTTTTCTCTGTCTGAACCTGCGAAGATGAACAGTTTCAAAAATTCAATCTTACCCTATTCCGTGTTCTGAACTCTATTCACTCGGACAGATACACAGGAGAACAATTATTGATAGTACCTCCATGTTCCACAAACAACGGTCTACAGCAATCATCAGAACAATAATTTTAGAATTTTTCAACCCACTGAATTGTTTAAAATATTCTTATTGTTAAGTAATATCACGAATCAATTGTTTCAGGATAAATAGGAAATTTTTGTCTTGTGAATGGACATTTAAGGAAAATTTATTTTATTATTTCAGTTTCTTATAAGGGGGGTTCCATGCATAAATCTTTCGGCAATAACTTAATATTGTCATATCATAACATTTTTACTGAGTGCGGATACAGTAGATTATTTATGTATCTCTATACGAAAGAAAGATGAAGCGGTGGGCACTAATTGTTCATGATGATGAATATTATACTTTAACATTGCAAATACTGCCATTTACTTTAATATAGTTCTATGCAGTTTGATATTCTCGCTATTAACACGTTGACTGTCATGGGAGTCACAGACGTATCAAAATTTGTTTAATTGAATATTTACTACTTTTAATGCAATTTTGAACAAAATTAATGCTGTAAAAAATAAAAGGTTAAGGCTGTGCAGCTGAGTAGTTAAATACTTTTCTTCGTGATTTGTGGCTGAAATGGAATATTATAATGCGTCTGACCAGGTATGGAAGTTTTCACTGTGGCAGTCAGCGTGTTAAACTAACCATTGGTGGAAAGAACATTTTTAATTTGCTGAAATAAAAATATATTTACTTGCTTTGTAGCGCACTGTGTACGTTACACCTTTTTCTTGGCAACAATGATTTTACAAGATATAAATATTACGAGACAGACGTTATAAATAATTTAAGAAAGTCGTACTTTCCACAGTCATCGATCATCGGTTCGATGTAAAACGTATTAAAAAAATAATTTATATTATTGTGACAGAAGATTGTTGCTTACCCTAAAAGAATTGTAATATAAACCAAACGTATTTTAACGAATTCATTCAGTACTATCAGTCCGTAAGTTTCTCGAACAATTTTTTAGTATACTATACTCTGGAAGTATTTTTTACACAATAAAACCGAATAGTATCCCACGACTTAATATCGGCAAAATGATATTAACCCTTAATTATTCGGGTCGACGCTACATTATCTGACAGCCCAATTTTAATTTAATTAAATATCGATCAACTCTTACAAAATTCTAACAAACATTGAGACGATAATAATTATATAAAACATAAGTTAAAAATTTGTTTACCTCACCATGTATATTAAAGAAAAAAGTACAGGTTGCTTGATGCATGGCAGTGTATAAATGCAAGAAATTAACCATTTTCCTTATAACAATGAGTTACACTCGTAATAGAAATTTTGCTTCGAATGTTGAAAAAACACAACGCAGTCTTGCATTAATTTATAATAATAAAGTTAATAAATGCCCCCCTGATTGCCAAAGGAATCTCAAAGTTAAATTGTAAGTTTTAATGTTTCTTTACGTATCAGAGCTCTGGAACATTTAACTATAGTGCACTTGGCAATGAATAAACTCGCAAGGCAAAGGGGTGAAATGTAAAAAGTGTCCACGCCGTATCAATTTTATCCGTGAACGGAAGCTTACGTCACCGCGTGTACGACACATTTTGAAGAAATTTTATTGTCACCTGTCAATCTCTCGTGAAGCACGATCATTAAAAGATCTGCCGGCTCAGATAGGCGGAGTAATCCAGCTCGACGGAAATCTCGGCGAATAAACGCGGGTCCGTGATAAGTGGGCACGATTAATCGCATACTTACAAGCGTGACGGCGGTACAGGCGTGCCGGACCCCGGCCATAGTTTTAATCGCACGCTCGTTCACCTTTCTCTCTCTTTCTCTCGTCCGTTGCCGATCCTTTCGATTTAAGGGCCAGGATCGCGTGAGCCCTGTAGCTTTTCTCTTTTCTATGTTTTTTATTGGACGTGCGCGCGGCAACACACAAGCGGCCGCGTAAGAGCGTGTTGACACGCCATAAAACCGCTATCGGGAAATCCGTCGGCCGCAAAAACCACCCTTTCCGCGTTGAAACCGCGCAGGCAGGGTTGGCCTGGCTAATAAAAAAATAAACTGCCCTGTAACTCAATTTTACGCTGCCTTTGCGACCGCACGCATAAAAAGGACCTTTACTCGCGCGCAGGGGCTCTACCCTCGCGTTAAGGGCGCGCGCCGCCGTGTGTAAATACGTGCCCCGTGATTGTTCCCTGAGCTGTTTTCCTTTTTTTAGAATCCTTCGTCTTCTCCTCTGCGCCGACGCTCGAGTCGAATCGAAAGGAATCCTGAGAGCGATCGCGTCTCGTTCGATCATCCCTGCGTTGTCAGTTCGATGTCATCGCTCTAGCGTAGACAATCCAATTTCCATCATCGTGCAGATTCTGTTGTCCGACTACTTATGTCAGTTTTGAGACCTGGACGTTGAGAAACTTTGATTTCATTAAATCTAAATTGATTAAATCTACAAATCGATCTGGATAAAGCGGAGATGTCTATTTTTGAAATATAAATGATTTGCGTTTTCAAAATCAATGATACGTGTAATCTATATCAGTATAGTTTCAGGAAATCTGCGAAACTAACTCATTTATTTTTACCAAGCAAATTTTGCGTGAGTGGTCAATCTGTACTTTTAAGTTATTAAATATTGATTGCAATGATACTGCAAGATTTAGCAAGAGCAATATTAAATAAGAGTGCAGCAAAATTCCCGTATCCGTTGTTTCAGTAATCGTGATTGACTATGGTCTGAAAAAATTAAATAGGGAATTCCAGAAATATGGTAGAATATTTATAGTTAAGAGTATTTAATATCGTCAGAAGGGGTAAGCCTAACATTACGTCACAGAGCTTACGTGACTCCCTTCACATCATCTGAACACTTAGGCATTGTGTCATCGTCACACGTGTACAAGAACATATTCAGCACGATGCAATAAATATTTATTTTAGGGAAACTACATTCGCTTAACTTTTATTATTATAATTGTTACATTTTATTATTAGTTATTGTTGTGAATGTCATATCATGCCTAATTTATAAAATAAATTTGGAACCTGCTACTGTACTTGGACAGTTCTAGGACGTATCGATTTTTTGGATTACTGCGGAAAGTGTCCGTAATATAACAATCATAACAGCAAAGGTATAGAGTGTTCACTGTTATTGGTTAACAACTTAGTCTTGAGACCTGAAAACTTGACATAGACTGACTGTACTACAATAACACTTACGGATAAATTCTCGTTGCTAATTACTGTTCCGTAGTCAAAAATTGATCAGAGGTCCGTATTATCTATACATGAAGATTGTCACCAGTTAATGAATCCCGCTATAATAAATAAAATACACAATAAATTTGTATTGCTCCAAGCATCGTTTTTGAAAATATCGGTATTAAAAATTTTCCAACCGCACTCTCTGTAGTCAAAACTCTCCTCAAATATTTATAACAATCACACAGCTACGATGTGTTACATACACTCACGCGTAAAAACTATGTACATGTGTACAAGACAGACATACCTTCATAGCATAGAGAATTCTTTACAACGCCCGTGCGTCAACGTGTCTATCGATTGATTACAAATAAAGTGCATCGGCATGGGATCATCCTCACGTTCAACCGCAACTTTTTCCACTGGACTATCTCCCATTTTGATAGCTTCAGAGCCAGAAATAGAAAGAGAGAAAGAGGGAGAGAGAGAAAGAGAAAGAGAGAGAGAGAGAGAGAGAGAGAGAGAGAGAGAGAGAGAGAAAGAGAAAGAAAGAAGCAGGGGAAAAGGGAAAAAAGAAGCCGGCACGCGTCGTACGTGCAGTGGGCCGAATGAATAAAACAATCCTGGTGTTTATGTACACCTCTGGCCCTCCCGTGGTGACCCTCACGTGAAATGGCAACAAAATAATACAATTACACACTCGGCCACGGCCTCACCCTCGGTGGCCGGTACTCATCCTCGTTCTCACCCCTTGGATCCGCTCTTTCCTCTTTTCCCTCTAACCCTCTCGCCATCCGCCACGAGATCCCATAGGAAAAAAGACAGAAATACGGGGCGAGAGGTAAAGCGAGAGAGAAAGAGGGATAGAGAAGAAAGCAGGAGGAGATCTGACCGACTCGTTACAAGTCTATTCAGAGATCCGGAAAGAACAGCGCGTGCCGGTATTCATTTTGTTGACCGGAACCATTATCTGCCCCTTCGCTCTTTTTTCCTCTGTTCCCGGCAAGCTTAGGCTACCGTCCACCCGTTTTAAAACCTTACGGCTAATTTATTAATCCTGCCGAGCGGTCGACCGCCGAGCTCGCTTGCTCGCCCTCACTTAGCCGACTAGCCGTTTTTTACCTTGCCGCTAATTAAAAAGCACGGAATCCTGGACCGTTCGTTCGCTCCTTCGCGAAACCCCCGTGGCCCGTTCATTATTTTTTCATTAATACCCGCGACTATCGGAGTGACGTTGTTGTTGTTCCGCAAGGAATTCGCTCTGTTGCACCTCCTGCGGTCTAAGCATTGTCCTGAAAAATTGAGTACGAAGAAAGAGCAAGTTTTTAACTCGTTGTATGCCACAGTGGAAAATGACACATCTGGTCAGACAGATTATAATGTCATGTTTTAAATATAAATCGAGAAGGAAGAAAAATATTTATTATTGCAATGTATAGGTGTTACCTCATATTATTGCAATATCAGTATTGTTCAGAATTGCATAAGAATCGCTTGGTATTTAATTGAACAAAATTTTAGGTTACATCTTTCTAAAATATGTTTCGTAAGAAATTTGGAGTGAGTAGACTTAGTCAATGTTTAGTCAGACCACACTATGTCTGGTAGTATTGAGAGTTCTAATACTACTTACAGTCAGAGGCTTTTAATGCTTCAATGATCGCAGATATCTTGTGAAAATTAGTTATCCTTGGCCACTTTTGCAAGACGCTAGTTAAATAATAATCGACTATTACGCTATTGAGTATTTTACAATTTTAATTTTTTAAGTATTTAGTTATTTACTACTTATAGACATAACAAAAATGTTATTGAAATAAATTAAATCACGTACATGTGAGAGTGGCTACCAAAATGTTAAAATAGACTTTAAGTTATTCCTCAATAATGTTCGTATTTAACAACTATTCGTTATAATATCAACATTTGCACTATACCGAGTATTTCTACAAATTTAGAAATAAAATGTACGTACAAATCAATGCATATAATTTAAAAAAATATACTTGGTAGCTCTTGTTGGATACGTTACTAAGTTTATTATTCCAAATTGTAATGACATATCATTGAAAGTAACAAGTATACCTCAGAGTAGTATAGTCATGGGTTTTTTATGGCAAGCCGTAATGATTCAGTAATTATTGGTGTTACTGCAGACAACTTTGATACACAATTACAATGAGTTTTAACCCTTTCGCTATGGGGCGCTCGAAATGAAAACCATCCCCTTTACGAGAACCATAATCATTGAGAGAACGTCGGTTGATTATTTCTCTTCATTTATATTGTTGTGCATTTTATTAATTTGTTAACACCGAATACCTTTGTAGGTTCCACAATACTAATATGTGTGATAGAAAATTTATTTATAAATTTATTTAAATATGTCATATAAGAAAAGAGATAGTGCTATATTACAGGCTACTAGCACTAGCTTCTAAAAAGACGGAATCCTATCGAGCGACTTTCAGGTCCACCTTATGGAAAGACGTGCATAGCAATGCGTTATCAGGCACGAAAATCATAATATCTGTTAAAACAACGTTTCAATAGACCATGTGATAACGTCCCAAGATTATCAAAAATCACCTAATGACAAGTTAGGATCTATTGGACTCTAACCTTGGCCGGTACGGGCTATCGAATTATCCATAAATTCCTGTCTGAATAAGACTGACGACATTCTCTAACATCATTCTACTTTGTGTCGCAACAGAAGGAGTGCAAGTTACAATAAAAAAAGATATCGATCTCCGTCTGCGCGCATGATACCGAAATGTCTCCATGGGAGATGCAAACGTTCTTCCCTCTATTAATATCTGATGTCCGGCCATCTCCAGCTCTATATAACGTTGTTTCCGCGAATAAAGTATGCCGCTAATGACGTCACGTATCGTAATCCAATTTACGGAAGGTGGACCGGCCATAAGAGAAGGCGAGCATCTAAGCAGGGATCGAGGCAAGGTCCCTCTCTTTCTGGAACGCGAAATGACGGGCTGATGAAGTTTCTCGGCGTCATGGCGGCTGTTTCGAGGTTGGGCGTGTAGTTGGCTAGGGGGATCAGGGCCGGCGGAGGATTAGTACACGACAAAGTTTATAAAAGTGTGCTCACTCCAAGGGAAACCCCGCCTGGCAAGTAACCTAAAGCTGGCCTCCCCTTAAGGTTCCTTCGGAATCCCTTTTCGAACCCCTCCAACACACGTGACGAACGTACCTATGCTCCCGTCAGAACGAAGCTTTCTCGTGTTAAGAAACGTCGAATTGGCCTCACCGGGGGATAAAATGAGTTAATACATAAAATAAAGGTCGTGATCCCGGTAAACTCGTCTAAACCGGATTACCGTTGCCAATCGGGGAGTTCGTCTAAACAAGTTCGATAAAGCGTTGTCCGATGGGGTCGAATTTAAACATCTTTCATCAAGTACAACGTTGACCTTCAGAATTATATATCAGGGCTTAGGAATCTACGAATGATTGAAATCTGAGAACATGTTACCATTTTCTTTACATTCTGTATTCTTATTATGTCCTTCGTGGTTCTAATTTATCCTGAACAGCTATATTATTACTTAATTATTATTAACAACCATATTATCATTTAACAACTATTATTTCATTCTTTAAATAATATAATAAATTAGATATGTATAATCCAGTAATTGAAAGTTCCTTATTTCAATATAATGTGTCTGGCTAAGTCTAACTGTTTTCACTGTGGAATTCAGTGTGCTAATAGGGTCCTCTGAAAGTACAGCCTGCTTTTAAAATTTTGCAACACCCTTTATTTTCAATATTTTGCCTCTAAAATACTATAATACTTAAACCAGCAGCAGACGCTGGAAAGTCCGTGCGATTCGATATTCAGATCCTATCGAAGCAGTGCAGCGCACTCAGCGTTAAATAGGAACAAAATCAACCCTTGGAAAAGGCTGGTTACGTGTGCGGACGGTTGTATCGCGCCATCGGTTAGAATTACAGTGTTTCTGTTGCACCGTGACGCAAGTGTTAATCCGATTATAATCGCTGGAAAAAAGAATTATTCGGAGAAAGTTATGAAAATCAACATCGTGGTAGAAACGTGAGGGCACAGGGGTAGATAGGTCTCATCCTAAAGCGATTGGTACTTCGGGGCTACGTACAGCGTGTTGGAAACCTGTAATTGTCTGGTCACGCGAGGTCACCCTGAGAACACGAACACGATCGTACGTGACGTGCACCATACCAGCCATTAAGTTACAACCAGTACACGACAGATGGTGCGGGTTGCTTGAGCATGTCCCAACTGCAATTTCGTGACAGCCATGAGGACAACGACGATCGAACGGAAAAAAAGAAGGAGAGACGAAAGAAAAAATTCTAGAAAGTTTCGGTGATATGAGTTTCGACAACGGCGCCGCGACGCCCCTTGCTTCGACGATGTCGGTTATTCGCTTTCGAACGAACTTCGAGAGATTGTTTCTTTCAGTGTATGTCTTTGTTACTGACATTACCTGAATTTATACTTGGTTGATTGCATTGATAAAAACTAATGTAAATTTGATTTGCAAGGAGAGTGCACGACCTTCGTCTCACCGATTTAGTTGAGACTTCGCACACTGGTATATTTCGTCACCCTGTTTACGAAAATACCCCATTATAGGGGCAGATTCTCAGTACTTTTCGAAATATTCATGATCGAAGTTTTTATACTGTCTAATCAGTGAGACGAAGGTCGGGCACTCTTCTTGTTAGTTGATTGTATTAGGACAAATGAATACAAATTGGAGTGCTTTGAACGAGCATGGGGAGACAGTTTCATAAATTTTCAGACATCTTTTATAACCATTGTACAGTAAAACTTTTCATTTTAACGGGAGATACGGACATTCTCTGGGGATAGTTTTTAGTTCCAACAAATTGTGTGGTTTGGTATTTTTATTATTTGAGAAGATACTTAGGACAGATCATCGAGTTCCCTCGAATAACATTAGTAAAACGGGCATGTTCGTTTCTCGTTTTATGGGCAACTTCAGGCAGCACGTGTACATGGTGTTAATCCCCGAGGCTTAGTCACGGGACAGAGAAATCCCGCTGGTTATTCGCAAATGCGTAACTTGTGCAACAACGTCCAAGGCGATTGTACGCCCATATTTCGCCCTCCTACACTGACCTGTCAATTTTCATTCAAACTTTCTAATTGAAAATTCAAAGGATCACGTTATTATATCAACTTTAAATTCCCATGTTAAAGAAAACTTTGCAGAACATTTATAATTGTTTCAAAGAATATCGTAGAATCCACGATATTGAAATAAGTCTGATAAAAAATTTGACAAATAATCGGTGTTAATTACATATCAATTAAGCGGATTGAACAAAATAATTTATGGACAACAGAAATATAAAACATAACAATTAGAGACGCAGTGCATCGTAAATGAATGATAATTTACCAAGAGAAAAATACAAAAGAAAACATGAAAATATACATAAGTAAAACAAAATTGTGGGATTCAAAAGTATGACACAAAGTGTGAGTCGTGAGTTAAAATAATAAAACTAATATATATATTAAAATAATAAAAGACAGCACAATATATAACTCCTTACAAACAGACTCCACGCAAAACTCTCCACGCAATACTCTCCACACAATACTCTCCACGCAACAACTCTAACGGTTCTCCTCTGCACTCTGACCCGGAGGTCCCAAAAATCTATACACACACACACACATTCCACACGCATTTCCACACCAGATTCATACAGAGGAGATGCATTTCCAGAAAGTCACACGATCCGTTCGATACTGGACTTCTGAGAACGCACGCACCTCTCACACCACGCATCCCATCAATCCTCCCACACTTTTCATTCATGCACCTAAACAGTTCGCCTAACTAAACTGTCCTCGAGACTAAACAAGAAACTAGCAGGCGCTGAATTTCTCCTCGCCTAAACGCTAGCACAAATACACACGAAAGCATCCACCAACTCCACAAAATTTATAACAGGCAAAATAAAAATACAGTATAACACAAGAGATAAGAAAAAAACGAAAGGACATAGAAAAATAGAAATAATTAAAATAAAATTCAGTATGACACTATGAACTTAATTATTGTTCAAACTTTCGTGTGTAATTCTATGAAGACTATTTTTAAAATACAAACAGTTTATATGTTCGCCATAAAATGTGGATCTGATAAAATTGAAACCAAATGGATCTCCTTCCTCGAATTCCCACCTGCATACGAAACAATGAGATACACAGTGCATTCTGAACAATCCAAGGAGAACATACGGATTACCAAGTTCCAAGTAAATTACTAATTTATCCATTAATGTCATCATATTTAAAGATTTTAGAATAGTGTCATATTTGTAACTTCGGTAGCCATAGGACCATCCATATCAAAAACTGTGTAACCTGAAAAGTATGCTTGTTCATTTTTTTAACATTTTCATGAAGAGTTGCCGCAGCGCCCTATAAAAATTCATCGAGATCGGCAAAAATAGAGAATGAGTTTATTTCAGTGCAGGTTCAACGGTCTGAGCAAGAAATACGGTATACATGAATATCGGGAAAGCAGAAATACGGTGCAAACTGTGGTGGTGTACCGACAGAAAGTACGCCACGATGTCGGCCATAGGAGTTGTCATCCATTCGATAGTTAATTTTCATTGAATCCAGCTCGCTGCCGACGGTGCTTTGAAAGGATGTCGGCCGGCGGGCTTTTTATTGTTCCCCACATTTTTCTGCTCGCAGAATCTCATTGTACTTATTAAGAATTCCACATTTAACGATCACGCTGCGATCCAGCGAACTATACGCGGCACTATATCTCGTTTGAACGAGTAGACCGATTCCAACAAGTCGGTTAATAAGTAAAAATTTCATCTCATGTTTAATCCTGCAAAAAATTACAATGCATGAGAGCGATTGACATTTAATATTTCGTTTCCATGAATACCATTATTGCTAATATGAAGGATAATTTCAAGAATCGATAGTTTGTTTGTTGATATAATAAATTACTCTTGATGCTTAATCATGTTTATTTTTTTGTATGCATTGAGTCGTTGTTTAGAGTTAAATAACAATCAAGAAACAGAGTGCACTAATATTTTAAAGTATCTGTAGTTGAAACGGGGGTGTCAGTGATTTTTATCATACGATTGATTAAAATCTTCAAGGATACTGACAGCCGTATGAGTGTTTAATTTTTAAACAATTAAAGTATTAACGTAGATGTATCAGGCTTTAATTTACCCAACGGTCTTATATCTGCACGTTAATTTTGCTCCATGATTTCTAAATGTGTTCAATATTATTCTAGTATTAATCATGAACTCATATATTGCATGAATATAATTTTCCATAAATAAATCATTTCTTCCAAACTTTGATAAACCCTCCCCAGGGAGGGTTAATGAAAATTAACTAATATCTTAAGAATTTATACCGTAAACATTTATAATGCTACAACATTTCCATTTTTAAAAATCAACAACTTCATCGCGAATACTTGAAGCAGTACTTTACAAAACGACAGATCGCTGTATAATTAATGTAAAAGGGAAAGCGTGTTCATCTCAATTATCTCATGAGTTTCTGTGTGTAAGGGCTGTCAACGGCGTGTCGTCGCTTTAAATATCGATTCGCTAGGTTTATTCGACTGTCAGAGCGAAAGTGAATATCCGAGCGCGTGGCGTGCGCGTGTGTATTGCAAAAAAAATGAGCACAGTAACAACATTTTCTCATGTATGGAAGCTGAAGTTGCCGTGTCAACCGACATTCCTGCGGCGTGTACACGCAATTTATCCAGAATCAAACATTCTTGTCACGATCATTAAATTCAGCAGGGAAAACGATGGACCAGAGAAAGGACGAGTTGCAGTTTGTTCAGTATTACGCTTATGCGGCGTGTAATCAATATTAATTAAACGGAACAATGCGATCGATTGAAACTCACCGAGTGAATCGAAATTGACACACTTTATCGTTCAGAGCTCGCACCTGCCTGCGATAATTACAATAAAATTAATTGCTAGGAATATTTATACATTAACACGTGTCTCGATGCTTTTTCTTGTTCGGTTGAAAGTATTAGGAAAAATATCATATAAGGGTGATATCTATTGCGGTGCAAGAAATAGGATTTTTTTCGGTGCAGTTTGGTTTTATGAAACAGACCAAGTTTGAGAAAAATTTTGTAAATTCAATTGTATAATGTGGAAACTGGGAGATAGAACAATTACGTCTGGATCTGCTTCTTTAAATCCAGAGCAGAATTCTTATACACACTTTCGCTAACTCTACTTTAGAATTTTTAAACTGATGCACTAATTTCTTTAATGTCGATTAATGATTTATTCCAAATTCGTTCATTGCATTTGAGAGTTTCTAGTGTTATATTCAGAAATTCAACTTTTGTCAAATTCGTCATACTTTACTCAATGATAGAGCACATTGACAATAATTAGTAGAGAAACGATTATTATTTCAAACGTCCTCCAGTTCGTAAAATCCCAAATTCGTTTAAGGAGTTATTCTCCTCCCTCGCCCGATTTTGAGGGAACAATTTGAAAATTTTTTCTGAAAAAATTAAACGACATATCTTCATGAAAGTTTGCAGATTGATTCGTGTACATGTATACTGCATTCATGAATTGTTGTACATTGTTATCTTCAAAACTATAATAAGTATTCACCGGGGAGTAGACAAGTTGAAAAAATTGATTTGTACGACAAATGCTGCTGAACTACGGAAAATTAAATATATCAATATTTACGATTTTTAAAGTGGTTTGAAGATCGAAATGTTATTAAAAAATCGATGTGCAGAGACTCGCCAGGCACACACTAATTAAGAAATTTTTGACTTTTCGATTTCAGATGAAAAACAAATTTTTTCAACTTGTCTACTCCTCCACTTACTAATCACTATAATTTACATGATAGCAGTGTAGAAAAATTTAGGAGTGCAGTATAAATATATATAAAGAAATTTACAAACTTTCATAAAATGTTATTTAATTTTTTCAAAAATATTCCCAAAATGTACCCTCAAAACAGGTGGAAAAAACAGAATAACCCCTTAAGAAAAAATTCCGTTTTAGTGATAGTATACTTCTTATGATCCAATTGATTCACTAGCGACGTAGTGAAAATAGGATGGCGGCTAACCATGCAAAATCTAACTGTTTCCCATGGTTTGATTTGTTGCAGAGGGCAACAAGTGCCCGACCCCAGGCTGCACGGGGCAGGGTCACGTGACCGGACTCTACTCTCACCACCGCAGGTAAGCAATTATCGGTAATTAACCTGTGCTCTGCACTCTGCCCTGGTCGATTAGATACCTATGCTATGGCGGGAAGATCGAATGGGCCAGTGCGTGAATTCTATTGTTACAAACCGATTCGACACGTCGCATCAAGACCTAACACTGAAACAGACTATAGAAGTATTTTAGGAACAGATACATCAATTGAAGGGTAAAGAGAAAAAACAGGAAACGTTTTTATTTACTAATACTTTATTAACTTGAAAAAAATTAAAATAATGTAACACAATTATTTCTATGCTTATTTTCCTCCTGCTGCTTGATTAGAGTATAATCTCATGTTGTAAACAATACAGTTCAATTACATGAACCTTGTCTCTTTATTGGTGGACTTAAGTATTAAAAATTGATTTTCTCATTAAGTGTGTTTTGTAACATTCCTTGTTTGTTTCCTTTACCTTCAATTAACATACAGTAATTGTATATGCAAGATAAGTACGAAGTTCTGTCACAGAATTTGTATTCTCCGGCTCCAAATTAACAAACAAGTTGTGATAAATATGAGTTGAAAAATAATTTGTTTCACATGTACAGTCATTGGTAAAGCGGAGGCATACATATAAATGACACCATACAAGTTCATTACAAGTTTTTAGAGCAATCTTTAAGCAGCATTATATTGTACTCTGCCTTATTTGTTTTTTCTTTCAGTAATATGCACATTGTAGTATTCCTGACTGGAGAAAAAGAAAAGGTGTGCCATAAGCAGACAAATGACTTTGAGAGCCGCCATCTGTGCGTTTCTACTATAGTTGTAGCATTCAGTTGTATGATGGGATTTGAAATTGACGTAAAAGAAGCTTTAATTCAATGCAGCTGTATTTCAAAGCAAATGGTTTCACAATTCAAGTTTAATATAACTTTTTTGTTAATTTGAAAATACGAAATATGCCTGGAAATCTTGTGACTAAACTTCAGACTCATCCTTCAAGAATACAAATAAACAGTGAACTTTATATCATATGCAGGGTGTGTAAAGAAACTAAGCCAAATTTAAACTATGTACTAAAATAATCGAGCAGGCGAAAGAAATTTCTAAAAATTTTGGAATGCTGAAAATGTATTATTAATGATTCTGAAAAGACTGGCAGTTCATTACCAAAATTGCTCTGTGTTAAGATAGCAAAGTTAAATTTGTTTATACAGAGCAAGATCTTATTGAATACTTTTTATTTATGAAAATAAATACTATAATTCATTGCTACGGCCAGTAATCATGTTGAATAATAAACGGGAAGACAATAATCATAAACTACCTCAGAAAAATATTGAATATAGCTATTCTTATAACCAGACTACAGATGTTTATACGAAAACACACTTTTCTGATGACTTATTTTTTCATTTGTATACATCGTGACCAATTCTAATCTTCTCACGCGAACATTTCTGAAACTATTAGTGATATCCAACAACATTTCAGGCAAATATTGAATGATTCCCTTAAAATTATTCAACTTCTATCTGAAATATTTTCTGATAACACTAATAGTTTCTAAAATATTCACATGTAAATATTAAAGTGAGCCATCCTGTATAGGTGACCGAATGAAAACTAGACAATAATTTATTTCATTCTCTAAAGCTTTTCGAAACGTTTTACACAACAGCTTCTACGTAATTCGTATATTCTACACATTCAAGTACATTGAATCACAAAATATACTCGCAATCTAGATGTAACATGTTACAATCTCACTTGTCCCCCTGTAAACCCCTGTAATCGCAACTAATTATAACGCACCGTGATTTCAGCCTTTCCGGTTGTCCAAGGAAGGATAAATTGACGCCAGAAAGTAAGTAATCGCCGTCACCGATCACATAGTTCATTCTTATCGTAGTTACATAGATGCATCTTCTTTTTGCGAGACTGCCTTTTTCACGCTACCGGGGCAAGGAAGTGTGGCTGAAGCGAGCGTGAACCGGTACACTTATTTTTCACGTTAGCGGGTTTCTTTTAATCGGCCACGATCTCTGGAGCAGCTCGCGGCGCGATCGAGGCCGCATTTCGATCGTTTTCATGGACGCTAATTCTCGACTCCACCACGGTCTACTTCCTCGCTTCTCGGTGCAATTAAGCTCAAGCCACGCGACACAACGACACGGAAAAAAATCCAACGGGCGCCGTTGAAAAAAAAGAAAGAAAAATGAAAAGAAAACGAAAAATTCGCGAACGCGAACCACGAGGGCGCGTCCTGACCGTGTCCGCCTTTTTATGTGTGTCTATGTGTCTGTCTGTTTATTATATTCTTTGTGCTTTTCGTTTGCGGGGTAGAGAGCTTTATATTCATTGCGTTCACTTCCGTTTTAATTTATCGTTCTGTTTGTAGTTCATTATAGTAGAGAGATTATCACCACACTTGAATTTTGGTTATGTTGGCCGTACCTACCGAACATCTGGAGAACTCGAGACACGGGCGATGCGACCACCCGGTATATATCAGGCATGCGTATGCGCACACGCCGGAACCGAACGGAGGATCTGTGCGATTGAGTATAATTAAACGACAAAATATTGTATATGTTCTGACAACACACTGACAACTTTCCTTTAGGGCACACGAGAGGAAACTGAGAAAGATCCTTGAGCGATCGTGGATTTCCAAAGTCGTAGTTGTTTGATCCTAGAAGAAAATACACACAAAGAACCTTATTCCCTCTAGATTTCTTACAAAGTTTGGACATTTCTAGATCTGTATAGGCATCGTTAATTTTCTTCCGAATCTGTAGAGGGAGGAGCAAGAGGGTGCGAAAGGGCGATAATCGTATGAATTCATAACTCCTGAACGGTTATAAATAATTTAATGTGGTCTGCGTTAAAAAGTAGTAAAGATTCACAGGTTTTTCGCGTATCGATAATGTTAGAGACTCTTCCGTAAACTTGTGCCCTCCATCACATGAATACTCACATTGTTTCACATGATTCGTGTTCACGAGCAGAGACAAAGGAACTGCACATTGTACACGACGTCGCCACACGTACAGGAGTCCCAGCACACACAAGGCTAACCCGGAACACGGTACTTGACATGCAAGTTGTTGTCTTATAATTTTTCACTCGATTGATTATGTCTTTACTTGAGTTTCTCTCTACCCGCTCGGTATATACTTGATTGTACTATTACACATTGATTTGTATTTCATCCCGTGACGTTGTGTACCCCATCCGATCTTTCTCTGTTTCTCTTTACGTTCTTTCGTTCTTTCCTACTTACTACACAACACCTTTCTTCCGGTGTTCTTCGTTGTTTTCATGAAAAGTTTCACGATGAATAATTATACTCAACGCATAAGAGAGGACGAAGCTGGCTGGCGCCAGCTCGGTCCTGCCGATCGTCTCGGCGCGAGCGTACACGTGTGCGAGATTTAACGATCGTCTTATAGAAAATAAACATAAAATAAATAAAAAAATAGAGAAGAGAGTTCTGTAACCACGCCACGTGTCTCTGGGTTCTCGCAGTTCTGGCGATGCATGAGACTATTTTGAAATGCCCGACACCTGGTTGCAACGGCCGTGGCCATGTCAGCTCGAACCGGAACACGCACAGGAGCCTTTCCGGATGTCCCATTGCCGCGGCCAATAAGCAAGCCGCACGCGAGGCGCGACACAAGGCTCAAGGTAAGGCGACCAGCTCTTCAACGTGCCTGGAATTTCACGTGAATTCCACCGAAATCCACGCGTGGAATTGCCCCATGAAATCGGATCAGGGATTAAGTTCACCCAGATCCTAACCGGCCCAGCGCGAAAGTAATCCATCTCGAAACGTGGAGCGTTTTCTGATAGCTTCTGTCATTGTTCCAGGTCGATCTCTCGACTTTCTTTCACCTCTGTACATGACTGTAATGGCTTTACTTGTTTACCGAGGAGGATGAGTTAAAATGAGACTGATAAGAGCCTTCGAATCCTTCGAGTTTCTTCATTTTTATTATAATTTACACATTGGCAGTCTACAGGGACGTGAAAGAAATATTCGGGAGTCATAGAGTTGAGAGTACTGAGCAATTTAAATGAAAGATGTCTGGAAACTTAGGATGAAAAATTAATGTGGTTTGGGTTGTACTGAATTCTTCGAACAATTGTTGTATGTACGAAATTATTTACAGTTTGATCAGTACTATTTACCATGTAAATCTTGAGTACTTTTTTAGCGTCTTCATGTACATACACATTATTGTACTATATTAAGAGGACCGTGTCTGAAGCATTTTTCCGAAAATTATATTTCAAAATTCAACTACATTAACTATTATGCTGTTAATACTTTCTTTCCACAGCTATAATTGTAAGTGGTTTTATATCATAAATAGCACAATTTTTTCCGCACATGGATCACAATTTCTTAATTTTATTTTACACGAAAATTGAAAAAAGATATAAAACTAATAAAAGCATAGAGATAGATGCGTGTAAACATTGAATACTAATCGAATCAAAACCATCCTAACAACTGGACTATAACCTTGAACCGTAATTTTAAAAAAAATGCTTGAAATTGGTGCCTTATTATTACAAACAATAATCCCTCCATAAAATACTACCGTTCTATAACACTTGATTTAGATTGGCGATCTCAAGAACTCGTAGGCTTGTTGACAATTTCAATTACATGCACAGGATGCCTTTTTAATCAAGAATCGAACCAGTCAACAATTTAGATCAATCCTATACTAAAATTTATAGTGCCATGTTTCGTAACATTTGATGTTACATTCGCGCCAATTATCGAGCTGAAATTAAAGATAAAGTCCTCAAGCCTTTTCGCATAGAAAAGCATGTATTCGCCAATTTCACATAGGAGCATGTGTCTGTTTAATTAAGCCGCAAGAACGACGACAGAACGTTAACGTAGTTCCCGTACAGTTTGTTTGTCTTCTAAACAAAAGATGAATTTCGTGTTTTCGCGACAGTGTCCGGATTGCCGTCAGAGTACATCAGTACGAACCTGTTGCCGCCGTCAATGGATAGTAAGAGTTACTCCCAGTACGGCTCTACGGCGCAGGACACGAAACCAGTGTTAAGCACCCTGACCTACGACTACTACACGACAACGAAAGGCACGGGGATCAACGTAAAATCTCCTAAAACTCCCGAGGAGAGCCCTTCGTCCCGTACCAGTAAAGTGGTCCCTAAAACCGAGAACATGACGCCGAGCGGTAGTTGCTGTAACACCCTACCAACCAGAGGCCAGAACACGTCGGATTTGCTAGTACCCAAGACAGAGGACACCGCTTCCTGTCGAGTAAATTCACCTCCGCCACCGCCACCGCCCACAGTGCGGCCAACCTACGATTCCTACATGAATCAAGACTCGAATTCCTCGTCGATGTCGTCGATGGACGCCATGGGGTCCAGGGGTTCCATCGGCGCGACGATACATCACCCGAGCCAGCATCCGACGCACCACGTGCTGCCGATGCAACCCACGGTCGCCTATCCGATGCCAATGGTCGAGGACACTCGAATGAGTCATCAAATGTCTCAAAGATCACCGTACGAGCCATCAGCCATGATGGCCGCCGCAGCGGCTGCAGCTGCAGCAGCCACCACCAGTGAAGAACTTTATCACCATAGATCAGCCGAACATGCGAGGGCCTACATGCACCCTGGCGCGAGTAACATCGCCAGACCGGTTGTGACGTACTCCAATGAAATCGCAAACGCGAGGGGTTATGAAAATGCCGTGGTCAGTGCCGCCAATCATCGACCCTATGATCCTGGCACCACGTCCGCTTACGAGAGATACGATACCCAGAGCTGCGGGCCCATTCAGTCGCAGCAGCAGCAACAGCAGCAGCAACAGCAACAACAACAGCAGCTTCACTCGAGGACGAATATGTATTATCTTGGACAGACAGGAATGACGCCGGAGGAGCAGGAACGAGTATATCATCAGGAGGCTGCGGCTGCTGCGCAGCAACATCAGATGGCGATGGCTGCTGCTACGGCTGCTGGCATGATGAAGACTGAAGATGGTAAGGATTTCGTTATTGTTTTCATGTACAGTGTTAGGTTATTTCATGAGCAGTATGCTAGAGTACAAAATTAGATTGAGTACAGGTACACAGAGTTCAAACATATGAGACAAATGGAGCTAACTTTTTACTAATTGACGTTGAGGTTGCACAAGTATTACAGATTTCTTGTTGACATTAGGCAGACACTATATTCAAAAGATTGTAATTTATGTAACTGAGAGTGCATTTAAGTTGTACAATGGAAAATTGTTGTTATTGCAGTGAAATGCGTGACAGTAGCACAAGTCCAACAAATGCAAAAACCTGGTGGACCACCAACCTCACCTGGCGGCTCGGTAATGGACTTGTCAACTTCCAGCGTCACGTCTACAAGCCCACAGGTTAGTACCCATTCCAAAGGTTTTCGAAACGTAAATAATTAAATAAATTGTTCATCCCTAATAGAAGTAATGGAATTTCTTACAGGCACCTCCGTATGGTTCTAATAGTCTTAGTCCTCAATATGGTGGTGGTCAAACCGTGGGTGGAAGTCCTCAAGCTGCTGCCAGTCCCCATTTGACAGCAAGTCCACAGGTTCCCAGTCCGCAGGGTCAGACCCTTGATCTCAGCGTGAACAGGCTCCACAGGTAATTAATAACTGATTTAAAACTGCCTTCTGACATAACTCTTAGGAGGCCTTGCCTTCAGTAAATTATTACTACACATAATAATAAATTTAAAACTATAAATATTCTTCTATCAGGTCGAGTAATAAGTTCTTCTATTCGTAAACTTTATACCTAAATACTCAACTTTATCATCCTCAATATATTGAAAATGCAGCTCAGCTTTTATGAGAAATATTTAAAAATAATACTACCAAAATTTCATACTTCGTAAGCATCCTTTCAACGAATTCAGTAAACAATCTCATACTCTACGAATGAAATTGAAGACAACATATTAAATCATATATCACTTTCACGTGATTACAGTGGTGCACCCAGTCCCCAATATCCAACCGGCCACGGAGAAGCGGTAGCGGTTCCCGTTGGACCAGGGTTCCCAGCACCCAGACCAATCGAGGAGCAAACTGAACCCGTTGACTTCTCAACAGCGAACGAGCCGGTCAATTTCAGCGGGGGTCCCGGAATCAGGCCTGTACCAGGATTCCCACCACCTGGTGTGCACGTCACGGCATACAGTCGAGAAAGCACTCCCGACAGTGGGGGTTCCCACTACATGGACGCCTACCGTGATCCCACTGGTGAGCTATCACTGTTTATCACTTAACTTGCTAGACAACTCATCATCCATCTCCCAGAGACGCTTTATGACCTCCGACCACCCTACTCCTCCTATCGCGAGCATTCATCTTAGATGTCTATAGTTCATGTGAAGATACTTTAAAGTGCATTGTCGCATTTGGAGAAGTGTAAACGCTATTCATTTCTATGGAGTATTAACCCATTTCTTCCCAACGTTGCTTATACGCAACATCTAAGAAAATATTTTTTTCCCACCAAGTTTCTTCAGCAATAGAAATTACTTTCACAGCCTTATTAGAGAATGTATTATACTATACATCAATATTCTTTTCGCTATATTTCCATTCTTGATATTTGTTTTATCATTTTTTTAATATTACTCAAATATTTCATTAGATGTTGCGTATAGGCAACGTTGGGAAGAAATGGGTTAAAGAAAGATTTCAGGTTTTCCTATTTTAATTTTTCCACACGAATATCTTCGAAACTGTTAGTGATATTAAAAAACGTTTCAGGCAGCAATTGAATAGTTTTGAGGGGGTCTGATGTTGTGTCGACAGTTTTTGTTTGTAGATTAAGACGAAGCTTAGATATGAAGCTCACTTTTATTTTTTAACCGTAACTATATATTTATCCATATATTAAACAGCTCTTTATTCTCTATGAAACAGTATTAGAATGTTTGTATCGGGAAACAATTAATTTAGAAGCGGGGTCAGACACTAAAACTCTGCTTCTTATAGCAAATCTATTACCTCGCAGATACAGACATTATAACCAATACACAACTCCACCTTCAGATTCTTCCTTTCATTTTACAGCTCTGACAAGATACTATTCAATACTATTACATCACACATGTACCATTGAATCAATCATCACAACCTGCTTAAATAACACTAAACAAACGTAGCACCCTACTAAAACATATACTCTCCTCCATAATGCACTATCTATCACAAATTTAAAAAATGAATTGAAGTATTCTCATTCCTAACAAAAAAACGGTGAAACATTTTCTTCATACACCTGAAAAAGCGCTAGCTACCAATAACACGAATAACATGTAGACAGGCTCTCTTCCGTCTTAAAAAAGCACCTACAGTCGTATAATTCTTTCCCGTTGATATCCAGTCCGGTTCATCCTTCGCTACATTCTTTCCACCCAGTATACACGAGGAACACGCGAGCATGTCGGTACATCGGTGGCGTGTAACGGCGAACGATACGGGGCTGCAGCGAGGAGATCCATGGATGAGGGATACGGAGAAGAACAAAGAGCTTGACGCCCTCGGGGGGTAGAAAGGGAGAGGTGGAGTGGAACGGGAGAGCGATACGCGGTTACAACGGTCGAATAAAAATTCGCCAGAACAGTACATGACTGCCATAATAGGCACCTATGGCCCGGCTCTCATTTTCCTCGGTCTCTCTGTACCTTGGCATTCCAAACCTACAGCCCATTCTCCTCGTCCCTGTCGGCACCTCTCCTGCCTTCCCAGCCCATCTCTTTCCCTCCACTCATCCTCTTTTCGCGGTAGATCTGCACCGGCACCCTTCCTACCGGACCACCGCCACCCCCCTGTGGCGGTACACGACCATTGTTAATTATCAATATTTCGCGTACACGCAGCCGGCAAAAGTCCGGCGCGGCCAATATTGTGCGGACTCCGACGCTGGGGAGTAGTTATTGAAATTGAAACATTCGAGCACACAGGCGGCATGTTCGTTTCGCGTCGGCGTCGGCGTCGTCGTGTTCGCGCGGCGACGGTCCGTCGGCTATTTGCACGGCCGGCGAAATGAATTCTTGCCGGTAAATAAACGCGTAGATTTTACAACGGTTAATCAAGCACGCGTCGGTGTTGCGACGAACTCTTTGTCCGCCTTTCTGTGCTGCTTCTTTTTTTCCGCCTCCCTGTACGCGGTTATTATAATTCGTGCACGGGGCGCCGTGCGTTCCCGAGGAGATTACAGGATTCTCATAAAATCGAAACGACAGGGCTTTTCATAAAGGGCTGCACCTGTATCCGCTTCGCGTTCGCGCTGTTCAAGTTGTCGTCGCGTTTCTATGTGGCCCGTTTCTTGTCCATTAAGTATTCGTGAAATGTGCGTTTGAGTTGATTGTAGAGAGATGGAGAATAGTATGGTAGAATTTTGGGTCACTGCTGCTTGAAGGAAACAAACAGTTTTGAAGTACCGTTTACTATTGTAAAGATATTCAGGTTTTTCATTTGTCCTCTTTGGGGAAGAGTTTATTGAAGTTGACAGGAAATGATACCATTGTTTTCAATTGCATTTATTCAATATAACATAAACATGACATCTGTGTATCGTACGACTAGATTTCAGCTTTCCTTGTAATGTTCGCTATATCTTTGTCAACAGCCTTTAACAGTTGAATGCCCAAGTGGAAACAGCCATACGTAGCCAGGCAGATTATAATGGCCTGTCTTAAATATAAATCGAACAGGAAAATGAATCTATTATTGAAACGTATAGGTGTGATCTCATATCAGTGTTGTCCAAAATTGCATAAGAATTGTTAGTTATTTAATTAAACAAAATTTTAGGTGCCCCTCACGGCAGTCAACATGTTAAATTTTAAAAAGAAGCCTATACGCATAGGTATGTGTTAGTTTCCCCGAAGAGGTTTAGTTAAAATGTGTAAGATGTTCTTTAGGTGTTAAGAAATGTGTCCATAGTGTTTGTATAGTAAATAACATGCTAAGTAACTTTCCTTCCCAGGTTACGGACCAATGAGCCCGCATCCAGGTTATGGTATGACTGGCGTTCAACCGGAATACCCTGGAAACACTTACACCCCTTACCCCACTGCAGGCTACAATTGCGGTGGAACTTATCCCGGAGGACCTGTGACTTCCGGTTACCAAATCCCAGCAGGCTACACGCCGACACCTTGCTATAGCATGCCACCCCCACAGCACACGGTTGGGCCTCTAGATAAACCCTCGGGTAAAGACGATAGGTAAGCAAACAGACAACATTCTCTTTCTACTTAAAAAAAATTATTTCGCGATCGAAAAGGAAAAAAATGACGTTTCCGGTTCATCGGAAATTCGAAACATTGACTGACCCAGTCAGGAAAAATTCTGGACAGTCATTGGCATATTCTTTATTTTTGAAATCTCATATAACGAATGTAAAGTTATTTTGACGTGTAATGAAAAATCGCACACTATGGTCATGTATAGATTGCATTCTCAAAATTACATCTTGGTCTATGACAATTTTTTATAGAACGAACACTGCTTTTCAAGTACAATGTATTCTCTTCCCAACGGTACATCCATGTCACTTACAAAATGTGTTTAGATATACGTCTTGTATTTTTTAAATTTAAAACGATATTTTTGGTCAGTATACGAGCGTAGTATATTTTGAAGAGTACATACTTTCTATCTTGATTTGGAATTATTTCCTTCAATGTATATGTTTTCCAACAGCTGGTTGCGTATGTAATATTCATAGTGTGCTCTAGAATTATTGTGCCCAGAGTGTTGAATTTAATATAAACGAAGTATAAAGATATATGAAATGTCATAGATAAAGATGTACAAGAGTCCTATGGTGTCACTTTCTGAAAATTTCTGAAAAATGGGTGTTATTGAGAGCTGCAGTTACACATTTCAAATTATTCACTTAAAACAAAAATGATGTACATTTTTTAAGATAGAAACATCTAAATTATGTCAAATTTACATACTAACAAAATATTTAGATTTATGATGATTACCTTATTATATTGCAAATGTCATATAATTGACCAAACTACTTATATCACACAGCTAAATTAAGTAAACATACCCAACGTCTTCATCAGTATCATAAATAAAGACAAGAAACCAAGATGAAACCAACACACCATTATATCTCTATCTTGCTAAATATATAATCGGAACTATAGAACAAATCGATGTATCCAATTACACGTCAAAATAACACCAACCGAAATCAAGTCAAAACCAATATGCCATTATCATATAACTTCGATAACGAACACAAGTAGTCTGAGAACGAGCATAATCAGACCACAAGGGAACACAACGGGCGTACATTTCCACGATTGTTCGACATCCGATGAACCGGACGAACATGTCCGCGCGTAATTATCGTGCATGCGAGCATCGCACATTTGGTACTTGCCTTGCGGAAAGGGTCGCGCGAATTTCTCTCGCGATATATATACGAACGTATATATTCGCGGCTGAAAAGGCACGGAGGCGTAGAGGGAGGTGGAGGTGGAGGTACCGCATACCTACCTCCATTTTGTTAATTAAAGTAATTACTCTTCGTACCGAAAGTGCCAACCTTATTCTAATTGACGTAAAGCTCGGCGGCGTGGTGGAGAAGGCGCGGTTCCGCGCAATAAGGAGAGGGGGTTGAAGGAGGGTGGGTTTGAGCTGGCAAGGGTGGATAAGGTCGAAAGGGGAGGTGGGGTGTAATCAGTTGCCACCGCACTGGATTATGGAGCGAGACCCGAGTCCTCCCATCGAGGTTAGACCCTTGAAATGCACCTCCGGACACCTCCGGCAAAACTGGGCTCGTCTCTTTTCTAATCTCCGCCCAGCCTGCGATTTAATGCATCTTTGTTCGTCGATGTTCCCGGGAGACTCGCGGAAAGTTCTGTTAGTAGCAGGCCTGGACATCTTCTGAATGATGTGATTAAAAATAATTTCTTCTTGCAAGATCACTGGGAGAGTCCGAAATACAGTATCCGGTGTAGCAGATTCCGCCATTTTCTCAGTGAAAATTGTTAAATATATATTTTTCATTCTTCATTCCTAGACTTGTTTGTTATTGTATATTGTTGTTGTAATCTGAAAATGTACTTACAAGGTTTGGATTATATCTAACTTGAAAAAAAGTTTACGTAGGTACTATTTGTTATGTCGGCCAGCTGTTAAAGTATTACTTTATTTTACAATTAATTATTGTTTATAATAATATCTGAAATCGGTTCGAATTATTTATTTCGAAGTCGCTAATAACTCTTAAAAACTGATACAACTTTGAATGTAAGAAAGCAAGAAAATACTGTTGCACATAATGTGTCATTTTCATTCATGGTTATTTTGTACACAATTTCGTTATTTTGTTACATGCTACAAAACGAATATCTATTACTGAATGAAATGTTTCAACAAAAATTTTTCCTTAAAACGCTGTTCTAAAGATGTTTATATGAATGAGATGTTCCAATCGTTGCTAAATATTATTCTGTTGCTAAAATGAAAAGCTTAGAAAGACATTGTTGTAGTTTCTCAGAAAAAGATATTGTATCATAATCGCGTGCTTGATAACACCTTTCTTCTTAATTTTCCTCAGTTTTGATATTGCATCTACTGAGCTTTATTTCGTCCTATTTAATTTGCTTCATTCTTAAACTGATTGTAATTCAAATTCACAATAATAAATAAATTTATTTTAGCAATAATTTCTTTCTTAGTATGTGAAATAAAAAGAAACAAAAAATAATGAAGTCGTTCATTAAGTGAAATTATTATTATTCCAAATAAATCCATATTTCTTATGTTTTTAAATTACAACAGTGAAAATAAGAAATTGTTTTTGTTTTCATGTCAAATAGAATTTTCCCAGGTTTTGCTAAGGCTTATATACATGTCCGAAGTATTTTCACGACGTAAAAGTTTACAACTGTGTAAAACAAATGGATTGTCGTTCGAGCTTTCAAGATTTAAAAGCTGTTGAACAGCCAACGATTATTTGATAAAGAAAAGACCATTCTAACGCAATATGTAAATTTTTAAGAAACTTTTGTTGCTGTTACTTATTTCGCGAAGTAAAACTAATTAATCTTATGTGTTACGTCTTCTATAAAATAATCATACAATAAAGAAGAAAATTGAGAGCATCTTCAAGATAAAAAACATGTATAGCAGCGTAACACAGTAACTACATTATTAAAATACCAACTTCTAAAATGAAGTGGCATATCTTAATATTCTTGATTCGCATTTTACGATTATTACATTATTAGGACACTGATTTACTTTTCAGTTCTTCGCATACAAGAAAGAAACAATTACATAACATAACTATAACTCAAATCGCGATAAGCCCTCTTACTTCCATAATTACAGACTTATTAAAAGCAAATACTATAAACCCCACAAAGTACATCACTAATAAGAGCTCCTATCATTGAACTCTCCTGAAAAACTGTCAAATACCAAAATGAACAGAAACGCGTTAAAAATTGCTTAAAAATTACTTAAAAATTAGATTTATTTGCCTTAACCTACGTTTTCGTAGTTAGTCAGTTCATTGCAAGTAACCGTTGACGATTTCATCGTGCATCACTAATAAAACGCCACCGTACGGAGCGGTGGACGGAAGGACCCGGAGCTCAACAGCGTGACTTATCATGAATCCGAAGGTAGAGAAAAGTGGTTAGACGGAGGTTGGGAAAATACGAAGGTAGAGCATCCTGGTTGGCGGTTGGGTGGAGGGAAAGGGTGGTTGGGGGTGTATACCGGTGAATTGCACTCAAGTCCGCATCCGTCGGCTCGGTTGGCCGGCAATATCGTGGCCACTCAAGGGCCATCGAGGTTTTCGAGGCTTCTCATAGCCCGCGCGGTAGTTCGTTCATCTACGAGGAGACGAGAAAAAAGCAGAAGCAGAACTGCTCTCGGACCTCTGATCCGCGTTATATTCCTTTCGCCTCTTCCTCCTCCGCCTCCTCCTCCTCCTCCTGTTGCGCCACTTCCCGCTCTTTCTCTACCGCGGCCGAACTTTTCGCATTTTTTCGTTCCCTCTTTCTCGCTCACCGTCTCTCATATATGTCGCTATCACGCCCACGATATCGTACACGGCCCTCCCTCTCGCCGCGAAAAGGAAAAGTTGCGAAGCGCAATAAAAGTTTCCGTTGCTAGCCGGCGATCGCCGTGGTGCGACTGCGATCGCGACGTGGATGTCCTCTCGGTCATCCACTCTGCAGGAGGTTTTGTCTAACACACGTCTGAACCGTCTCGAGTGCTTCCTTAATGATACGCGAAGAATTCTGAAGGAAGAAGTGTTCATGTCGGGGTAGTAGATGTTATGCTACGAAGCATTTAGGTTGAAAACTAGTTAATACTAATTAGTTTTTTCTATACATTTTCTTCGCTTGTCTTTAATTTCGTTCTGCATATTCGTTTTATTCATAAAATTGATAAAATGGCAGATTTATTGATCAGGTCCCCTTGTTAACACGTTGACTGCCACACAAGTTTTATGTGTTTTGTCCTGGCGAACACAATTGAATTTTCATAATTCGGAGTATATAATGATAAAATATTAAGTAATATGGTTAAATAACATCATACCTTATCAATAGTGCGTTTATCTCGCTGGTTACAATGGTCACAATGTTCTCTGGTTACTTACGTTGTTCAACATTTTTTAATTGATGATATTCATTTTATTTTAATCATTCTAAAAGATGTAGTACGCCGTGCACGAATGACCGCCAGGACCCCACTGAACAGACAAGCGCTGGCAACGTGTGACCACCATGACTGTCAACGTGTTAACTCTTTGACTGTGGCTCGCTTACATTGTTAACGCGTTGAGTGCCGTAGTGAAAGCTGCCATACCTAACTAGACACTCTGCAATTTGTTATTTTGAATATGGATCTAGACATACAAAAGTTCTTAAACATTCAAACGTATAATTTGTATATTATGTAATTGTATCGAATGCTTTGCTAAGGAATTTTATAAAAATAACTGTTATTTAATCAAATTAAATCTGAGGTGCCAGTCACCGGTGACCTCCATGGCAGTAAACTTGTTAATCTCTGTGATGCGTTGGACGATAATGGTTGATGCGACGATGGTGAATTCCTTGTATTCATTTCTTTTGTTCTTTTGTCTTTGTCGATTTTTGTATATTTAATACTAATTAGGCCATACAATTGTCGTATATTATTTATTTCTAGCAATTAACATTCTAGGCCATTACGGTGGCCCTTCGCATATGAGACTACTTTTTCAGGACATGTACACGCATATTTTCCATGGTCAGAGGTTAATAAATACCATGATTAGATAGAAGAATGAAAAATATGAAATTCTCTTTACTTTCCTTGTCAAAATGGATAAGGTGGATTTCCAACAACTTCGAAACAAGTAAAGTCATTTCAGGACCAATTATAACAGTGGCTCTATAAGTATGTACAATTCTAAGGTGTATGCTATTGGAAATTGCACTTAAAAGAACTAAGTGTCATACACTGACGAAGTCGTTTCATTAACTATAATACATGGACCATTCAAATAAATCGTCGGCCGCCTCAAAATCTAAACAAAATGCACCTCGACGTAAATACTTTCTTCCTGGACGTTTCCCTATTATTGTCAACGGCATCAGACAGAATTTAGATGTGCAAGTTAGCCGAAACACCCTGCATAATCAGTGAAATGCGATACACTGAATATAGAATCGTAAAATAGGCGAGGTGTCAGACCGACGTGTATCACGAACACGAAAATAAGATAATAAAATCTGTATTCCACACAGAACCATATAACGTATCTCAAACTTGAATCAGTTTTCCTAAATTTGCATTGCACTACCTTCCTTCCACTTTAGATCACGCTGGCTCTATTAACACTAGGTTTACGGACGCGTCATTTCGACGTATTTCGAATTTCACAAATGTGCGGAATAAATGTAATGTTGTATAATGGTACATATTATAAATTTTATATAAATATATAATATCACATAGGTTCATTTATAAGTTAATAGTGTATAATATATTGTTTTTAAATAAAATAAGTTGTTTTTAAAGAACATGTGCGGTGTCGTTTACGCGTCAATTTGACGCCTGTCCGTAGAGATAGGTATATAAGAAATGTCCGTAAACCTAGTGTCAACATCAACTCTCGCGCCGAAACTCAGTTTTACACCTCGCCAACTTTACGATTCCGCTTTCGTTAAGAATATGATGCAAGCGGAACACGTAACAAATCTAAAAAAAACATAATAGGAAACATGCATAAGAGAGACGAGCAATCGCGTTGAGAGTGTCTTTTTATTGTTGTGGTTGTTCGGTGCAGTATGAATATGAGGCGACACTCGTTGAATTTCGCGCCTCGGCCCGCCCCTCGTGGTCGCGATGGCAAGGAGCTGATACAGTGCCCCACGTCGTCCTGTGATGGCATGGGTCATGTCTCGGGGAACTACGCTACCCACAGAAGGCAAGGCAGCATTGACCTTAAACACTGACATTCAACATCGGACGATGACAGTTATATTATGTATATTTATTTATTGATATAGCGATGCAGCACGCACGCACGCTGAACACCTACACACCAAATACATACACACGCATACATACGCATACACGCATAACGTTTCCTGTGATTCCCACATTGTCTCGGCCCCCATGAAAAAGCAGACTCCTTGGGTAGCCCACCCCATTTTGGAAACTCGTGAACTCGTGGACATTACGAGACACGTACATCAGAGTAACGTCACCCAAAACGATACGAGATACATTAGATGGGTTTTTTTTCATTGATGCATATTTGGTGGTCCGTGGCGTAGTGGCTTCTTTAAGTGTCTTGTCACACCGATATCATTTTTTATTTAGAACTAACCCCCCTCGCTCCATTTCCTAGCTAAACCAGCCCTGTACTCGATATTGTTGTATATCTATATTATTACTATACGTGTTGAATTACCCATTGGTATAATAGCTACTTTTTTCTTTCGTTTCGTTCCTTGTATTCACGGTCTGTCTATATATCTATTCTTCCCCTCTTCTCTCTGTGTCACCCTTTCACGGAACGTATCCCCGTTGCGTTACCATACGATATATTATTACCAAAGTGTGTAGATGAGTTTCGTGTTGAATGAACTATAACCGTTTGCTCCCTGTTTCGACCCGACCCCTACGAAAAGGGATGGCAAAATCATGAAGACGATATGTATGCACGAAGTCTGTAACGAGCAACGTCTTTTGCTCGCGCGTCTACTGTCGCTTCCATGAACAGTCTCTGTTCGACTGTAATGTTGATGAATTCATTGACGTATAGTGTTTCGACGATCACCGAACCCGTATACGATTCAGAACCGCTTCGCCAGCCTCGAGTGGGCAGCTTCGTAGCGAACTGTTGTCGATGACCATGTCAGAGCAGATGCAGAGTCTTGAAACCGTGAAAATCACGAACTACCGCATTCGTGTGATCACGATGCAATAACGTGGTAAAATGTAGCGGAAAAAAGACTAATAGAAAGCGACAATTGGCAATTGACGAGTTTCACTGGGGTCAGGTGTGAGTGTGCTCCCTGCTCTCCCTTTCAGTGTTCCTAGACTAAGGCTAACCTTGTATTGACATGAACCTGAAACGCGATCGATCGTACGAGCGACACCTCATGAGTGATCCAACTGGAACACGGCGTTGCCATTTGCATGCATATATACATAGAATTATACTTCGTTGATTGCCCGTTTCGACTGTGCGACCTAACCATTCACCTAACCCAACCAGCCGGGGAAACTGTTCGGGATCTAAGACTCGGATCGATCATTCGAGCGGTCGATACAGAGCGGACGTGTAATTATTTAACGACGTCAGTCTTAAACCTCCCTATCGAATGTCTTCGTTCGAACTGGACGCAAGGCAAGTCGTCCAAGAAATAAGTTATCTAGACAAGGCTGCTTCCCTTGAGAATCATCTTAATATGTAAGCAGCCTGACAGAGTGTAAACGATCTCGGTGAGCTCAATTTTCACTCGTTGCGTCTATGAGCGAATGAGTGTGTAGAGAAAAAATTATAATGATAATATACCATGCTCATCGAGATCTTATGGAGAACGTAAGTACTCGAGACTTCTTGGCAACGTCGCGTAAATTGCATGCGATGTGTTGCTGAAGCCATCGTTGGATGTTTCTGAGGTGTACGTTCGTGACTAGGACCATGGGGATTTTTGCGCTACCGATCACTTCCACGAAATAAAATAATTGTCAATGTTCTTGTTCCGAATATGGTGTTGTGTGCGTAGCGCAGAATCGTCATGGTACGTTTGGAACGGGTTTAAACAACAGACAATTTTGTTCGTTTGCAGTCTGTCCGGATGCCCGCGTGCCGATCGTTCCCAGATCCAAGCGCATTCTCAAGAACTGAAGTGCCCCACGCCGGGCTGCGATGGCTCTGGCCATGTGACTGGGAACTATTCGTCCCACAGAAGTTTATCCGGTTGTCCACGGGCCAATAAACCGAAGAGCAAACCCAGAGATGGACAGGACTCCGAACCATTAAGGTCTGTGGTTGTTAACACTCCGTCACTTGCAATTAAACGATTTCTCTTAATCCCTATCGCTTCAAAAGAATACTCATAGAATGTGTTCTACAATTGGTGGTCTTAAGTTTGAAAATAGAAATTAATGCATTCGAAGATGCGACACAAAGTTAGACTTTGACGGAATAGGTTCACGAAATCTTCATATTATATCTTCGAAAGTAGTGACGTTTGCTGACCTGACTGTAGGACCATCAATTCTAGAACATCCTATATGGAGTTCGTTGTGCCTTAAGAACCCAACTCGTTCGTTGGTTCAGGTTTCCCAGAAAGTATGTTCAGTTTCTAAAATACTCTTTAAAGTAGTCTCGGATCATGCATAGTGAAATCACTTTCATTGAAATCGATTACTGAAAGTAATTCAGCACGACCTTATCTGAAATCAGCGCCATTGGCTTCTAGAGAAGTTATCACAGAGATAGCCGGCTTAATTGAGAGAGATTCTAGTCTCTTGCAAACTCTGCAACTTGTTCTGTTGCTCCTAATCGTGATCTCAATTTGCGCTTTCACCGCGTTCGCACGTTGCACGCAGCTACGTGGGTATCTCCGTGACCGCATTGCACGTACTAAGATCCGCCATGAGACCGTAAAAGGGTAGCCTCGTCCCTTTAGAAACCGTGTCCCTTAATCCCGTCCCGTTTCCTAATGCGAAGACGAAGACGCTGACTAATAACTAGCGGTTTCCGCTTATTTCATGCTCGCTCTACGCGGACGGATTCTATGGTGTTGGTTACTATGGTGTCGGCATTTCGGGCTACAGATGTCCGATTCCTGGTTGTGATGGGTCTGGTCACGCTACTGGCAAATTCTTGTCGCATCGCAGGTAAGATTTCTTGGTGGTTTCTTCCAAGACACAGGAATTCCTAGCTTGATGGATTTCTCGTGGAAAGTGACAGGAATCGATATTTCAATTTCATGTTAATCCCTTGACTTACGATTTCTCGAACGATTTCGTCAGATAAAGTTCACGGTTCAGCTACGTCGAGTGCCCTGATATATGAAGAACGTCTACCGGCGCACACAATTCGCTATTAACAACCCTCTGAATGTCAAAGGTCTCATAGTGGAAGGTTTTAAAGAATTGGTACTCCAGTGGGACTTATGTTTGTAACATATGGATCGTATTCTGTGTCACGAGTGTGACTCGTTATTGTAAGGCAAGGGGTTAAACTGTAAGCACCGCATCAATGCTTTTGTTGACAGAGTGTAAAATAGTTAGCACGATAGATTATGTAATTTGTTTAAACACCCGTACTTAAGGATAAAAATAAGTGTTCAATGGTACATTATCAGTGTGTTACGAGATAAAATATAGTTTCAGTGAAATTACCTTTATATAAGCGTCAGTGATTACGCAAGTGGTCCATAATTATTTTTCCTCTTGAAATATTTCCGTGTTTTCAATCAATGTGACACAAAGTCAGTGAAAAGTTTAACTTTTCTAGATTCATGACTCAGGCCACTTTCATAATTGCTGGCACATATGTTAGAATGTAAAATTATTAAAGCTATAATGATGCATATTTGCAAAAAAGATTTGCGTAAAATTGATAAAATATCCATGAAGACACAAACTTTAGTTTAAGTACGTTTCGATTATTTATTTCATTTATAACAAGATTTCAATCTTTATTTGAATATGTAGAAACGCAACATAATTCGAAATTTGGCATAGATTTCTTACTAGATCTGCATGTATTTCCAAAACTCTGGAATAGTTGTAGTAATTTTTATTTATAACGAGTTTCAATAGCAACCGCGTGTGAAATGCTATGAGCACACATAACTTTAAGGCTATGCAGTATGTCTGATTACAAACAATCCATTCTCCCTTACTCTTTATCGTATAAACTCAGACACACTTCATCATACTATTACATTATTTTATCAACATTATTTTCATGTCGATGTGATAAACTTTTTCATACAATGAATTTCAAAAAAATCAGAAAATTAAAATTCTCGAAGGAACCTTTCGTAAGACAAAATCGGCTGAATACTGTTTCTGCACAAATTCGCTCATTTAAAAACTCAATACAACTCTTCAGTTTGCTTTACATTTTGCAGTATGATACTTTCCGTGCCAAATAGATTTTATTTTCAAGCGAGTATAGTGTCACGGCAGAAGTGATTCAAGGCTTCAGGAACAAATTAAGAATGGCAAGCAGTAACCAGAAAAGTTATCCGAAAAAACAAACGAGTATTATAGAAATCTTCTGAAATTTCCAAAAAGTTACCAGATTCACAGTCGTGGCCTGTTTCCAATAATTCTCAATCAAAGTGATTCATGAATCGCGGGAACGCTGTAGCTTCCGTTGTAATGTTGATAATCTTTGTTGCAGCGCGTCCGGTTGTCCAATCGCCAACAGGAACAAAATGCGTGTCCTGGAGTCGGGTGGCACGGTGGAGCAGCACAAAGCAGCGGTCGCGGCGGCTACGGCGATGAAGTTCGAGGGTGTGAACTGTCCGACGTTGGGTTGCGACGGGATCGGTCACATAAACGGCTCCTTTTCGACCCACAGATCGCTGTCCGGTTGTCCGAAAGCTGGCCACGCGGTGAAGAAGCCGAAATTCGAGGACATGTCGAGCATGTACAGCAAAGGAATCGCCGGTGAGGATCAAGCCTCTGCCCCTGCTGTCGTTGATGTTCCCGGTTATCGATATGCACCGATATTAATCGAAGAATAAGAGACCTTTCCGTGACACGAGATCGAAAATCGTACAAATTCAATGTCGAAGCATATCGAAGGCATTACGTTCACGCTGAACTACGGACCTGATGTCGCGACATGTGATTGCCTACCTGAAATTGGGGGTAGAAGATGAAATTGTAGAGTAGGCATGATCATCCAAGTGCCCTTTTATTCTTGCTCCCATGACTGATTCCATATCGTACTCGTCCAGGTACGATCCTTCATCGATTCTGATTGATTGATGAGAGAAGTTGCACCATCGCTGCTTGGACGAGTCGATGGCAAATCGTGACAAAATTATAAACCTTTATTTGTAAACTTGTGCATATATGACCTTGTACTTGATCCTATGCTATGCCATACTCTACTCTTCACGCAATGATGTGCTGTCATACCGATAAGAACAACCTCGTCCTTCTTCCCCTCCTACTTCTGTCCACCCCATTCTCTCTTCAGTTATTTCTATTTGTCTCGTTTCTATTCAATTGTGTTACGTTCTCACTATCCTATCTTCTCTGAAATAACGATTGCCCAGGTGTTTTCACGTAACAGAGATGGAAAATATTGTTTGGTCAGCAACGAAAAGAAACACCTGACACCTTGTCCCGCTATGTCACTGTTGCCTCTTCCAATACGAATCTGGCCCCCGCGATATATGCCTCTCCCTCGTTATTATTATGTGCAAGAAAAGAAAATATGAATCCTAACCTAAAAAAAAAGATACAAAAACAAAACAACCAGCCGTATGTCATAATAATGAAAAATAATATATTCTGATTTATTCTGGGATCACGATCAGCTCCTTTCCTGTCATTGAGCTTTGAGGAGAACATTTACTTTTGAAGGTAAGGGACTGACGTACTCGCCATTTGTTTTCTATGTGTTTTCGGTGTTACATACAAAATCCACACACCAGTAATTTTACTTTTTACGAGATGACGTCCGAGTGCTGGCGGCATCGTTCGAGCTACAAATCACGCAGCAACCTGAAAAGAAGTGTCACGAAATTATTTCGCTCATGATGTACCGCGTTGATTTAGTTGGTGAAGAAGGCCAGCACTCGGTGTCTCCCATTTTTTTCTTCTATCTGGTATGATGGCACCTCACGCTACCCCTAAACACCCTAACATCGTTCCCGATCATACCGATCCCGCGGCACTCCTGTCTCAGGTTCGTGCGTGTATCAATGAGCTAACGTATCACCCCGTTCCATCGAAAGCGCTGTATCGTTTAGTCGTGTCTCCATCACTTCAGCACGAACCACTCGCAGAAAAGAAACCGTGTACCGATCCCACATTTCAAACCAAATTCTGATGCAGCGACTTGGGACATCCAGAGTGTTGTTGCCTGGCAGGCGAGATTAGCAAAACGAGCCGTACTATGTGACGATGCACTGCCTTTCCGTTTCAAAAAGTTTCTCTGCCGGGCCAACCCAAATCGCTGAAGCTACTTACACTGCCGCCCATGAGTGTGAGGACACACATTTGAAATCAATCTAAAAAAGATTATAATCATTAAAAGATTCTATAACATTGGAGACATATTACAAATCTGACCGTGGAAATTAATTCAAAATAGATGATTCGACTTTCACCAATTTTGGAATTCTGACTGTGAATTTCTCAATAATTTTTACTAATAATTTATCACATTCCACGAGTCAGCCTTTGATTTTCCATACAGTACTCCTATTTTTTACTCTAGTTCATTCTATACTCTCAACATTAGATCAAATTTCGTGATTGCTAGTACCAACGCATGATTCGTATTTGACCATTTACCTACAACTGTTCTGAGTAACTTTCCCAAAGCTCCGCAGTAATCCAAGTAAAATATGCTTTCAATATAAATGACAAGTGTTCTGAGACTCATGGACGGCAATGTAGATGTTCGACACATTTTCACATTTTATTATAAGAACCCCGCACACCTGTCAAGAAACTAGTACATGTATCTCTGTAAGATCAAGCGTAAAGAATTAAGCTTCTGCCGTGCCTGGGTTGAAGCGCTCTAGCCTTCTTCTGACGCTTCCCCTCGGGTATACCCGTGTTCTCCAGACGACTAGTGTCATCTATGCAGGTTGAGCCTGAACGAACTGGACAGATATCTGGAGAGCACGCGGTCACCAGGGGAGACAGTTAGAAATCGAGATATGATGCGTCCAAAGAGACAGAGACAGGTTGTTAAATAGCACCGTGCATGTCCTGTGTTCAGGAGTGGACACCAGTGGTCCGGCTCACGGGGGTGCGGTGGGTACGGGTCAGGGTAACACGAGTGGTAGCGGTACCGCCACTGGCCAGGGTGAAGATCTCTACACACTGGAGGCCGAGATCACAGAGCTCCAGAGAGAAAACGCTCGGGTCGAGTCGCAGGTGCTGCGCTTGCGCTCCGACATCACCGCCATGGAGAACCAGCTGAAGCAAGGTGAAAAGGTCAGTACTCAGTCGGTAATCGATGATTACCGTGCGTTGATAGAAGAGATTAAGAGATTTCCGATCACTAACAACGTAGGGCTGAAGCTTTTTGAAACCTACATCCGGTCTCTGAAAGCTTCAGCCCCGACCCGTGTGTGGAATATCGTTGTTGCCAGTTGTCGGTAGTACTTTTGAGGATCTCATGGGCAGGCACTTCAGAATTGCACGTTTTTTTTTAGTATTAAAGGTGCTTTACGACTTTACACGCTTGCCAGTTTACTTAAAAAATATATAAATATGTATTTCATTAGCATTTTGTCTTTTGTGCGTGTTCAAATTTTGCACTATTATTTATTTTTATGGCTTCACAGAGTCGCACGTGATACATTATAGATTTAAATGATCAGACAGACCATAAAGGTCAGATTAAAATATTATGAGCTCTCAGGAATTCATAAGTTGCACATTGAAATTGCCTATTTTAGGATGCAGAGCCCTGAAGAAGCCTCAAACAGTAATAACTGCCAGCTGTCGGTATACTCGTAGATCGAAATATGCTGCTCAAAATAATTAGAGATTAGGTTTTTGAATGACTGAACAGTTTGATACGTGTCAGAAATGAAATATATATTGCTCATAAAATATTAGTATCGTCGCTGACTGCCTACAAAGTATTCGAAAGTTCATTGGCCAATGCATTAAAATTAATTTAATTTAATAATTAGTTATCGTTATAATACTTCGGGTAACATTAATGCTACAACAACAGTGTAGCATACAAATTGTATCATCAGAATGAAAATTTCTACCTTCACAATATGCAGGATGTATGACAAATTTCCTCGTAAATTTTGCCAGAATATTTTATGGCCAAAAATGTGAAAAATCTTATGTGAAAGTGCTTTGAAGAGTTGATATGAGTAATCTTTTTTAATGAATTTTCCTTGTGGTTGGATACACTTAAATGGTTGACCATCAGGTAGTACACGACAAATAAGAAATTGATTACAAGAATATTATCTTCAGAGGTGGATTTATCAAGGAGAACCACCTCCATGGTACTCTCACTCACCAGATTGCGTATCTTCAGATTTTATCTGCGAAAACAGTAAAAGAATGAATTTTGTGTTCCAAAATACATACATTGAATTGATAAAAATATTCTAATGAATGAAGTTCAAAAATGTTGATACACGATAAATTCAAAACACATTTTTCTTGTAACCATTTAATGAACCATCTTTCGAAGCATCTTTAGACTTTCGTCTTATTTTTGGATGTACGTGGTGATTCTAAAGTAATCTCAGAAAATTTACAGACATACACCTTGAATTTCAGAAAAAAATCCTAATAAACGAACCAATTATAAGTTTCAGACTGCTTACATGTTGATTTAAGGGAATATAATCGAAAATACTATATTAATCTATTGGAAAATGCTGAAGTATTACAAATGAACATTCAAAGTGTGTATGACATGATTAACAATTTATTAAATATTTTGGAACAGTGAGACATTCATTAATGCAACATATAAATTCCTGTGTGCTTGAAAATACACGCTGTTTTGAATATTACTGGTTCATGCAGAAATTTAAAACCGGGTCATCTACAAAATAATACATTTGGTGCACAATGTTTGTTAGAACTCTTTCTCGGATTTATGGTGTAGAATTTGTTTGCAAGTTTTGGGGCACTAGTGTAGAATCATCCTGTATAATAACATAACAAGGTCTGACGTCTGCCAGACCCTCTATATACAGATAAAAACCTGTTTCCTTGTGTCTGACCAGATACGAGATTTTTCACTGCAACAAGCACACAAAACTCACTGTTAACGGACATATAACATTCCAGATATAAATATTTAACTACTTAACATTCTCGCTGCCTCCGCTCAGCTGAAAAATCGTTCACCACGAGCTACAGTTTTATTACATGCATTTTATCATTTGATTATGCACACGTAAAGTGCATTAAAAGGGTCTACTGTGCATTCCGAGTGATACGGCAGGCACAGATGACACTCCTGTCATAGTTACGTACATGTAACAAGTTATTTTGGAGGAATCAGTACATTCAATCTTGTCACGCCTATGTGACGTCGGTCTCTCCTGAGAATTGGTGGTAGTGAACGTATTAATGCCACAGTTTTTATATTATAAGCTTCATAACGTACATGATACTTTAAGTTTTGCCCATATTCGTAGATATTTTACAAAATTAAAATTCATGTGTAGCAATGTGGCCTAATTATTAACAGCAGTGTATTTCCTTTCGAATATTTTCCAAGTGTACACGACATGGAACCTGGTAGCAATGTGATCTAACTGAATCGGTCATTGCGATAAGGGATCATCTACTACTTTTCGAATGTTATAAGAGAAAGAAAAAATCAGATTTAATTGTAGTGTAGTGAAGGATTAATTTGGAAGTTTTCAAGCTTTCATCCCCGGACTAACAAATTCTAAATTATACAGTAGGGAAAAAGTTGGAAATTATTTATTCAAGATAATCTCTCTTGGCAATGACGGAACCACTTGCTCAAGAAACAAACTCTATTCTGAAAAAAACATTTTATTTTCGTTATAGAAGAAATTGTCAAAACATTAATGCTCTGAGTAAACTTAAATTCTTATAATTTTGCAAACTTTTAAAACGAACAAATGTGTAAAAAGTAATATAAAGTACTGAAAATCCCGGACTATTAAACTTCTTCAGACATCTCCTTTGCTGTGGTCATAAGTCACTGAAACAAATTGTTGTAGAAAAATCGATGCTCCTGTAGAATTTATTGATATAGCTTCTTGCATTTTCCATTATTTTTACTGCTTATCGACACTTTCTCAACGCATGTTGGTAGCGATTTAAAATTAAGAGTAGCCAGAAAAGAACTAACAAACATTGTACATAAAAAGAAACCATACAAGTCTGCAATTTAAAGTTCATTTTTATCTTTAATATTTTTCGTGATAGCCTCGGGGATGTGACTTTTCAAAGCATGCTTTCACCCCTGAAACATCACTATCCATCCACAAAAAATACGTGTCTCTTATTTTCGGCTATTCTACAAATCTGCAAAGTTTCATAAAAATCGGGAGACGACGATCCAACACTCTTCCTTACAAACAGATGATCCAACTCCATGCGAAACAGGTGGCCTAACCTTGCAAGAGACAGAATAAAACGTGAATTCCCTCAAAAATAGTGGATGATCCCATTTCGCAATGACCCATTCAATTATTCCGAGCAGTATATTTACTTTCGAACATTCCCCGACTGTACATTTAATAAACATCGGTGTTTAATACGTGACACGGTTTGATTGTTCGCAGGAAACAACGGGGATCGGGCAGCGGAACAACAACCTGACCGAGTACTACCAGTCGCTGCGCGACAACATGATCACGCTGTTGGAGCACGTGCGAATACCGAACGCCCCGGGCGGACCGCAGGAAAACATTGGCCACGAGAATTTCGACAGTTACCTGACGAAGCTGCAGACTCTGTGCACCGCCGACGGGTATTGCGCGGACGAGGCGAACAGGCCGATATACGAGACGGTGAAGACCGCCCTTCAGGATTTCACGGTCCTACCGACACCCATCTGAGACCATCCTTAAAGCTCGACGATCGGATACAACGTGACTCGGACGCGCTTCACCAAGTGACGTGTCCCAGTGGCGATCGGACAAAACTGTTTGCCTGAACATGGACGAACGAAACGGGTTCGCGTGTCGGCGAACACGAGACCATTGTGCCGGTTCACTCGTGGAACTCGAAGAACCGACGGACTCGACAGGATAGAGTGCCTCTCGCGCGAGGAGTAAATCGACAAAATGAACTACGTTTTTATGAATTATCGGGTGATTTGCTCGCGTATCAGGCAAGCATGGTGCTTTCGACCAGCGATAAATCGTCGTCCCCGGCGAGCCTCGAGGCTGGCGACTGTATAGACTGTTTAGTAAATGTTCACACAACGGTATCTAAGTAATCTCCCTCCGACGATCATCCCGGCATGATCCGATCGGACACACGCGGACTGACGTTGCTCATAGCGATTATCTTTTGTACATAAATATGAACTTGTACCGCGTTAAGTATATTAAGGACGAGGCGTCGTCATGTAAATAGGCGGCAGAGAAAAGCATTTATATTATTCGAGAAAACGGTTAATTGTGGTCATTCACTCTCTGGGGCATGTAAAGAACAAAAGACAAAAGGAACAAGCGAGAGAGAAGGTGAGAATGAAGTTAGAGTTAGTCATGTATGTATATCGAAACGTATCGCTCTTACCAGGTGTATAACTGTTATTACCGTTAAGTGATTAACGTTAAAGGAAATAAGAAAAAAAAAAGAAGTCGACGATCGTGGAACCGGTGGCGCTACCGCTAATGCTGCTTCTGCTAAACCGACAGCTACTTAATTATTAAATTACTATTGCGTACTTATTACCAGCTAGTTACTATCATTACTACTATCGTCACTGTTACAACCACCGAGGATCGTTTCTAAATAGGAACTTAATCCAATCATTATTATTGCTACCACTACTCTTACTACTGTCTGATATAGGATATAGCGACGAGTATACCGACGCATTTATATTATCAACGAGTCTACGAACGGTGCAAAACACATTGTCCATAAGGTGTACATAGTTCACAGAGAAATACGAAGAAGAGAAAACTATTATAACGAGCGTGCTATGCGTATGATCGAGGTGAAGGATCGAGGGATCGCCGCTCGGCGGAGAACCTCCAGGCGGTGCGGGGTGAGCTCAAGGTCGTGACCCTCGCGGTGAACGGATGTCAATCGTAAACACGGTGTACTTATTCGAATTTTCGGGCGTTTAAGCTGGTCGAGGATCGGGGAGCCTCGAAAAAAAGTCGCGAGGACAGCCAGTCCACATCGCGAATTCTAATTAAGTCAGGACGAAGGATACTCGTTCGTGTGTGCAATAGTTTCGCGCTGCGTTCGTCCGGTTTCGTTTGAACGAATTCATGATTACGATGCAGCGACCGTGATATATAATAATAATAATATTAACGGTTAAGTTCGCGCGAATTGTTAGGATCTTTTCCGTTGACCGCGTATCATTTACATGCGTTGGAATCAGTTTGAAGGCGTCCCGACGAGCCGATTGTACATATTTATTGCGTTCTCAGGCGCGTGAACACGCGAAGCGAAACGAAACGAATATCTTCTGCCTCTGTGACACGATGCAAGAGAGATGGATGTTTTTGACAATACGCGAGTCGGCGAACAATATGGTCTTTCGGTTCGTTTCTGGCATCGACCACGTATACGAGAAACAAACAAAACAATCCGTAGCGATTACTTTAGGTCGTTAGACGAGAGCTGTACAAATCGATTTAACTCGTTTTAGAGGGAACGTGCAGAGGCTGAGCTCATCGAGGCGAAGGTATCGGAGCGGGCAGTGCTTATTATTTTGCAGACTGAATTCATTTTTCGACACGGTTATTATAGAACGAGATAGTGTACATAAGGAAGCGGAGGGGAGAGTGAAAATTTTCGATGACGTGCTACGGGAGAATCAATTATCGGTCTGCCGGAAACTGCAGACGCGTCGAAAAGATACCGTGGAAGGCGAGGCGGATATACTTTAACCCAAAAAACCACCGTGTAGTGAGAGTAATAATAAATTAAAGTATAGCGATAGTCGGCCGACGAGTATGATTAATCTCGACGTTATCATTATTCTTGTCATTGTCATGATCATTGCGATTCTCTGATTACCATTGTCACTGTGATTAGATCTATTTTTTTGCTCAACGTGGAATCGACACAGAAGAGGGGGCGACGCATGGCGGCCACATGCCATCGCGATCTCCTCGGGGTTACCATTCTTAATGATAATTATTATTGCTATTATATTGCCATTATTACCACTATTGTCGTTACGTTCTCGTCATTATTACGATTATTATTGTTGCCGTTGACAAAGTTGTACGAATATATAAGTTCAATGACATGCTTTAAGTAAGTATAAATGTTACTCCGATTGAATAAAGGGTATTTATCGATGAATCCTCAACGTTTCTGTTTGTTATTTCTGTCTCAAGCCGCATCGATGTGCAGGAGTTATATTAGCTACTTTCATGAATCATTGAAATCTATATTGTTACTTAAATTTACGTTTATATAAATTTTTTAATAGCTCGGATGATTTAAACGGGAAATAATAAGTTTCTACTGTATTATACTTTCAATGTAAGAAGTTTTATGAGTTGCCGAATACTTCATTATATTATAATTTGTTTCGAGTTATTACGGAAGTTGTTACAATAAAATGTGTGTATTAAAAAAAACTGAACTGAATATAAAAAATAGGCTGATTTGTATAATGGCGTGGCAACGAACAACTGCGGATTGCAGCAGATTGTATCAGATAAAAACACGTGGAAACAATATCAATATCAGCGATTACACATTGATACTTACAACAGCTATACATAAATGAAAGATATACTCATATCTATAAATGTTGACAAGACATCTTAACAGAAATTATTGTTTGTACTTTTTAACAAATTAACTATTATTTGTCATCTTTTCCAGACAAATTACGAATTAAATTCTTCTTCAAAAAATCATCATCAATTTTCAGAAGTAGTGCTTTCTGTATCTTTCTTTTTCTACTGATAGAGCAGTAATAAATAAAATTATTTCGTACCTTGCTGCAGTAGCCAGTTAGTAATTGAAAAAAAAATGAATAATTAATACGTTCCGTGCTGCGTGGATCGTATGCGTCCCATGCTTTAAATCCGATTGAATAAAATGACTTTTATTCAATTTTAAATACAATTAATGTTCCAATGGTACCATAAAATAAAAATTGTACTTTTAGGTAATTATAAATTTATGAACATTCATTTTTGTATGACAAACTATGTACGAAATCTTTTATTATAGCACAGAACGTGTTAAAATATTCTTCCTTGCGATATATTTAATACACTGCTCAAAACAATTAAGAGATCATGCTTTTGGATAATTTGAGGTAATCCCTAAAATATAAGATACTAAAGGAATCTTATATGTCTGACATTGTAATATTTCTCCTTATTATCTAATCTGCGTTGCACACAGACGTTTTACAGTATCTGATATCATACTACACCACGAATCATTTAATTACCTCCAAACACTTTTGAGCAGTGTATTGAGAAATATTTTATGTAAAGGATAGGAATCAAAAGTCAAGTTTAAAAGACACCTATCAGTATATTTGTATTTCCATTATAAAAAAAGAGTCTTGTTTCACAAAGCAACGTCTCATCGGACAGTATCATAATACCTGCATAATCATCGTACATATCACAATAAAGTGGACGTGCCAGCAATTTTTTTGCGTGTACGTACATGTGGAAAATAAGAATCATCGAAACGATATGGCAAACGAAACATGTTCTCCCTAAATAAGCCGCACGATTGTCCAAACGGATGAAACTCGGAACACGGTTCCGACACTTTTCAGAAACTCTCGCGATCTCTGTCCTCTTATCTTCTCATAGCAAGCTCTGACCGTCTTTGACGGTCGTAAAGTCTACCCCATCGATCGTAAAAAACACATTAAGCTCGCACACGGATAAATTTCACATGAACAGACGCATCGAGGTGTTGCGTGTAACGTATTGCCTCTTAATCGATGACTCGTGTTCGCTATTTTAGACTCGCTCTAAATTAGCCAGACGAAATCGATAATCGTACTCGTACGCTACACGCCGGGGCTCATTCGAGTCTATCCGAAGTATCGAACGCTCTGGAACCGTTTGTCTACTCATGAGTATTTCGTGCAAGTACATAGGCTCCCGTACATCTGATAAGGCGCTTCTCAGAAGGCACAATGTTCCTAGTGTCTCCAACAATCTTCAATCTCCTCGTTTTCTAGCTTCTTCCACCTCCAGTTCGTTGTTTGTCCTTCGGACGAATCCACTGTTCAGAATGAAAGAGCGACTCGTATTTATCCTATCTTCGATTCTATCGTTGTAACTACTCAGCGACTACAGCAGAGTACCGGCAGGAGGACCACTCGTTTGATTCTTTGAACACTTTGAGATTTTTAGTCTATTTGGACGAGCTCCAGACGTCGGGACGTTCGTCAGGAATCGTTCATCCTGTCCATTCGCATCATTCACCGTACCGTATCAGCCAAGATCTGAATGATGGAGCGCTACGAACCCCCGCGCTCTCGCCACGATTTTGTACTTGGTCGGTTTTTAGTTCAATCGCAAAACGCTGGACCCCCAGCACGCCGCAAGTCTCTTTCGTTGCGATCATAATTACTGATGCCGATGATCTCACCTGAAATAAAAGAAACACCATCAGAAAGCTATTTTGGGAGTGTGACGCCGCCAGAATACCTGACTGACTTCGTTGTGCGGAGGTTTGGCGAATATACAATATTACTCGTGATTATTCGAATGATTATAGTTAGTTAGTTACATTTGAAATAAGGAGGATTTATTGTGAAAATTTTCCCAATATAGTTTCTCAAATTACCATGCTTAACCCATTAGCGGTGTAGTCCTATTTTAAAAATGTGTACCTGCGTTGTGTCGCAAAAATGAAGAGATGACGAGTATACTCGTCAAACACAGAGTACATGCAGCTATTGTAAAATTGAATTAAATTATATCGAAATAGCAGTTTATTTTTTTGAAAAATAAATAATTTATTGCTCGAATTCATTAATATTATTGATAAAACTTAAACATTCATTATTTAAAGAAACAGGCAAAATCAAATACATGGAAAAAATTTTGCTGTGTCTTTCTTACTTCGTTCTTGTCTCAAAATATACTAAAATGTCTGAAATGTACGAATATGTCTTAGTTTTCACTGAAATTTTAATTTAAATAGCAAATGCTAATCACTTTTTTCGCATGACGAGTATACTCGTCATAATACAAAAAATTGCCATTTCTTCATGACGAGTATACTCGTCATACTAAGCCAGCAGGTTAAACGTAGAGTGCGCAACAAAAACACTGATTTTGAGCGATGTCGGTATTTCAGATCGTCTGACACGAAGTCCCATAATTAGAGTCCATAACTCTAGAGCCCCAAATCCATGTGACACAAAATGCATTTGCGTGAGTGCTCTATCTTATACCCGGTATGTGCCTATGCCTTGTCTCTGTTCCTACGTACACGGAATTACCTGTCCTCATTTCGTCCCCACCCTCGCGTTCTCTTTGCAGGCAGGCCAAGAAATTCTCACGAACGATTTACAAACGACATCACTATTTGCATATATCTCAATGAAAATCTTCGCACCGATCGATGATTTCATTCAAACTAATACGACGAGAAACGTGAGTCAATCTTGGTAACAGAGCTCGTTACAGAGTACAGTTATCATAATGTTAGATGACTGTATCATTTCTTCCCGTTCGTTTATTCGCTACATATTTATTTCAATACATACTGATTGTATAATGGAGACCCCAGATAAAATTGTGGCGATAAATATGAAAACGATCTAAATAAAAAGTCTAGAAAAATTGAATATATTCCTCTGTGTTAGCATTTTGAGTGCCGCGTCATCCACATCTGGGTAACAGGTAGATTCAATCATTCTTGATCCTTTGACCATGTAAAATATTAAAAATATATCTAATCAGCTCTAATAGAAGCAGTAAAAAAATGATGACTGTTACTAATATTATTGATTAAAAAAGGTAGAATTGAATTGGTGAGTTGAAGAACAGTAGAAGTCCAAAATTAGCCATTCTCGAGCAATCTCAAAACTAAATGTAAAATGTATAGAACTATATGTTGGGATTAAACACAGTGCAAAAAAGGTACCCTATACTCTGTTTCAATAGTCCCTTCACTTTAATGAGTGTAAAAACAGTATCTGTCACGGATTTGTACTGTTTCAACAATCTGTTTAACAATCAGTTTTCATGGAATAATTTCCACTTCGATTATGTTTAAAGCAAGTTAATAAATATTTTTTTTACTCCTGTTATTTTTTAAATTTCCTGTCTAATAAAGTGGGCTGAGTTGAAAAACAGTACAAGTCGAATGGTATTATTTTAATTGTTGAAAATTAATAAACAAAGTTTAACTAGAGTTAGGCACATATGTATGTTCATCTGGGTTAGCATAATCGTGTTTATATTGGGACAGCACTATAAAATCTACGGTGTTGACGATACACGAAAACTGACACTATTTTTTCAAATATCTCAAAATCTGGTTTTTGGACTTGTACTGTTCTTCGACACACCGATTCAATTGATGGTTACATCCATTTTGTATAAAAACTGAGGAAATTTGCCATTTTCAGCTAATGGAGCGTGGCGTTCAAAGTGCTAAATCAATCAAGAAGATTAAAATACATTTAGACCATTTTCATAATCACAGCTACGGTTGATCACAAAAATCAATCTTACCTCGCGTACGGTGGCGGCGGGGACGGCGTCGGCTCCCTAGAAACGATTTCCACCGTTCTGGGAACCATGTTGTGCACAGTTGGTAAGGACAACGCGCTGCTGTTACTCAGCCTAACTAGGTGACTAGGATTCAACTTGATGGCATCATCGTAGCTAGGTGGCGCGTCTGTGACGGCCTCATAGTCTGGCGGCTTCTGTCTGGATCCACTAGATGGTTCCTCAATGGAAATCACATGAATCGGATCATCTATCTGCAATAATAAACGTGTACCGTTTCAGTGCAGTCACTTTCGATCGAACATCGATGAATCATAAATTTCACATCCGTTTCGAACGAGAGCAAACGTCGAAAAGGGGGGGGAAAAATAGGCAGGGGGATTTCTGCGATCAAATTGGTGAACAATCGACTTCCGGCTGTTAAAAGCGATCCTTTCAAACGAACCGACTTTTATTGCGGGACTTTATGGGCGGCATTACGACCGACGTAAGGATATTAACCCCGAAATGGTGTTCTTCTATATATATCACGGTTCGTCTATAGATATCTACGTCCTCTGCTTGCCACTGTTTGTAAAGTTTATAGGCGGCCTAAGCCGCAAAAGGGCACGTTAAACGCACGCTGACGTACGAGGTACACGGAAAGGACGAAAATAGCGTCCGATATTCGCGGTTGTAATGAAAAAAAGAAGTTTCGTGGAAAATTGCATAATCGTTTCAGACTGAAACGGAAGGTGAACGACTTAGGCTGAGCCGGTTCTCTTCATCGAATCCGCTGGTTTTTCGCGATACACTTCGACACTGCGGTTTGCGGAATCAGGATTGCAACATCGGTTACTCGGGTTCGCCTGATGGCTATCGCTTTTACGGTTTAGAACCGGGACGGACAGATTTTCACTGACTCCACGAACATGTCGGGCTACGAATATCTGTGCAAGTACAAATTTCTTTCGATTGAAATTTTTACATTAGTTGCGTTGATTGGAAGATACTCAAAATGTTAGGGATGATTCTTCAGATTCCTGCCAGATGGCTATGTATTCAAAATTACAAAGTAGAATGTTACAGTCATATTTTCATATATGCGAATATGCATTAGAACCTTTCACTACTCTTTAAACGTTTTCAAAATGCTAAAATGTTTTCATGATACGATTATTTGTCATGTAATATTCTCATATGTGCAAGCAAACATTTGTTTCGAGGTGTTAAGTAATTTGGAAATGAAAGGATTAAGTCAGAATTTGTATTATAAGTGAATCGTTTGAAAATGTAGCACATTCTAATTTATTCTTAAATGTTTTGCATAATGGACTATTCTATTTAGATGATCTATCGGGTGAATGAGTTTGGTGTGTCCGGTACAGATTTTCACAAAGAGATTTAAGAATTTAAAATTGAAACGAGAGAAAGCCTGTAGTTGAATATCTCAAAAACTGATAAACCAACAAAGCTAATAGTTCATGTGAATTAATTTACACGTTTTATCAGTAAATGAACTGAAGTTGTCACATTGTCTCCTGTAGAAGTCACCGGTGGCCACCGCCAAAAATTTAATTCAACTAAACTACACCAAATTGTAACAAAACTTGAAGCAGCGTTAATAGTATAACAATAACATAAAATAACAACTATACACTTAAATAATTAAATATTCCTCTCCTTTGTAATTTATATTTAAAACAAAATATTATAGTGTGTCTGACTAGGTATGTCAGGTTTCACTGTGGCGGTCTACGTGTTACGAAATGTTTTTGAAAATTACGAGGGTCATTCTATAAGTAAAGAGACAAATGGCTGTAGTTCAAAAAATATTTAAATAAGAAGTACGATACCTTCAAAACTATAAATTGGCAACTCTATCATCAATTTAAAACAGCTGCTTGACAACTATGAACACGTTCAATGCCGCGAGGGCCACCGATGACCGGCATCTCAAATTTAATTTAATCAAAGAATTATTGACTGTCAGAAGAACACTATTGAGTACTCAAATCTTCTTTTTCTTTACGATTTATATAAAAAATAGTAAATTACATACTCAGTTACAGCACTCAACGGGTTAAAAACAAATTTTTAAGATACTTATAAAATTTATAAAAAATTCTAAAAACACTCAAACTGCGTTAATTTAGCGTTTCACTATTACTCTAGTATGTTTAAAATGGGTTGTTAATCTACATTGTAACAGTCTTTTTCGTGTATTACGTATACTACCTCTCTCTATACTTTTCAATCATTGTACAAAAAAGGGATTTCACCGTATGCTGTAATAAATTAAATTAAATTCAAAAATATGTAAAAATAGACCAGACTTTGCTGACACAAACTTCTTTTTGATTGACCTGTTCAAGGAGTCATTACATGTAGTCAAGTTTCACAGCAATGAAGAAGTGAAAACAAATGTTGAAAACTGACTCAAACTTCAAGACAAACAATTCCTTGCTACTGGCATAGAACTAGGTAACTATTTTAACTGTTCATTGAACACACCGTATTAAAACAACAGCCGTTTGCCTCTGTGCTCATCGAATGACCCTCGTGTTCAGTGACAGTTCTGTCAAATTGGACCCGATTTTGTCGAACAATAGTGACAGCGATTACAGTGCGGCTAAAGGATAGCGATCGATAAATATAGACACGAGCTTCCGGGTGAATATCCTTACGGCGGTAGTTCTAAGTGCATGTAACTACCACCGACCTCATTTATGCATCGTGCTGCAGACAGACCTTTGCATTCCTATTGTTTCCTCCTGGTGTGCAGCGAAAAGAGGAGCGACTATTTTAACGTCTCGCGGCCACGCTGACACCCACGTGCCATTAAAACGGGTGGAAAAAAAGGGTCACGAGAGTTGAAATTTTTGCCAAGATCTGGACGCACAATGGAAGCGTGCAGACAATGGCGCGGAAAAGAGGTTCGCGATTAATATCGCAGGAAGATGAGAGAGCGCGTGACGAAAACTCTCGCCGAATCGTAATCAGGATTCTCAACGGCATATTCTGTGGGACTTCCGTGACTTTTCAGGAAGAAATTGCAACGATAGCATAGAAATCATGCTATTAGTTGGATACTGAAGATGTCGTCTAATTCGTCGGTTTAATCTTTTGAGCACGGAATTTATTGAAATTGGAGAACATTTGTTTTTCAATTATACAGAGTGTCTTCAGAGGCTTGTTACGAAATTTGTGAAATTCTATGGATGAATCTGAGCGAAAGGTTCTAATGAACATCCGTATTCAAATTATGTGTTTTTGAAGTATGTACGTTTATATTGACTGGCGTACCGAGGAGGAAGTGATTCTGAATGAAAAAATATATCGAAAATGTAGAATAGTATTTGTTCACACGACACTTTCTATATGAGAAAAGTAAGTTTGAAGTTTCATTAGGTACACGTGCACTTGATTATAATCAGAGTTAACGCAACCATTTTTAAGCTCCAAGTGTCAATTCGCTATTAATCTATAATATAATCGGATATGAGAAGAAACAGTATGATTAAATACTTGAATTAACCTATTCACTGAATATTTTATTCCTAAATCATTTTACACTCGAAATCATTATTTTCGATATTATAATTCCTGGGCTGAAAATAATATGTTACTTGAAACAATGTTTCAAGTAATATTACTTTGAATGTGTCCATGTTTGTATATTATAAACAGATTATTGTTATTTTATACATAACAAAAACGGAATAATTTTTAAAAATGGAATAACATATTATTTGAAATTAGACTTCAAAGAACGTCATTTCAAAAGCCCCAATGTCTGAGTACCATAAATAGCAAATGACCATTTTCAAAATTACGCTTTGAAATAAATTGCTACGAGTACATTTCAAAAAAGAAATAATTTTAAAATAGAATAATATATTATTTGGAATAATACTTCAAAAAATGTTATTTCAAAAGTCCCAGTGTCTGAGTAGCATAAGTAGTAAATAATCATTTTCGAAATTATTCCTTGAAATAAACTACTACCAGTACATTTCAAGAACGAAATAATTTAAAAATAAATTAGCATGTTCATTGAAATAAGATGTCGAGTAATGTCATTTCTAAAGTGTCCACGTCTGTATGTTAGTATTCCTGAAGAGGTTTAACGTATCCAAGAATTCTATGTGGCGAATGTAGCGTATAAATTTCGTCGATCACGGGACGCTTTTGCCAGGAGATCGCATTAATTATCACCGGGGGTTTACGAAACAGCGACGCCGTGTGCAAACGCGGTTCTCAGTCGCTTTTGGAGGTTCTCGAACGAATAACGCGACGATTCTGATCGAACCACATTATTTTTATCTCGTAGCCCGCTTTACAAACGACGGTAATTGCAGTTCGGTTCTACATTATTATGCTATAGGCAAGTTGCTCGCAGTCTATAATGACGGCCTGACCCGAATCGATTTGAAAAACGTTCGAATGTTTGTCAATTTCGATCGTTAAAATCCTTTCGAAAGTCGTTAACCGCGTAGAACGCTTAAAAGACCGCCTAGAAAGAAATGAGAATTTTGATGAATAAAATTCCTGAATGAATTACTATTTGAATTGCTGGGTAACTAGGGGCACAGTCGACAAAAGATTCTTAGGATAATATGAAAATTATTTGGGCATTTGAATAAAAAATTATTGCATAAGTTTTACTTTTTAAATCTCATCCGTCCCTGGTGTCAATTTGACACAATTTTCTCACAAAAATTCGATAAATGTAAAATAGTAGCATGTCTTGCACATCGCTTTATTGCGCTTTATTATTTGTGAACGGTACCATCAATTTTATACCTGAATGTACAGAAATTTAATTTTCTTTTTTTCAATAAAGGAATTTGCAAATTTAACTATTTATCTTTTGATTATATTGATTTTTACCATTGTGTCAATTTGACACCAAGAGACAAATTAAGTTAGAAAAATGAAGGACGGATGAGTGTTAAATATATTAACACGCAAAATTTGTTATTTGTAATTTCCATCGCATCAACTAAAAGGGTTATTAGTAACTAGAATATAAAATGAGTATTCAATTTTAGTAATAGAAGAAAATTATATAATGTGTAATAGTTGAATATCTTTTGAAATTTGAATACTTTTCCAAATCCTTCGAATCATTTAGAAATCGTTTAATGGGTGCTGTTTTCATGTTTGGACTAGGCATGACCGTGAATGTACAATTACAGAGTTTGCGTATTGATTGATCTTGCTTTTCGAATAAATAGGAATGAGGAAATTTTGCATGTCCAATTCTGGGCAGAGTTAAAAGAATTTGAACGTGTCTGGAAAATTCTTTCATAAATTCGGATGTATGTCTATGCAACTCATTACTTTTGTTCACGATATTTTTGGGAATATTCAGGGTTGAATGATTAATTTTCTACGAGTTGTACTATATTTGTATGTTAACCGATATTAATGCACATTCATGACTTTCTATTTGTTGGGTACAGCTCGGTGAACGAGAAGAACCCTCTCTCTATCTCTCTGGACAGTTAATAACATACTAATTACATGAATTAACGCGTTCGCTATCCTCTGACTCATATGAACTTCAAAACAATTGTCACTCAGAACCTCGAGTAATTTAAGGTTCTCGATTGCTGTTTGCAAATGCAATTAAACATGTGATAATATAAGAAGTTCAGGCTTTAAAAAAGCAAAGAAGAATTATAGAAAATTGCAGTACAAATTGTTCCAAATTCCACATGGGTCAGAAAACACTGAACAAATTAATAATAACTTATAGAGTAAATCTGACAGACTAGCCAAATTTTGCTTAAGTACAAATTCTAATAAAGGTTACATGAAAGCAATTTTATTTCTATATTTTCTGAAATATTTTATTAATAACCAACAGGGACATATCTAACAAACATATTAATCTGATTTTTTCTAAAAGAAACGTTCATCTAAAGAAGTTATGCTTCATATTTTCAGATTCATTATACCCAAAAAATCGGCCAGTTTCTTTACGAGAGAGTCTTTGTGAGTGGCGCCGTGAGTCCTTCGGTCATACAGTTTCGTGTTCGTAGAAAGTAATTTCATGTGTAGTGGAATTCGGGCGAGTGTGAACGTGTAAATGAACAGTTATGGTGGTCAGTTTGGTCGTAAAGTATATCGGTGTTAAGGGTTCAAAGAAATGAAGACTTACCTGTGCCGTGATTGGATGATTTGTGTGTTGTGTGTGCATGGTTGCCCTACTTGGCGGTGCGTGCAGCCAACAACACATTGCGGCACATATGAGAAGAGCTCCTGCGATTATGCAAGCAACACCGACATATCGTACCGGTTCAACGTAGTTCTCTGCGAGACCTAACCAGTTTATTAGAGCTCCGACGCAAAGGAGAACCATTCCGTACCTATACGGACGCTGCGAACGCCGCGATTCCTCCAAGGACATTGCTGAAATCACAGAACGTGCCATCAGTTTCACAATTTTACGGTTTCTCTGTGTTCAAATACAGTAGAACCTCGAATAATCGAATCAGTAGCGAGATATGCTTGTCCAGATAAGAGAAAACTCAGATAATGAACTCTTCACTTTCTACATGATGAGAATTCTATGCTTCAAGGAAATTGAGACAAGCATCGACAGCAAACATGAAAATATAATATAAAGAAATTATTCTCTGAGGCATTTAAAAGTTTCACATTTCTTTGATTGCTTGTGCTTGAAATTATCTATCAGGAGACTACGATCTGGACGAGCCTTTTTCAACGAAATCAGGTTTAATAGGAGGCAATCAGTATAGAAAAATGCTAACGTGTTTGCCAAATCTTATTTTATTTATGAAAAATGACTTTATGCTTGAAAATTTCGAAGTTGCCTGGCGGAAAAGCAAGCAAGCATAATGTTAATATGAATTTTGGTAATTACTTTGTTTTAAAAAGTAGTGTATTACTTGGATAATATTTGGATAATGGACGTTCACACATGTATTAGAGGTTCTACTGTAGGTTGTTCGTTCTTCTTACGTTACGAAAAATATTAAAACGTTGACTGTTATAAGACTCGCTCATAACGAACTCTTTTAAATTTAATTTAATGAAATAACTATAAATTCGCAAAAAATTTTAAATAATTCTAGATATCCTTACCATTATAGGAATGATATACATTAGGTCGTTGCATAGTAAATATCGTTTCCTCGATATGTCTCACTTGATTTGTTACATTTGCGATTATGGATTTTGTTTTGATAGTCTTTTAATGTGCAAACTTCACTCCATTGTGGACACAGTTCACTTCGAAGACTGTTTTAAATCATTTCGTACATCTGATTTTTGACCAATTGTTTAAATTTTGGCAACGTGGTGCTGAAATATCGAGAAAAATAACGTCATATTTAGTGAACAATCTGTTGCAGCACAGATCGTTCAATTTTTTTCCAATCAATCAGAGAATGTTCTAATGGAGAAAAAGTTTTGTAGTCGAAGTAATTCTTCTAAGGCAATCATCGCTTGCACACGTTCAGATTCATACGATGTTGGCATAAATGGATGTATTTCTCAGTGATAAATATACAGAGTGCGGCAAAATTCGAGGCATATCCACGAGGGGCGCGATTTCTCCTGCAAAAACGAGTCGAAATTATGGAATTTCCTTTTTTCGTCTGAGGTTTCATTTTCAAAAAAAGAACTTCGAAATTTCATCGAAAACGCGAAAATCTGAAGAAAAGTATTCAAATTCTTACACATTTAATTTTTTTATTGTACCAATTAAGGAATTGTTGGAAATGTTCATCTCACTGCTGAATACATAATTGTGTTCCTCGAATCAATGATTCATCTATAATTTTTCCCTCTATAAATAAATAAACTAGAGATTCTACATAACCTTATAAAGACAAATAAAGAATAGATAATACCATACTCAAAGTTTGTAAACATAGACGCAAATAGAACTCAATGAAATTTCCAAGTCATTTATTTAGAAAATGAAAGCTAAATGAAAAAAATTGTACCATAATTCCAACTCATTTTTGCCTTCTCAGTTATGTCACAAATTTTGTTGCATTCTGCGTGACGAAGTAGATGGTTCATGTTTCAATAAAATTTGTACTTGTAGAATATTTATAAGCCCTACAGTTTTGCCGTTTAAAAACGACATTCATTATGCAACAGCCTAATAAAATAAACAGCATATTATGAAAAAAAATTATAAAATGTGTTTCTTAATAATTTATATTTATTGCAGAACATGCCACTGATTCATTCAAATAAGTATTGATCTGTTAACTTTGAGATAAAACTGATATTCAACAAATAATTAAATATTTGTATCCTGCACAATATATATTTATGGAAATCTATTTTAATGTTCTGCACTAGATATAGAATTTTTCATTATGGCACAGAGTGTGCTCAGAAAGAGCATATGTCACTAACATATGGTATGTACCAGATATGGGAGATTACACTGTGGCACCCATATTAAAAATGTGTTCTAAGGGATTTAAATTAATCGTGTTTCGTTTAAACTAAACATTTTCCAATATTGTTACAAATTCTTATTTCCGAATTAGAATAGAGTACATGGAGAAAATTAATTTCAATTATAGAAATTGTAACTAATATTAATTTTAACAGAAGGGAATAATGCCTCAGTTTCTAAAATCATTTTAGACTGTTCAGAATATGATTCATCAAATTTACGTTTATTTATGGAATAGTGAGGCACAGAATAACGTAAAAGGCAATTACTTCGATGGTACGAAGGTTTATTCTGAAATGATTTCCCCCTTTTACGTCACAATTACATTGACGTACGTGTACAAAGAACTCTGGCTATTTATGGCGTTGGTCAATTTTAGAAAATGTAGCTATATATAACTGCGGTGAGGATATTGCCACGTACTTTATTTCTAGCATTACGGTATTGATTCGTGTGATAGGCGATGACACGCAGGGGAGGTTGTGAACTTCGTTTCGAAACACGTAAAATGTGCAACAGACATTCTAACAATAAGTAGACTATTATACAAATAACTTCTACTCCATTTTTCCTAATCCATAAAAATTGTTTATGTCTCATTTACACTTCAATAGTCCACTTAACTGTTATCTGTATACTATGAATATTTATGTGAATACTTTACATTTTATTTTTTAATGTACACAAAGAAAGAAGACTGAAAATAATATTTCACGATGACTGCTTCCATTTCTATAATTTCTTAGGATGAGTATATTTGCAGCTTAGTGAACAATCAATAGTATTTTAAATATTTATGAAAACGACGTCAAACAGTTCAGAACTTCACAGAATTGTATACGTAATTATACTAAATGAGTCATGGAAATGTATCGAAGAAATCTCACAATATGAATCAACAAATTTTTAAAAATCGTCTTCCGTTGCATCGCAGCTAAACAAATGTTTTCATTCACATGCAATAATATCATTTTATTGTCTTTGATGGACTGAGAAAAAGAACCTGATTTCGATTTGTTTTACATACGTATGTTTTGACACATGGACGTTCGGAGCAAATTTAAGGTGTTAATCCTCGTCGCGGAACAACTCAGGATCAAGCTGAATGAACATAAATAATACTGGTGTAAATATTTATGCGTTCATACCTTTCACTGGCAAAAGAGGCGGAACTTATTTGCCGAAGTGGGTCAGTCGAACAAAGCAACACACCGTTAGGTGCTATCAGACGCAGAATAATATCGAAAAATAGATGAGAGGTAAATAGTGTTTCCACAAAAGAAACTAATCGTTTAGACACCCATTTATATCTACCATATCAATATTAATTACCATAGCACCCATATCTCAATTCAATAACAAAATATATCGAACGACTCTTTACCAAAGGTGCAATCTTATTAACACGTTGAACGCCACAGTGAAAACAACCATACCCAATCAGACACGATATAATTTACTATTTTCTATATAAATCGTAAAGAAAAACAAGATTTTAGTACTCAGTCGTGCTCTTCTGTTCCTAAATTATTGTTCCAGTATGAAGTTTATTCAAAATTTCGCAACAATCAATAATTATTTAATTAAATTAAATTTCAGGTGTCGGTCACAGGTGACCGCCACGGCGTTCAACGTGTTAAATTTCTTGAAATTAACTTTGACATCGAACATCAAAAATGTATGTTTGCAGACACGTTATTATCAATCATTATTGAATTTAACGTTACTAAATTCTGTGTAATCAATGACTTTCTTCATTATCATACGTAATCGAGCGACATGAATTACATCGACGTGAACTCAGTACTCTAGACAACTATACGACAAATTGGCAGACTCGTCTGCACTTAATGATTCGTAACATTTAAACAAATGTTCGAGGTGTTGGCTGACGTTCGTCAATGGGGGCGCGCAGACACGCAGGGCGATGAGTGTGCGAATACACAGAAATATAAATCGATCAACGCCATTTGTTTTCAGTGCTAAAGAAATATATGCCCGCACGGAGTAAAAGTCTATAAATATTCTTCTGCTGTATGAAAAGTAGGCTACGCGAGAATGAACATGCCGCGAAGGTAGGCCATCTTAGCGATCGCACCCGATCGATATCCGTCGGTGTTCCGCCCTGGCACATGCTATTTCAGAAATAAGAAGCGATCAGATATTAAAACAGTTCGCTTCGTTGATATTCTCACATCACGGGGAAAAATGCGAACACGGACATCCTATAATTAGAATCGAGTTCAAAAGTCGATCACGAAAATATAACTCGTCCGCGTAAAATTGAGCCGTTTAATGCAAAAGTGGTGTAAGTTAACAAAGTTGATTACTGGATAGTGAGGGATGAAGTAAAAGTTCTGTAAAATGCAATAATATCAAAGAATGTTACATCTCTTTTATGTAAGCCACTGTAAAGTTATTCCTTCAAATAATAATGCCGTTTCCCCCCGAAAATCAAGATACATAAAAGATACATGGTTAAACCATATAGGCAAAAAATTGACTTACACCACTTTAGCATTAAACGGCTCAATTGTGGATTGAGAAAAAATCAATTCTGCACATTGAATTAACAGAGTATAGTTGACACGATGAAGAACAGAAAATATTTGAACGACGGAAGTTTTAATATTATCCGTTTGTTGACACAGTAAAATGTGTTTTTATGAATACACAAGGTTAAATGGAAAATTTTGTCAGATATTTTATTGAACAGTCAACATGTTATTCAAACTAATTTACTAATCTTCTATATATTATTCATGGTTTTCTATGATTGTTTTCTGTCAGGTAGCTTACTTAGATCTTTCGAAGAAGTAGTAAAAGATAATTGGCAATTTCTGATAGAAAAACCCGACAGTATTTTCCAGTGAACACAGTATATCGTTAAAAACACAGATATTTAGTCGATGTACTTCCTGTTTTATGCTAATATTGTAACGCTAATTATGCTAAAAAATTAATAAACGTCAGTGATTATTTTACAGAATGGAAATTAATACGTGGATCGCTGGTGACTCAGGTAACACGGAACATAGTAAATATAACTCACTCAGCGACAAATTTGGGAATTATTCCCTCACTAATTTGATATATTAATGCAATAATAATAATCTTCAGAATAAATCAAAATTGTATGTAAATCAACACTCACTAAATTTAACTATATAACTATTACTTCCTATAAAATTCTAAAGAACAAAAATTACATAATGTCTACACGTCACGTGCGGAAAACTCATTACATCGTTTCATAAGTACATTCGCTGAAAGCCCATTGGCGTTCACAGCATGAGCCTTTCCCAGCCGATAACACACAAAGCGTTAATTTCAGGACCAACATACGTCGATTAAACATTTTTTGACTTCCAAAGTCTTGAACCCCTGCTCTTAACACACTTTACAGAATATCAAACAAGAGCACATGTCACTTTTATACCTAACATTAAAATAAACAGATTCTATATAAAATATTTTCCATGGAAACTGAAAAAAAACAAGAAGGTAAAACGAAAAGTTGGCATATCGAACAAATAAAAGTTCCAAGCCCGGTTTATTCAATTGACAGAGTCTGAAGTGGAATCGAATGAAAGGTAACTTTGTACAACTCACATACGAGCATAAAGAAGAAACACTTGAACAGACTTTTACAACAACTGGTATAGTGCTATTCCAATGATGAGTCATACTGTATTTAAGAGATTTGGTCTCATAATAAATAATGTACCATTCGATTCGTCGATGTTCTACCACGACACTCGGGGTCTCGACAATTTGTACTTTGAAATACGTCACACTTTCCGGGCGAGTAAAATACCTATGCCCGGCTTATACAGTGTTACGTGTTTATACGTGAGATTACCTCTGATAACGGCGCAGAAACCATACAGATAAGGGCTGATATTTTAGAAAGTTATCACGCACCGCTGACAAATAAGTTTACCGAAATATGTATATGCTCACGTCTAGAAAATTGCTGCTCTTCCTTGGCCCTCATGCATTGTACGATTGTTCATTTAAAAGCGTGATGGGTGTTAACTGTACGCGAAATTAATTTTGATTTACATACGAGTATGGAGTGACGTTCAAGGACGACAGTTATGCTACAGAGAGTTTCGTTTATACATTCTGCCATTCGAAACGCTATAGGAAAGTTACAGAAGGAATCGGCGGAAGTTTCATTAATAAATATACAGAATTAACTATGTTCATGTAGAGATTTGCAATTCACATAGTAGAAACAGAAAAGTTGATAACAAATACTATACTTATATACGTTCAACACTTTGGTCAAAGTATAGTATACAGTCTGCCAAATGTTTTTGTTACGTGTCATGTGAAAATGTAAATTAACAAAATTAGAATTAACTATGTTTATTAAGAGATGAATAAGTCACGTAATAAAGACAAAGAAGTCCACTAAAAACATTATACTTATATCCGTTCAATATTTTGTTCAAAACATACTATACAATCCGTCAAACTTTTTTGTCACGTGTCATGTGAAAATATAAATGAACAAAAGTAGTATTAACTATATTTATTAAGAGATAAACAAGTCACTTAATAAATGAAAAATGGTCGACAAAAATACTATACCTAATATCCGGTAAATATTTCGTTTAAAAAGCACTGTATAGTTCATTAATTTTTTTGTTAATTATTCTGTGGAAATATAAATGAGTACAGTTCTACGCAGAGCTTTTGAATTATAGGTAAACATTTAATTTTATGAACAATAGAACTCATAAAAATAAACAAAAAAGTCGTAATAAACGTAAATCCGCAAAATAATTGTTTTCTAGATATCCAACTGTTATTAGGTAAATTAAATTCGCTGTAACTGTGATTCTACGTATCATAAAATTATTAATATCTCCAAAATTGAGAATACTAAACTTTCAATACCTTCGAAGTGTATTCTTTTCACTTCCATTTTCGGTAAAGCTATGATTCACAAGTATACTTTCAGAGTGTATCGAAGTTTCCACAGTACAAAAAATTTAATTTGCAAAATAGGAAATTAAATGTCACAAAATTTATTCATTTACAGAATTATGTTTATTAAGGCTTCGTTGTCAATTTTTATGAACTCTATAAATTATGTAAGCCTTAACCTATAGGTCAGAATTGAGGAAAAAATATTCCTCGTTTTTATTTGCATGCAAATTAAAATAAACAGCAGCCTGCCTTATGTTTGTCTTATATAGATAAAAAAAAACAGAAATTGCAATTCATTAAGTACGATTTTAAACGAAACTTTTTTTGACAAAAGCAATATAACAGGCAAGTTGGACATAGGATGGCATGCAAATGAAATAAACCGAACAGTCTCAAACGAGTCCAACTAGATAATTTGCTGCACTGTATGCACTATCATGACAGGCTCGCTTGCGTAATTATGAAAAACGAACGCATTAACCGGTTGAGCATGAATAAAAATGGAAATTGGCGGACATTGAAAAACAGTAATCCTCTCTATTTAGTTACAGTTAAGTCACTTCCTGATATTCTGATCAATGTTACACGGTGACATTAATTATACATTGCAACTTGCGAAACCTATCATCTATGCTGACAAAAAGCATCTAGGGTATCGATATGTTAATGTAGACACAGACCACACAATTTTCTTTGGCCTTTTCCACTTATTTTCTGTTCAGAATTTGTTCAGTGTCCAAGATATCATTTTCATGTTTTTGTCGACAGTAGATTCGTCCGTGATTATCAGACAGCGCTCCTATCAAAATTTATGATTACTCTTGTTGCACGTACAGCGATTAAATCGTTGTTCCCGTTGCATCGTAAACTCATTGAACTTTGTAATCAAGTGAACATAATAATTAAAGAATGTTTATCAGCCTCTGGAATGTTTTCGAGAACAAGATAAAAATTCGAGTTGGAACACCGATTAGGAAACGTGATTGCTTGATTCGACAAAGTATTTCACCGTTGAAATAAACTTTATATTCATTCGTACTCTGTTTTTATAATCGTTAGCCAATATTTCTTACTGAGTCGTGGCAACGAAGAGTTGATTAACAATTGTATGAGATTCGTTGCATACGTCAATCGGTGACGCAATTACTATTGAATGAATGAAAGAATGCGTGTACATGTGATTCATTGGTATTTTTGGCCCTCTGAAAACACGTTTTAAGAGTTCGTGATGTAACTTATGGTTGACGTCTGCAATTTGTAGAGCTATTGAGTCATAGGTGAATAACCACACTTTCATTGAATAACCATAATTATAACAACAAACCGATACGTATAAAATTTTCAATTAAAATCATAATCATAAATAATATAAAATTAGAATAAATGAGATTAGAAAAAATCGTCTCAAAAATATACATACTTAAATAATCAAACAAATTATTTACTAAAAAAGTTTGTAATAGCTTTTGCAACAAATTTGCTTCTTTAACATAGACATAATAAATTAGATAATAGTTAACTCTTATCATATTTCGAATAAAATTAAAAAGTGAACGATGAAACAATTATATATTTATTTGTGTAACATTATATGCTTCGAAACTCATGTCCATATGCTGGAATAAATATGGAACTTTTCACTTTATCACTGAATGCCTCCAACAAATTAGAAATTTGACATATAACAATATACATATAATAAACTGAAAATATGTTTCTAGGAAATGGTATCGCGGGAACAAAAATAAACGTAATAAAGATATAGTTTGTGCTTCATGTTTAGCCTTGATACAGAGCAGAAAACAAAGCAGCTCTATCTTGGTAACAGAAACGTCTAGAAGAAAAGAACAGAATGTGAAAAGTCACTAATCTTAGATAAGATTTGCAACAAGTTACGTGCAAATGTTTGCTTATTAAGTAAAATTCATATCGAAATTTCACGCATGTCAGTCTCCTTACGACACCCAGCCGCTTATCACGTACAGCCAAAAATCTATATACGGTGTTCGAAATTAATTCCATCGATACGCGTCTGGTCTACGGAAACTACGATATCTCATCTCGATATCTCTTCTCCCTTTATTACTTTTAATTGTCGTTTAACCTCAAATTGCCTGTCGGCAGAACATGTGATAGTTTACACAACTATAACACGTACGTAAATATGGTTTCAACGTACAAGAAACGATTAACAGTAACATTTTCCGTGTTTTCTTCAACATATCAATTCAGTTTTTGAAGGTTTTCATATTGTGACTACTTATGAGCGACATAACATAGGTCGCATTATTTATTTAAATACAAACAACATTAATAAGTAATTTTAATAAAACGCAGCACAACCAGTCAACAAGTATAAAAATTATACATAAGGTTGATTAATGATTTGATAATTGCTTGATGATTCCAAATTTCATTTAATCAAATAAGTGATAATGTTGATAATATCTTGTGTATGTTTAAAATTATAGTAATGGTAGAACCTAATAAATGTATCATTCAATAATTAAATATTTTGTAGCCCTAAGAATTTCTGTATAGAAGAATTTTATTACACGCAATACTGGATATGAAATTTATTACTATAGCAGTAGGCGTGTGAAATATTTGATAATTATATGAATTTCGCATAAAACTCTGAGAATGATGTCGCATTTTTCAGATATAGTACGACACGCAGTGTGTTAAATGCAACATTAAATTGTTTATCGATGTTCCAGTGAAATTTGTACTTTTCGGGAATATTTTGGTGTTGATAATAGCAATTGTACCATGACACAAGTAATTAACAATCTCTGATATGATATTTGTTTCGATGATAATGAAACAACAGTGACTGCGGAGTTTTTTTAGCAATCGTGATGTATTGATGTGAATGAGGTACATTTATAATGAGGGTAATTATCCGTACAACTGTCGAGAGTCATTTAGATTGTACGTGAATGTGACGAACATGAACATCAAATTAACTTAACTCTTTAATAAACGCAAAAAAATGCCAACCTCGTCGACACATTTAATGTGATGACACTTTCTTCGTACACAAAATTTGGACTATGACGTAAAGCCTTGATTATTCGGACTAATTAAGGGACACTCTGTTCGCGTGATCATTTTTATCGAATTATCGAGCGACGAATTTCTCACATAAAAACTAACGTTTTTTGGACACTGGTATTCTTCTCACAAATAATAGCTCTAAATATAGATTGCTCATTATACTTCCTTTTACAAAATCAGTTATGCATGACCATAACTGAATTTTTATTATTAGTCTGCGAACGTTCACAAAAATATTAATTTATAAGGTTTAATATTTGTATATTTTTTTTGGTGAATAAACATAGTATTAGGAAAAATATACTTCATTGCATAAATATTTACAAAATGTATCCTTTACTACATTTATTGTGTATATTGCATACGTTTTACGTGCCTGCATATGTTAAACTGCGTAAATATTCACCTATACTTTTTATTTGTAGATTTATATGAAATTTCATAAAAATTTGAAATATTAATTTTTTGGTTGCTCTTTTAATGTTACAAAGTAAGTCGAATTTCTGACTCTATATTGAACTAATATTTAACACGTTGAATGCCGTGGGGGTCACCGGTGACGAGCAACCCAAATTTAATTTAATTAAATAATTATTGATTGTCACAAAATTCTGAGCAAACTCCATACTGATACAACAATGTAGGAACAGAAGAATACGACTGAGTACACGAATCTTTTTTTTTCTTTACGATAGGCAATTATATCGTGTCTGATTAGGTATGGTTGTTTTCACTCAACGCGTTAAGAAATCTAATGCTGCAACCATTGTTTAGTATCGTCAAGGATCTACTACGCTCAACCTGAATACAGCATTTATTGGTAACACCATTTACAGTGTGCATTTAACATTTACAATGCTTATTACTAAACTGTGGATGTTTATGCAATTTAAAATACCCAAATATCTGAAAAACGCACATTTAAAACCGTGAAGAAATAAAAAGTACATTTTGTAACCATTTACAGAACAGAATACAGTTTTGTTAAAGCTTCATTTCTATAACTGCATTGGCATAAAAAATATTGAACTGTAAAAATGCACATTTGCATAAACATCCACAGTCTACTTATTATATGTAAATATTAACTGATCTGTAAATTGGGAGAAGTTATTCGTAATAGAATACTTCTTGAATGTTGTGCAACAGGTCCATGTATGTTTTTATCACTCTTTCACGTGTATAAACTGAAACGATTTATGTGTTCTATTTTATACTTACTTACGTGAATTCATAATGTCGTCTATATTTAATCTTCCACCCTTCGACACATTTTTTACAGTTTCTAATAAAAATACTACTACTTAATTGTAGACGACGTTTGATTGCTTGCAATTAAATATCACGGACGCGTATACGATCGTTGAACGCTTGTTTCTCCGTGCGATTCCACAGGTTTCATCATTTCAGCGGATTGTACGCAATAATGCACGTGCCGTGCAAGAAACGTGATTCAAAACGCAAGAAACGTGAAGGAAATACATCAAACTGCCAGTCGAATTGGTATCCGTCGATATTATATCCCGTTTTAAAGTATTTATTTCGTAATACTCTTCCTCAAAGAAGTTAATTTCATAATAATATGTTTGTCTCCAACGTGTCGATAAGTATAATCGAACGCAATTTAATCCTTCTTTTTAATCCACTTACTTATCGGATCGCCCATTTATCATGAAGCATTTAAATTCAATAAGCGAGAAATAATATTTTAATTTCTGTCCGAAAAAAACAGTTAACAAACTACAAATGACATTAGGGCTGTTAACACCCGGATAACTCGGATACCCGAGTACCCAGACAATTAACGGAAAGACAAGAATTATCCGGATATTCTAATCATATTATTACCCTGGAAATAGATACAAAATTCTGTTTATTTATCTATAAACATATACTTTTTTGTGCGTACACGGAAATATAAGATACATAAATTTTTAAGATACGTTTCTATTATGTATGCATTATTAATTTTCTTAATTTTAATTAAAAATATCTCTGATAATATCCGCCTTTGACTTTACCCGGCCTACTCGAGTGGTATCAGACATTATGGGTGAGGCCGGGTACTCGAGTACCCAAATACCCAGCGCTCTCGATTTCTATCGACAGCCCTAGCTGAAATTGAATCGTTTATTATTGAAACGGCGTATGTGTATTTGTTAAATTTCGGCCCCAGACAACAAAAACTTTACCTAATTTTCTTCAAAATAATGTTCTTTCGTTTTTTTCCTGTCAGTCGGAATCGATAAGAGATATCAAACGACAGTTTTGATGTTTCTTCGTCCCATAACCCGACGTTTGAGTTGCCTACAACAGTTTAAACGCATAACTTAAATTTCCCCAAAATATTGAAATACGCCCTTTCAATAATGAACAATTCAATTATATAAGGTAGTAGCAAAAAAAATGGAGGCATACTTGCATCCACGATGCATAGATTTTTAAGTTGTTTCATAAGTTGGAATAACTTAAGAGCGTGTATAAATTACAATTTATTTTAAGTAAATTTATATTAAAATGGCGTGATCAAAAGTATAATATGCACGGGATCATTGAGTTAAAGAATATTGATATGAACCTCCAACACATTTTTCTTAAAGGCACCATAGGTTCAGGCGCTAGCTACGCTCATACTATTTAAGAGTTTTTTTTGAGTTTTCGATTTGAGATAACTTCAGTGGCAACTATATACTGTCTACCGTCCCGATGAATAATTACTATAGTTCAAATGATAACAATGTATAAAAATTTATGTACGTAGTATAAATCTGTGAAGTTTCATAAGGATATGTTGTTCAGTTTTTTAAAAAAAATTCTCAAAATATACTGTCGAAACAATCGTATAATAAATAAATATACCTATCGCATACGCCAAATAAATATTCACGTAGCAACAAAACTGGCAATTGTAAAATATGTAATATAAAGAGATTCCTGTAAAATGTTTTGTTACTTAAGAGTTCTTGCAAAAATGATCAAAGACAATTAGTACTTACAACATTTCTGCGCCCGTCAAAGCGTTAAGAATGCTATAACGTATACATAACCGAAGGAAAAAAACCGGTAACTCATAGTACGATGTAACAAACATCATACACCACGTTCAAAAACACAAACTCAATTTTCTAACGAACTTATAACCTTGAACGATCTAATCAGGACGTCCCTGCAACAAATTGCACAGGCCCAATCGTTCAGCCGATCGATCGAAATCCCGTTCCTACCTTGTAAGTCGATTCATCGCAAAACCTACCAGGCGCTAATATTTCACGGCAAACGTGCAGGAATGCCCTGGACTGGTGGACGAGACACGTGCACATTGTCACGTAGGAAAAGAAATTGACTATTTTTCTCCTGCGTTGCGGTTCGTGTGCTTGCAGTCTGCAAGCTCCACGCCATGGAAAATCGATCCGCGCGTGGTCTCTCGCGTTTCGCGTGTCGTATAGTAGCCGTCTGGCCGGCGTGTTCGTGATGTTTAGCACTTTTCTATATTTAATACGGGAGCGGTTCCCCTCCGTCATAAATTATGCATGTATCGTCGCGGTTTCCCCGCGAACGGAGCTTTTTCACCGAATCGACCATTCGTTGGGCGTTTCGCGGCTACGTGGCTGCAACCGTTACATGGTTAACAGACGGTTACATGACTTAACCTTAACCCGGTTTTGCACCTTCCCGCAAACACCGCGCAATGGTAGATAAATAAACGATCAACTTCGCGCGTGCTTGCGCGAGATCTAATGGGGCATTAAATATTACGAAACACTGTCTTTCTGTTCCGTTTGGCACCGCTGATCGTGCCATTAGGTTGATGAATATGAAATTGCCGTTTTGCATGGAGAAGTTCAAAGAAGTTTTTTTTTTTTTCTATTTTATGTAATCGAAACAGTTACCATCGGCTTGTGTGCGCGGTCTGTTCTAAAAGTAATGACTAGACTGCGAATGTTTATGCATTTCTGCGTACGCGAGTGTGTGAAACGGACTCATTTTGAAAAGTTAGTAAAATGAAAAATACAATCTTGAAGTATAAAACAATTTTTTATTTGGGATATCCTTCTCTTCCACCACCATAACACCAGGAAGCAGACATCTTTGCAGAGTCAATAAAAATTGTTGGAGCTGGGTTGGGATGTTGTTTCCAACGAAGACATCGAATGGCACTTGGATCAGCTTTTTGACAGGAAAGACAGGTAGTTCTGGTGATTCTGAGTCGTGGAATTGACTACAACACTTTTAAAATCGACAAAGAAGTTTATTCTGCTATACGTTATGGCGTTGCACGAGAATCTGACTCGATTTGTAAATTCCTTGGCAGATATATAGTATCGTAGGGAGAAGGAAGGGGTATGGATGACCAGTCCTGACGAATTTGGCCCTTGATGACTAAGGGTAGAGGTTGTTTGTAGAAAGCGTTCGATTTGGAAAACCTCGCGAAAACAGGCTGACTCAGTCTAAACGCTGATTTGGACATAGTCATAGATAAAAATGGTTGGTCAGTTCTTTGAGCGAGGAATCATGAAACAGCCCGAAAGATAGCAGAAGGTGATGTTTGATATCGGCCAATGCATTGTCGAATAAACCTATTGGCTTCTATGAATAAATCCAACTCAATGGGGCCAACCTAATATTATAAAACTTCTAATGCAGTCAATGTCAAAATGTTAGCTGAAAATGGTAAGTGTACGCTCGTATAACTCGATATGTTTATTCTTAACCCTTTGCATTCGGAGAGATTCCTCAGATCACCTACCAGCAACTCGAACATATTTATTCACGAAATAGTGAGCAATATATCATTTCGAATAAAATGGTGTAGCGTTGTAAATAATTACTCTATTTATATGATATTTGGAATAAAACTTTATTTAACATTTCCACCGCGTAATATCCTTGTGGAAGATTTCATTCCTGCATGGTTACAAGTACTCAGAAGCATGACAATTCTTTTACAAACATTCGAACAAATTTTGCATTTGCATAAGTTTATCTCAATAATTACCTGTAATCTTTTCGTGTCCCCTTAGAAGACACATTCGAGTTATTTGCTACATTTACGATGTCCCCTTAGAAGGGATATTCGAGTGCAAAGGCTTAACAAAATCTTCAAAAAGAAGAATGGGAAAAATGTGCTACGATCACGCGTGATCGATTGGGGAAAAACTGATGCTCTGCTGAATCATAATCCGTGTCGTCACGATACTTTTGCGTGGAAGCGTGGCGTAACCGAGCAATGACAAACGTGGTACGTCGATCATTAACGTCGACAAATGATTTATGATCTTGCGAGCCGCGTTGGAGTTCAACGATAGGGGAAACGAAAAGGAAATGAAGAAAGAACATTTGAATACACAGGCGAGATGAGTACGCCGGGTTGTGAGCTTGCGTCACTGATATCGCGAGCATTATCAGGGCCTCAGACTCAACATAAACAGTCATGCCATGATTATTGTGACTCGCGGGAGATCGTTCGTATTTTCCAGCTCCGTATCCACGCTTTCGACTAACCGAAAAAACGGATGGCAAATCGTGAAAATTTGAACAGTGAAAATATTAGGTTTGTGGGAAAATTCTGTCAGATTTTAGGATAGAATTCAATTTCTTATTATTAACACGTTGAATGCCACAGTGGAATCGGTCATACCTAGCCAGACATATTACAATTTACTGTTTTAAGTATAAACCGCGATGGAAAGAAATATTTTATTACTTGAACGTATAGCACTTGCTTTATATTATTATTATAATAATAATAATGTTGAAAATTGTATGACTTACTAGTTATTTAATTGGATAAGTTTTGAGGCGCCGGTCACCGGTGACCCCCACGGCAGTCAATGCGTTAAGAATAGTTTATTCTTCTATGACTGTTTTTCATCTGTCCGGAATATACTAATTATGATTAGTAATTTTCGACAGAAAAATTTGACAGTATTTTCTAAAAATTTCTTCGAACAGTGTATTTAATTTCAGTTTCACATCAGTCGATATTTTCATTGTCAACTCGTTCCATCACACAGTGAAAAATTTCATAATTCATAGAGCATATGAACATGAATTTCCTTAATAAGTAGTACTGAGTGGAAGGTTGTAATAATTATTAATTTTCTATTTTACCTGATATTATATATTACAGGTAATAATTTTACATGAAAGAACAAGTCAGGAATATACAATACAATTTTTTGTTTATCCTCTTCAGGGGCAAATTAATTAATATTGTAGATAAATCATTTATAATTTTATTTAATTATATTCATTTAATTCGTTGACTATTCTAATGGTCACCAGATACGGCCGCGTCAAACTTAAATTAACTAAATTACTACTAACCGTAATAAAATCATGAGCAGTATTAATATTGTGATAACAATTTAGTGTAAAAAGTATAGGAAAAAATAGTTGAATATTGTTCTCCTTTGCAATTTCTATTTAAGGTAGAATATCATAATGTGTTTCACTACTGTGGCAGTCAACGTGTTAATATGAATTCATACCTCTAAAACAAAAAGAAACAAAGAAAATCCAGAGATCTCTGAAGAGATTAAGACTTCATTTACAAGGAAATTGAATTTGAAAATTTGTTAAGAACGCGTGCACTTAATGAATCGGCCTTCGCCAAACTTTCTGACAATGAGACTTCTATTAATTTATTATCATTATAACGTAATCGAGCATATACAGTAAAGCAGAATGTTTAATTACTAACGCATTTCTTTTTAATTCATGAATCAGTGGAATAAAGTTATTGTTAATGAAGCAATTCTTATTGGTCTGTTTTAATGATTTTTAATTTCTTCTCAGAAATAATTAATATTATATTATACATTCAACAAGCGACTTGTAATTTGTGATGGATACTTAAGCAATTTTACAGAATAAAAAATAATTGTTATGGTAAAATAAGTAAGCGAAATGTATCCTCGTGTCGCAACAGTGTCATCTTTCACCTTTTCATTTCACATTACTGTCATATAATACTGTTCAACACGTAAAAAATTACATAATTAATATTTGTTTAGAATCATGATTCAAAGTACTGCTCGTTTCAACATTATACAAGAACGTGATGACTAATTTAATAATGACGCTGAAATGTTTAACCGATCTCTCAGCATGGTTTCGTTTCGTTCTGGTGACACAATAACCCGAGAAACCTGAACAAAGACGTCATCGTTTTATTTTGTGTCTCTGCTGTATGCAAGACAGAGAGGAGAACGTGTTATCTCGAAATGGAAAATTTTGCAGACATCCTACGACGATATTTTGTTGTTGCTCCGACAACGGCTCCGAACATTCTATAAAAATATTTTACTCGGACTCGTTTTTTGCCGATGAAATGCAGATTTATCGTTCGACGGGTTCGTTTAACGAGCGGATTTCATATGAAAACAGAAAGATAGAGAAAATGTGGAAAGTAAAAGTCATCTTTCTGGTCTCACGGGTAAGTTAGATGCTTTAACGTAATATGTTCTACGTTAATTTGCAAGGAAGTGAACGGTGAAAATTTAAATTAAGAACAACAGTTTTAAAGATAAATTTATTGCATTGGAAATACGTGTGACGCGCATTTTTAATTGAAAAGTACAGAAACAAAAATGAAATGGAACAGTAACAGTGAATGTACTATGCTAGAACTTAAGCATTAATACTAACTATGGTGTAGTTAGAATAAAATTTTCAGGTACATATTGTGAACAAATCTTGAAGAAAAGCGGGAAAAATCAGTACGCTATCTTAGAATTTAATTTTAGACGCTACTGATACAAGTGTTTTATCATTGCAAATACTGTGACGTATATAATCGTTTAATTGTTGTTTGCAGGTTTTATTAATGCATTTCAAGTACATAAAAACAATGAATGATGATCTTGAATCTTGAGACACCTCGTTACGACGTAGAATGATTCTGAACTCAGATACATTACTTACAACAGTGTAAGGGTTCACCTTGTTGCTATTAATTTTACTTGCAAAGTAGAGTTATCCTGTGGAATCAAACGAGAGGACGTGTTCGCCACTTTTGCTGTAATAAAATTTCCATCATACATTTTTATTGATGTGAGAAATATTCTCCATTTAAAATTTTTCAAATTAGTAATCATTACCATGAAGAAACGTATTAATTATTACCATATTTCATATACTATAAAAGTAGAAGATAACTCAATACAATTAACAAGCTTAACCAACCTGTTGAATTCTATCCGTGACAGGAAACAATCTATTTAACTTCTATCACTAATCATCACTACCATATTCTCAATTTCTGCTATTAACACCTAGATCTATTCCAGAATAGAAAAATTTGACAATTAATACTACATGACTAAATAGAAATAAACAATATTTATTAGTATATACCACTTACAAACAGCATGAGATAAGTTAGAAAGCTGTTAGCATAAATTAATATGGTCAGTGAACAAGTATTGACCAAGGCTTGTACGTACATAAAACTAACCGTGAATTCTAGAAAACTGCATCTGTTACAGTGTTTGCATGGAAAATGACTATAGTTAAAGCATCACTAACAAAAAAGTTAGTGAAAGTATCGTGTAATAGGTTGATATGAACATGATTTCCAATCGACATTTTATGCATCTTTTTTTAAACCATTGAATCAATGCTTGCACGTGTAGCAGGAAAACCGAAAATAGACACTTCAAGATCGCTTGTCGTTTACACAGACACTAAAACAAGATGCGCACAAAATTCTGCTGTGAAACTGTTATTACTTTGAAAATTAGTATGAAAGTATGAGAAAATATAAGGTGAAAAGGCTAATGAGCATCGTACGATAGAGCACATAGTAATAAAGCATTTAACAAAATTAAGTCGAGAATGTGACCACGAGGTGCCTGATCTAGTCTCTGCGTCTCTATAATAGTTAAACGCGTAACTTAGGCCACGACTGTTATAGCAATCCCGTGCAACGGCACGAGTATTGTGAAATAGTGAATGCACTTTCACGATTGTGCGTTAGTTACGATTAATTCTCGCCCCTTCGTTGCAAACTTTTCAATCGTATTCATTCAAAGTTTTAACGCCCACATAATGTGGTATTCTCTGCTACATAGGATATTAGGAGAGGTTTAAAGCTTCAAGTGCATATAATACATGCAAAAAAGAATAAAAAACGCTTAAAAAATGCAGGTCCCAAAATTATCGGTTTTAGTACTATAAGTCTTTACATGACTCGTGCGAAAAACGCCTGTAGGCGTTCAACGAATGTACTTATGGACTACGTTCCTGAGTTTTCCGCATGTGACGCATGGTTATCTTATAAACCACGATAATAGTTACTCGTTTCAAAACCTTACGTTTCATGCTTGAACCCTCTTTTTTATATTCTGTGTATCACACGAATTTCCACGCATTGTTTTAGAAATTTAAATGAAATTCGAAGTAATTATTAAATGAAGTATATCGTTGTTGAGTAGTATTTAAGACTGGCGACATTTACATTATTTACTTTTTAATCAATACGTGAAAACATGAATCAACACCAAAACAGGATAAGACACCTGATACGTTATTGCAAATGTCAAGAAATAAATATTTGGTCATGTCTTTCATAAAAGAATGACAATTTATTTTTTTATAAAGTAAGTATGCCATAAAGAAACATATGCTCTTCAGATGCTAAATTAATAGTATACAAGACTGATGCGAAGTAATGACGCAGGCAGTGTCAAGTTTGATGTCCTTGTATGTTCTAATCAGTCGCAAAAAGTATGATTTACAATGCACTGCCGGTGCACGTTCAACGGCAAAGCAGGTAGACAACTCAATTAAATTACCATGTACGGTCTAATTTCATTTTGCAACATCAACAGTTTGCACTGCGATACATGCCACATTATTACCCAATAATGGCACGATCAAACAGTTTCTACTTATCATCTGTTCCGAAATAACAATAGTATACTCGTTACATTGTTGCGACTGTTATGGAGTACATAAAGAAATTTACGAGTTACCTAAATTGCAATTAAAATTGCAAATACGATTCATTCGATATTCTGTATTACTAATGCACCGATACCTGTTAGAGCATTTACAAGTAATTGTTTGAGAAATTATCAATGATGTTTTCAATTGCTATTATTAAAATGGTTAGTGTTTATCCTTCGGAAAAGGATCAATTATTGTTATCAAAGTTTTCCATTTAACGGGAAAGGAATCTTGCCATAATGTCAGCTTGGGAATGAAATACACCGAGACCATGGCAATAACTCTTGTTAATACACAATGTCACATCGTATCCAAGATATATTTCCGCTAATTACGAATATGTAAATAGTTCGTGCGATTTTCACGTTTAAATTTGTAAATAAAATCAATATCAAACTGAGATTCGCTAGATTTGTAAACATCGGTGACAAACCGGTTTTCAAGAATGTCACGACGCGGAGTTACAACAATTGATCTGAATTTTTGTTCAAGATCGAGTAGAATACGCGATTATTAACTTGAGCGAACAATAAAAATGCAGTCAATCGCGTACAGTTAAGAATATTTTTATAAATATTTGGTTCACTTGAAGAAGCCGAAAATTTTATAGAAATAGCAACTAAGTTTTCTGTTACACATTTTAAAACACAGTTCCTGCTTATATAGTATCGATCAATCGTCGAAAATGTATACAACTGCAAATTCTTTTTAATGTATGGATAATAGTAGTTCTTAGATCTAACTTGATTAAGAATTAATTTCTTTCATAAATTGTGCAGGGTAGATGTACCATTCGTGGCTACTGCACCATGTGTGGACACTGTCTTATTTATTACGATATGTTAAGTATTCTTAAGTTAGTTTCATTATAATTAATGAACTTGTCCAAGAACGGGCTATGTTTGCATTAGTTTCTACTACTTTTTACATTTTCGTTGTACTGTTTAATTTAAGAATTGTACGTGAAGGTGCAAATCTTTGATAACTTTCCACATCCTTGCAAACAGTGCTAAGCGTACGCATGGCAAAGAAACAACTAATTATTGTATTTGAGAAGAGCATGGACGATATTTTTGTATAGCAAGTATTGCATTATTTGTTCAGTCATAAACATTTATAATTAATTAAAAGCTACAATTCTTACTGTGGGTCTTTCGTATTACCAATTCTACAAGTGGCCATAAATGGAAAGCCATCTGGCCAAAAATGGTACTCTTGTGGCCACAAATGTTGCAAAAAGGTCTTGCACGATAATATAATGACGTTTTAAATAATTATGTTTGAAACATTGTTCAGCTTACAATGTTTTGATTTTCTGTATATTTTAGACTACTCTGATATATTCTACACTTTTGTGTACGTATTTTTTCTTAAATTATGAATCAATGAATGGTACGGAAATTCTTCAAGTGGCCTCAAATGGTACATCTACCCTATCTTGTTCTTATCTTTATCAATTTAACGTCAAATCCATAATTATCTTCGCGTTGAAGGCATTCACAAAGTTATTGAATTAATAAATTCTGAATCTATTTTTCATACTTTTATTTTCACCAGATTTAATATTATTTCATCAATACCAGTTTTAAATACTTGTAGAACTCCATGAAGAATATTAGGAAATATACTTGACTCAATTTCGGGTTTATGAAGTGACTTAATGTCTATCGGATTTTTTTTTTAGATAATATCAAGAATTCTACCGAATTCAATTTTGAAATCTTCGGAGTGACTTGTTAATGTCTATTGAATTGTTTAGGCGATCTTACGAAATTTGGCTTCTGTATCGAATTTCTGAAATCACTTAATGTCTACTAAATTTCTCAAGTGACTCGACGTCTATTAAACTTCTTAAATGATTTGCTACCTTGTGTAACACGTTACGGCGTTTTTCAATCGAATAAATTATTAACAAGTTTTTATTCAGAAAATCTCCGAGAAACCCCGCTGATGAGATACGCTCCGCGTTCGACACTTTCGAAGATGTGACGAGAGCCCACGTGCACTCAATCGCACGGATTCATTTGTTAACTTCTGCACGCGCGATATCTCCGTGCAACACGGTATTATTTATGCATTAACTGGGAAAAGAAACACGCGATAATGAATAAAGATGATCTACGGAGGAGCATGAATACCGGTTCGCAATTACAGCCGGCGTCGTCTGCGTCGGCCAATCGCGTGTGCCTATCTATTTCGTATCGATACACGCCTCCAGAATTGACTTTGAAATGTGTTTGAAAGATCATGATATTTTCTAGTTTTTTACCCTGCTACGCCCCTTAATTACCATACAAACGATCGTGTATTCAATCATCGAGCGACTCGTTAAAAATGTCCTCGAATTTTGCAACGTCAACCGTGTCGGCGATGTAACCGTTAGCATCACGTTTTCAGCAAATCATTATAACATGGAAACCCCGTCTAACTACTTTCAAAGCGCCGTAATATGCCGCAAGGGCTCGCATCGATGATGGTCTTAATCCCTGTTTACAATTTCGATTCGGATCAGCGAGTGACAGTTGCCGGTGTTTCCCCGTACCACGACGACAACATTCAATTCGCCTGTCCCGAGAACGTCTTGTCTAGGAAGCGATTACTAGAGCGTATAAATACCTTTACGATTTTAGAAAGTGTTTTTAAAACACAGTAACTGAGTCAATTGTTTCATGCCTGTCGTGCTATAAACTCTTCTGTCATTTGCAACGCTTTCCTCGAACCTTGAAATCATGTTACAGAAACTACACACTCTTCCGCAGTACTGTCTAAAGGAACCAATCACCAAGATGGATTAATCTAACCACCGAGTCCACGAACCTCGAAATTATAAAAATGATCGACAATTCTTTGTATTGGACCATCCTATAAGTAATGCGGTTTTTCTGAGAGCTGATTTTAAAACAATGGATGGTCACTTATCTGTTTGGTACAGTACTTCTGTAAATAGGAAGCTTCAGGCAGTGTTGTATCAAAAGTTCACAAGTGTAGATCGAATATTGCTGTTATTACAGACGTTCAAAATGAACGGGACGAAAGAACATATTCTGCATGTTATGTTAAATGAATTTAATAAAGGACATGATGCAGCTGTAGTAGTGAAAAGCACATCTGAGGTATACGGACAAATCATTAACGTAAACCAGTGTCAAAGATGGTTCAAGAAATTTGGATCTAGGAACTACTCTCTTGAAGATGATCCTCAGACCGGGCGGCATGAAGAATTGGATGTAGACGTTTCACGAGTTACTGTTGTACAAAATCCAATAGCAACTTCAACAATTAGCCCAGAAGTTGAATTCGACTCACTCTAATGAACTATCGCCAGACAGTTGTTTATTTTCACCTAACATACGTACGAAAATAACCGCATTACTTATGGTATGACCCAACACAAGTATTCAACCGTGATCCGAAGGAGTGGATCGTGTCGAATGAAATGTAATCTCAGTGTCATCGGTATTCGTCATCAGGGTCGCTAGAAGGAGACGGACCTACCTGGGACTGAACGTGGCGAATGATTTTTCACGAGGCGACGGTTCCGTTTATGTCACTCACAAACTTAACTCACTGAATCTCGTGCGCTTGATTGGCAAGCTCTCGCCGCTCTTCTGTGCATCGGGAGATTAATTAACGACGTGACGGGACGGGACGCGACGTACAGCCCTGACGGCGACACGAAGAGAGCGCAGCTCCGGCACGGCGGACTCAGCGCGGACTGACACAACGCTACGTTCTGCACACTGTCGAACCCATGCCGCCACTTTTACTGCTCGAGTCAAGTACGAGCACAGCGCATGTCATTGATGTGAGCGCAGACGTACTTACACTCGCCACGGTTTTTCACGATCGCGCCGGGGAACCCGTTTCTTGAACACTGCGGTTCGAGCCTCCGATCCGTGACACCGTCTTTGGTTATTTTGTTGCCGGTCGCATAGAGACAGACAACAAAGACACTGCGAATTTACTGTTGCGGTGCCACCGAAGGCTGTTGAATCTTTTTGACCGAGGATTGTTTGACACGTTGAATGCCGTGGGGGTCACCGGTGACCGGCACCTCAGATTTAATTTAATTAAATAATTAGGGATTGTCAGAAAATTCGGAGCAAAGTTTCTACTGAAACGATAATGTAGGGGTAGAAAAACACGATTGAGTACTCAAATCTTTTCTTTCTTTATGATTTGTATAAGAAATAGTAAATTACATCGTGTCTGGTTGGGTATGGCTGTTTTCACTGTGGCACTCAACGTGCTAAGTATTCCTGATACAATGATGTACAGTAATGTATAAAAAAGTAATAGTTTTGGAAAAGTTTATGAAAGTTGTATGAAGTTGTATGAAAGTTCCAATAGGTACAGAGACTCACAACAGTACGAGGTGCGACACAAAAAAACGAGGCTGACCTTATAGCTCGGGAACCAGGAGTGGAAGGGGAGAGATAAACAAACGACTATAGAAGATGTTTTGTCTAGCGAAAATTTTCCAAATCTCAGCTCGATCGCTCCACTCAGTACAAGTGGACACATTTTCAAATACAGACATGTTCTTACGCTCGGTCGCAAAATGTCAGACTGCAAAAGTGACTAACGAGGTAACATCAAGTTTCTTGTTGAACTAAAGAAATCCGCGACGGAAACTTTTCAATTATTGACTGAGGCTTACGATGAAGATCGCGTGTCTCAACTTCTACCCCTTCCCAAAGATCAAGTCAGTGCTCAAAGGAACCCATTTTTTTGACGGTAGAAAGCGTGAAACCAAAAACGACGGAGAGTCTCAACAACCTTACAGAACATGACCTGCAGAATTGTTCTGAACGATGGCAGCATCCTATGCGGCTGTATGTCAACTCAGAAGGGAACTACTTTGAAGGCGATCGTAGTTGATTTTCTGAATTTTGTTTAATAGAAAGACTTACAGACACAGTCTCGTTTTATTTGTGTCGCTCCTCGTAGTTACTGTGCATCGTACATGATATATTATCGTATCGAATTATAATTACTATGAAACAGAAAAAGAAGTGAAACAAATTTCGCATAATTATCAATAAACTCACAATCTGATCTCTCTTGTCATAATCAGTATTCGTAGAAAGTGATATTGTTCTTGAATCATCAGGAACGTCGAACTTCTCGAGGCAAGAGTACAGTGCATGTCATTGTTTATTTCACTACATTATATTTTGTATGTAAATAAATTTTATTCCAGAAAAGCATTCTAATTCGAATTAGAACTAATATCTGAAAATTCTTATTAATTATTAAAATTAAAATATAGGCGACAAAGGCTGGCACATGTTGAAGGAAGTATCTATTTAAATTTTAATTATTTGCGACGGATCAATACGACTTGAATGAAGAAAATCATAATGTATGAATTAATATAATTGGTTATTCTTTGTATAAATAATGGAGTCAAAATATTTGTAACTGTTCGATAGTATAGTCGGTGTTTTATTACTGCGGCGACAATAGTTTTCAGAATTCTAGAAGAATTAGTATTATTTAATTGACTGAGAGTAATGGTTCAGAATAAGCGAACAAGTTTACTGTTCTGCCACTTGAAAATGCAACTGAACTAATGATTATTTCAAATATGCAAATTTATTTACTCTATTTTGTTACTTCATTTGTGTGAATTTTTGTAAAGCTGTATAGGTTATTAGCGATTAAGTATTATTATGTAGATACTGTGCACGATTATGTATTAATGGGTTATCTGTGTTTACTTGTAAATATACATTCAATCTCAACGTTATGCAAGATCGCTGAGTGTTTTTGCAATATATTTAAATTGTTTTATTATTTGTGTACGTCTTCGTGCTAATGTTTATCAGAAAATAGTATTACTACAAGCTCCTCTTCACTAATGTAGTTTATTTTGATACTGATATGACGAGAGTTACATACAAGTTTAAAGAATATAATAAGCGTGTGAATCATATCTAAATGGAGCAATATTTCATATCAATTAAAAAAAGTAAAGGTTTATTTATATTTGAGCATTGTTGTATTTTATTTTTGGCAACACTGAAAGATTTTCATTTACGACCTTAATTATAGGTGAATGAATTCACCTTTATACTGTTTGCCAGACAACTGTAAAAAACAATAGATATTCTAGAAAAAAAATGTAGGGAGACCACCATGTCTCCTTGACGCTTTCAATTAAAACGAAAATCATTCAGAAAACTATGCCCTCCGTGGAATCGTATAATCTTTAAATCAGACTTTTTTTTAAATCGCGACGCCAACTTGGTACTATAAATAAGTATTTAAACTATTATTTATTCTAGAAAATAATGTTAGGCTTAACATGAACGTTAAGTTTTTAATATTTCCGTCATTATTAATTTATAGCGTCGACAAAAGTCCAGTAGTGTGTAGTAAATATTAAGTCTACCGAGAAACATTAATAGAATACGTTGAAAATAATAACTACCAGTATATCTTTTTATAGTTAAGATCGTAAAAACGCCGCACATTATTCACTACATGGGGAGTTTCTGAAATCATAATAACACGTTCATTAATGTCACCAACTTCTAAAAAATTCAGTTTAGGGATGTGAAAGTAGAGACTTCACCTTTTAAAATGAGCCCAGGTAGACTGTTACACGATTTTTTTTCAGGAAGTTACAGCAGTACGAAAATCGACAATTTTTCGATCAAAATTTAGTGATGTAATTTTTTACATCTTTTTAATCTTCCTTTAATTTTGTGGAGTAGAGTATAAACATGCTCTTCGTATTAAATTTCTACGAACACTTACTAATCTGTTCTACGTTTTTGTCATTTTATATGTTATATTATTTATTTTAATTCACATCGTCATAATATACAACAAATTTAACGTGATCTACAAACGTAAACCTAGGTCATCTACAGAAATATCCATTAAATGTAGATGTAATAAAGTCCGCCTGCATCAAACTTTAAAAATCATTCTCTCAAGAAGGAATAATCTTGTGACGACATGTTACTCTTCATTTTCGATATATTTTCTCTTGTAGAATTATCTCCTTGTGGCGGTAGTGCCATAAATTACGGGACACTCTATAAGTATTCCTCTAAAAAAAGAAAAAATGGAAATAAAAACGACCTTCGCCGGTCGAAAAGACGCAATACCCGTCTCCCACGATGTCTGGTATATTTCATTTCGCGTGAAAGTGATTTGCAAAATATTTGAAGTCATAGCATTAGATGACTCATCGTGTGTATGGAGTACTATCGTGTACGATCCAGGTGATGTACCGTGGGATTTTATAAATAGATCGAGACACGAGAGAGTGGTTTCGTCTCGAGAACGTTAATTGTACCGTTGTTTCGAACGAAGCTGAGAGACGTGCAGAGGATGCAGATTAAACCAGGAAACGAGCAGCCGGTCTTTTCGAATCGTTCTCCAACCATTTGTAGACCCACGAGAAAAAATAACGATTTTTCGAAACGTCTTTGATCTCGATACACGCTGCTAGACTCTCAGCATCTTTGTTTCAATCATAAGTCGACGCAGGTCAACTGAGAAGTGGTGATAGACGATAAATTGAAATTAATGTCTGTTCTCGAGCCCGGTGGACATCATTCAATGATACACGAGCGCAGAAAAGTCATCGGATTAGCGTAAACGGTGTGGTCGTTTTATTTGCTGCTTTTATCTTCGACTGTTCGCAGTCGTAGATAAAGTTCTCAGCAGTGTGGGCTCGTAAAGGATAATAGTGGGTTTAAAGCTATTGCTAATAAAAGTATGATGAATCATGGTTACCTAATCTACGTAGTATTTGCGAAAACACAACACATAGGGTGGCATGCAGAAAAAGTATGTGAAATGTCGACGGGAGTTGTTGTCAAAAATTGCTGGAAACGGGAATATTGAATTGGAAAGTGTATAGAGAAATTATCATATCCAGTTCTGTGGTCGATGCAAAATTACATCAATAAATTATTGGGAGACTCTATTTTCGTTGAACTTCATACTTTCCTTATTGTTCGGAGTAATAAAATTCTTTTATCAGTTTGGAATATTCCATGTATAATAGGAAATAAAAAAGTAATGGAATGTATCAATGAAATTTATTATATAGAAAAGGAATCTTTCGTAGTTGAAATATTGTTTAAAAATAGTGAAAAAGAGCAAAGATGCTGTAGGGATTAAATGGATTCGAATGCTGGGTGGTTAGGTAGAGTAGACAAATATCGAAAACAGTTGGTATAATTTCTGTACGACCAAGCGATGTAGCAAATCACTCACTTGTGGGGTGTTTTCACCCCTTCAACATGGACGTTCACCGATCACAATAATACATACCGAATATTTTTTCATATCAAAGTTGGGATGATGTCTCCAGTCAGGAAAATAATCAATACAATCAAATTGAAAGTTTACAGAAGTTAAAATAATTGGATGATAAACTAATTTAATATTATGAAATATTTTAACATTTAGAAGGTTCGAGCATCGAACTCACCAATTCTGATCAATTTTTCGATCAATAGACTTTTTCTTAGCAAGCTATTCTATAAAGATATTTTACACTAAAAATGTAATAAAATTATGACCTATAATTATTATTATTATTATAAGTTAGAGCACTGAAATTAATTTAATTGTATTTGATGGCAAAGTTCTATTGTTTGAATTACGAGTTGTACATTAAATACGTGTTATCACAATTTTCCATATTTTACATTTCTTCACATAAATCTCGAAAGCTACGAGTCATGTCGAAAAATATGTCAGACAAAAGTTGAATTATTTTGAGGAAGACATAATGCATTATCAACATTTTTAAAAGGTGAAGACGTAAAGAAGACATGATGGTTAACTTCGTTTTTTAAAATAAAAGTATATACTTGTAATGTAAACAGTACACCCTGTATATTTAAAAACTATATTTCGAAAGATCATAAGTAGAGGAAACACTCGAGATGCATAAAGTTAAATGGGACAGCTTGTGCAAGGATGACTCACTTGGACTCGTCCTACATAATACATCACTCCATTGTTCTCCTTTCCAATTAATGTACTTTTTCACCCACCGACGCGTTTTCCTTTTATTTTTTTTTTCATCCTCACCGGTGATTTCCTTTGACAGCCACTCCCTCGTACGATCTCTCAGAAAGGAGCTTTCTCCTTGCCGTGATTATCAATAAACTCACAATATCTGTTCACTTTCGCCGCAGTATCCGATGTCCTTAGAAATCGATATCGTTTTCAAGTCATTAGAAAATTCGAACGTCGCAATTAGAGTAAATAAAATCTGCAGGCAATAGAAAACACTTTAATGTTGATTCGCTTCTCAGAAATAATTTTAACGATGAACAGAGAATTCATTAACTTTTGATGTTTATTATCACGTTAAGTGCCGCGGGGGTCACAGGTGAGTAGTACCGGCACCTCAAACTTTTTTTATTAAGTAATTAATAATTTTCATAGAATTCTGGAATAATATTCATACTGTAATAATAGTGGTATAATGTGATACCTATGCGTTTAAAAAGTTAAATGTCCTTTTCTATTACGATTTCTGTTTAAAATAGAACATTATGCCATGTCTGACTAGGTATGGCAGTTTCCACTGTGGCGTTTACGTGTGGGCACTGAAATATATCAAATTTTATAACCATGCTTGATTTTTATAATATAAAGTTGCATGGCGTTTCTGTGAAACTATGTATCGTACACAAAATTTTGCTTCCCTGGAAGGTACGCCTAATGTATAAAAATTCCAACAGGTGCACAGACTCTTAAAAGCAATCATAATATATTCAATTGTATTTATATGTAACGCAGACGATATACTATTTTCTTGAACCTTGTTTCTACTGCAAAACGCATAAAATCAAAAAACGATGCACTTGTGGCGCAATATTACGAACAACATTGCAAAAAACATACTGATTCATAAAAGTACTTATTATGAATTGTATACTAAAAAAACGAATGAAAATTTTGCATAATTATCTGATCACTCTCGTCATAACCAATGTTGCCTTTGGCCATTTTTGCAAGGATTCTTAAATAACAAAACATTTCATATTATACTTCTTATACAAAATATTTGACAACTTCCATTCTATATGTACCTGGGTATTTATTTTTTATCAATGATACGTGTAGCACATTTATTTATTTTACTCGCGCTTTGTTTAACACTTTGATTGCCACGGTGCATTACCTGAAGATGGCAAACTTCCTCAATTCTTATACAAAATGAATGTAACCATGAATTCTATGTTTTTTAATTAATAATGTTAGTAACATTCATCATTAATTTACTGCTTGTATTAGAGCTGATTAAGTATATTTTTAGCCCTTGCTGTGTAAACGTATTTACGGTACCCTTAATACGTAAACGTGGGTCTTTCATAACTGATGGGTTTTTCAGTGCATAATAGTTTTTAAAAAAATCTGAAAAAATTTATATAGCATCTTCAAACATTCTAAATTAAGATTATCACAAAAACTTTGACAAATTATCGGTTTAAATATATTATATTGTAAATAGTATAAGGTAAAACATGTGAAGTGTAGTGAACTAGCCTCAACACGAAAGACCCACGTTTACACATTAAGGGTTAATATTGTACACGATCAAATAAAGAATGATTGAATCTATCTGTCGCCCAGATATGGGTGACGCGGCACTCAAAGTGTTAAATGAACGGAATCACGCGTACGTGACAGCGAGTGTTTAGAATCGATATCGTTCCTGAATCATCAGAAAATTCGAACGTCGCAATTAAAGAAAATGCTCAAGATACCCGAACGAAGACAAAAAACTGCCTTCCGCGTAGATTATTGTTTTCCTCGGAAGATCGGATGAATGGAACTGCGTACATACGTATCTCGCTGCGAAAATGATGCAAGATTTTTATTTCGCCGTGAACGTTTCCGCGATCCTCGAGGAGACTCCACGTGGAGCGGTTTTCTGATACATTCTATGAGAAAATCGGACGGCGCATCTCGAGGTTGAAATTACAGGGACGTGTGCGGAACAGTAATTGAATGTAAATTTCACGGTGTAACGTCGGCGAAGGTGGACAAATGTATGCAATTGGATGCATCGAGCAATTTGTGTTGATTGGTTCGTCGTTAATGTTATTACAAGACGAAACGTTGCTTCCGTTTGCGGTAAAAGTCAGAAGGCTGGGAGAACACGTGAACTCGAATGTTGTACGTCACTGAACAGTGGCACGTTTATTTCGAAAAACAATATACTATGACGATGAATTCTTGATGATCATTCCAGGAAAGTCTGAAACATTTACACGGAAACTGGCCTTTACGCTCTGAGGGACCACACGTACCGACGTTTATTTGAACACGATTTCGAAACGTGCATTAAGAATCATGCGGGGTGTTAAAAAGAAGTGCTCGTGACTTACAAAGAATGTAGATAGCATTCAGCGAAATGAATAAAAAAGGCTTGTCTTTGAGCTGTAAACAATTGAAGAATTTAAAAATTATTTATAACTTGAACAATATTGACTTTTTGACTTCTGTTTATTAGATATTTTTTATTCAGTTTCTTGAGTACTATCTATCCTGTAAGTCCTGAATACTGTTTTTGAACGCCTGGTATAAAGAATAATGTTATAAAAAAGACAATTGATAATAAATAAGAATAACTAAAAATATAAAACTAATGCTTTACGCTTTTTAGATTCTTTAACACGTTGAATGCCGCGGCGCCTCAAATTTAATTTAATTAGATAATTATTGAATCTCACAAAATTCTGAGCAAACTCCATACTGAAAGAATAATGTAGGAATAGAAGAACACGATTGAGAACTCAAATATTTTTTTTGCTATTTTTATGAAAAATAGTAAATTATATAGTGTTTGATTAGGTGCGGCTGTTTTCACTGCTGCGCTTAACGTGTTAACATTATATTCAGTTTATTTGAATTCATACCGTGTTTAATTATTTGAAAAATAATCCAATTCTCATCCCCAAGAAAAAACACTATTTTATGTCGGAATAGTCCATTTTTATTCATTAAAAATTTAATGCGTTTTTACTTTATTTCTTTGTAGTACAGGATGACAATTTTCGGAAGCATTTGAGCTGAAAATTACACGCTCGTTACGGGTGTGAACTCAGCCTAATAAAACGCAGATAAGGTAACGGCTTAATGTCTTATCTGTGATAGACCTCAAGAGATAAGAAATATTCTTGTCTCTGCGAAATTATTCTGCGCAACCAGCGTCACGTAAACAATCCGCCTAAAGTAGGAAGCAACTTATCGTGAGATCAGATCGTTAATTAAATTTGGATAACTATAAATACGTTAGTGGGCCACTGTAACTTTGCTAACCAGATCTTTTATTCTAATTAATTCCAACCATACTTGCAAACTGACTCTGAAACACCTCGTTAAAAAATCTCATGAAATAATTACCATCTGTTAAAATTATTAAATGTTTCAAAATTAAAATTAATAGTGTACTCCTTTGTGATGGAGCGTTTTCAGGAGGACCAAATATTTACGTGAAAGGCAATGACAACTCTGTATCGTCGCTAGGAGCAAAACAGGATCAGATGCTATATTTAAAGCAGTAAATCATCCGACGATACCTTGTTATCTGAACAACATTCTTAACGAAACTGTGTTGTTCCCTCTAAAATCGCTCAGTGCGTTGTTCAATTCGTTAACGCCGTGTGTAACTGGCAGAAAATCGCTGCTATTAGCAAGATTGACATTTTTAAATGCTGCTGTCTCGTATCTGTATACATATAAGAATACTATCGTCACAGTCACTTTGTGGTGATGAAATTATCCAAGATATTCTTGAAATTCCGTTGCGCTAAATATCGAGATGCACTGGAGAGTACAGGACCCCTTGGAGCGAGGAAAATCAACAATCGAACCATTTATTTCCTTTGGTAGAACATGCAATTCTTTTTTGTTTAATTCGAAATAGATGCCCCCTGGACGATACAGTGAAAACTGCCACATCTAGTCATACACACTATAATACGACTTTAATATACAGTGGTTTATAAAAGTATTCGAACGATTTTAAACTGACATTCAATGTTTGTAAAATAAAATTACATTATGAATTATGAAATATTCTTATTGTCCTGGCTCGTTAATAAGTTTGAAACGTTGCACAAGTCACAGACGAATATTTAAAGTTCTAAAGTATAATGATAGGTATAAAATCGAGTACATGTGTACACATGTTGACACTGAACACCTTCATGTTTTTCTTACTGTCAATATATTCAAAAAAACTTTCATAAATATTATTTGTAGTTTTAGATGTTCTTCAAACTCTTAACATTAAACCATTTAAAGTTGATGAAAAACAAACAGCCTGACAATGAATGCTTTGATACCTGTCTTAATGTCAATATTTCAAACAAGAATTCTATAAATATTATTTACATTTTTAGATCTTCTTTACTGTCAAAATAAAAAAATTTAAGAATGATATCATAAAGTAATATCCTCCAAGCATTGGCCATTCAATTTTACTGATTGTGAGTTCACGAGACCATTTAACGTTGACGAAACAATATTCAAATCGTACACCATTTTACAATATTAATCTAATGTCAATGTCACTCAGAATTTAACTAGAATTAATAGTTCTTCTTCTGTCCATGTAACCGAGCATCGGCTGCTATGATCATTTAGCCGGAGGACCTACACAATTTTAGATGGGTTCTAAATCACCTTGTGTCAACAACAACGCAAAAACCCTGGACCCATTTTATCTCTGACCGTAGCTTAACTTCTGTGATCGGAGAAGAAAATTTGAGATACTGATCACTGGTGCCAGATATAGAGACATAGCTCTATTACAGATTTTTTCGCCTAATTTGAAAAGCTTTATCCCTACGTAGGGATTTCTTCATACTTTATTTTAAACTTCACAATTTGCCCAGCTGGAGAGTTGGTAAATTTTTGTAGCGTTTATCTTAAATATCACATGGACGACTATCCCTAGCGAGATGTCATCTTACAATCTTGTTATTGTGATATGGTTAAGTCAATGGGATGTTTCCTTATTAATCTTCTTTTTATGTGGGTTTCGTACGCTTCTGCAGTAAGCTGGTTTAAGTGTGTTATAAGTTTTCCTCTATATTTTTCTGCATGTCTGTTAATTTCTTCCTTAAATGTTGGAATTTTTAGGTCTTTACGTAGATCCTCGTTTCTTATGTATTATAGAGCATTAATAACTGTTCTGAGTATTTGTAATTGGATTGTCTCTAATTTAGCTATGTGGCTCATTGCCGACATTCCTCATAGGGTATTCCGTATGTTCATATAGGTTTTATCGTTTTGTAAATTTTTAATTTGTTTTCTGTACTCAGTTTAGATTTTCTACTGGTTAACTAGTACATCTGTCTTCTCCTTATCTTTATATTTTCTGTTATTGCTTTAACACTTTGACTATCGCGTCACCCGTATGTGAGTGACACATAAATTCAGCTATTTATCTGACTACGAATAATACTGATAAAAATGTTTAAAAAGGTCTAACAGAACTAGTAAAAAATTGTAAAGAATTATAAACATCATTGATTAAAACGTGCATAATTTGAAATTGTTCTCATGTTGTGTTAAAGTCTAGAAAAGAGTGTTGTTTTCAGCCTATTATAGTGTGGCAGTCAACGTGTAAATGTGGTACTTTCAAGAGAGTTTTGTGACTGACAATGAATGTAGTCCTAAGTATTTTACTTTTTTGTTTGTGGGATATCTATGTCATTTAATTTGATATTTGGCGACTTCTGTGCAGTGCGTTTATAAATATCGGAACTCCACATGCAGTATTTTTTAAACATTTGAATAAAATTTGACATTGATCTTATTTCTACAGTAGATACTGCTTCCGGCATCACTGGTGCTGATCACTGATGACTCCTATGCCAGCGAACGTGTCAGCTACAACTTCGTGTCTATAAAAGCGTAATCATCGACCAATAGGACAATCTTGACGCAACCACATATCTTTAATGTTCAACATTATGCAACACGATTGAAGCCTGTCTTTTGCTATAGTAGCTGAGAAATCATTGAACTTCGCGAAAGATCCGGAACTGCGTCGTTCGTGAAAGATCAGTGGGTGACATGTTCGGCTGTAAATAAAACGAAGAAAGAATCGAAGGCTTCGAGACGGAGGTTGTGGCAAACATATCCCGTTCTTCGGCCATTCTTCCTTTCTCTTCGTCTCTCTCGTTGGCGAAGGTCATCCGGTTTTAAATACGGTACCGCTGATCCGTAAAGCGTCATTCTAAATATCAGGAGGCTGCGATACTTCCTGTAATTTACTACCAGCGCGTGATGCGCGATGATCCGTCGACAGTTCGTTTCATTTTCACAACATTCTTTAACACTTTGACTGCCGTGTCACCCATATGTGGGTGACACTTAAATTCAGTTGTTATTTATCTGACTACGAATAGTATTAGTCAGAGCCGGATTAAGGGCGAGGCGAACGTGGCCTTTGCCTCAAGTTCAAAGTACGAGGGGTCTCAAAAATTCCAAATTCTCATCCTCAAAATTACAAAAATCCGCGGTTGACTTAGGTTTAAAATATGAAGATGACTTAAATCCTGTTGAAATATCGGAAGAAATAACAAATTTCAAAATGCTATTCAACGTGCTATGTCGATATTGCCAGATGATAGTACAGCTTCTAGTGAGGCCCTTTTGAAGATACTTTATGAATATGGATTAGTAGGGTACTATTCAAATTAGGAGGTGACATTAAAATTGTTTCTAACAATTCCTGTCTCTGTGGCATCCGGAGAAAGCACTTCCAGCAAACTTAAGATCATCAAAAATTATTTGCGTTCAACATTGGGACAAGAAAACCTAAGAAATATGACAATAATATCAGTTGAACAAGCTTTGTCTAAAACTATCAATTACGATACAGTAATTGATGAATTTGCTTCACTTAAAGCAAGAAAAGTGAAGTTTTAAGTATTGGACCCATTAGAATTTAAAATTAGGAAATTAATGTTGTTTTTTTAAGTTTAATAAACGTAATATTATCCTCTTTATATTGTTTTATTTGCTTAGTGTATAAGAAAAATATTTACCAAATGGGGGCGCAAATTTGGGCTATTGCCTCAGGTGTTCAAGGCCCTAGATCCGGCTGTGGTATTAGTAAAATGATTTAAAAAGAGCTAACAGAACCATCAAAAAGGTATAAAGAACTTTTAACATCATTGATTAAAAATGGTATATTTTGTGACTGCTCTCATGTTGTATTAACCCTTAACTACTATAGAACGTCAGTGAGACCGCTCAAAATTTTCATTCATCCCTGTTTCCCTTCCTGCACGACTTACCATCTTCTCACGCCATGTACCTTTCCAGGTCTCTTTATTATTAATGTACAAAGCAAGAACAATTGGCTTTGACTTTATTCAGCATTTGTATGTACGTAATAACGCAATAAACATTAGCGGTCTGTGAGACCTCCTCTAGTAGTTGCATAAGTTTCAACGTCTGTAGTAGTTAAGGGTTAAAGTTTAGAAAAGTGTGTCGTTTACACCCTCTATAGTGTGGGCAGTCAACGTGTTAATCCGCAAATATTTCACTGAAAAATATTCATTAGGCAATTGTAGCCTTACGCTCGTTCAAAAAGTCCTTCGAAATCAAGTACGAAGCGTTGGATGACGTTTTGATTAACGACCGTCTCGATCACCCATTGCTGTCGATAAAACCGTTGACTCTTGAATTCTGAGTATTAATAAAAAAAAAATAAAATAGGGATACCAGCGAGCAATTAGCGTTTTAACGGCTTGCGGACGCTGCACGCCTTGATTTACGCAAACACGGTCAACACGATTAACCTGAACGATCGGTAATTGATTATCGGTGATTACTATTTGATCGCATGGTTACGTGGTCAGGTTGAACGTCCCTGACCACTGAAATTGTGTTAATCGTCCGCTGGCTTTTTAAACGATTCTCTAGGCGCCATGTGATTTGCTGAAACAATTTTAACGTTGTTATTGGCGCTGTAGCTGGTCTTATCTGGATACGGTGAGATAAAGTTGAAACGTGCCGAACGTCTCCTGTTCCACAGACGTTTCGTCTCGTGGGAACAGCAGTCGACAGATCTTACGAGATCCTTCCACGTTTGTATGGAGTATGGAAGTAAGTATCATGGCTTTCGGCGATAAATCTGCACGTCATAATTTGTGGACGTTTGCAAAAAAGCCAGTTGCAAAGATTGTTTTCACCTTATAAAATTCTCGGTATTCTACTCACTAAGGAGACAGAACACAGTGATAAGAAAATGACAGGTTTCTTGAAGCAAAATGCAACTGCAATTATCCAACACAAGATTTAAACCACATAATTTGGGAATGCCCTTTATTCGATATTCAACGAGTCAATTTGATAAAAAAATTAAAGAAATGTAAACTGCGTCCACCTTGGAGTATGAGAGACCTACTTAACCAACCAAATATCGAACAATGTACGCATATACACTACTGCATACTACTTTTTAAGGAAATGTAATTTACAATTATAAATATGTATGAACCACTTCGAATGCTCAAAACCTTATGAATACTACAATATTGTAATAAACTCATGTAAAAAGTTATGCAAAGTTGCATAACTCTCTACTGAGAGTTTCTTTTCTGCTTAAATTAGAAAAATAGCAGGTTTCTATTAAAATACTTAAATCACACTGTTTTCAATTGAACCAGGATTTCTATAATGTATTATCAAAATATAAGATATGTACATTTTAAAATACAGTAGAAGCTCGATTATCCCAACACCGACCATTTGAAAATTGTCATCCTGTGTCAGTAACAAGCTGGAAATATCATTGGTGACACTGATTACATAATTTTACACTACTCTGTATTTTATGTGCTAAAATAAAATTATCACTTTTGTGTGAAATATAGTAGCAATGTGAGCCATCCTGTTACTAATTACAGTTCGAATAATAAAGGTGTTACTGTGTATATAAGACATAAAAGTTGTTAATAATTTTACATAATAGAATGAAGATGAAAATGGACTCTGTACGAAAAACGCGACTTTTTGGTTGGCTACTCCGACACGAAAAAAACATATAATTATAGATTTATAAGTATATACTTATTGTTTGACGAAGGATTATTTAAATGTGTTGTATAATTATTGAGAAAAAAATACTGAAATTAAAAAACATAATTTTGAAGAAATTCCAGATAAAAATATCAGATTTATTAACAATAAATTTCCGAAAAAGTGACTTAAGCGATTTTCAAAATAATGCCTCCTTATGGAAGTCTGAAATTCAGTCACATTGTTAATGAGAGTCGTCAAATTTATACAAAAACTGTAATATTTTTTTGTGAGACAATGGCTCATTTGCAATATATAAGTCCCTTTATGATTTTTTATCCTCTCACTGAGCAGAATATGTAAAATTTTAAAAAATACAACCTTCATTTTTAAGAAAGAGACAAATTTTGATTTACTTTAATAATTCATTTATAGACATTTATTCACACCTGAAAGCCACGACCATTATTTTTTTTCACCTTGTACGTACAAGACACGAGATGCAAATATGAATAAACAAAAAATTGTACTCTTGCAGGTACGCGAGACGTATGAGCAATTTATTTCATGAACAACGTCGTAATAAATTAGAAACAATTTTTATTTTCCTCATTGATTCCTTAGCGAGTTCCTGAGGTTGATATTTCAGTCGTTTAGCAAATTTGACACGGCACGACATTTGTCGTACAGTTTATCGTCGTTCACACTTACGCTCATAAGATTTTCATGCGGCTCGTGCAATGCGTGCTAAGGGTCGATAAGTTGTATAATGCAACTCCGTGTAAGTAAATCGAAAAATCGAAAACCCGGTGCTCGGTCGGAAGTATGTATGACGGTGATTAAACGCGAAATTGGTTTTAGACGAGCTGAAGGTCATACAGGCTCTAGAATGCTTAAAATCGACTATCAGTTCATTTACATAATTCGAAGTTTAGGCGGTTCACGCGACGCAGAGAATTTAAAAAAGAAATTGCAAAATCTTTCCTATATTTGATATACGATATTTTGGATTATATTAATAGAGAGTACGGACATGTATTTGTTTAACATAAAACGAACGTAAATCTTCAGGTGCGTTAGAGGAATGGAAAAATCCAAGCATCTGCGAATATTTGCAAAATCGGCTGAAACAGATGGCCGTATGAACACTATAAAACAGCCTCTCACGATACGTCTGATATAAGATGGAATCGATCTACTTTCATGAGCCGCATCATACAGATGTAAGAAAACAATGTTATTAATTAAAAAGAACAATACATTGTTTTCTAAATCCGCACGATATGATAAATTAATTTAAATATAAAATTGGACTGCATCGGGTCTTTGTTGATTGTGAGGAAAGAGTACTTCGGAGCATATAAAATAATGTTTTAATGATTTATACTAATCCTACATATATTAGCTCAATTAATTATAAAATGCTTCAGTCCATGGTTCATATTTAAAAACCTTAAAAAATACATGAATAACGAATGAAATTTTTGAAACAGGAATTACGTGAATCATCAGAATGTGTGACATTTAATACGAGCCACCACGAAATGTTTGTCTAATTATGTAGATTACAGTGTAGCACAGGTCAAACTGCATTAAATTATGACGTTATTCGTGTCCTACAATTGCACCAGCCGTCTCATCGTTGCCTTTCTACAAAGCAAGTAAGAAAAATTCATTGTTGATGAAATATAAGAATTATTCCAAAAACTCGACATAAATAAAACATACATGTGTATATTTCAAATAATGATTTTTCTCGAGTCGCACGAGACTTATAAATTTTAACAGTTTACTTTTTCATTGTCGTATTGCAGTTGTCTGTATATTTCAGCGCAACTTTCAAAACCAGAATAGAAGGAGCATAAACGGAATAAGTACATACGTAGGTGCGAAATACTTTGTAGATAATACATTTGAGACCCTAAGCGGATGGTTTATCTTATCGGACTCTGAATAATTTACGCCAACTTGTCACGTGTGACCTTCTATTCATGTGTGTTCTTTATCGTCAACAGAGAATGAAGAAAAGAACTGCAAATTTTATCGTTGCAGAAATTTAAATATTCCGGGTCAGTGAACAATGAATAGTGCTGCGCATAAGTCACTGTTGTGAATAAATAGCAAAGAAAAATATAAGTTACATCGATGTGACTTGAGAAGTTACGTTTTACATAACAGAATGCTTCTGAAATAACAGTATTACATAGTACCAAGCATAAACTTGCAGTCAATTTATAAATTGTTTTTATATGACTACGTATAAAACGTAAGCACTTATTAGAAGTAAACACTCTTCTTTATCTTATCCTAACCTGGAGCAATTTCAACTTTCGACAAATTTTATGATATTTATGAAGCTTGTTCCTTGGCACATTCATAAAATTTTATCTCGGTTCTGACTGATTCGTTGTAAAATGAATAGTCAATCATTTATACGACATATTGTAAATAAAATCATTTTTATTAAAACCTTTTAATCGTACGCATTTTTCGTATACCTACGTATAAGAGAGGCCAATAATAAGATAAAAAGATATTTGTACATACATGGCAGTACAAATATAATTAATATTGTTAAACATACACGACATATGTAGTATGTGACAGAATATACATTGCATAAATCACGTACGCACTGCTGTAAAATTTTTGTTCACTATACTGAAATCACATGCACACACTGTATAATGGAAAACAGTCCTGACTATTTAAAAGACATTTCATTGACATTAACAAAAGTAACTTCCTTTCCTTCAGTTACAATCTACTGATTCCAGAGCAAGAGTTAAATGTCACGCTGAACTTTACACACATTGTACTGTACATATATACACAGACCCCTGCGCAAAGTGCCAACAGAATAAAAATTTAACTAATAATACCCGATACCTATTCATGCTTCTAAAGCAACAGCCTCTTGTGCCTTTTCTTTTGTACGTTCTGTAACAATAAAAATCAATTACAAATACTGTTTGTAGAAATGTACAGATATGAAATAAACAACTGACCCTTTTTCTTTTCTGGCAATTCTTCAGGTACCTCTGGCAATGTTATATCCTGAGGTATTTCTGGAGCAGTTTCTTCAACTTCTGCTGCCAAAAGAGCATCAAGTTCTGCTTCAACTTCACCCTCATCCTCTTCTGTAAGAGCACCTAACAATACTTCATCTATTTCCTTTTGTTTCTCAACACCTTCCCTGGTTTCATCCAGAACTTTCTCTATCTCATCGATCGACAGCAGGTCCTGTAATTTCTTCAAAGCTGTATTGCCGACTTTTAGGCCATCGATAACCTTCAACTCTACTTGAGCAAACTCTAAGTCGTGAGTCATACGCTCAAGATTCTCCAGCTGTCCATCAGTCCTTGATAATACTTGTTCTTGGAATTTTTTCTTGCGTAGCAGAAGTAAAGCACGACTGAAAAATGATTATATATAAAGTATTATAAATGTTTAAAATAACGATATAAAATTTAACTTTATTATACATAAGAAAAATAATAATTAATATACTATTTAAAAAATCTATTGTGCCATTACAGGTGAGAATGTAAACAGAAAAATTTGGTACTCACTCTTTCTGTCCATTTTGTATAAGTTTCTTTGCTAATAATCGTTCCTTTTCAAGATTTTGCTCGATCTTCCGTTGATATTGCTTGATCTTATCTCTGGTTTGTTTTAATTGCTACAGAAAAAAAATGAATAGTATCATAAGTAAAGAGTGGAACAAGAGCAGAGAGGTTAGGAAACTCGTGAAATAACGTACCAAGACAGCTTTGTCCTGCTCGGTGACACGACTCGGCGGTTTTTTCTTCGCGAAGAAAATACCCATTTCGTTCTAAATATTGGACGAGGTTATCGGTCAAACTGACACGCGGTGCTTGAATGAAGACTCATGTCACGTTTGACAGATGTAACTGAAATAATGATAACGGAGTGCATCACGGCCAGCGCCATGTTTTCTGATCGACCTATCGACGATTCTGACCACGTTCGCGGCGCAAAATATAAATTGGAGCGTCAAATATATTTGCACTTATTCGTTCATCTTATTTTATTACCGTGCACGATATTTATCAGCAAAAGAAAATAACACTCTCTGTGTATAAAAGAAAGAATTAAGAAATTTATATGTTATTTGAAGGGTAAGGGGAAAAAACAAGGAATGTCACAAAACAGCTTCATTGAGAAAATCAATGTTTAATACTTTAGTGTATCAGCAAAGAAACAAGGTCCATTGAATGTAACTGTATTGTTCATGATATGAAATTATATTCTAATTAGGTGACAGTAAAAAAAAACGAGCGAAAATATAATTCTTTTACGTTATTTTAATTTTTCCTTACAAGTTGAACAGTGCAGAATAAACATGGACATACTCTGTTCTTTCTCCTTACCCTTCATTTATTGTCTCAATAAAGCAATGTAAATAAAATAGTAACATTATTCTTATACAAAGTTTTAATTTTTTCTGTGAATTTTCATTTAGAAGTTTAATATTATTGTATTTTTCTTTTCTTTTCGGTAAGTATACAACTTATGGTAGGTATTTTTCGGAAGGAGTACAAGGAAGGAGTTAATATTCAAAGAGCTACGCGAAGGTAGAAGAAGCAGGGAAAGAATAAACAACAAAGACGTTAGATTGAATTGAACAATGTCCATTATATTATATATTTTATTCCCACATACACACGGCACGTTGTGAACCTTTTCTTAAATATTAATAATATTATCATAATAATAATAATCATCATCATCATCATCATCCTCGTTATCATCGCAGTGATAATAATTTTAATAATAATAAGTAAACAATAATAAACATAATAATGTGAATTCATGAGATATATTTATATTTATGTATATATATTTATAATAAATCATATAGTAATAATCATCGTATTATAATATATATTTATATGTACAGAGGGGTACAATATTGTTATTCTTTATTAGTTTAATATTTATAATCGCAATATTGTATTTATTTTTTTGTCTGTATACATACACAATGAATTAGATTATCGGCCCTTTTCTTATGCCACACCCGCGACGGATAAATTTTCTCACTTTCTCTAGCATTTTTTTTGTCTATTTTGTTTCTTATTTTTTTTTGTTCTTTGTTCTCGTTTTACCATCCTCCGCATTTTAACCCAGTCGCAGCGATACGCACGAGCGAATTAAATCGCGGATGCAAAACAGCCGCGGTTCCTTTTGCATTTTGTTTCATCGCGCTTCGACTTTTTCATTTGCAACTCATTACTTTTTCTTATTTTTTCCTCTTTTGCCCTAACCCCCCGCATAATCGAGAAAGCCGTCGTCGAGTTCATTCGAACGATCTCGAATACGCAATCGACTATACATTTCTCTGAACGCGATCTCAATATAATCCATGATCGTTTTGCTTTTATCTTACAAAACATCCATTATAGTCTGGCCGCTTTTGGATAGAGAGTCGCGCGTCGTTCGCAGTCCGTTTCTTCAGGGGTGCCTGCAAAATCGTTCATATCGAAATCACCGCTACTTCGAACAATTTTTTTTTATTGATTATGCAAAAGGCAAACGTTAAATTTTGTTTTCATTTCTCCCCATTCGTGTGCTTCTTCCGTATTATTTCGTTTAATTAATTTCGTCATTGTTTGCAACCCACGAACGCGGAGACGTGCGGCTCTTTCGCCAGCAGCGAGCCTTTCATAAATATTCTGTACAACGTTATTAATTATTATAAATCATCATTATATCTTATATAGCCTTACCGTTATATCATTATTATCGGTAGTGTAAAATTGAAACTTTTTACGTACTTATGTAGGTTAGATTACTTGTCTGCCGGGCGTTCAGACCCCGCCCCGCAGCCGTTCTCATATAATTATTTACCATTTTTTATGTATTTTTTTTGTTTGTTATTCACTTTAATCTGCTCCTTTATATCGATACATAATCGTATAATTTTTAGTATGCTCGCTATACGTATTGTTAATCGTTTACAATTAGTAAGAATATGTAAAATCGGTACTTCGTCTTAGTTCTTGGCTTTTGCTCGTTTAATTCAATAAATCTCATTAAGCATCCACATAATTGTTTAATATACATGGAATTAAAAGTGGCTTATTTATTGCTTGTTATATTGCAAGTTTCCTCATTGCAAGCTGTACCATACCGCCGAGCTTCCGTTCGTTCTTTCATGCTTTCGCCTTTGCTTTCTTTTCTTTTTTTCATTTGTTTGTATTTTGCGAGGCGTCGTAAAAAATACTTAAAAATCTCTTTTCTCCATTTTCTTTTTCCCCCTAAACGTTTGTTCCGTTCCGTACGCGCGTGGTTAAACATAATCGCAGCTACGGTTCCTTAAAGTTCGACGATGTGAATGACGAGATACAGGCTCTCGGAGTCAGACAGCATGCCGTGTATGTACACACGACAACTTCGTTTCGCGTCAACAACAAAAGAAAGGAAACGAAATATATCACAAAAAGTAAGGACAACGATGACGAAGAACAGGACACTCGAGTGTCCTGAAAGATCTCAGTGAATTCTGAGGTTCGTTACTTTTTCTCACGCACGCATACAAATGATCAACATGCGGTTCCCTCAAAAAATTTCTGAAACGATTGAAAACTGCTCCGCTGTCGTTCTACATTCAACTTCATGTTACACGAGTTTTCGAGAGAATCTTTTCGTTTCGTCTTCGCGGAACAGGTGAATGGAGCTGTGCTCGTGTGTCAGTGTGTTCGTGTACGTTTTCCACGTGATCGTACCGCGACAGAAACGAAAGGAACGGAATAAATGGCACAGTGCGCGATCCGCCGTTTTTCATCCCCTATATTCGACGAAAGGAAAACCGCGGAATTCAATGATCAACCGGACAACACGACGCTAAACTACGAAACAAGTTTTAGATCTCGTAGATCGACTTGATATGTAAATTGGAAAACAAACAAGAAACACGTGCTTCGAATCGAACATCGAAAGAAACTCTCTCCTATTCTCATCGTTCACCGACCACGAAATCGCTGCCATTACATCGAAGACAATTTCTGCGTTCCGTGTGTTCGCCGTGGGAACGGGCGAAACGACTTCGTTCGGGCCGTTTCGAACGCGCTCGAAGGAGAATCGAATTGAACAACCGGATGAACGAAATAACTTACTTAATCGCCGAGCTATCGCGTTTTCTACGAGTTGCACGAACGGCCACCGAACATTTACGGTAAAACTAGGGCGATGATGTAACAGCGTAAACGAAGAACGGGAACGTCATGATAACGCGCCTTGCAAAACTGATAGCGTGCAATCGAATCGCATTCTCTGTGGAAAAAGGCGAAGACAGAATCGTCTCACGATTTGTAAATTAATTTTCGATCGTTCCCCGATGCTCGTTGCTTGTAAAAATATTTAGACTTGCCCGAGGTCGTATCCTCGTCTGTAAAACGATTTCCATTGTTAACCCTTTAGCTACCGCAGACCGAATCGAAGAGTTTAATAATATAAAGCATGTTATTAAAAATAATATAGAATGTTTCCATGTCGTCAAAATATTCTTCAGACGCTATGAAGACGAGTTAAAGAAGCTGCTGGTTAGCAGGATCGATTTACAATTTTTGAATGGAAGGCGCAAAAGAGATAAACCACTATAGTAACCATTCGTCTTAAACGTTCGCTAGTAGACAGAGGGTTAATATGATCTTTCCTTGTCGTCTCATTCATCTTTGTCTTTCATTTGTATAATCGCTTTCATTCTGTTGGCGTAAAAAACAAGTTTAACTACAGACGAGGATCTGACCTTGAATAACGTAATTGGCCTGCCCCTGCAACAGTCTCCTATTAATTTGTAACAATACGAATCGATGCGTGTTCGATTACCGAAAACGATCGTTCGACCGTTCCCCGGGCGTCGAGAAGAAAACAATGCGACAAGAATGAACATTGCATCGAATTGTACGTACGTTGTTAATGTACGACGGTTAGCAAAACTTCATCGAAGCTCGTGGCTGTTATCCTTTTTGCACGCAAGGAAGAATATTTAACAGATTACGTGTGTAACTGCGCATCCGAACGTGTGCACGTGTAATTACATGATTAGATGCTTATCGTAATATTTTTATGCTTTGCGTGCGCATATATATATAATATATATATATACATACATATCGTATGGGGTTATGTTCACAATTACGTTCCAACCGCGATCACCAAAAAATCGCCTGGCCATCAGATCGTTTATCCGAATCAACTCAAAACTGCATGCATCCTTACCCTCCGTTTCTACCGTAACACGAAACAATTTTCTACCTACGAACTGTAGCGAACATCGTTCGGCCAATTTGCTTGGAGTCTAAACATTTAACCCTTTCGCTACTACGAGCGATTACAGTCGCCCACCGTGAAACGATCCGTGGATACTAAGGGCGACTATAATTGCCCTCTGCGAGCTGACACATAGATGCTGCAATCGCTCAAAGAAAGAAAGGTTCAATCAAAATCACAATCATCTGATACATCTTTAGCTGACATGTCTTTTTAAATAAAATTTTGCACTTGAATTTCACTTTCTTCTTCGTACTGGAAACATATGTGGCCCGCACGACCGAACCGTATCGTCGGTTTTTGGCCGGACGTAGCGAAAGGGTGAAATCGACACTTCCGGCCTGGCGATTCCTTCGAGACGCGTTTTCAATGATAAAGCAAAAAGAAAAAAGAAAACAGAACGAAGTCACCTGAAAGTACAATGACAATTGTATTCGTAACACACTGATTATTGCATTATGACAAATAGCAAATGATAGAGGACGTATTATAATAATACTACCCAAGAATAACATTAATTATAATCATGATCAATAGTGATAATAATTATTACAATATAGAAATCAACAGAAAAGAAAAACAAAAATAATAATAATATCAATAATATAATAATAATAATAATAAACAGGGCAGGCTTCGTTATCCCGCGTGTTCCCGTGACGCGCGAATAAAAATAACTCTTAATTAGGATCCATCGCTGCGACGTGGCGTCGTTTCACTGAAACGTCGCTCCGACGATCCCGATCGATCGATTATATTACAACTGACTTGAAAATCCGATCGGTCGGCTTCGTGGCCGCGTTCTGCACGTTTTCCCCTATCCGCCATTTCGTAGAATCCGAACAGACTAAAAATCATCCCGAGGGTACGATGCCCAGGGGAAAACGTTCCGGCGTGGCGTGTCACGTCGCAGCGAGATTCGGTGATCTTCTCGTACGCACGAAAACGATGTTTCGAAAAATTGTCTATCTATCTACGGACTTCTGCGAGTTTCATTTCACTCAATCACTCTTCCTTCTTCTCACCCTCATTCTCTCTTTTCTCTTCTCTCTCAGATTCTCTCTTTTTTTTTCCCTTTCTCTCTCGAACTCTCTCGATCCATTCACATCGCGCGCAGAGCGACGGGGGTTGTTTATCTCGAATATCGTGGCATCGTTTACCATCATCGTTCGATAAATCACGATGGACTGTAATCTCGTGTCTCCTGTCGCGTCAGCTTTCACTTGAGGAAACCAATGAACGAATGTAACGCTAAACTAGCCGTTCTAGGAAACATATCAGCGGTCAAGAAATAGAGGGTGCGTAGAAAGTGATCGAAGGATCGATAATCGACGAATCCGTGAGACGAAGTGAAACTTCACTACGCTTTTTACCTATCGTTAAATTGTTCCTTCTTTGTGTTTCGTGTACGTACAAGTGTGTGTGTATGTGTGTGTGCGTTGTGTGTTCGAATCGGATCGTCGAGTGTATGTGTGCGCGTATACTTGTTATTCTCGTTGTATCGTAGGAAACAGTGTGGTCGAGAAAGTGTGGCGGAACAGTTGCTCTTTTTTTCTTTCGTTATGGTTTAGAATGAGATATAATTAAAAATCGTGTACGTAAACCTAGTGTCTGCAACGTTTGGGCCTCTCTAGTTTTATTCTCGATATACCGAACGCGAAACATCATTTCAGGATGATGATTTTTTTTCTAACCGTTAAAAGTGTCTTACTCTTAAAATTTCTTACGTCTCCCTAGCACAGTTAACTCGATATTGCTTTATTCCCTATAAAATATCGTAGGATCGAACGACATCACGATACTCGGACTCGGTTTTCGCAAGATGCTCGAAATCACTAGCAACGGTCGATAACGAAAAGACCAAGCGGATAAACCGAATCTCTCTCTTTCTCTCTCTCACTCTCACCCTCTCTCTGCTGTATAAAAACGAATTTCAGAGATAAATCTTGTGTCTTAAACCATGTTCACCGCGATAACGTTCATCGACGTCTGCCGTACGTATGTATCTACGTGTAATTGCCGGTAAATCGTGTACCAAAAATGTTCCTACTGTGAGATACTATCTTTGTCGTGTGATACTTGACTTCATTTCACCGTTCAAACCACGGAATGACAATAATCGATGAATTTTAATTGATCCAACATCTTCCTCGCACTCTCTTTACAATTTCACCTCTATTTCCTTCCTTCCATCCTCCTCACGCTGTGTATAATAATATATTTTTTTGTTGTCGATTATCGTAATTATTACTTATCATTTATACGCGTGTATATTTATATTTATATTTATATATATATATAGACCTGTATGTGGTGGGCGTGTGTGAATGTGAGTGTCTGTTTACATAGGTGTCCGTGTGAGCGTGTAATTTGCGCGCCGAGTGATCGAGCTCGGTCGATGAGCGAGCTTTGTCATCTAACTTTACTTTCTTCGTCTTGTTCTTCCGTGAGGGCTTGTCGTTCTTTTTTTTTCTTTTGTTCACGTGATGTTCCCTTTGTAAAAAAAGCATCGCAAAGTAAGAGACTGGACTGCATCGCACAACGAGCTCGTCCCGGTCGCGTATCTCTTTTTTTTCCCTCTTTTGTTCTCTGTTCTTTCCCACGTGTACCTTCCCTAACCCTTGTCCTACCGTCTTCCACCTTAAATTGCACCCCCGCTCGGCTCTCGTTTTTTTTCACGATCGGTGCTGATCGAAAAATGTTCAGTACAGTTGTATATTAGCTTCTTTAAAACATCAATAACTATATATGTATATATATATATATATATATATATATATAGTTATATATATATATACAAATGCATAAAACAATGTCTCAATATATCTGTTCATCTCCATAATCCTCATATCATCTTCTTCTTTCTCTCATGTTTTTGTTTGTTTGTTTGTCGCCTTAATCGTTTTTTATATATAGTCATAATATATTTCTTGCCTTTCTTAATCGTTCAATATGTATATTTATATTTATATATATTTATATTTATATTTATATATATATTTATATATATACTAGATGTAGATATAGATGTAATATTTCAATATTAATGTATTCCATATTTATAAATATAAACGCGTGGACTGTACTCACATATATTCTTCTCTTTTTTTTTCTTTGTTTGCTCTTGTTTTCCTTACGCGTGTCTCGAGACACCCCTATCTTCTCTTCACTTGCCGCTTCTCCTTTTGTTTGCGTTTAACTGACTTGTATATTGATCGCGTTTCTTCTTTTGTTTGTTCGTTCTAATTAATAATTGATCGTAGATCTCTTTTGAATATGTATATACTTATATATTTATACATAATTCTCTTTTAGAGGATTCTCGTTTGAAAGTCATCCGGGTTCCCGTCAAGAGTAAACAGTTGCAGATAACATTTAAAACGCGAACGCTTATAAAAGGTAATGTTTCCATTAAAATGAATCTCAACGGTATCACATTGGCTTGTTACATGTGCGGATACAAACATTTAAAATATAAAGTGCCCATAAAACAGTTCGTCCGTTTCGGACGAACCACCGGAGATTTCAATGAATGGTTTGAAGGGGTCGTTAAAAAGTAGGCACGAAATTCCGTTCGTCGATGGGAACCCAGAACACTTTCGGCACGCCGTTCACCCTAATTGCGAAAAGTTATAACTTGTACACTTAATTATGACTGCTTTCTCCGGTTCACTGTGCTCTTCGTTTCATATTTTGCCCATCTGCTGCGATCTCGCGCGTCAGCGTCCCTTAAACTCACGTCCGACGCATCCCAACGTTATTCTTCTGCGTTCTTCGAGCTGGTGTTACGTTCTTCTGCATACGTGTTTCCGTTTCTCCGTTCGTGAAGTTCGTTTTGCGGTCTGTTTGAAGACTTAACGCCGCTTCGCGATACATGAAGCGCTCGACACAGTTATTTAACACACTTTTAAGTTATTTTACCCCTCTGTGGTACCAGAACGAATTCAACCGAAGACAAATGACAACTGAACTGTTTTTGCAAAGCTATGGTACTTGTCGAATGTTCGAACAGCCCTGTTTTCTGGATAATTTCGCGCAAGTTTCTTGGAAACGAATGGCAAAATCGAAACGTAACGACTCAAGCGGTATCGCTATGAAATTTCAATCCTTTCTCAATCGACACGTTTTTCCTTTCTTCTTTCATCGAACTCTTTCTTTGACTCGAGTTATTTCGCTGGTTACCACGTTTGGTCCGATACATACACCTTTTTACACGCGTTTATTGTTAGTTCTGGGGCGTAACGAAGCAGCTACCATTTTGTTTCGCTTGCAAGAAAAATCGGCATCGCAGCGCCAAGGACACACGCGACCGCAGTCTCCCTTCGCTTCATCTCACCCTTGTCTCCGGAGTTTGTGGGGGGTGGTCGGTGGTTCTTTTGTCCGCATTTCGAAAAAAACGAGCGTGATCACCCGTCACGCGCGTACGCGTCACCAAAAACTTAAGAATATTAAATAGTACCCGCGATAAATAGTGTACATTATTATTTGTTCTCTCTCCCACTTTTTTATTCCTTCATTATTTGCCATTTGATCCTTTGTGGTCATGACGAAGTATTGCTAACGTTCGTAAGAATTGACTCGTTTGTTTATTCCATTTTTTTTTTTGAGTTTTGTCCTTTTTTCGATTGCGCGCTCGCACACCCGCGCACAGGAAAACAAAATGGCCGCCGTTCGACGTGACACGCGTCCCAATTTAAAGACATTTTTTTTTGTTTACCCTGTTGTTGAATATAATAATAACCGCACTACAATCGTCGCACGTATATCCGTCGTTTTCTTTTTTGTAATTATAATTAATCGCTCATTGACTCTCACCTTGCGAAATTCAATAATAGTAATAATAGTATTATCGTAAGAAACAGCTTCGTTTTTTTTTTCGTCTAGAATCAGCGACATCAACAAAACGCGAATTTATTCCGCAGAATGAGTTTTCATGCACGTCGACGGTTTCTCGTTGTCCGGAAGCACGGAGGTCGCAGCACCCTGGCGAAACTTCGCCGAACCTACACGACGCATCGAACAACGCACAGCAAAATATCCGTGTAGCCGAAGGAAAAGAAAAGGAATACAGCCACGCGACACCTCCCTGCTTCCTCGTACGATATTACACTTCACGGCACGTTTAAGCTAATCCAATTATGAGCATTCCGTTTTCGCTCCCTGCCGATCCGATCAGCGAATACTCGAAGCGCGAAAGAACGCAAGATTTGGTGTCCAGTCGTTCCCCGATTAAGGCTACTCACAGAATTCTCTGCATGCTCTCACGTTTACGTCTTTCCTTGCCGCCCCGCTTAACACTTTACAATCTTAATCGCAATGACCAATTTTCGGATGACCGTGTTCGCAGATCCTAATGTATAATCTCCTTTCTCTCGCACGCACCCACGCACACACGCGAAACGACACATTCTCGCACACATTCGGGGGTACGGACGCACAATTTCGCGTTGTCACAGTATCGTCCTGTTCGCCAGTCCTTCATCTCTGTTTTTCCTCACGCATTATCGTGTGAAATCGGCGATTCGCCTTTGACTAACGCTCTGTACATTGCGGACGAACGGTATATAACTGCATACATGTGTTTGTATATATATATGTATATATTTAGCTTTCCATTAGTGTAGTTCGTTTTGCATAATTTTTGGAATCGCGTATGGTTCTTCGTGATGTCGGTGTGTCTTTATCGCTGTGTCTGTGTAATTCGTTTAAAAAGCCGCCGACGCGTGTGAGAGCGTGTACCATATCGTGTTTAGAATACACGTATCTATGTATACGATGTACATGTTGTCTGTGTATGTGTTTTATGCATGTTTACGGTAAACACGTGTGAAATGCGTGTCGGTGAACGTTGCTTGTGTTTCCCGTTGGCTCCTCCTGAGTGTAGGGTCATGCATATACGCCATTATGGTAAATCAATGATACAATAACTCGCGTACGGGGTAATATGTGTGTATGCACGGAGGTTAATGCAAGTAATCAATTGGACAGCTATACGATAGCCGATTAAATTCAACGGTCATCGTTTCGACATCGGATGAGGCCAGAATTTCGGCGATACAACGCTCGGGGCCCGATGGCCGCCATTCCGTGACCGTTATGGATCTGTCTGTCGTTCAAAATGACGTAAGATAACTATTTTTTCTTTCTTATCCTCATCGATTCGTGCATCATCTTAAAAGCGGGCCTCACACTCTCTCACGCACTCTCTTTCTCTCCTCGCTCACTTGCTTGTCTAACTATGTGTAGCCTTGCGAATCCGAATCCGTTGATCTCGGCTCCCAGCCGTCGCGTTATTCTTTTCGCATGATAAGTAATGCTAACAGCGTCACATCATCCGTGTAACACGCGTGTGTATGTAACATCCCCCTATTTCGCTCCTTCCCTGCTTCGTTCGTTCGTTCGTTCTATCTTTCTTTCTTTCTTTCTTTCATTTTTTTTTCTTTCCCTCCCTCGTTGCACACCCGGGAAAAGAGAAGAGTGGTTCGACGACGCCGGGGCGAGAGAAGTACCATTCCCTTGCATTCAGTCGGCAAAGAGCATGATGTTGAAGAAGTGGCGACCACACGCGCGCGCGAGAAACAAAGAAAAAGGGCGAAGCCACTCTTGCCTGCCTACAACGCCCTTCTCGTCATCTCCTAATCCCTACCCTAGCTGCACTGCCCTTACAATCTCTGCGTCGCGTTCTCTCCTCTATCTTTGAATGAGTTTCGACTCGCACACTCACACTCTCTTTCTCTCTCTTTCTCTCTCTCCCTTTCACTCATTCTCTCTCTCTCACGGTCGTCTTCAAACTCTTATAACCTTTTCCACGCTTCTCTAACGCCTAAAAACTCGAAAGCCCAGAAGGAATCGCTCTTCCCGGGTGCGAACGTGTTCGCTCGTAATAATAATCATATTTTTATATATATATATATTTATATTTATATTTTTTATGTATATTGCGCGCGAGCATCCACGGCGCAGTTTCTTCTCTTTTTTTGTTTTGTTTAATCATTATAATCGCCATAATGTTTATATATATTTATATAATAACCAGTAATCATAATAATATTCGTATGTAAGTTGGTATTTTTTTTTCTCCCTCCCGTCTCTTCATCTGTTCTCTTAAATACTAAAGATCATACGTTATCGTCTAATATTTATCAATTATTTAAATATATATATATTTATATATATATATTTATATATTTATGTATAGTATTTATATATTCTAGACTTAGTCGCTTAATTATTTAGCAATTAATAATTATTAATTTAATTCATTATTATTATTATATTATTCTTTATTAATGTCGGAGAACGGGCATCAATACGCAGTTTCGGCCTGAAATTCAGCTGTAACGCAGTTTCAGCCGTTCGTGTTTCCCTTTGCAATTCAGTTTTCCGTCTCTTCCAACGATCCTCTTCTCTCGCCGTTTTGCCGTCTGGACGCGGATTGGATGCACGATCTTTCTTCATTTTCTCTTCGTACCCTCTCTTATCCTCACAATAACTTGGACTTTGGTTTTACTCTTCGTTCGCTGTTAAAATCGCGTAATTTTTTTTTTGTTCGATCGATGGTACGATCACGAACCGATCGTATCCGCCGTGTTCGAAGTCTCGAAGCCGATGGAAAGCCGATTTCTTCAGTTAAAGCGCGATTCCTCCGAGTGTTCGCGATAATACGCATCCGTTTCCGGCCAGAGATCGTTCCTGATAAGTTTCTTCAAGGCATTCTGATCGCTCATTGTACCGTCAGTCGACCGTGCTGCGCTCTGCCCTCTCGTCCATCCTGACGAAAAGAAAATCGACCTTCGTTAGCGGTGAATCATAGAGAATGGGTGCAACAAGTACGCTACGAGTACGCAAGGTCGTCGAAAAGAAGCCATGATCTTGTGAGTCAGCGCAAGCGGAACGTGTTATTGTTGGAGTGCTTGATCGCGAACGACAAGATCCTTTCGTGATCTCAATGCGACCGATTTCGATCATCTTTCTACCGAAGAACATTCCATTCCAATCCTCAGTCACGAAAGCATCTCGTTTTTCGATTTTGTTCGTCGCTAGTCACTATGTAGTTAAACAACAGTTACTCCACATGGCACACTAAAAACGAAACTTACAATAAAATTAGTCATTAGAAACGTAAGTCTGGGCATCGTGTTTCTGTTTTATTCAATTCTGATGACTGCGTTCGGCTACAGAAGGATGAAAGTATTTCGTTACCGTATGCAATTGTTAGTTTATGCGCTAGAATTCGTAAAGGGGACGTTACAATTTTGTTTAAAACGTTGTCGAATGATCTTGTTGTTGAGCAAAGCGGTGAAAGTGCTTACAATATATAAAGAGCTATCTAGCAGACTAATTTATACATGTATACTTTGCAAACAGTTCAAATTCCATATCGTAAGGGTCCTACGATGAGCAGTTGATATTCATCGATCAGCGAAGCTCTTTGGATAATTAAGTATCACGAAATATATATATGAAATATTCGAAGTAATGGCAAAATATTAGAAGCAGAGTGCGAGGGGACGTGACCACGTACCTGTTATTAGGTCTTAACAAGGCTCAATGGTAGCCATTAGTGAACGCCGCTGGTATTAGAGGACCCTACAAAAACAAGAAGACAAAAGTTTCATGAGGGTTCTCCTGTAGAATTTTCCTGAATTAATAAAAAAAAAAGATGTGAAAAAATTATAAAATTTATCATTCGTTCGTTCCGTGAATTTCCAAGAACTTCAACTACGTGTAATTGCGGCTCTCGATCCTGAAACTTTGCGTCGTTGAACCGTAAAATTGTCTCTTCCTTTTTTCATACAGTAACTAACGTGAACGTATCAAGTATTATTAAAACCGAAGAAAAAACATAAACGAAAAGTTGTAATATCGGCGAACCTAGAAGCTCAGCGTTCAGAGCTGTTTTGCAATCCAAGCTGCAGCACCGTAAGTTACAAACTCCAATAAAACTTGCGCCATACTCTCGGCACTTCTTTTTTATCTTATTCGAATGTCTTTCTGAGGTATGGTGAACGAAAAGGAGCGAAATATCACACACAAGTTCAATAATCCGATGCTGTTAGTGCGGTTAGCTTTTGGAAAAAGTAGTTTCGCCGTTAATCGGTCTCAAAGAACGAAACATTTAATTCAGATTCACGTAACATTATTAAATAAATACAAATAGGAACAAGCGTTTAGTGGACAATGTACAATGACAATTTTCGTTTTCTCAGGAATTGTAGGTTCTTTATTCTTCTTCATTTGTTCGTCGGATACGCCTTCAGGAAACAGTGTTGTCGAGCACAATAGCATAAAAAACATTAATTCTTATAATAAAATTCTATGTAAAAATTATTGCAAGAAACTCGAATAGCCAGATATTCAACAACTGAAAGCATTTCGTCTTTAATTCATCAAGCCTGTCGCAGACGTGCTTTGAATCGAGTTAATTCGGCTTGTCGGATTAATGGCGGACTCGCACTACTGGTATCGTGAAACTACAGCCTACAGAAGGTTTGCGAAGATATTCAATCTTCTTATTTTCTTCTCTGTCATATTTATTGCTTTCACTTACGATAAGCCGTTCAGAGTAGGAGTTGACGTTTATTATCCATGGAACCGTTATAGTGAAGCCAAAAGTTGGGCGACTTGTCAAACAAACAATTGAAATTTTAATTCATCCCTGTTTCTATCTGGATAGATAAGTGTACGGATCGTGTAAAATGTATAATTTTTAATACATTTTTAAACCAATAAATTTGTCGAAAATCCTCTTACATAGTGAAATTCGACATTAAAAACACACAATTCATACTTTTAATTCTTTGCCAACACCAAATGGGTTCCAAGATATTCGATAAAATAGCTTCTTCAACCCCAACTGTGAGGGCTGTTCTCACCCCTTCGACACGAACGTTTATCGATAAAATAGTCTATCGATTATTTCTTCAAGTTCAATATTGTACCAAAATTGTATCAAAGTCGGCATGTGGCAATTGGGTGAAGTCCCTTGCGAGATACAGGTCTCTTTCAGAGTTCCTTTCGCCGGTCGGAGTGTAGGCGTACGAAACACAATATGGCGCTCGAGAACACTGTACCGTCGGCACGGGGGCCGGTTCGTGGGACTGTAAGAATGGACTTACGGGACTGTAGTTGAGCGGAGCACGGGACACGGCGATCGCAGGGAACGCGGTCGTAGGGGGCTGCGGACTAGCTGCGGCCTGGACGTAGCTGGCGACTGCGGAATCCGCGGCGGCGGCTGCTGCTGCGGCTGCGGCGCTTGAACTATACATGTCGATGGGGCCCGGCGAGTTGGCCGCAGGAAAAGATCGGCCCTGTGGCCCACCGTGGCCGCCGGCCGCGTGCGGCGACGCCGGCGGAAATCCGGCCTGCGCTGCGGCCGCCTGGTAGTTGTTCATCACTGCAACGAACGCGCCTTCATTTTTACCATTTTACTACTGCTGCACCGGCCAATCAGCCGTGCTGCTCCCGACCGTCTCTCTCAAACGCATTCTTTCTTTTAGCGCGTTTTGCACGGACAACTGCGTGTATGCAGGGTGGAGCAGTAACTATTAGCAGGTTAACCCATTACCACATATGACGGCTATAGCCGCTAGGCTTCTGTTGATGTGCCGGCAAAGGACGGCTATAGCAGTCATCTTGTAGCAATAAAGGAACATTTAAAAAAAAAGTGTGTTTCTGAGGCCGGTATAGAAAAAAAAGTGTGTGTCTATGGATTCATTATTTCGAAAACTATAACAGTTAGTAGAATATGTTTCGAGTAAAAAGTACAATATATGGATGGAATTATTATGTGATGATAACATTTTTTTTGTGGATGGAGTCTCTTGGGAGATATGAAGGTCAGCTCGGGTTTTTTAAGTGGGTTGGTATACTTCTTCCTTCTGTGTGCGATAAGGGCTTTTGAGATGAGTCAAAAAGTCTTTTACCATTTTGAAATCTTCGTTTCTGAGATATCAGCGTTTGAAAATTGGGCATTCGCTGTGTGTGGGTAGTCAGTTGTCTGCTCAGCCACGCCCACTTTTCAATCGCATAATTGTAAAGGACTTTTCCATTCACCTCAGAAGCCGTTGCTACGTCGAGAATGAAAAAATATATCGATCTATCAAAAAAATCTTATAATCACATAATAGCTTCTTCTGTACAGTGTACGTTTTCGTAGAAAAATATTCTTCTAATTGCTATAGTTTTCGAAATATTTAAGGTGCTAATAGTTATTGGTCCACCCTGTAGGATATTATCGCTATTACTCTAGTGAAATCGAGAACTGGCCTCTCAGAGTTAGCTGCGTGTCTTGTGTGCGTGATGTGTATGAAATTTGGTATTAATAAATTTTGGCAGGGTAATTCTCGATTTCTTTGCTATACACAACGTTTTTCTCGTGGGTGTAAGGCCCTGAAGTGTATAAAATAAGAGAATTTTTCGTAAGGTTTCTTTTTCTAAGGAATAGGAAATGTAAATCAATTTTTGAAACTTGTAATACAGTTCATGATGTGGAGGTGTTTTTCTGAAATGAAGTGTTATATATTTTTTAATATCAATATAAGTGGTAGTTGAGATGAATTCAATGATAAAGGCACAGTAATATTCGACTAAAGTGGTGTGATAGAATGCAACCCAATTTCTTGATAGGTGTGGAATTATTAACACGTTCTCGGTCGCGTGGGTCGCATTCGCTCCACGCTGACTTTTCCGTGCTAGCTTGTCATTTTCCTCGATTTAGGATTTCCTGTAGCGTATTTCAAGCTTGATACATTTTCCTTCATAATAATGAATTTTTAGTCTCGACAACGGAAGGCGCATGTGACCCACGCTGCATGGACAGAAAGTCGCCGAAAATTGATTCGACGGGAAACGTGTTAAATATCGCAAAATCCGTCAGACAAATGTGATATTGAATATCTTCAAATGCAGACAATTTAAGTCCACGGGCCAAAATTACCGACGACCACATGTCCATTTCTACAGGGTATACATTTAGATTTTGAAATAAAAATAAGAACAGAGAATAAAAGAGATAGAAGAATAGAGAGCGGAAAACTTAAGGCTGAAAAGTAAAAGCAGCGTCCGCAAAACTGAGTACGTGGGTCTGTGGGTGATTGACCAATACTAATATGTTCATATCTCGACAAGGCATACATATATTAATAGGATATTTTGAAATTAAACTACCCTCTAGAAGTTAGTACTAAAATATTTCCTCCAAAATCACTCTATACATCGGTGAATTGATTTTGACAACGATTCTAATACAATATTAAAAAGAATACAGTATTCAATTTACCAGATTATGGTCACCTTCATATTGTCAAATCGGCTGCAAATTTCAAACATTCATTTACTTTTTTTAATTCCTTATAAAAAAAACAGTGTAACGTGTCTTTCTTCTTTTTTATCATTCGTCTGTTAGTTACGAGAAAAATACTGAGTACTGGCAATGCGGACACCCTGTATAGTTAGAATTCTTCGAAGCTACTCGAACATTATACGGAACACGCTTGTACGAATCGAGCGGCAGAAAATTGTTTGTCTTTTCGACGGCAAATCGACAAGGTCGTATCGTTTTCACGATCCTAATTATAGGCGAAAAACAATCGGAAAGCAATTTAAATTATTTTCTGTGCACTGTAATCGTGGCTCTTTAACCTTTTGCTTAATTAAATTGCTATATTTTCGCGTGAAACAATTACGAGGTTACAGATTTCGCTCTACATATTTTCCCGCAGAATTTTCGCGGTATGTTCCGCCTGGTAAAATGATTGAAATTGAAAGAATTTTATTTGGTGACGCGGTTCACCGTGAACCACGGTATTTACGGAGAACTAACAATTAAATTACATTTTATCGATAAAAAGTAATTCGAAAACCAGATACGGTGTTTCAGCCGCGTGTCGTTTCGAAATTGTTACATGAAGAGAAACTGAAAACTATCACGTATCAAAGAGAAAATATTTGCGTTGCGCACAGAGAGATACATGCTAAACGTGACGTTTATGAAACATTCATAAATTCACGGAAATATTAAAACTCCTGTAACGGATACATTATTCCGTAAAGAATTTCACAAAGAACGACTAAAACTTTACAATTAATTCTTTCAGGAACCTTTGTATAATTTACATCACTCACCATTCTAATTGCACCTACATAATTGTTTCAACTCGTGAAATATAATTTTAAAAAATTTAAAAACTCGCATGTGAAGTATTCCATTATACTCTAATTTCTGTGTTACCGAATCATGTATAGTACTCGTCTGTTTTACATTTCTGACAATTTCGAAACAACCTGCTTAAAATGGCACAGTCGACTCATAGTACAGCTATCCAAGTATTATCTAGTTTAAATCATTTCTACGAACAACATTACGCCTTTTACTAATTTGAATTTGCTTTGAACTAATATACATTTACGTCATTATTTACACCCTGCCGGGCTACAAAAACGCATTTACGACGATCCTTAACAGACTGACGCAATCAACATCAAGGTAGCCATTTCTGTGCATGTACACAGCACAACATCTCAATGCAAGCGGAACATATTACGTGAAGTAACATTTCATTCTTACAGAAATAAAAATTGCGAATGAAAAATCGTATTCAAAGAATCATGTAAGTAAGCACGTATTCCGGTTCTCCGTGAAACACCAATAAACGAAGACGAATCACATCGATAAACACGTGACGTCGTGTACATAGAGAAAGGGTGGTACAAGAAGGTCTTCTTCCGGTCGGAGACAAATTATCGTGAGACACGTAAATAGGAAAAGAAGCGAAATGAAAAAAGAAAAGGAGATGATCAATAAGCGGATTGCAAGGCAGCTTTTGCGCGTAATGGAAGAACAGAAACTGCCAGAACACAGATACGATATACTGCATAACGTCGCCAGGACAAGAAACGCAATCGCAGGGGACTGTAACGGCGGCCATAACACAGAAAGATCGTCGAGCACGTGCTTTTTAACTGAAAGTCACCCCCTTTGTCGCGCGAGTGAGGGATCGTTCGTTTCCAGTATCCGTTATCGCGAAGTCTCTCGTGTTAGTCCGGTTACGACAACAAAAACATGCTTTGAAACGTACAGAAAACAACCAGCACAATCGCAACAACACGAACAACAAAGAGCGCACGCATTGCAAAAAAGAAACCCTCCGGTACAGGGAACACTGCGCGTGTCGTGGAAGTAAATGGACAGACGATGCAAAGATTTTTGGCGGATTTGTTTAACCCTTTGACGGCTGTCACGTACACGTGACTTCAGATTTTCAGTTTTCTATGTCATGTTATTGTGGAATTTATCTTGTTTTTGTTTGACTTTAGGTTTGATGTAATATATACGGTGTGGAGTGGTATGTAAGTAACATTTACACAATGAAGGTAATGCTGAGAAATAATAAAGTAAGTTCGTACAAGTACATGTGCTCTATTTCATCTTGTCTCTAAAATATTGTACTAAGTTTCAGGGTTTGGTAATTGTT